>CM023481.1:73488743-74109778 GCA_013339685.2 Hyalomma asiaticum | reverse complement strand
CATACATGAAGACAGGGACGAAGGCAGCAAGACTACACAAGCACTTCCTTTCATCCCAGTCTCAGTGTGCACTATTTCTCGCATGATTATGTGACAAGCCCAAGCTGCTCTTCTAGAGCACCTGCAGGGAAACAGACCTAGACCTTTCTGTTTATGACATAGGGCGTAGAGCCACCCATAAAAAGGAAAAAAGGCTTTCATAGATGGCTTTCATATTATTTTATTTTATTATACCCTAAATGCTTTATGTTAAAGGTATCAAAGAGGTTAGGGCATACAGCTGATTAAAATTCAAGTAACACTTAAACAAGCAAACAAAGAAAAGCAGTCATACTCCACATACATGACAATAAAATGTATGAAGCAATAAACCAAGCATGCATTGAACGATAAACTAAAAGCAATGCGTTAGTAATAGAAGGCAAACGTGGCAAGTGTGCAGTCTAACAAAAAAAAAATCTGATGATACTCGTGACGTAATTCTATGGACAGTAGTTTAAGGGAATGATGTGATAAAGACCACGACTAGTAGTTTTAGGTGATGTAATTGAGATGTGATGAGAACTACAAGTTGCCGTGCTATTTTGGTACAAAGAACAATGACAGACATTGACCAGTACCAAACTGGGTGTGAAGTATGTATCGTTTTTGTACCAACACCTGAATCCATAATGCTTATAGGAGAGAATGAACTGCACGAACAATAAGTCCTTGTTTTACTCAAAAAGTGATGCTGCAAACGAACAAGGCACGCTAAGAAAAATGCAGTGCAGCACAAAAGAAAGAATGTGGGGTACCGTGGAGAGCATCGAATTGCGAACAGCAGTGACCAGTCATGCTGCCTACGACCTCTAACCACCATAGCCGAAAAGCTGTTACGTCAGGCAAAACGCTGAATACTGAAGTAAAAGCATGCTTTTTAAAACCATTAAACTCCTAAAGTTTAATTAAATGAGTTAAATTATGCTGAACTGTGCATCGATCTATAAGACAGTGAACAATTCGTGATAGGTGCAGTACACTGATAAAGTTACACTAGAAAAAGCATTGTGCTTCTACCTTATCACCAGTTCACATGGTCCAAAAAGAAAACTTATTTTTCGTTGAGAGAATTTGAAGGCTCCTAGCACAGTTTTGACTTATTTCATGCATTCCATATGTCACAAAAGCTTCCTTTTCTCTGCCATGTAGATGCAAGCGTAGTTAAGTATAGTTTAACTCCTCCTTCCAATATATTCTTTAGCTGAAAGTCAGCACTTTTGTCATGTAAGTGTTGCTTTCTCCTTGTAAGTGTGCTGTTGCTGCTTGTAGCAGCCATGAATCAATAGTAACCTACCCAATCTTCCTCCCATCCATTACTTTAGCGCATCACAAGTATAACCTCAACATTTATGTTATAGTTCAACAGAACTACTATAGCAGAAGCTTACTTCTGAAGCAGTAGATTAGTTTTTTTTTACCTCTGATGGGTGTCCTCCTTACGGGGGTCTGTGAAGTCGTTACTGCAGGCTGCTGCATGCTGGCACTGCTCGCATTCCTCGCAGTGGTGGCTCCATTTAGTGTCAGGGTGTTGGCAGCGAGCTCTTCATTTGCAAAAGATAACATGCAATAACATTATGCACAACAAACATCAAATGAAATCACTTTATCTCTTGAATATGAAGTGTATTTCTGATGAGGATAGCATCTTCTTCAAAATTACGTGCCATTCAATGAATACACTACAAATTGTCTGACAACACACAATGTTTATGTTAGAGTCTGGCTGTATGATCAGCCCAAGTGACATGTTCAGAATTTAGTACAGCCCTCAGCATGGTTCTGCAGGATCACGGTGACCATAATTTCTGGAGATGCTGATAGAAAGTATCAGGCTTGTTAAGTGGCCAACCAGTGGCATCATGTGAACCGTATTCTCAATCATAAAGGGGCTGTCTCTGGTTCGGAATTTTTTTTTCAGTTGTGGTGAAGATGATACCATTTCTTACATCGAAGAAACGAGCATGTTTTCACCTCATAAAAAAGAATAATATATTTAACTTGGCTGTGAAAGTTGTGATAAAATGACCAGTGGTGACACCTTTTGCGATGATTATCAAACTGCTAGTGTTATGAAAAAACTAACAAATACTCACACACATTCAGTTATTCTGCTTAAAGGCGAAAATTTATTGCTTAAAATTGCATTTGACACACATTTGGTAGTGTGCCTTCACGACAGAGAGTAAGTTCCATATTTAAACTAATATTGCAAAAGCCCAGTAACCAGTGTTGCTGCAGTCCCTACGCATGCTGAAAGTGTGAACAGGTATGCGAAGCAAAACGGATTAGTACCGCCCACGCAGCTCCCCCCTGCCGCCCCCCCCCCCCCCTGCCGTGGTACGCTTCCATGTCCGGCGGGCTCCTGTGCCCCCTGCTCGAGGTAGAAAGATAACAAAGGCTTTTCTTTACCTTCCAACGTTTTGCATATGCCGTATTTGCTCATGCATAACTTATACCGTGCTTACTCGCAAATACCACGTAACTCGTGTTTTTTTTTCCTCCGTGCATCTAGGAGTTCCAAAAGGTGCGTAAATTACATGCGAATTTCGCAAATACTTTCGGAATATCGCGTAAGGAATCTTTACGCGTGCTGATCTGAGATGCGTGAAATGAAATGTATCACAAAAACGAATGCAGCTTTCACTAAACAAAACGCGTACCTCAACAGCCAAATGCATTCGTGGGCTACATTCAAGCATTAGCGGATGTGCGACTCGGAATCGTCGTCACTGGTGCTGTCAGCAGCATCTCTAAACTCTAGTATCAAGAGCGACTCGTGGCAAAATTATCGTGGCGGAACGGTTCTCAGTTAATCGGCAAACACTACGTTGAATTTGTTTTATAGGAATCGCCAATACGTCGCTATTAAACAATCATAATGCGACCGGCTATGGCGAAGCCTGGGCTAACGAACACTCAGTACCGAAAAAGGACAACACTAGCCTGCGCCACGTGGCACTGGGTGTCATGGGGAGAGCATGCTTGTAATATTTTTGCGTAAACCGTACATAAGGTTGGGAGTGCGGAAATTACGCGTGGGCGCTAATTATGCGAGTGCACATGGTACGTACATATATAGTAATGTTGTTTCAAATGAAAAAGAGATCATTGCTTCTAATATGTCATGTACTTCCCAATGTGAACAACATAGGCACGACAGTATTTACGTCTGGACAATATTGTCTCGCAAGCAGCATTGGCTGTCCTGTATTGAAGAAACCAGACAGAATGTCTGGACAGTATACACAGCCTACTTCTATTATTTTGGAAATATTGCAATGACAACAGATAAAGTGACCTGTTAGGCCATGCACGTGGGCTCGGAAGCCACTAACATGCTGCCGGGCATTTTGGACCATATGATGGCGTTGTAGAATGTAGTTTGCTCAACTTCCAATGTGCAAGTTCTAGTCTACTTCACACACACTTAGCTAGAACTTGCGCAAATAAACAATTACGTAAATTATATAGATAATTTTTCTTGCGGCACTGAATACATACACAATGATTTTTCTGAACTCATTTGCGGCACCGAGTCGAGCTAGTGGTCCCTTCATATTGGTAAAACAGGAAAACAATCATGTGTACTTGCCACCATGTGTACCTGCCTCCCGATATATCATGTATACTTGCAAATGTTACCAACATCGATGCTACAACTCTTGTGTGCGGACAATATTGTCCGACACAGAACATTGGAAGTCCAGCATTGGCTATACAGTGAAATTGATTGGACAATATATACAGCCTGCCGCCATTATATGGACAGTAGTTTAAGGGAATGATGTGATAAAGACCACGACTAGTAGTTTTAGGCGATGTAATTGAGATGTGATGAGAACTACAAGTTGCCGTGCTATTTTGGTACAAAGAACAATGACAGACATTGACCAGTACCGAATTTGGTGTGAAGTATGTATCGTTTTTGTACCAACACCTGAATCCATAATGTTTATGGGAGAGAATGAACTGCACGAACAATAAGTCTCTTTGTTTTACTCAAAAAGTGATGCTGCAAACGAACAAGGCACGCTAAGAAAAATGCAGTGCAGCACAAAAGAAAGAATGTGGAGTACCGTGGAGAGCATCGAATAGCGAACAGCAGTGACCAGTCATGCTGCCTACGACCTCTAACCACCATAGCCGAAAAGCTGTTACGTCAGGCAAAACGCTGAATACTGAAGTAAAAGCATGCTTTTTAAAACCATTAAACTCCTAAAGTTTAATTAAATGAGGTAAATTATGCTGAACTGTGCATCGATCTATAAGACAGTGAACAATTCGTGATAGGTGCAGTACACTGATAAAGTTACACTAGAAAAAGCATTGTGCTTCTACCTTATCACCAGTTCACATGGTCCAAAAAGAAAACTTATTTTTTTTGAAAGAATTTGAAGGCTCCTAGCACAGTTTTGACTTATTTAATGGATTCCATATGTCACAAAAGCTTCCTTTTCTCTGCCATGTAGATGCAAGCGTAGTTAAGTATGGTTTAACTCCTCCTTCCAATATATTCTTTAGCTGAAAGTCAGCACTTTTGTCATGTAAGTGTTGCTTTCTCCTTGTAAGTGTGCTGTTGCTGCTTGTAGCAGCCATGAATCAATAGTAACCTACCCAATCTTCCTCCCATCCATTACTTTAGCGCATCACAAGTATAATCTCAACATTTATGTTATAGTTCAACAGAACTACTATAGCAGAAGCTTACTTCTGAAGCAGTAGATTATTTTTTTTTACCTCTGATGGGTGTCCTCCTTACGGGGGTCTGTGAAGTCGTTACTGCAGGCTGCTGCATGCTGGCACTGCTCGCATTCCTCGCAGTGGTGGCTCCATTTAGTGTCAGGGTGTTGGCAGCGAGCTCTTCATTTGCAAAAGATAACATGCAATAACATTATGCACAACAAACATCAAATGAAATCACTTTATCTCTTGAATATGAAGTGTATTTCTGATGAGGATAGCATCTTCTTCAAAATTACGTGCCATTCTATGAATAAACTACAAATTGTCTGACAACACAATGTTTATGTTAGAGTCTGGCTGTATGATCAGCCCAAGTGACATGTTCAGAATTTAGTACAGCCCTCAGCATGGTTCTGCAGGATCACGGTGACCATAATTTCTGGAGATGTTGATAGAAAGTATCAGGCTTGTTAAGTGGCCAACCAGTGGCATCATGTGAACCGTATTCTCAATCATAAAGGGGCTGTCTCTGGTTCGGAATTTTTTTTTCAGTTGTGGTGAAGATGATACCATTTCTTACATCGAAGAAACGAGCATGTTTTCACCTCATAAAAAAGAATAATATATTTAACTTGGCTGTGAAAGTTGTGATAAAATGACTAGTGTTACGAAAAAACTAACAAATACTCGCACACATTCAGTTATTCTGCTTAAAGGCGAAAATTTATTGCTTAAAATTGCATTCGACACACATTTGGTAGTGTGCCTTCACGACGGAGAGTAAGTTACATATTTAAACTAATATTGCAAAAGCCCAGTAACCAGTCTTGCTGCAGTCCCTACGCATACTGAAGGTGTGACCATGAAGATAGCTTTAAAAATTTCTGCCAACTTCCTCCCTGCCACTGAAATCACTACAAGCTTGTACACTTTGAATGGTGTGTTTTCTGTTGTGATAAAGAACAGAAAATTGACGAAGGAAGCACAAGCATACACACAAGCATATGCACAAGCATACACCATTTCTTTCCTTTCCCCATCAAGCACAAGCATACATCAGCCACTTTCCTATCTTCCTTGTGTTTTTCCTGTGTTCGTCTGTTTTCCTGGGCTGGAATACGTCTTTTCATCAATACAATGAACCAACTAGCCCTACAACGTGTTTTACAGTAGCCAGTTCGTTTAAAATGCTGACATTCATAGCAGTATACTGTTATGGCTATTATGAGTACAACCTCTTCAGTGCAAGATGGAGTAAAACAAAAATGATAGGCAGATAAATGAAATAGTAATATACCTTGGAATGGTGTGCGACTTCCGGGCACATCTGGTGACCTTTCTGGTGCACTGTGGCCCTCTACAGCCACACTGTGTGGCCTCTCAGGAGCTAGGAAAGGAGACCTCATTATATGTACACATGTACTGCACCCCCAAAAATTACATTTATATTGATAGCAAGCCTCTAAGTAGGTTGTTGCGTTTTAGGGAAGATGTATGCTACCATATGTGTCATTACCAATGTCAAATGTATGTTAAGTACATTTTGAGTGGTGTGAGATTGTGCAGCTACACATGATGAACCAAGAAAACAACTTTGGTACAGTTACATTCCACATGTTTAGGCAAGCCACGAAAAACAGAACATCACGTCCACACACATAAATGCTACTGAGCACAAGCTTTAGAAAAAATCTTATTTAACAGTGGGTTATACAGGTTAGTAAGAGATTGCTTGAAGAAACAAGTGCAAGAGTTATCATTCCACTGAATTTTTGTGATAATCATAAAATACGGAAAGACTATGGTAGTTTTACGTACAGCGTGCCTCAGGTGAAGGGGGGATGTCGTCAAGCACTGACCAATAGTCCGGATCATCGTCTGCACCTGAGGTTGCAGGGGCCAGCATGTTGTAGTCTGTAGATGTATGATATATAAACAAACGAAACCTTAAATGATCAGCTTAACTACTTTTCAATGATATGCAGGTTCCCGTCAATTCACTTTGAAAGAGGTGCATTTGAGCTAAATTTTGGTTCTAACAAATCGTGCGCCACATAACAAAAAGCGTCACCATTATGCGCTACATTTTTTTCGTGCCACAGCCACGATATGATGTTGGGCACACTGCGGTGGGGGACTGCTGATTAATTTCGACCACCTGGGGCTATTTTGGCCATGGCGGGGAGTCAAACCCTAGTCCTCGAAGCGAGTATCACAGCACCAAACCTGCCAAATTACTTCGACAGGTGTGAGAAAGCGTTGTATCATTTGCAAATCTGTGAATGCAGTTACTTAAACCAGGTGGATTAAATACAGGGTGCGAGAATTTGCAGAACTGATATCACGTATTGGTTAAGCAGCAACAAATAGTTTGCGACTAACTATGCAAGTTATCTTTATTTAGCGATGCAGTTCAGTGCTAACATTTGATAGTGTCCCTCTCCCAATCACAAAAAGACAGGAAAGTACAAAAAAATTCCTTACCAGAAGTGGCCGTCTCCGCGTTGTGCGCTTCTAACGCTGCCGCGAGGCAGCCGTCAGAAGCGCTCTGCTCCAGGCGGGTTGCCCGCTGGGGAGCACACGCTGACTCATCGGCCTTCGGTGCCCCTCTGCAGCGGTGCTTGCGCACGGCCGACCGCGGTGGCCGATAGCCACACTCGCGGGCGAGATCGGCCACGTTCTGAAGCAGAGCGTCGACGGCCTTGTAGTCTTCCTCGGTTCCTGATCTAGTCAAGCAAAGCAAACGCGCAAACTTACAACGTTTCACCACAACGTGGTAGCGAAGAGATTATAAACGTGCAATAAAGATACTGCTTACTTTCTCCTGTTTCTTGCATCACTTCGTAGAAACTGGGCCAGGAGGAGGTCTACCCTTTCTTTGACGCTTCGCGTGCTGTATTGTCGCCCAAGTACGCACGAAATCCTTTCCGCGACATCACACCATGAGGAGTCGCGGAAAGGATTAACGGCGACGACTTCCTCTAAGATGGCCCGGTCGTCGGACGGCGTAAAGCGTTTCCGCGGCGGCGCCCGTGCCACCTTTGTAGCCATTTTTTTCTTCTTTGGAATGTTCTTGCTTTATTTGGCTTGCTTTGGCTATACTCTCGTGCTAGCCGTGACCTTGGGAAAAGGCAGCAACCTTGGGACAACGGGCGTAGGGAGAGCGTTCTGGGCGTTCTAGGCGCATCGGGCGTTTCCGGTAAGACACGCGCATGCGCAGTTCTCGTCCGGTATTCCGCTCTTACGCAAACTACCTTGCGTAGGGCGGTTTACCGGACACGCTAAATGTCCCTAGTAACTTAAAGAGCAACGCAAGCGCAAAAAGAATTATTAAAAAGAACATCGTGCAATAATAATTGCATAAGGGTTGCTGTAGTCCGACGAGGCAGAGTTTCGCTTTCGTTGTGCATGTGAATTGTGGTCAAACTAGAATCCACAGCGAAAAGACCGTTGTCTTCTCGAAGCGAAAACCAGCAAAACGATTTATTGTGAATCAGCTAGTCCCACAATGCAGCAAGACGACACAATAGATGCGAAATGGGCAGCCGTCAGTTGTAGGGAGCCGCCATGCTCTCCGCGCTAAACTAACTTAGCGAGAGTTTTGCGTTTCCGCTAAATTCGGAAAATAGCGAGCGATCGCTAAACGCAAAGCTGGAATAGCATGCGTACGCATGTGCAGTCTGACCCCGCTAAATTTTAGCGTGTTGGGACGCGTGTACGCGCGGTAGAAGCCGACACAACCGCGCGGCGTGAATCCCAAACATCAACTGACTTTATTCGGGTTCTCTCTGGTGGTTCCGGAGAGCAGCGGAGGGTGGCGCTGCCTGGCGGCTTGGCTTGGCTGCCGCCACAGCACTCCCCCCTTAGTGAGTTGCCGAACGGAGTCCAGGCGAGTGGGTGCTCTTGATAGCCGTCCGCTGTGCGTCAGCCGGGAGGGCACGTCGTGGGCTTGGGCTGGCATTGAAGCTGGGGGGTCCTGGCGATGATTGCCTTAGCGGAGGCAACACGGCATCGTCTCGGTTCATGTGTGCTGGCTTGATGCGGTCCAGCGACACAAGCTCCTCACGACTGCTTCTCTTGATGGTGAATTGTTTGTTGCCACGGCGGAGGACTTTAAACGGCCCACCGTAGAGTGGCTGAAGAGGTCGCCGAATCGCGTCGTGTCGTACAAACACATATGGGCACGATGTGAGCTGCGGGTCGACGTGCACCACACGCGACCCTGGGGGCCGTGGAGGTACCGCGCGCAGTTTTCTCATGACGTTGCGTAGGCGAAGTGCATAGTCACTGCAAGCTATGGATGCCTCCTCTGAGCCGCGCGCAAAGAACTCTCCCGGCAGCCTGAGTGTCGTGCCGTAGACCAACTCAGCGGCGTTGCAGCCAATGTCCTCTTTTAAGGTGGACCTTATACCCCAAAGGAACGAGTGGGAGGGCCTCCACCCAGTTGTGTTCCTCGGTTGCCGTGAGCGCAGCCTTCAGTTGGCGGTGAAAGCGCTCCACCATGCCATTGCTCATGGGGTGGTACGCCGTCGTACGTATGCGTGAGGTGCCCATGAGCTGACTGATGGCAGTGAAAAGGGCTGATTCGAACTGTCGGCCGCGGTCTGTTGTTATCGTGGAAGGCACCCCGAAACGGGCTACCCAGTGGTACAGGAAAGCACTCGCGACCGTCTCGGCAGTGATGTCCGCGATAGGGATGGCCTCCGCCCAGCGGGTGAACCTGTCGACACAGGTCAGCAGGTAAACCTTTCCGTGGCAGGGTGGCAGTGGGCCGACGATGTCCAGGTGGACATGATGAAAGCGAGAATCCAGAGTGGGGAGTGTTCCCAGTGCTGTCGAGGTATGGCGTTGTATCTTAGAGCGCTGGCAAGCTACACATTCACGTGCCCAGCGTCGGACGTCCCGATTTACGCCTGGCCAGACAAATCTTGCCGTCACCAGTCTTTGGGTGGCTCTAATCCCCGGATGAGGCAGTCTGTGCAAGGACTCGAACACATGGCGACGGAGGCTTGCAGGCACGAACGGGCGAGTTCTACTGACGCTTGTGTCACAGCAAACCTTGACCTCGGATCCGGGAATTGGGATCCACTCAAGATTCAGGACAGTGGTCGCGGTCAGCAGGTGTTTCAGTTCGTCATCTTCACGTTGAATAGCTGCCAAAGCGGGAAAATCAACCTGTAGTGCGGGCATGATGGCGTTGACAGGATTCCCAGAGAGGGCGTCCGCTACCTCATTGTTGCCGCCTTTGACGTGGCGGATGTCAGTCGTGAACTCTGATATATAGGACATTTGGCGCCGTTCACGTGCTGTATGCGTTCCCCCGTCGGAGCTTAGCGAGCACAATGCGTAAGTAAGCGGCTTGTGGTCGGTGAGGACGAAAAACTCTACACCTTCCAGGAAATGGCGAAAATGTCGTATGGCAGCGTACACGGCCAGCAGTTCTCTCCCGAAGGTACTGTAGCGGTGCTCGGTAGGCGTTAGCTTCCTCGAAAAGAAGGAAATCGGGCACCAGATTCCCCCAACGAGTTGCTGTAATACAGCCCCAACGGCTGTATCGGAGGCATCCACCATTACACTCTGCGGGACACCGGACCTGGGGTATTCAAGCAGTGCGGCGTTTGCCAAGGCGTCCTTGACCTCACAGAAGGCTTCTTTTGCTTCTTGAGACCAGGAGAGGGTGTCTGAGCCATTTCGTGAAGCGGCCAGCAGGTCGTGGAGAGGTTGAAGGATCTGGGCGCAGCGGGAAATGAAACGGCGGTAGAAGTTTACCAAACCCAGAAATTCCCGAAGCTGGCGCTTGGCGGTCGGCTGCGGAAATCCTTGCACGGCTTCAACCTTGTTGGGTTGAGGAAGAACTCCTGAGGCAGAGATGATGTGTCCAAGAAACGAGAGCTGTCGCACGCCGAGCTCGCATTTGGCCATGTTCACGACCACGCCATGCTCCACTAAGCGCTAGACGATGCGGAGATGATTGACGTGCTCTTCCGGAGTCCTGCTGGCGACTAGCAAGTCGTCAAGATAGGCGTGGCAGAAGTTGAGACAGCCTATAGCACCGTCCATGAACCGCTGGAATGTCTGACCTGCGTTTCGGAGTCCGAATGGCATTCGGAGAAATTCGAAAAGTCCGAAAGGCGTTGCGATGGCGGTCTTCGGGACGTCCTCCGGGGCAACGGGAATGTGATGGTATGCCCGCACCAGGTCGATCTTCGAGAAGATAGTGGCACCGTGAAGCCTCGTCGTGACATCGTGTATGTGCGGTACTGGGTACCTGTCTGGGGTCGTTACCCGGTTCAGCGCCCTGTAGTCCCCGCATGGTCGCCAGTCTCCCGGTGTTGACTTGGGCACCATATGGAGTGGAGATGCCCAGGCGCTCGACGAGGGTCTGATGATCCCTAGTTCCAGCATATGTTCAAATTCTTGCCGGGCGACCTTCAACTTCTCCGCAGACAAACGGCGAGGCCGAGCGTGCACGGGTGGGCAGCTGGTGGCGATGTAGTGGCGTACCTCGTGCTTCGCCGCGGCGCTGGCTGGCGGCTGCCTCGTCTACTCGGGAAACTCATGCAGAATGCGAGTACAACGTTCTGCACCGGACGGCCCGAGCAGAGTGGGGCTCAGCGGAGGGTGTTTCGAGGGATTGCCTTGCACAGTTGCTGCGACACGGGATCGTGAAGGCGCCGGTTGCGCACATCGACGAGAAGGCCGAAATGCCGAAGTCCGCACCCAAGAGGGCGAACTTCACGGCTGCCACGATGAAAATCCACCGGAACGTTCTGTTCAAGCCTAAATTGAGTTGCAGCGAGCGATGTGCGTAGGTGGCGATGGTTGTGTTGTTGACCGCCTGAAGGGGGGACGTGCTGGGGACACGGCGATGGATGGACCCAACCGGCAACACGCTCACCTCAGCGCCGGTGTCCACGAGGAATCGAAGGCCACTGTCGGGGTCGGTGAGGAAAGACACTGATGGGCGACGTTCGGGGCCATCTGGGACACTGGTCGAGCTCGGCGAGTTGAGACAGGCGTTTGTCGGAAGCCGAGGCGAGGATCATGCGCACGTTGACAGGGAGTCGCTGTAGGGACAGCTCGCGAAGCACTCTGCTGTCGGCATCGGTGGTAATTGCGCCGGCCGTGTGCAACAGCTGCCTCATGTGGTGCAACACTTGGCTGGGCGTCCGGTCCCCGAGCTCGGTGTTGTGCAGTAGCTGCTGCAGTCGCTGAGGCTCCGACGGCGTGAGGCGGCTGATGAGCAGCTGTTTGAGCGTTGTGTACGCGTTCTCTGCAGGTGGAGCGACCAGCAGATCACGTATTTCGCTCGCTATTGCCGGTGGGAGGCTAGCGACCACGTGGTGGTACTTTGTTAGCTCAGCGGTAATACCACGTACGAGCGGTGAATTGGGACTCCACCTGCACGAACCACAGCTGCGTGTCCGCTGTCCAAAACGGCGGGAGCCTGATGTCGACGGCGGAGATGGCCGGTGCGTCGGGGATTTCGCTCTCGCTGCCAGAGGGAGCGGACGTGCGGTTATGCGCTCCGACATCGAGTCCGCACGAATGCTGTTTCTCACCACGGTTGCAATTCTTCATGTGCCGTAGTGCTTTGCAACATTGCTCTTGGATTACCGCTGCCAGCTTGTATGCAGGTGGGTCGTCCTCTGCCCATTCTTGGTTTTTGGTTTAGTTACCAAGTGTACGGGAACGCTGGGTCGCGTTTGGCCTAGCGTCCCCCGACGCGTCCGCGGCGGCGCCGTATCAACGCCATCCCGTTCAACGAAGGATGGAGTACCTCCGGATAGTAGAGCATCACATGTTCCTTTAGAAGGGAGGAAAACGTGCGTCGCAGCAGCGAGAACACTGACTTCAGCGTTCGGCACAGTCGGGTGGACTTTTGCGCGTTCCTTAGAGCGCTGCTGGTTTGGCTGGCTTCTGTCGAACAGCGCGCTTTTTGGACTGCACTGTGCGCGTCGGTGGGTGTTCGTTATCGCGACCCACCATGGAGTTCGCCTCGCCCACGGGCAGTCCGCCTCGTCCGCGCCATCGCCGGACTCTTAGCACGCCGGCCGTGCTGGGCCCTCCCCCGCCGGAGCTGATGAAGCTCACGGCGGAACGCCTCCGCCAGCACTACGTGGTTGGCGGCGATTCGTTGTGCAAAGTTGACTGGTGGAGGGACACCCAGGCAGCCGCCGCGACTCCCGCCTCCAACTCGGCAGACGCACCGGAGTTGACAGCTTCTGTCGGGACCCAGCCGAGCCCGGTCACTGCCGAGACACCCACCAGTGCCTCGAAGGCACCCCCACCACTTTTGGATGCCACGACTGCTCCCTCGGTAGGGCCCCCGGATTTGCCGGCGTCCCACGTGCCGCTGCCCACGTCAGACGCGGAGGAGGACGGCATGGACGTGTCGACCTGCCGGAAACGTTGCCGCGACGACGTGAGCGACGACGACGACGCACCTGGCCCGCCGAGGAAGACAGCTGCGTCTGACGACGACGCTGCTGCGGAGGGCCACCTGGAAGTCTGCGACGACATCGCGGGTTCCCTTCCGATCCCTCCTTGCGAGCCGGAACCTGCCTTGAGTCCCACTTATCATGGGGGCTCTTTTTCGGCGAGCGACAGCGTGCCTCCAGCGAACCCCGCCACCGAGGTTGCTGTCGACTTGGCGGAGCTGCCCGCGGACGATCCTGGACCTGCAGAACCGGCGCCCAGGTGCCCCTCGCCTAAGCCTTTGGCACCGAGGGAGCCCCTGCGGGCTGCAGACTTCCTCCGCGATACACCGGCCGCCCCGCCGGCTGCGAAGTCCGGAAAGAAGTCTAAGAAGACCCAGAAGCGCAGGCGCGTCCCGGCCCCTCCTGCGCCATTTCCGGACACCTCCGCAGCTCCTGCGGCCGTCCCTGCGGCACCGGCGACCGTCCAACAGCCTGACATCACAGCCACTGCACCGACGTACCTGCCCGCGGCCGCCGAGGAGGGGGACTTCATCGAGGTCCTCTCGAAGACTGCCCGACGCCGCGCCAAGGCCGCGGTGGCGATCCCGAAGGACACGGCGGTTGTGGGGACTGCCCTGTTCCGTCCCTCCGCACCCGGAGGCTCCTTTAAGCAGGCGTCACGACTGGCGCTTGCTGCCGCCCTCTCGGAATGGGAGGGAGTCTCCGTGGTGCGGGTAAACACCCGCCGCAACATCGTCGCGGCTGACGTGCGAACGGAGGCCTGCCTGCGGGACCTATTGGCCGTCACCGAGCTGAGGGGCATCCCGGTGGCTGCGCGGGTCCCGGCGGACAAGACCAGGAGCACCGGATTTCTCCACGGCATCCGCGACGACATCACGGATGCGGAGCTCCTGCGTGCGGTGAGATCTCCCGTGCCAGTCGTCTCGGCAAAGCGGGAGGCCTCCACGGTCACCCTGCGCTTCGACGGGCCCGTTCCACCGGAGGCAGTCACCATCTACTGCCTCACCTTTAAGGTGAGAGCGGCACGTCCCCGCCCGATGCAGTGCCGGAGGTGTGGCCGTTTCGGGCATGTCGGGGAGACGTGCCCCCGACCTGGGAGCTGTGTCCGCTGCGGCCGACAACACGAGGTCACGACTACCTGCCAGCAGAAGCCCCGCTGCGTCAACTGCGGTGGAGCCCATCCTGCAGACAACCCCTCATGCCCCCGTTGGCAGGAGGAGAGGCGGGTAGCCACCATCATGGCCTCGTCAACAACGGATCTGTCACGGCGAGTGGTGAGGGCAGCCGTACGTGAGGAAAGCCAGCGAACTCACTCGTATGCGACTGCCCTCAGGAGCGCTCCCGCACCACCAACCTCACGCACTAGAGGTCAGCCCCCAGCCTCTCGTAGCCTGCCACCTCCAGCAGTCCTCCCGGGTCGTGCTGCTGCACCCACTCCTCCCAGGCGCCCGCCTCCTGCCCCGCTGCCCTCAGCTAACCAGCGCCCGGGGATCACAGCTCCACCTGCTGCACCCAAGGACCTGGTGCCGCGACCTGCAGCTCCAGCCCCTGGTGTCCTACCTGCTGCTGCTGCGCCCTCGGCCCCGCCTGGAATGGACCAGCTGGTGGCATCGCTCCTGATGACCGTCCAGGTCGCCGGTGCCATGCTGCCTGCAGAGCACCCCGCACGTGCCCTCCTCCTGCAGGCGGGGGCACTGCTGCAGTCGACCACCCACCATGGCTAGTCCTCCAGCGAGGACGAGTCGTCGTCGCCGCCCGAGCATTCTCCAATGGAACGTCAATTCGCTGAGGCGGCGGAGAGACGACCTGGCTCAGCACCTCCTGCAGAGCGACTACGACGTCCTCGCAATCCAGGAGGTGTACGTCCAGGCTGAGGACCTTCGTCTGCCAGGGTACGTGGGCTACAGCAGCCGGACAGGGTGCACCTTGGCGACCTGCACTGCTACCCCCTGCCTGAACGACAATCACCAGCAAAGACCTGCCCGCTGCGCCGTGTATGTGAAGCGGGAACTCCAGCATGCCGAGGTGTCCGTGGCCGACCTGGTCGGTGGTCCCCTGGAGTGCTGTGCCGTCCGCGTGCGCATCGAGGGGGGAGACACCACCGTGGCCAGCGTGTATGTCCGGCCACGCCAGCCTTGGGACCCCAGGTGCCTCAGGCAGATCTCGCACCGCCTGGGGAAGGAGTTCCTGCTTTGCGGCGACTTCAATGCTCACCACACAGCCTGGGGCGGTCGCCGGTCCTGCCCACGCGGTAAGGAGCTCGGGGACGTCCTACAGCAGCTCGGCCTGGTGATCCTTAACACCGGGACCAACACCTTCCTCCGCCGCGGAGGTCGGGCGTCCTGCTCAGCCATCGACCTCACCGTGGCCACGGAGGGATGCCGCTATGCGTGGGCGCCTTGTCCGGACACCTGGGGCTCGGACCATCTGCCCATCCTGCTGTCCCCCTTCCGAGGCAAGGCCCCCCGGGACCGGGAGTACCACGTGGTGGACTGGAGGCTGTTCCGCCAGCTGTTTGGACAACATGCGGGCAGCACAGACCTGTTGCAAGTGGTGGCCGACTGCGCAAGGGCCGCGACTGTCGTCACCAAGGTCCAGCAGGGGCAACCTGCTCCAGACATCCGGCACCTGGCCTTGAGGGCAGCGCGGCGTCGGGCAGAGCGGCGGGCCTTGCAGAAAGGCCAACCAGAACTCTGGACCGAGTTCCGGCGGGTCGATGCCGTCTGCCGGCGCCATGCACGCAGACGCAGGAACCAGGGTTGGTCGAGCATCTGCGCCTCGATCAACCGCTCCCCCAATGGGACTCTAGCCTGGCGCCTACTGGGGTGCCTGCTAACGATGCCCCGGGCCCTCAACCAGGTGCAGTCCGTGGCAGTCCACATGAACATCCAGGCAGCGGACCTGGCAGAGCTCCTTGCTGACCGGTTTACCACCAGGGACGCAGTCCGGCTGGCCTCACCACCACCACCTGCTGCTCTCCAGTGCCCCGTTTCCTGCCATCATCCCGGGTGGGTCGTTGCGCAGGTCCAGGAACTGTGCAACGAGCCCATCGGTATGCATGAATTAGTGGCAGCCCTCGAGGGGTCCAGGCGACGCAGTGCTCCGGGGGCCGACGGCCTCACCTTCCAGATGCTCCGTAACCTTGACGGAGCCGGTCGTCAGCAGCTCCTCGAATACTACAATGACGTCTGGAGCACCGGAGCCCTACCGCAACCCTGGCGTTTAGCGGTAGTGGCACCCATCCTGAAGCCCCGGAAGCAAGCCACGGCTCTCTCCTCCTACAGGCCAGTCTCTCTCACCTCGGCCGCCTGCAAGGTGATGGAGAAGGTGGCCCTAGAGAGACTCGAGTGGATTGCTGACCAACTGGGCTACTTCCCGGAGCAGCAGACGGGCTTCAGGCGGCACCGGTGCACAGCAGACTCCATTTCAGATGTCGTCGCCACCCTCGAGGACGCCAAGAGTTGCGGTGACGTGGCCATGCTCCTGCTGCTGGATGTCGAGAGCGCCTTCGACGGGCTCCCGCATGCAGTCATCGAGGCGGCCCTGGACCGGCTTGGCATCAGCGGTCATCTCCGAGGCTTCGTAACCGCCTTCCTGTCCGGGAGAACCTTCTGCGTTCGTGTTGGAAGGGAGACCAGCCAACCCCGGGACATCACAGCAGGTGTTCCACAGGGCTCTGTGCTGAGCCCCTTCCTTTTCAACCTGGCGTTGGCAGGACTCCCAGCTTCCCTCCCGTCGGACACCAGGTTCCCGGTCCGCTGCTCCGTCTATGCAGACGATGTGGCCCTCTGGGCCCGGGGACCACGGCGGTCCATCCCGGCCATCAGGAGGTCGCTGCAGTCTGCCCTTGATGCAGTGATCACCTACCTCGGAGGGATCGGCCTCAAGGTCTCCGCCACCAAGACCGAGTCCCTGCTGATACACCCGACGGCAGCAGCGCGTGTCTACGTGAAACGGCTGCGGATCAACAACCGCAGCCTACCATGGAGTTTGACGGTGAAATACCTGGGGCTCACCATTGACCACCGACTCACGTGGATACCTGCTGCGAAGATCGCTGCCGCTAAGGTTCGTCGAGTCCAGGGGGCCATCAGCAAGCTGCAGCAACGAGGCCGTGGCTGCTCCACAAAGTGGGCGCTGCGACTGAACCAAGCCGCAGCGACCTCGGTGCTGCTTTATGCCCTTCCACTGGTAGCGCTGACGCCAGTCCGGCGGTGCCTGTTCGAGGGACTCCACAGGGGAGCGGTGAGGGCCATCCTGGGGCTCCCCAAATGCTCCCCGGTGGCATCGACACTCGCGGAGGCAGGAGAGTGGCCTCTGTCCCTACGCATGCTCCAGCGGGCATTGGGCCACATCGACCGACTCCATCGTGCAGCCGATGGAGGCGCCCTCCTGGAGCGACTTCGCAGCCAACCCAGATCTCGGATGGGTGGCCTCTGCCTGCTCTACCACCAGATGGTCCTGGATCCGCCTGTTCCCGTTGCCCCGCCCCCGCCACACCATCGGCCACCAGAGGTCCACCTCCACCTGGATGGGGCATCAAAGCGACGAACGCCTGCGGCCGCGCTGCAGCAGGCAGCCATCGGCAAACTTCAGGAGCAACTCCAAGGTCGACTGCAGGTGTTCACGGACGGATCCGTCTTGCAGAACGGGTCCGCAGCGGCAGCGTGCGTCATCCCATCCAGGTCCAGAAGCAGACAGTGCCGGCTGCCTTTCCCAGCGAGCTCCACGGCAGCGGAGCTGGCAGGATTGCACCTTGCGGCGGACCTCCTGGCAGAGGACATCCCAACGGAGCCAGTAGCCGTTCTTTGTGACAGCAGGGCGGCACTGCAGACCCTAGCCAATCCCCGCCGCGCCGGGCTTACCGGGAACCTCCTGGCATGCAAGTTCCGGGCTCTTTGCGCGTCGGGAGTGTCCGTTTCCTTTCACTGGCTGCCCTCACATGTGGGCATAGCCGGCAATGAGGAGGCGGACACATTGGCCAAGGCAGCTCATCAGCCAGGCACCCCTTTCACCCGAGCCGTGGCGGCCAGGGACCACACGCAGGCCCGTCTCAGGAAGCTTCTCGTCACTGTCCATCCAGACCAAAGGGTGGCCAACGGGCGGGGACCAAGACTTCTTCCAGAGGCGGGCCTTACAAGGAGGGAACGTGCTGCCCTGCTGCGCCTGCGGACTGGCTGCGTCTGGACGGCAGCCCGCCGCCACGCCAAAGGACTCTGCACCTCCCCGGCCTGCAGCCGTTGCGGGGATCCCGAGACCCTCGAGCATCTCCTCTGTGAGTGCCCTGGACTGGCCGAGGAACGCTCAAGGGTCCTCACAGCCTACAGAAGACAGGGTCTCCCTGCCACCACACTGCAACACCTCCTCTTCCCGTCTCGACCCCATCTACCAGCACTCCGGAGCCTGGTTGAGTTCCTGGACGAGACGGGTATTGAAGCCTACCACTGAGTACGGGACCCTCGCCGCCTCTACCCCTGCCGACAGGCTGCTGACCGCAATGCGACGTCCGGGCCTCTGCCCTTGTTAAACTTCTATCCTCTCTTTTTCTCCCACTTCTCCCTTCCCCTAAGGCGCTTAGCCGTGTCCCCAGTATGGGAGACAGAAATTAGCGTCTCTTCCTTCCTAACGAACCACCACCCCCCCGGTGCGTCAGGGGTGGTCTCCATGGCGTCGATCGCTTGAAAAAGGCGGTAAGCCTCGTCCGGATCACCACTGTTGGGACGCGTGTACGCGCGGTAGAAGCCGACACAACTGCGCGGCGTGAATACCAAACATCAACTGACTTTATTCGGGTTCTCTCTGGTAGTTCCGGAGAGCAGCGGAGGGTGGCGCTGCCTGGCGGCTTGGCTTGGCTTGGCTGCCGCCACAAGCGTTTAGCGGGGCGCAACTTAAGCTGCACTAAAACTCTCTATTCCCCCTGGTGGCATCGGTGCGAGGAGGGTTCACGCGCGCCCGCAGACAAGCGCCGCCGGTATTCACACCTCCCCATTCTAGCCACCCTAGTAGTGGGCTGACCCGCCACTAGAGGTGTGCGCCGTGTCAGTTTGGACCGGCGGCGGCGTGGCGGTCGTTTCTGGGCGGCGGCGGCCGCGCCGACGGCGCGGAAACCGAAACCGCACATAAAAAGCTATGTTTTGTTGTTTTTTTGTCCTTCAGCTGAACTGGTTGCAGTACTGAGTTGAGAGGACGGAACACAGAGGCGTTGAAAGAGAAACGTAAACATTTTATAGATATATTGTCCTCCAGCCAATAAAGGCCCAGAACGTGTGCCGAGTGTGCTAATCATTTTCTTCCACGAATGTGCGCAATGTTTATTGTTCATGGCGTCGTAGTCATAAATACTGTCTTTTACGCGATGCCTCGTTTTTTTCTCTTTAGCTAAGGGTCATTTAATTCATCTAGGACTACTTAGCTAGAATTACATAGCGCGCCGATGCGCGTAGCACTCAGCCTTGTGGCCAAATTTGTTTTCAGTGAGGTGTACAATATATGCTTTAAGTAAAAAAAAGCACACCTCTTAATTCTATGACCAAACTGCCATATGCAATCAGCACGTTCAAAACACACACACTCCCGACTGAAAAGTAAGTGAATTTTTGTTTTGAATACTAAATCACTAGCTAACTTTTATTTTGATATAACAGCCTTTTTCCCGGAAGCGAAAGAAACTAGCCAAAACATTCTTTTTTTTTCAGCAGCAGCAGGTGAGTATTTTTCAGCTGAGATGTATTATGATGCAGTGAAAAGAAGTTTTCTTGATTATCAGCTAAGTTAAATGAACGAAGCGCACTTCAATGGAGGCAACTGTTTTACAGTTTAGTGAAGCTGTCGGTGTCGTCCGTTGTATTCGATACTTCCCATGAATGTTACCAAGAAATATGACCACGCAATGACATGTCAAAATATTTTTATTTACGACACTTGCAAACTCCCCAAACTAGGAAGAAACGGGCAAAAAAAAGGGGGGGGGGCAATGAAACAATGGTGGCATAGAACAATTTCGTTCACAGGCTCGATTTACAAACACCGTAGCTGTCGTGAATGAACAACAATTTGTCCACTGCGAGTGGGTGCAAACTGGCTCTTCGAGAAGGAAGGACGCATCATCAAAAATTGGTACTCGTAAAGATAGCGGCTGCGCCCCTTGCATAAACCGCTCTGCAAAGTATGTGTGCACATGCAAACGGCACGGGACACGCTACAAGCACGTACGTCTTCCCCATTTAGTATAAAAGTTTGTGTAAGATTTGACTGTGACAACTACAATGTCGTGTACATGCTGCAATGTAGAAAACAATGTTGTTCAAACAGAAACTCATTTTAGAATACGCTTTTTATATAACCACGAATCGCATGTAAACACCTCCCCCCACCTGCCGTTATCGCGACATGTGCGCATGCCAGGCCACTTTCTTGACCAAATGAAAGCAACCATTCTGGAATCAGGTTTTCCCTTAAATCATGATCGCGAACTCCGGGCATCAAACCTGATATTCGACACTCTAGCATGTGGCGAGGATACATGTCTTCCTTCCGCGTAATTCACATCGTTCTGCATTACCAACAAGTGCATCTTTAACGTAACCGAGTATGATGACAATTCCATTTGTCTTCTTGAAGTGTGTTCTACTGAGCACGTTGATCGCGAAAAAGAACGAAGCTTTGTATAGCATGCTCAAACTGTTCCCGTTATTCGTATTTTTACGGTACTTCAGTGATGTCACTGTCCACTTTTTTTTGTTTTGCCATTTTTTCCACTTTTGTCATCCTGAACGCGAATGTTTCTGAAGCGACTGCTGTTAATGTATTTCCAAGAAAACGCTGATTCTAATCGTATATTGTTGCCGCCATGTACGCATGTATCCCGTTAAGATGTTTCACTTGCCAAAAACTGACTCAGGGTGATATCCCATCGCGCCAGTGCTGTTTTGAACAACGAAAAAGCTTCTTTGTGCTAATATGGAATTACTTTGTTTATAGACTTGAACAAGTCTTCGGGGGTCCCCAATCTTTCGCATATAAAAAATGTTGCAGTGGCTTAGCTCGGCTATGCCAGGATATACGTACTATGGTACTCGGCTGCAGATCCGAGGGTCGCGGGATCGAATCCCGGCCGCGGCGGCTGCATTTCGATGGAGGCGAAATGTTGAGGCCCGTGTGCTGTGCGATGTCAGTGCACGCTAAAGAACCCCAGGTGGTCGAAATTTCCGGAGACCTCCACTACGGCGTCTCTCATAATCAGAACTGGTTTTGGGACGTTAAACCCCACAAATCAATCAATCAGGATATACGTAGCGTTAGCAAAGGTTCAGCTGATTATTCTTAGCTTTCCTGGTTGTCTAGATTGTCTAGGATTAGCTTGATTGTCATGCTTACTGCTGCTCCAATGACACACACGCGGCATACGTATTATGTGGCACATGCATGGCCGGGTAACGATACCCATTGGTAACGCTAAAGATTGGAATCTTCTGCTTAACGAGAAAGTTCTTGCACGTTGTACAAACCCGCGCCACGGTTTCAGCCCACTGCGGCGCCGCCGCTAAACTCAACGTTTCACGCATGGCACTACTCAGCGGCGTCAAGTCTTTCATGTGCCATAGTCTTTCGCACACGTCGCACACATATCCAAACGGATTGTTTACGAAGTCCGTCTGGAAGGTCCGAGTCGCACTGGCGCTTTCGCTGAGTTTCACAGTATATTCAGTCGATCGGCGAGCCTTGACGTCATCAACGGCGTTTTGTTGTTGCTGCAGGGGTGGTCGGGCACATCGCTCAGCCTCCTGGCGACGCCGCTTTGCTAGACGTTCGTCCCTTTGCTCCAGTGTCTCCGCAGCACGCTTAGCCTTCTTCTGTTCATTCCTCCTACGCTCAACCGCTAATTGCCAGGCAACTACTTCGGGATCCGATGAGCCAAGCTTCTCCGCTCTTCTGCGCTGTTGAGCAGCATTTGCGCTCTCGTTCTCCATGGCTATACCACACTGGCAAACGCCAGTAAGAGGCGCAGCGGCTCCAGCGCAGTGTCAGACGGGGACTGCACAGCGAGCGCGCGCCGGCGCCAGTGCGTCTACCAGACGTCACTCATCTGGAATGCGCTGACCGGCGGCGGTGAGTCGCGCGCGGCGGCGGCGGAGTGCGCGAGAGGTGCCGGCTCCGGTGGCTCCGGTGCGCAAGCTGTGTGACATCACTGATCCTTGCGCATGAGCAGCACGGCTCTTGATGTGCCGCGCGAAACGGGCTTGGCTAGGCCAGTGTAGCTAACGCTACAAAACACGCGATTATTATGCTTTGTATTCCCAGACGAAGGCCCATCCCACTACCGAAACATCGGATTAAATAGTGCTAAAACGTACGTCGTGTTATGTTGGGAGCGACGGAGCTCCGTGGCAGAGAGACCGTACAGCATGGTGGCTGGTAGGAAACTGGTTTTATTGTTCTTTTTACAAAAGAGAACGAGAGGAAGTGGGGTCGAGAGTAGGAACGGAATTCGGCAGTGCAGGCACCACAGGAGATCCTTTGTCGCGTCGGGCTTCGGGAGCGTTCGGAGAACCCGCAGGCGAGGCACAGCAGTTGGAGTGGCCGTGCGTCGCTAGGTGTGCGCGTACACGACATCCCTTACCCCTCAGAAGGGGTCACCATATCGATCAGGTGGACGCCGATCACGCTTAGGTATCGGCGCAGTGTGGTGTTGTGGAGACCCTCCGTCTTGGTCACCGCAAGGTTGCGTCGCACAACTGTCCAACCTGGCCTCAGCTTGTCCATGTTCGGAGCTGGGCGTTGTGGGCAGATCACGCGGCGGCGATGTTTCCGCTGGCAGCGCGATCACGTACGGAGCCGGCACTGTGCACGGCTGTTCACTGTCTGCTGGTCCGTTCGCTTGATCGCTCGGCGGCGAACCTTCCGTCGGATAGGCTTCCGAACCTGGCTTAATGTGGTCTAGGTGCCGACGAACCGTTCCGCTTCCTGACTTTATCAGCCAAGATCGACGTCCAAGCCTCTTCAATACGGTTCCTCCAATCCAAGCAGGGCTTCCTGCGAAGTTACGGAAGAAGACCGATTGTCCGACGGCTACTTTTCTTGGCGAGTTAGTAACGCTGTGGCCAGTGGTCGCCCTCTCAGCTGGTCGTGGCTGAATGCGTGTCAGCGCCGTTGTGAGCTCGCGACCGAACATAAGTGCGGCTGGTGTTCTCCCCGTCGTTACTGAAACAGTGGTATGCTGTTTAAGCAGAAAACGAGCTAGCCTGCAAGCAAATGTGCCGGACTGATCCTTGGCTAGAGCCTGTTTTGTTTCGAGGACCATTCTTTCCGCTTGCCCATTCGTGGCCGGATGATAGGGCGCACTTGCGACGTGCGTTACCCGATTTGTCTTCAGGAAATCTTCCATTTCTGCAGAAACAAAGGACGGGCCGTTATCAGTCACCAACCTTTCGGGAATGCCGAAAGTTGCGAACAGATTCCGCAGTTCCTCAATTAATGTTGGTGACTGTATGTTTCGCATGTAGCGCACTTCGAGCCGCTTGCTGTATGCGTCGACTACAATTAGTAGTATCTTTCCCTCCACGGGGCCAGCGAAGTCGGCGTGAATTGTGGGCCATGGTGTGGTCGCGCGTTTCCAGTCAGGAGGCGGTGCCTTATTCGGCGCTTTCTGGTGCTGGCAGCAAGTTGGACAATTTTTCACGGCTCGCTCTATGTCGTTGTGGACACCGGGCCACCAGAAATAGCCTCTGGCGCATGTTTTCATAGCTACCACGCCCCTGTGACCTGCACGTGCTAATTCGAGCACATCTTTTCTTGCTTTCTCCGGAACGACCAGTCTGGTACCCCGTATAACGCAGCCCTCCTGTAGCGAAAGCTCATTCCCAAGCTTTGTGAACGCCGAAAATTCCTGCTTAGCCAACCTGCGCAGTTCTCCACTTGAGACAGCTCTCATCACACGGGACAACAGTGGGTCACTCCGGGTCATTTCAGCCAGTTGTTTCGGTGACAGCTCGAGGCGTGGCGCGGACGCAAGCATAAGCACATCTCCTGGGGAGCATGGCTCATCCACCTGCGCGGGCAGTGGCAGCCTGCTGAGTGCGTCGGCATTTTGGTGAAGACGTCCAGGCCTGTACACCAAATCGTAATCGTACGTGGCCAATTTCAGACATCATCTGGTCATCCTAGGTGACAATATCTGAGGGATTTGCTTCTTTTCTCCCATGATGCCTAGGAGCGGTTGGTGATCCGTCATCACGGTCACGTGCCAGCCAGCGACATACTGGTGAAAGTGGCTCACGCCGTAAACTATCGCGAGGCCCTCTTTGTCGAGGTGGGAGTAGTTTTTTTTTCAGCGCTTCCCAAAGTTCGCGACGCGAATGCGATGGGGGCCTCTCGACCGGACGCGTCCTTTTGTGCGAGAACCGCGCCTATGCCGTACGGCGACGCATCGACTGACAAAATCAGGGGCTTCTTCTCATCATAATGAGCCAAAACTGTCGAAGATTTAATCATCTTCTTAAGCGCCTCAAAAGCAGCCTGGTGTTTTTGCTCCCAGTTCCATGGCGTGTTTTTCTCGAGAAGCTTATACAACTCTGCAGCTACCGTCGCTCTGTTTTCCAAAAAGCGATCGTAAAAAGCGAGAAGCCCTAAGAAAGCCTGCAGAGAGGTTTTGTCAGTCGGCTTGGGTGCCTCGAGGATTGCCTTAACCTTTTCTTCGGTTGTGTGCACACCCTGAGCCTCTATCTTATGCCCAAGGAACTCGACCGAAGTTATGCCGAAGCGGCATTTTTCCTGTTTGAGGCGTAGGCCTTTCTCCCTTAGCCTGGATAGGATTTCATCTTTCATCTAGACGTTGTGCATGCTCCTTAACGCTGTTCCCGCTGACTATAATGTCGTCAAGGTACACACTCACCCCCTGAATTCCGGCCAGTGTCGTCTCCATCATACGCTGGAAGATGGCTGACGCGGCGGAAATTCCGAAAGGGAGCCGTTTCACCTTGAACAGTCCTTTGGTGGTGTTGACTGTGAGCAATTCGGCCGTCTCGTCGTCTACCCTTAGCTAGCTGCTGATACGCCTGATAGAGGTCCAGCATCGAAAACGTCGTCCCGCCACGTAATTTCGCGAATACCTCCGCGGTTGTCGGTAGTGGTTATGCCGTCTTTTTGACCACAGTGTTAACAGTGCTCCTGTAGTCTCCACAAACGCGAAATGTTCCATCCCTTTTGCGCACCCACACTAAAGGCGTGGCCATTTCGGCGTGTTGCGTCGGCTCCAAGATGCCCTGTTTTTGCAGGCGGTCGAGCTCTTCCTCCATAGGCTCTTGGTAAGCTAGGGGCACTGGGCGTGCTTTGCAGAACCTGGCTGTGGCGCCTTCCTCCAAGTCCAAGTGAACCAATGGTCCCACGTAGCCGTCGATGTCTTCTTTGAAAACATCAGGATGGCGTGCGAGAACATCCTGGATTTCTTGTCTTGGGTCGGCAACCTGGTGTATACCGTCCACACAGATGTTCAGAGCCGAAAACCAGTCACGTCCTAGCAAATTGCAGCCAGTCCCTTTCATTATCGGCAGGGGCAGCACATAGTCCTTTGATTTGAAGCGCACACGAACTTGTGCCGAACCGAGTGTGCGAACTTCCTCCCCTGACCAAGTGCGTAAGTCTAGGGGTTCTCTCAAAAGCTTTGGGGCGTTCGATGGCCATGTTTGGTGGTAGGTAGCCTCACTAATGAGAGAACATGTAGCCCCCCGTGTCAACTTCGAATTTCAAGGGCCTTCCTTCGACTTTTACGTCAACGAGGAATTTAGGGCAGGGTTGTCGCCCACTCACGGCATGTAGATCGTAGCACCTATCGCTGGGCATAGGGTCGTAGCTCGCAGATTGTGCGTTAACCGTGCGCGTTTCTGGCCTTGTATTGAGGTTGCCTTCTTTGATTTTCCTCTTTTTGGTGATGCAGGCGTTCTCAATGTGTCCCTTTTTAGCACAAAAACGGCATTGCGCTGTGCTGAACTTGCAGGTGTCAGCCTCGTGCCAGCCGTCACATCGGTAGCAGCGTCGTTGCTGAGGCGAAGTTTTGCCTTCTTTTTTGGAATGCGAAGTCTTGTGTACTTCTCCGGAGTTCGTCGCTCCCTTAAGCCCTCGTTGTTGCTTCGACGCACTTTCGGACGACAGCGCCAAGTCCAACGCGCGTTGATATGTCAAATCTTTCTCCGCGAACAATCGCTGTTGGAGGTGCTCGTCGCGGATGCCGCACACAAATCTGTCGCGAAGCATAACGTCTTGGGGCAGCATGGTGGGGTTCGCTTGAACGGCTGCGTGGCCTTCCGCCGGTAGTGTCGATGTTGCAGACGTTGTCGTTGGCACTCCGAAGTTACAGTCAGCTGACAAGCTTCTGAGGGCTGCGACGTAGTTGCTGGTTGACTCCCCCGGCAGCTGGTCGCGTCTCTGGAAGACGTACCGGCTGTACAGCTCAGACGGTCGCGGGTCGAAGTGCTTCTGAAGGAGTGTAACCATATCGGTATAGCTGACTTCTCCAGGAGTCTTCGGCGCGACTAGCGCGCAGGCAGTCTCGAAGGGGTCGGCTCCGCATAGCGTCAGAAGGAGCAGGCGCTTGTTTTCTTCGTTGGACACGTCGTTCGCTATGAACCCAGACAGCACGCAACGTAGGGCCGATATTGGTTTTATGGCGGCAAAGTTCGGCCCATCCACGGCCTAATGTTGCCGACAGCGAGCCAGTATCGGCCACGCCGCCGTCAATGACTGGCAACGTCGGGCTACTATAGCCGCTGCCCCGCCGATATCGGCAGGCCGTCGACTGTAATCGGCAACATGGGGCCGCTTATGCCGCGTTACTGCCGACATCGGCTGAGGCGATGGCTTTCAACGGCAACTATGGCGCCGATTTTGCCTTTCTACAGACAATATGGGCTGGCCGACGCCATTTATCGGCAACACTGTGCCAAGTATGCCACCTTAGAGCCCCCGTCGGCTAGCCCATAACTTTCTCCGGCAAATGTGGCGCCGATTTTGCCGCTCATCAGAATCGCCTGAGGAATGGCGAATTTGGCGCGATATTTGCCCAGAAAGATTATCTCACAGGAAACATTGAGTCATTTCTGCTGTCCTGGAAGCAATGTCGACTACGCCGCAGCCTTTCATGGTTGATATCGGCCGGGCCTCTTTGGAAGCCTGCTGTATATAGCAATAGAGATCCGATCGAGACAAGCATGACCGAAATTCACTTGAGAGATTCGACGTAAGAATCAGATGTTGAGCTTCATATATTCATGTATACTCGTTTGTGCCGGAACATAGCGCACGTGCGTTTTGAGCAGCATATATGACATTATGTTCGCGCGCATTGTTTTTAATAAGCAGGGCACACAAAAAACATGCATATAAACTATTCATATATACATCTACAGGCTGTTTTGCGGGAACTTTGCGAAACAGGCTGGCGCAACAGTTAACATTAGCCAGAAGGATCGACAAGCATGGTGGAAAATTATCTGACAGCGCATGTCAGAAAATTTAAATTCATAGAAATTGTTCGTGCTTACATCGATGGGCACAACCACCACTCATATGTTCAAACAAAGATAAACAGTCGGAAGCGGCGCTCTATACGACTGACATTTAGCAACCTATGGAAGGAAAGGACATACGGAGGTGACAGCGCAACAGCGAGTGGACAAAAAAGGTCTAGCGCAGACATTATGGTGCGCTGAAGCGGAAATAAACTCCCGCAACCGGCGTTATCCTACTGACATTTAGCAGCCTATGCAAAAGAAGGGTATACGGAGCTAACAGCGTGACAGCGAGAGGACAAAACAGATCTAGTGCTAACTTTATATTCGGAGGATATTAGCTGTTTTTATACACCATGAAATACATAGATCCCTTTCGCATTGCAAATTCAAATGAATTGCTCTTGTCAAGACCACGACATTTGCGAAAAAGGCAAAAACGAAAAATAAAAAGCAGTCATATGGCAAGCATTTTTCATCTCAAAGGTGGCAAATAAATGCACACATGTATAATTGATGTATAGAGAGCTTTTCTGGTGAGTTCTACTAGAGTGTATGTGATCACAAAGTGTTCTTGCGCAGGTGGTGTGCGTATTTTATGGTATATAAAAACAGCAAGCATGCACTGAAAAAAAAAGTCAGTTGAAAATCAAAGCTCTGTTCTGTTCTCTAGTTTCTTCATGTGTTTGTGCAGGGTCACAGTATAAACCAACCGTCCTAAGTCAAGCTGTTGTTGACCACGTGCCCCTCCACTACATTTCATCAGTGCGTTCGCAAAACTAGTGCACCCCTTTCAAAAGCAGCTCCGCAACGCATGTATCGCAGCTCGCATAAGCTCAGCAACAGAAAATAATTGTCTACTGGTCGGGTAAACTTATACCTCCCTTTTCCACCTCCATGCTCTCTACTACTACGCGTAGTGCATACGGCTCAACCCTTTCAAAAGCAGCTCCGCAACGCATGTATCGCAGCTCAACATCTGATTCTTACGTCGAATCTCTCAAGTGAATTTCGGTCATGCTTGTCTCGATCGGATCTCTATTGCTATATACAGCAGGCTTCCAAAGAGGCCCGGCCGATATCAACCATGATATCAACCATGCAAACAATTTCTTAATATGTCCACGGCATTGCGTATAATTCCTTCTTTCTTTATTTTTTGCTTTTTTGTGAACGACCGTTAGTGCGTTCTTTCCATACATATCGAATTCTTTTACACATCGGCCATCGCGGTTACGTTGTACTAGTTAGATGAGAAGAATATATCGAGCTTGACTGTATGCTCTGTGCAGCGAGTGTAGGATTTGGCTGACGTTCATATGAGACTATGGTGTCGATAGAAGCCCACATCTGCGTTTTCTAGTACTTAAAAACTAATTTATTTATAACCAAAAAGAGTAAAATAAGGGCGCGAGTAGAGGTTCAGCGCAATATTTCTTGTCGCCCGGGAAGGGAGCACGTGTTTTCCTGCCCTACAGTGTACTAGAAGAGGGCAGTGGGCTTACTCTCCGGCGGAGGCTATGGTGCGGGGTGACCCCACGAACGTCACCTGTGTGTGCTTCTCTCTTCGCCCGAGCGGTGGCGCTGGCATCGCCTTTGATGGAACGTGGGAGGAGCGTTGCGGCAGAAAGTGCCGGCCAGCTCTTGCAGAGCAGCAATTGTCGAGCCACGTTTTATTGCTGTGGACGTTGTAGCGCCGAGTTTTTGCCGTCAGCGTTGAGCCGTATGCACTACGCAAGAAATTAGTATGCTTTTTAGTGCCTGAGCCGTGCCGCGATATCGGCAAACCCACTGCTACGCGCCAAACAGGCTACGTGTTCGTGAAGGGTGGGCGGAAGCTATCGTTGTTCGGCGTCCCGAAGGATGAGAACAGGCGTAAAGAATGGGAAAAAAATCTGCACAGAGCGGACAAGCTCCTGGAAGACATCAGCGCAGTGTGCGAGCTCCACTTCAAGCCGCATCATGTGCTCAGGGACTATGTGCACATTATCCAGCGAAAAGAAGTGCGGATACCTCGTGGGAGACCCGTTCTCATCGTCGGTGCTGTGCCGACGCTTCTTCCCGTTCTGCCAGCTTACCTTAGTAAAAAGCCGACGCAAGAGAGGACCGCTTGTAGGAGGAAGCGATCGGAAGCTTCAGACGGACCATTAAAGTCGGGTGGGCAGTGGACTTACTCTCCGGCGGAGGCTATGGGGTGGGCCGGCTGGCAGTTGTTCAGCACAGACTTTGCATCGAAATTGGTTGAAGTTTACAGTACATGCAGCTACCCTCACAGCAAAAGTAATTAGTTTTTACGTCATCATTTTTATGTGAAAGGACAAAACAGTGACAAAGCAGGAAAGCGGCAGAGGGCCAAGCAGCTGAAGCTGAGCCGTTGCGCATCTCCTTTCTGACAAATAAGAGCTTCGTGTCAGAAACATGAGCTTCGTGTGTATCTTAATTTCGTTGTCCATTATGTCACTGTACATATGCCTAACAGACCTGTAACTGCATAATTATGGTTATGAATAACCCCAGAGAACTACTGTGCCATGTGCAACAACCGCAGTAGAACAAAAAAAATACTTGAGCTACTATTTCAGCACAACAATGGCACAAACCCAATCAGCACGCCTGCACGTTATAGCTTATCTAGGAAGCGAGCGTGCGCTGTTTTATAATTATCTGGTGGAAGGCAGAGCATAATCTTGTTACAAAATCATTTTAGGTTAGGTCTACACGGCATGTAACCGTATACTTGGTCGCTGTATGAAACCGTATTCGCACTGTCCGTAGACTGTCACGCCGCACCGCGGCGCACGGCAGAAATGCCACGAGGAGGATAGACAGACGACGCGCTGTACTGTCCGTCGCCGCCGCACCGTTGTGTACGCATTTGCGCGTGATATGCAAAAAGCACAACAGTAACCCCGTGTGCTGCGTGCCCCAGTGCACAAATTGAGCTGTTCACAACGAGATAACCCTGCATTCCTCCCTCTAAGATCCGTCGCGAAAGAAGGAATGGATAGTGAGGTTTCGCATCGGAAAGCCTGTGACGCCGCCGATGAGAGCGTGCAGCACGTGTCACTACCGGTAATTTCTTCTGGAGCAATATAGGTAGGCGGCAATTGCTTTCGCTTTTTGGCTAAACCGCATAGTGGTCAGGCTTTTATGTCGCATTTATAGTGAGAAGGCCGTTTCTGTAGATGCGCGCACGTGCTAGCGTAGCAACGCGGCAGTTAAATGTAAGAGACATCTGCGAACCACTGCAAGCCGCAAAGTTGCTTGTTTGCGTGGTATTCGCTTTTTTTTTTCTTTCACATATTACGCGCAATCGCACACAAGAACGAATGTTTATATTTCAGTCAATGCTGACATCGATTCACATTAAACGGGCATTTTTGATCACGATCTAGGCCGATCCTGTTTTGGCTCTATCTGGAACAGGTGCTGGCACGCGTGCACTGTTGATCGCGCTGTCAAGCATGATACACTGATCTCAAGACGATCGGCATGTGCGCATCGCGATTCGGCTCCGAACTCCCGATTCGGCGCACGCCAGCGCTAAGCTCTATCATGATTACGTTGGACCATGTAGCAGTGACCACCGTTGATTGCGATTAAGAAATGTAACCCTGATCGATCCCAGTCGCTATCATGTGCCCGTGTGACGCCACTATTTACTCACTTCGGTAGCTCACTGTGCAGAAAATGCGATTAAAAAATATCACCCAGTCGGTTGCGATCTACAGTGACAAGCTTCGTCCGTGTGACACAAAGCAGTTTGCACGCGTGTACTTTGAACGGATCCTGCGAGTGTCTTCGCGATGTACGCGAAGAGGCGGACGGCATCTGGATCCGCAAGTGACAGTTTTTGGTCACATCTTTCTGCCATTTCACTGTGACTTCTTCGCGGTGTGCAGACTTCTTCGTGCGCCTGTGGGCACCACGTAAGAAGAGGCTGATGTCAACAGCTCTGCCTTCACAGAAGTTTCCAAAATGGTCAGTAATGAAATCGGCTTCGCAAAAGGAAGCTAATTGGTGTCGGACATGGTGAAAAACCCGTTGAAGCTTCTGTACGACACGCGGCGAACGACGTACACTCCGGGCATGCGGATAGTCTATCCTCCTCCAGACAGCCATGTTGGCTCGACTTGCGCGCCACCTATAGTTCGCGGACATTGCGAATATTTTGAGGGGTACATCGTCCTTTTCGCCGAGGTGTCATATTCGGGAAAATACCATATGGCCTGAACAAATCTGGTGTTTGTCAAAATATGCAAAGAACTCAAGCCTCCCGCACCTCAAAAAAAAAAAAAAAGCGTTAACTGCGTCGAACTAGAACGGAGAAAGCATACGCTGCGTAGGCTGCCATCGACTCACTTTCGGCAAACGCTATCGCAAAAGGAAAAAAGACGGCGAAGCGTGAGCAACATACGCTCTCAATGTAGTCATAGGGCAGTCAATACATGAAAGTTTATTACAAATATCGAGGAAACGAGCGTCGCAACTCTTACGAGCGGCCAGCAGCCGGCAACTTCTGCAGGCGAAGCTTCCATCAAAGATGCCTGTGGCGCCACCTCTCCAATGCGACGCCAACTGCGTCAGACGAGCAGCGGAGTAAGCCCACTGCCCTCTTCTAGTACACTGTACCTGCGCTGCAGAAACTTGCAGAAATTCACAATGGCGACGCCGCGCGCCCTCGCTACGTTTGTTACGTGCAGTGCCGCATTTCGATCGCGTTTTTAGCTAGAGTGCGTGGTTCAGCCTCTGCGAAATCCTATGCTACAGGTAGCTAGCAAGAGAACACATTCATACAAGCATACTCCATAGGCTGCACCAGGCTGCACTTAACAAATGCAGTCCGGGCGGGTGTCCCCGCCATTGTGCTTTTGCGAAGCAGAAATGCTGTCTTCCACGCTTTGCGACAACCACAAAAAAAGAAAGCAAAACGCGCATATTCTGCCTAGAAGCAACCTTGCACATGCTAAGCCAGCAGCAACTAAAAATAAAAAAAAGTATGTGAAGGGGGGGGACGCGCGTCGCTTCCCGAACTGACCACCCTCGTCACGGCCCCCTCCCTGCACATCCATTGTGCGCACCTACAGTTTGCAAAGAATGTCCTTCTGAACCTGCTTTTGGTGGCTGTGGTGGCCCTTCTGAAGGGGAGACCGCGCAGTTTTCTGGGAACTTTCCGCGCGGCTGCATTCTCTCGTCGCGGCTGCAGTGCTACCGACATGGAACGAGTTTCAACGGCTGCACGCAGTCTGCTTACGCGTATCGGCGCATGTACCGCATTTATCGATCATCAAGTTGATGGCGCGATTCCTTGGCCAGTGTACCTCCTAAGACAATGCCCATCACAACTGTGACATCGGTCGTATATGAACACAAGCCTGCGCCTGGTGGGGCTACAGTGCCGTCGCTGAATTTGTATTCGCAATGTCCGCGAACTATAGGTGGCGCGCAAGTCGAGCCAACATGGCTGTCTGGAGGAGGATAGACTATCCGCATGCCCGGAGTGTACGCCGTTCGCCGCGTGTCGTACAGAAGCTTCAACGGGTTTTTCACCATGTCCGACACCAATTAGCTTCCTTTTGCGAAGCCGATTTCATTACTGACCATTTTGGAAACTTCTGTGAAGGCAGAGCTGTTGACATCAGCCTCTTCTTACGTGGTGCCCACAGGCGCACGAAGAAGTCTGCACACCGCGAAGAAGTCACAGTGAAATGGCAGAAAGATGTGACCAAAAACTGTCACTTGCGGATCCAGATGCCGTCCGCCTCTTCGCGTACATCGCGAAGACACTCGCAGGATCCGTTCAAAGTACACGCGTGCAAACTGCTTTGTGTCACACGGACGAAGCTTGTCACTGTAGATCGCAACCGACTGGGTGATATTTTTTAATCGCATTTTCTGCACAGTGAGCTACCGAAGTGAGTAAATAGTGGCGTCACACGGGCACATGATAGCGACTGGGATCGATCAGGGTTACATTTCTTAATCGCAATCAACGGTGGTCACTGCTACATGGTCCAACGTAATCATGATAGAGCTTAGCGCTGGCGTGCGCCGAATCGGGAGTTCGGAGCCGAATCGCGATGCGCACATGCCGATCGTCTTGAGATCAGTGTATCATGCTTGACAGCGCGATCAACAGTGCACGCGTGCCAGCACCTGTTCCAGATAGAGCCAAAACAGGATCGGCCTAGATCGTGATCAAAAATGCCCGTTTAATGTGAATCGATGTCAGCATTGACTGAAATATAAACATTCGTTCTTGTGTGCGATTGCGCGTAATATGTGAAAGAAAAAAAAAAGCGAATACCACGCAAACAAGCAACTTTGCGGCTTGCAGTGGTTCGCAGATGTCTCTTACATTTAACTGCCGCGTTGCTACGCTAGCACGTGCGCGCATCTACAGAAACGGCCTTCTCACTATAAATGCGACATAAAAGCCTGACCACTATGCGGTTTAGCCAAAAAGCGAAAGCAATTGCCGCCTACCTATATTGCTCCAGAAGAAATTACCGGTAGTGACACGCGCTGCACGCTCTCATCGGCGGCGTCACAGGCTTTCCGATGCGAAACCTCACTATCCATTCCTTCTTTCGCGACGGATCTTAGAGGGAGGAATGCAGGGTTATCTCGTTGTGAACAGCTCAATTTGTGCACTGGGGCACGCAGCACACGGGGTTACTGTTGTTCTTTTTGCATATCACGCGCAAATGCGTACACAACGGTGCGGCGGCGACGGACAGTACAGCGCGTCGTCTGTCTATCCTCCTCGTGGCATTTCTGCCGTGCGCCGCGGTGCGGCGTGACAGTCTACGGACAGTGCGAATTGCTGACACACAGCTCAAGAGTGCACAGCGGATGCCGAAATTCGGTAAGTTGCTGGCCACTTTTCAGAATGGGGCCTGGCACTTTTTGTTGCGATGTTAAACCACCGGTTCCACCTTTATATATTATTTGTGTCGTGAGGTGCGTAGGCTCTATATTTTCGAATAAAGAGCCTACGCACATTGTCCCAAAGCAATTTTACTTCATATAGTTAATCCTGTGCTTGTATCAAACCTCCATTGTGTGGTGACTTGCAGTTCTCGTAACATTTTTTTCCTGCCCGTATTTTTAAAGGTAACCTGATACCGAACACGCGCTCCTTGGTGTTGGACACGTGTGGCAGTTCGGCACACGATGGCATCTTTAAAGTAGCCTTGAAAATATGTTCTTCCTCTAATATCTGCTCATAATGCGCCTTGCACCTATCATTTAAGGACATTTTTGCCTAAAGATCCCATCCTTGGTGTGTGTCGTATTAGCTCACGTGTTTTCCTTTCCGATGTATGCCAAAAATATGAAATTTATTATAATGCAAAATGCACCTATTTCAACTAATGTGCCTCTTTTAAAATTGCTTTGCAGCAGAACCTTTACTCGTGTTTCTATTCTTTTTCCCTTGGGTATCTAAAGTGACACAAAGCCAAGATCTGGGGGTTAAATATTGAACATAGATTCATTTTATAGTAAAAGGACAACTTTCTTTTGTTATTTTCGAAAGTAGTGCCCGATTATGAGATGTTTCCGACATTTCTTGAATTTCCGCGTTTGTTCATGAGTCGCACATAAATCGCATGCTGATGTGCTCCACAGGTGTGCTAACTATTCACGCCTTTTCCCGCAGGTTCCACCCTTGCCGAAGCTTTTCCACTACGACGGTGCAACACGAGAATAGCATATTATCAATGCAGAGTTCACAAAATAAATGAAATAGTGCTTTTCCCTATAAACCTCTCTTGTTGTGTTATTTGTTTTGTTTAGAACGCAGTAATAGAAAGTACAGAGGATCCACTTATCCCCACTTTTTACTGTGTTAATAAAGCTTTCGCGTATGCATGAGAGGCACATTTGCACAAACTACTGTTGGTCTTTCTAAAATGCCTTCGTAGCCCTTCGAAAATGTGAAAACACAAAAATAAAAATTTTTGCAATCCAAACGGTACGACACACGTGGGGTAAACACTAGAAACACCATAGTGGCTGTGAACGGTCGCGCTAGGGGTTTCCCGATGTCGGCGTGGCCGACAACACGCCAAAAAAGCCTGAATGCCCGCAACATCGGCCAATGCTACCTAGCCAAATCCGACCCACTCTGGCTGGCCAAATTTCGCCCACGCTGGCTGGCCGAATTTCGCCCACGCTGGCTGGCCAAATTTCGCCCACTCTGGCTGGCCAAGTTCGACCCATGGTGGCTTCGCCACAGTGGAGCCATTCTGGCTGGCCGTCATCGGGCAGATGTGGGTGAAAGTAGCGCGAGCGCGATTTGCCGACTTAGGCCCGATATCGCTGCCGACTTTGGCCGACTTCACGCCTACATCAGTCCTGTGTTGGCGTGCTGCCTGGGAAGTAGAAGGTCAGGCGCTGGATCCACGACGACCAGTTCTTGCCGTTAAAAGGCTCGATGGCACCGTGCAATCCTCCAGTAGCCATGGGCGTAACCTCGAGAACTATGCGCTTATAAATTCAACTTCTCGTCGCCAGTGTTATGTTGGGAGCGACGGAGCTCCGTGGCAGAGAGACCGTACAGCATGGTGCCTGGTAGGAAACTGGTTTTATTGGGCTTTTTACAAAAGAGAACGAGAGGAAGTGGGGTCGATGATGATGATTAGTGGGGTTTATTGGCGCAAGGGCCAGAGGTGGCCAAAGAGCGCCAGGACGATGATAATGACTTGTCAATGGTACATGAACTTGAACTGTGGAACTGTGAAATGTGGATAAAACAGATGTGGCATGGCTGTAAATGGGCCTAAAACAGTCACTGTAAAGTGCATAAAATATACAAATAATAAAATTATGGCAATGACAACGTGAACTATGGAGATGTAGAGGCATTAAAAAGAATGATACGAACGTCAAATAAGAAGAGGGCAGGGAGCACTAGTGCCTAAACAGAGCCCTTGAAGCAAGGGCATGAAGGCATGTGCTCATACAACACTACTATCACAGCAGCATCCTCTGCACAGAGGATGCGCTATGATCTTATTGGGCTAATAACACTTAGTCCAACATCCTTTAAGAAACCGAGGACTGCTTTTGTGTCAAAAAGCGGTTCTTGACCAAGAAACATAATGGGATGTAGAGGGAGATGGTAGCGGTATGCTAAAGGAAAGTAATTCTTTCTCTCTCTTTCGGCTTCCCGACACTCCAGGAGGACGTGGAGGACGGTTAGCCTCTCGCCACATCTACCACATGTAGGAGGTTCATCACCAGTAAGCATAAAACTATGGGTGCCATAGGTGTGTCCTATTCTGAGGCGACAGAATAGGACCTCATTTCGCCGTGTTCTCGCAGCAGAGGGCCAGTAGCCTAACTGTGGCTTAATCAAGTGAAGCTTATTATTTGTTTCAGTGTCCCACAAGCGTTGCCAGTGGCTTCGCAGTTTCCTACGCAGGAAGGGTTTTAGGTCTGTTGAAGGGACAATAGCGGTAGGATTAATAGCGCGCGATATAATCGACGTGGCCATTTGGTCAGCCAGCATATTGCCCTCGATGCTTCTATGGCCAGGCACCCAGCAAATAGTAACATGCTGCTTGGACATATACGCTGTACACACAGCGGAATACAGCTCAATGAGTACCGGATTTCTGAGTTTGTAGAGTGACATTAAAGATTTTACGACGCTTAAGGAGTCTGTAAAAATAATTGCTTTTGGTAGTCTTAATTTCCGTATATGCTTCACCGCCGACAATACTGCATAGCCCTCAGCCGTAAAGATACTTGTTTCCGGGTGCAGTACAACAGATTCCGAGAAGGATGGTCCGACGGCTGCATAGGATACGCCGGCGTGCGACTTAGATGCGTCTGTGTAAAATTGTGTGCATGAGTACTTGGACTGGAGTTCTCGAAAATGCATTTTAATGTGTGCCTCTGGTGCATGTTTAGTGATTTCTACAAATGATGTGTCACAATCCATGAGCTGCCACTGCCACGGCGGCACTGGCGTTGCTGGGGCCATCAGCTTTTGCTCGAGAATGGGAACTCCCATTTCCTCGGAAAGTTTTCTTACACGCAGAGAAAATGGTTCTCTAGCTGTAGGTCGATTATGGAACAATGTTGCAGATGTTAGGTCGTTTACAGTTGCGTAAGAGGAGTGTTCTGTGTTTGCATTCACTTTCAAAAAATATGTGACACTTAAGTATGAACGTTGCAGATGGAGCGACCATTCGTTTGCTTCTACGTAAAGGCTTGCCACAGGACTTGTTCTGAAGGCACCGGTCGCCAAGCGGATACCTAGGTGATGGATCGGGTCAAGCATCTTTAACGCGCTCGGAGTAGCGGACTGGTAGACCACAGCCCCATAGTCAAGGCGTGTACGTATAAGGCTTTTATACAGGTTCTTGAGGCATTTTTTGTCACTGCCCCATGATGCATGTGATAAGATTTTAAGGATATTCATTGTCTTAAGGCATTTTTGCTTAAGATATTTTAGGTGTGGAACGAAAGTTAGTTTTTTGTCCAGAATAATGCCCAAAAATTTGTGTTCTGGGTTAACATGTATGCGTTGTCCGTTTAGCTCTACATTGGGGTCTGCGGTCAGTCCCCTCTTTTGTGTGGATAAGACACAATAGCTTTTATGGGGGTTAAGTTTAAACCCGTTTTCAGTGGCCCATTTAGATACTTTGTTAAGACCCAGTTGGATGTGTCGCTCAGAAATTGCGAGGTTGCACGACTTAAAACCAATCTGCACATCGTCTACATATATAGAATAAAACATGCCGCGCGACATCGCTGACCGCAAGGAGTTCATCTTTATGATAAAAAGCGTGCAGCTCAGTACGCCTCCCTGTGGCACCCCTGTTTCCTGTGTAAATGGTCTGGATAGAACATTACCAATTCTGACACGGAATGTGCGATTTGACATGTAGTTTTCAATTATATTGAGCATTTTTCCGCGAATACCGATTTCTGATAGATCTCGTAGTATCCCATAGCGCCACGTTGTATCATACGCTTTTTCCATATCAAGGAAGACAGACAAAAAGAACTGTTTGTGTATAAAAGCGTCGCGTATGCTTGCTTCTATGCGAACAAGACTGTCTGTCGTAGAGCGACCTTCTCTAAAACCACACTGATACGGGTCGAGGAATTCGTTTAATTCAAGGAAGTGTAAAAGCCTGCGATTTATCATTTTTTCGTAAAGCTTGCAAAGACAACTTGTTAACGCTATAGGGCGATAGCTTTCCACTACGGATGGATCTTTGCCTTGCTTTAGTATGGGTACTACAATGGCTTCTGTCCATACCAGTGGAAGGTAACCAGTAGCCCAAATTGTGTTATAGAGGGACAGCAGCGCCACTTGAGCGTCGGAGTGGAGATGTCTTATCATCTCATACATAATTCTGTCGGCTCCAGGAGCAGAGCTTTTACAAGTACCTAAGGAGGCCCTGAACTCGGCTAGACTGAATGGACGGTTGTGTGGTTCATTTACATTACACCTTCCATTAAGTGGTCTGCGTTCGGCTAATTGTTTGTGTTTGAGAAATGTATCTGGATAATGTTCGGCGCTAGACACACGCTCGAAATGCTGTCCAAGGGCGTTCGCCTGGTCCTCAAGGTTGTTGCCTTCGTCATCGACCAAACGCAGAACATAAGAGTGGCAGCCTATTAGTTTTCTGAGCCGGTTCCACACTTTTCCTTCCTGTGTGTATGAGTTTATGCTAGAGATGTATTTTTCCCAGCTTTCACGTCTAGCAATGCGCCGTATTCGCCTTCCCTGGGACTTGGTGCGTTTAAAGTTTGTCAGGTTCTCAGTTGTTGGAGACTGCCGTAGCTTGCCCCAAGCCTTATTTTTTTTTCCGTGCATTCCTGCAGTCCTCGTTCCACCAGGGCACTCGCCTTTTGTTTGCAGCTCCATTTGTTTGCGGGATACATTCTGATGCGGCGTCAACTATAAAAGCGGTAAAATAAGCAACAGCAACATTTATATTAAAATCATTAAGAGCATTTCGAGGCATGTGTGTCATTTCCGTAAATTTTTCCCAATCTGCAGATGCAGTTTGCCATCGAGGGACGCGTGGGCGAGCATCGTGTCCTTTTATGGATTTAAGGCACACAGGAAAATGATCACTGCCATAAGGGTTCATAATAACATTCCATTCTAGTAAGGGCAATAAGGTGGGGGATGCTATGCTTAGGTCTATGGAACTGTATGTTCCATGTGCGAGACTGTAAAATGTGGGTTGTTTCTTATTTAGCAAGCAGGCGCCTGATGAAAGTAGTACTTGTTCTATTATCCGGCCTCTTGTGTCGCATCTAGAATCACCCCAAAGTGTGTTGTGCGCGTTGAAGTCGCCAACCAACACGTAAGGGTTTGGCAGGGCATCTATTAATCCCTCCAGTTCTGTTTTTTGCAGACGGTAATTAGGAGGTATGTATAAAGAACAAATGCTCACTAATTTTCCATGCAGTAAGGTTCGAACCGCAACTGCCTCAAGAGGCGTTTTAACTTCTAGAACCCGACATGCGATGGACTTATCAATTATTATTGCAACACCACCCGACGAGATGTTGGCTTCGTCACGGTCCTTACGGAAGATTGTGTATTGCGGCAAGAAGCCTGTCTGCGTAGGTTTTAAGTGTGTCTCTTGTACACACAGCACCTTGGGATTTAATTTGTGTAGGAGTTCTTTGACGTCATCGAGGTTGCGTAGAAGACCTCTGACGTTCCAATGTACTATTTCTGTATTCATAATGATAGTGATTTATGCTGTGTGTTTAAGAGAGAAGCTACGTTAGCGCACAGGACCCTTTCCAGGCCCCGTGATGAGGGTTTTGTCTTTTTTGGCGCGCTCCTGAGAGCTGCGCCGATCCTTTGGCGTCGGAAACGCCGAGGCACTTGGGGATGTATCCATCGCCTCCGCCGAGGCGCTGGATGCCCGCTCGCGGTGCCCGCTCGCAGGTGTTACGGGCCTGTCTGCACTAGCAGTGGCCCGAGAAGTCTTAGAGCCCGCAGCCCCGAAGGTCTGCTGGTTCTTCCTTTCGAGTGGCGGAACAGCACTAGCTGAAGCCGCCTTGGGGGCGGGTGGCGCTACCGCTGGTCCACTTTGCGTGGTCCTAACGGCCGCCGAGAACCGTTGTGGCACTGCCCCCCGCCGTGCCACTTCGGAGAATGTCGGTCCCTGAACAAATGAGTAGCGTTTGCGCGCTTCTTTGAACGAAATCTTTTCTTTGACTTTAAGAGTAATAATTTGTTTTTCTTTCTTCCATGAAGGACAAGTTCGGGAATACGCTGCGTGTTCACCGTCACAGTTTGCACAGTGCGGCGTGTCTTTGCAGTCGTCTGCAGCGTGGTCGTGTGACGCGCACTTCGCACAGGTAGAACGGCCTCGACAGCTCTGAGAGCCATGACCAAACCTTTGACATTTAAAACAGCGTCGTGGATTGGGTATGTATGGTCTAACACGTATTTTGACGTAGCCTGTTTGTACATACTCGGGCAGTGTGCTTGTGTGAAAGGTCAGAATGAGGTGTTTTGTTGGAATCTCTTTGTCGTCTCGTCTGATTTTTATGCGCTGCACGTTTATGACATGTTCTTCTTTCCAGCCCTCAAGGAGCTCTGCTTCACTTAAATCAAGCAGGTCTTGTTCTGATACGACTCCTCGTGTGGTGTTCAAGGAACGATGAGGTGTAACTGAGACTCGGATGTCACCGAATGCCACGAGATTTGTTAGCCTTTCGTATTGGGTTTTGTCGTGTACCTCGAGAAGAAGATCGCCACTTGCCAATTTGGTAACTTTGTATCCGGGACCTATGGCGTCGGTCAAGGATTTCGACACTAGAAAAGGTGACAGTGTTCTTACAGTCTTGTCAGGGGATTCACTGTGGATAACATGGAAGCATGGAAATATTTCTTTTGGTTTCGTGAGGAAGTTAACAGTTTCATCGGTGCGCCCTCTTTGTATAAGAGGGCGATCGGGTAGTCGGGGGAATGATGTGGCCATAAGGATTTAAATGATTTCGGCAGCGATGCCAGCCACCCACCGCGGAGCCCAACAAGGGGACGTGACAGGATTTGTAAAAACAAGGCCTGCCAACGCCAGCTGTACATTACTACTATAACCACATATGTCATAACCAAGGTTGGTTACACCACACAAGGTTAACCCTCGCCGCCAGGAAACACGGAAATGAATAGAAGAGAGTAGAGGACAGGAAAGATTTGAAGTAAGACAAAAGACGAAGATGTGGAGAAAGAGACAGGAAAAGGCGACTGCCGATTTCCCCCAGGCGGGTCAATCCGGGGGTGCCGTCTACGTGAAGCCGGGGCCAAAGGGGTGTGTTGCCTCCACCGGGGGGCCTTAAAGGTCCAATCACCCGGCGTCGGCTCAACCCCCAGGATCCCCTTTTCCCCGGACACGGCTAAGCCACGCACGGCGACACGTGGGAGGGGGTCGAACCCCCCCCGTTGGCTCGGGTCCGTGGTGTCGCCACACATCAAACGCCTGCTCGCGCAGGCGCCCCTGCGGGGGAAGTGGGGTCGAGAGTAGGAAAGGAATTCGGCATTGCAGGCACCACAGGAGATACTTTGTCGCGTCGGGCTTCGGGAGCGTTCAGAGAACCCGCAGGCGAGGCACAGCAGTTGGAGCGGCCGTGCGTCGCTAGGTGTGCGCGTACACGACACGTCGTGTCTCAAATACCTGCCTGCATTGCAGTACCGAAGCCTGCGTGTTAGTTTTAGAAGCCTTATATATATATATATATATATATATATATATATATATATATATATTGTAGCGAACTTGAACGCAGGTTAATAAAACAAGGCGTTTATTGAGAGCGAACCTGTGCTCATAACTCAGAGTCACTGCCTTACAAAGACAGACGCGTTCTAAATCTCGCGTCGCACCGTCGTCTTCTTCCCTCTCTGTCGTCTCGTGCCAGAGGCGCGCGCAAGCCGGAATGAGCGTTGCCTGTGGTTGCTGAAATGCACTTTGTCACAGCGCGTGAACTTCCTACGACCGATGGCGGGCTACTTGAATGCAGCCAAGTTGTCACGGCAATATATATATATATGTTAAGGACACAAACCACTTTCTTCGCCAAATAACTGTACTCGAGGTTCCCAAAGACAGCATTCTGGTTACGATGGATGTCGTGTCACTGTATATGGAAATCCCACATTCCGGCGGTATGGAAGCGACTATCAGCACTATCAAAAAAGCGAACACACCTGTACACTTAGACGAGGACACGTTGTCGACGCTACTGCGGTTAGTACTGAGTAAAAATAACTTTGAATTTGATAAGACACACACTTCCTTCAAATAAACGGAACCGCAATGGGCACAAGGATGGCCCCGAACTACGCGAACATATTTATGGCATCCATTGAAGAACTTGTTCTCGCAGCTAGATCTCTGAAGCCACTCATGTGCAAAAGATTCCTGGATGATATATTCTTTCTTTGGAACCACGGGGAGGAGAGTCTCCTCATGTTCATAGATGAGTTTAATTCAGCACCCCCATCAATCCCACCCACACACTGTTACTCTAAGTCAACCATAACCTTTCTCGACGTCACTGTTGAAATTAGGAACAATTGCATCCACACAAACTTATACAAAAAGCCAACGGATCGCCATCAATACCTGCATATTAAAAGTAGTCATCCGCGTCACTGCAAGACAGCCATCCCTTACTCGGAGGCGCACCGTTACCACCGCATTTTCACGGACACGGCCGGTTTCGATGGTCACGCTAAGGACCTTAAAACGGCTCTCGTGGGGAAAGACCACCCAGAGAGTATCATCGATGATTCCATAAATCGAGCATGAACACTAGATCGGAACGATGCCCTGAGGGGACCAAAACCGCGTCATTCAAAAAACAATACCAACCTTGTCCTTACTTATTCATCCACTCTGGCGCACGTCAACATCATATCCAGAGATTTCAACATTATTATGGAGAGTACGCGCCTATCTACAGTTTTCACAGAGCCACCCAGAGTGGTTTACCGCTGGGGAAGGAACCTAAAAGATACGTTAGGGCTAAGACGACCGGGTCTGAAAAGAAGAAAGCGGGCTGCAGACCATGCATGCGGAAAGCAACGCTGCCAGGCCTGTAAACAAAAGACTACGCAGTAACACTCTTTTTTGGGCTAGTTGCTACATTCTTGACACAAACTCGGTACCGCAAAAAACACGTCGATCCCTCCACTAAGTGTATAAAAGGTGTGGTATACAAAACACCTTTGTCCTGTGGAAGGTTTTACATAGGTCAGACGGGGCGTTGTTTTAACGAAAGGGCACGGGAGCATAGTCTGGCTGTCCGTTCCAACACAGGTGGCCACCTAGATTTTCATTGTCGGCAATGTAAGTGTATTCCGAAATTGAAAGAAACCGTCTTCCCTGCACTGGTCAAAAAACAAACTGGAAAGGGAAGTAGTGGAAGCGTATTTGATTGTTATGTGTTCTGACAAATGCGTAAGCATGTCTTCCTTGACATTGCTTGCTAAGGAGCAGCAGTTTTTAGATGGTTTATTGTGATGACACCAAGTGATACATTGTGTTAGCGTATCTTACTGGTTCGCATTGCCCACATGCAGGTTGCCGATAAATGCCTACTCCATTTGTTCATTTTCTTCATTTTTTTCATTTCTTCTTTTATACACTGGTTATTGACTTTTTAATTTGTTCATTTATGCTCTGTTGATTTGTTGTTCACTTGTCATCCCTTTTTTCGCGCATGCATCAGATTTAACCGGCAGATTCTCATGTATTTGGTTTTGATAGCGGTATCATGGAGAACCTTAGATTTTGTATCATATGGTGGCGCGTGTGTAAAGGGTGTGCATTTACATATAGACCCGCTTTGGCATTCCGAAATACAGTTGGAAGTTTGCGCCTGTCTGTGTTCCTTCTTTTCTTCGTCCGTGTTTCTTGCGCTACCGAGTTTGTGACAAGACTATGAATTGCGCGGCGAAAGCCACCTACTCGTACTTCACATTTAGAATTAATGAACTGTGACAGTCAGAATTAGGTGTATTTGCTCAACTGCAAGGCCTGCAACGAACAGTATATTGGCCAGACGGGATGCTTTCAGACTGCGTTTAAATAACCACCGAGCACACGCCCGCACTCTGCCCAGTCTCCCATTTTCTAAACACCTCATGCTGCCGGAGCATTCATTTAATAAAATCAGTGTCACCCTTCTTCAATCTCGCTTCCACAGTGCTCGGGAACGGGAGCAGCGGGAGTCGTATTTTATTAATAAATTTAAAACCGTAACACACGGCATTAATGAAAACATCGGGCACCTCTCGTTTCTCCGAGCGTAGGGACAGATCAGAAATAAAATTAACCAAGTAAGAATAAAGAAATGAGGCATCACGAAACGCGATAAAATTGGCGCCATAACTTATTTTTTGGGAAGTGGATACGGATCTCTATGCATGTTTTACACTGACAAACGCGTGCTCTGCCACGGTGGTCTAGTGGTTATGGTACTCGGCTGCTGATCCGAGGGTCGCGGGATCGAATCCCGGCCGCAGCGGCTGCATTTCGATGGAGGCGAAATGTTGAGGTCCGTGTGCTGTGCGATGTCAGTGCACGTTAAAGAACCCGAGGTGGTCGAAATTTCCGGAGCCCTCCACTATGGCGTCTTTCATAATCAGAGCTGGTTTTGGGACGTTAAACCCCGCAAATCAATTGATCACTGACAAACGTACACACGCGCATCTATGTGTATATACAAATGTGTGTGCATGTATATATGTAACACTCTTCTCCACCTAACGTCCATTTTTCGCGAAGGGCGGGAATATTTTTCTTTCTATTTTTTATTGTTTTTTTGGCTTTATTATTTTTCTTTCTTCTGCGGGCACACGACAGCCATAATTGCAGTGCACGTGGGGGTCGTCTCCGTCGCATGCGCGTCGTGGGAACAAGGAATCTCGCCGGCTCCCAGACGTGAACAAGAGGGGAAAAAAAATCTCCTTATTGCTTAGAGGGGTCGCCGCACAGACGACACCCAACAAAGCACAGCCAACTTTTGTGGGCGCTCTCAGCTATGAGCACTGCAGTATCTCCGGAGTTTTGCCCCCTCCCCCCCTTCCCTCATTTTGCACTGCTTGCCTCCACTCTGAGTTGCAAGCGGCCCACTTTGTTCTCCCTCCCGCACAACCTTTTCTCCAGCACCCATGACGCTCACTTGCAGAATGCCTTGTGAAGCTACGATAACCGCGAAGTCGTCGATCTGCTATTTTACTTCAAATACGTTTGGCCCATTGTTATGGGATTCTTTGGAATTCAGATGGGAACGCACGTTGCGTCTGACGACGACAACGTGTTCAAGGATATGGCGGGGCTGATTTCTGTGAAAACTTTATAGACAAAGGAAAAACCAACAACAGACATCGACAGGGAGAAGCAAACTAATCAATAAAAAAACATCAACGCTTTCGAACAGAGTGCAAGAAGAACCCAAATGAACACGCGAGAAAAGTCATAGTTCAGAATAGTCTCACCGAGGGTGGTCTATTTGTGCGGGAGAAGTACACGAGGTCGTCGAGGCAGGTCGCCGACGAGTGGTGTTGCTGTCTCCGTGGTGCCGGCGAAGAGACGACGAGATCCTGACGCTTGCACGGAACTCGAGGCGCTCGTGACTCGAAGAGGCCGGGCCGCTGGCACGAAACTCGAGGCACTCGTGTGCCCGAAGAGGCAGGGCAGCACTCGGGACTACGCCCGACCGTGCTGCTGGTAGCGATGAGATGAGGCCCCACAGAGTAGCGGACTCGTCTACGAGGTCTTGGCTGGCGGGACAGCACTCGGGCCTACACCCGACGGCGCTGTTGGTGGCACGGGCGGTTCGCCAGGTGTTCCAAGGACATCATCCAGGTAGCTGGAGCCCAGAGGGACAATGCAACGTGGCACGCGGTGCACGTCAGATTCGTAAAACTATGCCGACCGTCATTCTTGCGGAGAGCCCCCATCGCACATCCACGCTGGTCGAACGCTACCAACCTCTCTCCTCTCTCCTAACATGGCGCCTCGCGAGCCCGCTCCACGTGGCACTCTTTTTGTTTCCTTTTTTTTTCGCCTCGTGCGACAGCTTGTCGTCGTCATTTTCTTCTTCGCTTCTTCATGACCGCTTCTGCATGATCGTTTCGCCCTTGTCGGCGTTGTCACACCACAAAACACAGCTGTCGCGCACTTTTCCCATCACATGAGTTCCCCCTTCACAAGTTTTGATTCCCCGAAACAAAACACCGGTTAAGTGCGCGATAAGTTTCACGGTGACGTGTACAGTTCGGGGCCATAGTCACAATGACAAGAGATTCACGCACAGAACAACGCATCCAGATCATTCTTCATATAATAAAATGTTGCAGTACACTTCACATTTTTCATAATGACGAAACGACAAAAAGCACGGAGGCCGATTTATATGCGAGTCATGTAATCTGCCCCGACATTCTCTGTTCCCTTTATGTAATTAACCGTAAACATGTATTCCTGCATTAGCAAGCTCCAACGAAGTACTCTGGAGTTCAAATACCTTGCTTTCTGCAAATATTCCAAGGGCTGGTGATCGGTTTGCACAATGAAGCGTCTGCCATAAAGGTAAACGTGAAACCTTCGTACCGCCCATACTAAGGCCAAGCATTCCCGCTCAGTTGTTGAATAACGGCTTTCGCGGGGCAAAAGCTGCTTGCTGGCATAAGCTACCGGATGTAGAATGCCGTCATGCTCTTGCATCAAAACTGCGCCCAAGTTAACGTCCGAAGCGTCCGTTCGCAACACAAAGACCTTACCGATGTCAGGCGTTTTCAAAACTGGACGGCTAGTGAGCGCAGTGCGCAAGGTTTTGAATGCGAGGTCTCTTTCATGAGTCCATTCAACTGAGTTTCTTTCTTGTTTCCTTGTGGCCTGTACCAAAGGTCGAGCTATTTCTGCATACCTCGGTATGAAGTCTCTATAGTACCCCGCTAGTACTAGAAGAGACATAACCTGTTTTTTGGTCTCGGGGCGCTTTGCTGTGAGTAGTTTGTCTACTGTAGCTTCGAGTGGCTGAAGATAGCCGCCACCAAATTTGTGTTCGAGAAATATTACGCTGGTGAGCCCGATCTCGCATTTCTGTGCCTTGATGGTAAGGCCAGCCTCTCTGATTCTCCCAAACAGCTTGCTCAGCGTCTCGATATGTTCTTCCCAAGAATCGGTCGCGACCAGGACATCATCAATATAGTGTTGGACACCCTCCATGCCCCTCAATAGTATTCTCATAAGACGAGTGAACACAGCGGATGCGGTTTTTAAGCCGAAGGGCATGCACGTGAACTGGTACAGCCCGGATTGCGTAGCAAACGCCGTTTTTGGCTTAGATTCAACAGCCAACGGGACTTGCCAGTACCCCTTTGATAAATCGAACTTCGAGAAGTACCTTTTCCCGCCGGCCTCCGCGAATACAACGTCCGTGCGTGGGATAGGCTCGGCGTCGAATTCAAGTATATCATTTATTTTGCGGAAATCAATCCACAGCCTGTAGGTGTTGTCGGGTTTCCTTACTACTACCAGTGGAGAACTATATGGCGACGATGACTTCTCAATAATCCCTAGACGTAACATTTCTTCTACTTCTTTTTCTATGGCATCTCTCAAAGCAAAGGGCAAAGGATACTGAGGCACTTGGATGGGGGCAGAGGATGTCAAATTCAGTTTGCACTCGACAAGATGTGTCCGCCCAGGAATATCTGAAAACACATCGCTGAACTCGTTCAACAGTTCCATGACTTCTTGCCGTTGGAGCGGGGACAGTGTCTCAGCGAGTTTCACATCGGCTGTACCCTTATTGGTCTCACTGCTGAAGCACGGTATTTGCGTCTCACACGCTTCCTCTTCTACAGCAATAAAGGCACAAATCTTTTCGTTCGCCCCCGTCGAACGCTCATAGTATTTCTTCAGCATGTTAACATGGAATAGCTATGGCCCTCTCCATTCGAGGAGCAGCTTGTTCTTAGGGGTGGGCAAGAGGAGGAGTGCCTTATCACCAACCTTCAAGTCTCGTTTCCTTGCATGCTTGTTAAAGTACCGGCGCTGGCACTCCCCTGATGTCGACAACTTTTCATGTGCCAAGCGTAATGTTTCTTCGAGGCGTTCACGTAGATCCAGGACATATTGGTAAGTCACCAATATGTCCTCCTCAGGGTTTACGTCATCTTGAGTCCAGAGCTCTTTCATTACTGACATTGGACCGCATACGTAACGCCCGTAGATGAGCTCGAACGGCGAAAAACCCGTGCTTGCTTGAGGAACCTCCCGATATGCAAAGAGCAACGGTGCCAAGTACCGGTCCCATGATCTAGGTTTCTCGTGGCATAACTTTCGAAGCATCTGTTTCAAACTTCCATTGAACCGCTCTACCAGTCCATTGCACATGGGGTGATAGGGGGCGGTAGTCATCATCTTGGCAGACAATATCTTCATCACTTCCTGCATTAAGTCCGAAGTGAAGCAAGAACCTTTGTCCGTCAGTATTTCCCTAGGGATTCCAATCCTTGAAAACATCTCAAGCAGTCCTTCAGCAACAGTTGAGGCATCAATAGAAGGAATCGCGACGGCGTCGGGGTATCTTGTCGAAAAATCGACTAGCACTAGCACGTATCGGTTTCCTCTCAGAGAAGATGGTGAAATAGGTCCTATTATGTCAACTCCCACTCTTTCAAAGGGTGTATCAACGATTGGCATATGGCCCATTGAAGCCTTGGCGATTTTGCCTTTGGGCATGGTCCTCTGGCACACGTCGCAGGACCGGACAAATCGCTTTGTGTCTGCCTGTATTCCTGGCCAGTAAAATGCCGTCTGTAAGCGGTCACTCGTTCGTTTTATTCCTTGGTGTCCGGCCAAGGGACTGTCATGCGCAGCCTTAAGTACGTATCCACGCAAGCGTTGTGGCAAAACTCTTTACCATTGTTAAACTGGTAATGTCTATAGAGCACTCCTCTTTTAACCACAAACATCTCTCGGCCGCCCCCCTTAGTCAGACGGACCACATCAACTCGCCCAAAACATGACCTTAAGGTTGGGTCGTCGCTTTGAGCTGCGGAAGCTCGTCTCTTGTGACAGCAGAGTACTTCGTAGCTTCCCCATACTGCCGATCAGGTGTTCTTTTTTCGTAGGTTGCCACACTGACCGTGTTCAATATCGCGCATTCTCCATGTCCTCTCTGTGTCAATCTTTCTCGATCGTCCCCGTGCGACCATTCCCGGTCAGGATCATAAGGCGCTCGTGCTCCTGGTATGTTTCCTATAATGACCTCATACACCGGGTGGGGCATGCATTTTGCGAGCACTCGCCCAGTGAAATACGGTAATTATAGGAAACATACCAGGCCCCACAGAGTGAGGCCCCACAGAGTAGCGGACTCGTCTACGAGGTCTTGGCTGGCGGGACAGCACTCGGGCCTACACCCGACGGCGATGTTGGTGGCACGGGCGGTTCGCCAGGCGTTCCAAGGACATCATCCAGGTAGCTGGAGCCCAGAGAGACAATGCAACGTGGCACGCGGTGCACGTCAGATTCGTAAAACTACGCCGACCGTCATTCTTGCGGAGAGCCCCCATCGCACGTCCACGCTGGTCGAACGCTACCAGCCTCTCTCCTCTCTCCTAACATGGCGCCTCGCGAGCCCGCTCCACGTGCAACTCTTTTTGTTTCCTTTTTTTTTCGCCTCGTGCGACAGCTTGTCGTCGTCATTTTCTTCTTCGCTTCTTTATGACCGCTTCTGCAAGATCGTTTCGCCCTTGTCGACGTTGTCACACCACAAAACACAGCTGTCGCGCACTTTTCCCATCACACCCATTGAGCTCAAGTTCTCTCTCTCTCTCTCTATATATATATATATACATATATATATATATATATATGTGTGTGTGTGTGTGTGTGTGTGAAGGAATTATAAGAACTTTGAAGTAAACTGCAATGTTAACAGATAAAAACTTTATTCCTAACGTTTCGGCTAACGGACCAGCCTTCCTCAGAGGTTTAAGGAGCAGGACGGCCATCCGAATACAAGTGGAAAGACAGAATTAGTCAAAGAGGCAAGCCAACAAACTATATATATAAATAAACAAATAAACAAACAACAACGGCCAACGTGGGTGGCTCAAAGGGAAGGATCGAGACAGGCGACATGAGGAGAGGGCAAAAACGATCTAGATAAGGAAGACCCTGGAGGTGCAACGACTGGTTCTGTAATTGTTGCCACGTGTGAACTATCGAGCCACGTGAACGGGATAAGGGCTTTGAGTGGCAAAGCAACAATGAGAAGCAAGCTGTGTGCAGGCTTTCGGCGAAGGCACGAAAAAAAGAGAGGAAAAGGTGAAAAAGGAGAGAAAAAAAGCAGCAAGTGGCCCACCCAGCCCGCGGCAAGAGTCGAGTGAGACGAGTAAAGCGTGGTGACATGCTTCAACAGGGGCGACGCGCTCCAGCTGCACCCTGCCTTCCTACGTCCCATTCGCACCCATCCTCTTCCCGTCCCGCGTACTGTGTTCGTCGCAATCGCATAGCGGAGGGCAGGACTTCTACGCCCACCCCCCTCCTCCTGAGGTTGGGGGGCAGGGGAGCCCCGCCAGAAGTCGGCGCCCCGGTACTGTGCACATAACAAAACTCTCGCTGTTTTTGCGTTCTCCGTGGCAGCTACCAGACCAAACCTGACCATACGCATTTTCCTCCTCGCATCAATCTTACGCGCCTTGTGTCTGTTCCTCAAAATAAAAACAACAAATGACAGGCGTTTCCTATGGCTGTCTAGCAATGCTACAACCCATGGCTGCAACACACATTCTCGACTCCCATATTACGGCCTCTGTGATCCCGCGTGCAATCTCGGAGGCCGGGCCCGGATCGGCGCGCCGAGAGCAAACGCCGGCGGCGCGTCGATCGGTTTTGGTCGGCGGCGTAGAGGAAACCATAGAGATAATATACTCTATGGAGAGATATTAACTCTAAGGAGGAAACCATCGGCGGCGGCGCCCTGGCGTCTCGGCGCACACCTCTACCCGCCACTGACACAGAATACCCACGGAGGAAGGAAACTGAGGAGAGGGCTTTCCCAACCCGCTGCTGGCAGAGAAGTGTGGAGGAAGTGACGCATTAGCGGCCATTAGGACGGGGAACAATAGACCGATCTCACCACGCGATCTGCGCATGCGTGAGTTACCGGGAGCGGCGCTGCCGCCATATTAGTTGTAGTTCTCAAAGCAGAGCTGCTACGGCTGTGCGTACTGCGTGCTATCGGTTTACTGGCGTTTTTACGAATCCTTGGCATAGACCACTATTGAACTCATCGGAAAACGATGTCTCGGCCTCCTGTGGCCATGTTTCATTTAAATTTGCGACGCCATGTAGCGCTGTAAAGGAAAAAAAAAGAAAAGCTCGGCAATGTAAACATGCGACCTAGTCACGATCTAGTCGTTAGTTCCTACGCCCGTGTCGCCTCGAATTGCTGATACCCGTATTCACTGAATTATTCGCAATAAAAAGAAACAAGTAAGGACGTCTCAGAGCACGTATCGTGCAGAGCTACAACGCCTGAGCCCGGAATGAAGACTCAGTCGAAGGAACGATCTTGCGCTTTTGTCAAAGCAAAACGTCAGCGGCACAGTGTGTTGTTAATACAGTGCTTCGATCACAGTGACGCGCTAGATGTGAATGGATAGAAAACTATCGCGATGAAGAGGTTAAAGGCGCGCGTCCACCTTAGCTGAACGATGACTTGCCGCACACCACTAGCGAAAACTTACGGGCCGCTGCTCATATCGCGAATGACAAGCAGTTCCTGCTACATAAAGTACGGGTGAGTCGGTGAGTAACTTTGGCGACAGGTGCAAAACGACGAAAAAGCTGCAGCCCGCTCTGCCCGCCGCTCTCACATCCGAAGGGTCGGCGCCGATGTCGTCGCTAGGCCTTACCGCTTCAAAACTGAGTCGACATTAGTGAGTTTTAGTATATCGGAAAGCAGCAAACGCAAAGATTTAGCGTAAGGTTAACGTTACCGTGGAACACACCGCACATGCGCAGAACGTTAACGTATACGATACCCTTACGTGCCTACGCTATTTTTGGAAGATGATAGAGAGTTTGAGCAGTGCTGGTTACCGTACGGTAATGCCGTACGGTCGTGGTCGGCGCGTCGCTATTTTAGTCGGAAACACCTGCACTAGTTGCTAGGGGAGTACCGTAACGTCATCAGATGATAAAACTTGCTGGTAAAGTTCTCACAAGCTCAATTTTCTGCGTGCGGACAACGACGGTACGGCATTACCGTACGGTAACCAGCACTGCTAAAACTCTCTATCGTTCAACGCTAACGCTCGCAAAGGGACCCGTACGGCTGGCAAGATGGCGGCGTCAGTCGAAGTGAGACCACTCGCTTCAGATCTGTCGGGACATCGGCCTGCATTGTTAAGCTCGTTCATTACCCGCTCATGTTCTTATTTGCCTTAGGTTTGGCTAATTAAGCTTCGCGAGCCGTGTATTGGTGACAATGTGTCGCCGTTTTCAAGATACGCTCTCAGTAAGCGGCACACAAGGCTTAAAATGTGAGTGCACTCGCTTTCACGGCCTTCGAGACTGCGCGTGCCGGCGCTCGAAATCTCAGAGGCCATGTCGCTTTGCTCACGTTTACGGTAGTCTCGTCGAGATGGCGGCACTGCCACCGGGGCTTTTTTTCTTTTTGTACATCGGCTGTTTCAAGCTGAGACGAGTAGTGCGGTGCATTACTGTACGTATAATGCTTGAAATGACAGTATTGTTTGGCGAAGTATTCCTTCAGTCACAAAGGCGACTTGGATAAGCCAGCCTTCGCAGGCACATGCACGGATGCGCACCCCCTGGGCACCGGAGAAATGTTGCAGGAGCTCCGGGGCACTGATGACAGGTGGAAAATCCGCCTTCTCAAAGCGGGAATTTCGGCGAAATTTCTCCTATACGGCATAGTCTCGACGACATGGACTGCCTGCGTAGCTTCTCTGGTTTCCAAAGTATAAATTAAGCGCTCCTATGTCATCGCAACTTCGAAATGACAGGCAGTACGGTTCAGAAAGGAGACTCGATGACGGCATTTTGAAACGAAGCGATGTTTTTCGGGTCTGCCGACACAGCACTAACACACTTTCACGATACTGGCTCAATGATTTTGTGGCGCACTTAGAGATTTAATAAGAGTTGTTTTAAGATGTAGTTGTCGCCGTACATGCCTGTGCGTTAGCTTTAGCGTTTCGCTCTCTTCCGCTCTACTAAAAGTCTAGTTTGTGCCGCTAAGTGCGCCCAGCTTTACCGTAACGTTAACCTTAACGCTAAATCTTTACGTTTGCTGCTTTCCGATATACTAAAACTCTCTATTAACTTTGTAGGCGTATGGCCCTACGAAAGCCGCTCGCGCACATAAGAGGACACGTTTTGTCACTGGTATTTACTTGTGCTTGCAATAAAATCGTACATTGAAAACCGAAACACCGGCGGTACCGATGGTTGCGATGCCGGCGTGGCTTAGCAATAGCCCTGCACAGCGTGAAGTATGTGCTAAGCTGCGCTTGTAACAGGTCTTTCGTTCACCTTATAGGCGCTTGAATGTCGTTATCGCTCGTAAGAGGTCAATTTAAGCATTTTTCTAGCGATCACAATTTTCTCCAGAACACAAGCTGTATCCACTCCGACCCCGTTGGCGGAGATCGCCCGGCAAGGTGATCATGCACACGCTATGAATCGTTGCGGTCACTGATAGGCCCATCCGTGATGTGTCTAAACTATATTATGACGCTGTAGGGCGCTGCTAAAGTGTCATGCATAAAAAACACACAATTCACAAACGCTGTTGAACAAGCCGTGTGCCGTACGAGCCGGTCAGTCCGACGCACCAGTTCTTGCCGGAGCTTGACATTCTTCGTGAACACGAGAAATCCCAAGCGCTTTTGTTTCAGGTTGTTGTTGTAGCGTCCCGGCACAGAGGACATAAATCCAACCATCAAAACTCTTCGAAATAAGGCCGATAAGGCCCTTTACCGCCGTTCGCCGAACCGCCAGCCATGCATTTGAGCGTATCGCGACCGCCGCGAATACTACAAGTTCCGGCATGCACTGCCACAGCGGTGGCGCGGTGAAACAGCGCGGTGAGATCGGTCCATTGGCGGACTTGTGGCCATGTGCGCGCGGCGTGTTGTATTGCTGCGGCCTCGGACCATGCCGTGCCGTGGCAAACTGCAAGTGTTTACAGTACGCAGTATTCGTGCTGCGTTCGGTTGTTGCAGCCAGCGGGTCTTAGGTAGAGAGCGTCGAACGAGAGAGCATCGACGGACTGTGCGGCAAGTGAAGGATGTTTGCAGTTCTCAGCGAAACCATGTCAAAGCGGCGTCACAGAAGGAGACATTGTTATGTAATTTGTACGGCGAACGCCTGGCAGGTCAGTGACAGTTGTGCAGTGTTTCTCCTCGGGGCATCGCACAGCAAGACATTAAAGCATGCTTTCTCTGCTACATGTGTATGTTGTTTGTAGCTACGAACTGCGCTTCATTTCATTTCATTTATTTACCTTAAAGCAGTGGTGCACCGACGGGGGGGGGGGGCGGTTTAACCCCCCCCTGAAGTCGACTAACCCCTCCCCCTCCGTAACTGCTCCTATGTCCTAGAAGAATTTGGAGCTTATGTCTGCTAAACGCCGAAAAAATAATAAAAATAAACATAATCGTTGATTTCACTATTATTAGGCATCTTATTTACTTTTTTTACACACGCAACAACTGTGTAATCGCTTGCCCGGCCCTTCGTGAATAATTGAACCCCCCCTGGCCGAGATCCTGGGTGTGCTACTGCCCCAGAGGGGTATTACATAAGGGGTGTTATACAAATAATAAACGGCAATACAAATAACTATAGTTGTCCACAAAATAATCTTGTTAGTTCTTCAATGTAGGCAGGAGAGGCGGTGATAGCTGCGATGTGGTTTGGAAGGCCGTTCCAGTCTTTAGCTGTGCGAAGGAAGAATGATGACGAGAAGGCCACCGTGCATGCACTTGGGGGAGCGACGTTTAAAGGGGCCCTGCGACACTTTTTCAACTGCCGTCTTCAGTACCACAGTTTGTGCAGGATCGAACGCTGAGTTGAATGCAAAAAGAATTATGCATATCGATGAGATAGAACTGGAGTTATCAGTCCTCGAAGTTTAAAACACGAGCAGACAGCATGAAAACAACATTCCCTTTCGTATTTCGCTCTCCCGCTGACGTCAATGGTCGCGTCCAATAGTAACGCGCGTCTTATAGAGCGACACCGGAAGACGCCGGGAGCAGAGCGGGCGCGCGCGCAGATAGCGTCCGGCCATCAACACACCTAGTGTCGTTTTGCAAGTAATGTCAGATACTTTCTTTCTATCTTACGAAGCATAAAAACTATTTTAGTATATTTTGGTACTGATAAGCATGACCAAGAGCACACAATACGTGTGTAACAAGCACCTTGGAGCGTCAAGCCAATCAGAACGCCCAGCCTGGCCCCGCCAACGTCGTCACTCCATGTCACTTCCTGTAACAAAAATCTCCGTTGTGTGTCGCCTCAGTACAAACAGGAGGCGATTTTGGGCGGTTGTTCGCTGAAATAAAATTATAACCACTTTGCTTTCGGCGTTTCTACTCTCTCTGCGACATCCACGCGTGCAACAGTTCTAGAATCAGTGATAAAAACAGCCTGCTCAGTTTGTGTCGCAGGGCACCTTTGAAGGATGACCTGTACGCAGTGAAATGCGTGAAGGTGGGAGGATGTAAGGCGCGTGGTGAACTGTGATAGAATTTGTGAAATAATGATGAACTCGCGATACGACGACGATGTTCTAGTGTGTCCAGAGAAGATGCTGCCTTTAGTGACGAGACACTGACATCGTATGAGTATGAACAATGAATGTATCTTGCGGCACGATTCTGTATGGATTCTAAAGATTTGGTAAGGTTGTGATAACGCTTGTGCGTGTTATAAGCACTTTTTTTTGTTCGTTTACAATTGCGATGCTCGCTCTTCGCAGTACCTTCGGCATGAGAGCACTAAGCATGGTTCTCACAGAGCGAACTTCCCCAAGGGAGGTCGCGCGTCTTAACACATATCGAGACACGCCGGCGCGTTCCCGCCGCAGCACGTTAGCACGACCGTCGGCCACTGCCGGCCACCAACGACAGTCGGGAGACGCTGGCTTCGAGGGGACGACGGTGCTATGGGCCTCGAGACGTGCAGCCGGTGCAGCTTTGAAAAAACAAGTGGCGCCACCCGTGTCACGGTGCGCTACTAGTCAGTCGCGACCATGGCCTCCGCGATCGGCTGCGGCGGCGCGGCATTGCTCCGGCCGGCCCATTCGGCACTTACACAAAGGGCGAAGTGTAATTCCGGTAGCGCTTAAAGGCGGCACTAGGTGGCGCCCTTAGCCCAAGGCTCGCAACAATCGGAAACTCAGTGGTGTGCATGAGGTCAGAGGTACAATCAGGGCTGGACGTGAATCAGAGGACGGTCGGACGTCTCGCACTGGGCGCCCGTGGGAAGACCACAAATGAGGCTGTTAAGGGGAATATGGGATGGTCTGACTTTGAGGGAAGGGAAGCTCAGAGTAAAATTAGGTACGAACAGAGATTAAGGAATATGAAAGAAAGCAGATGGGAAGCGAAAGTATTCAGGTATTTGTATAGGAAGAACGTTGATTCACAATAGAGGAAGAGAACTAGGAGGCTTACCAGTAAGTATACATCCAGTAACGAAACGGATGGGATGAAAAAGAGCGTTAAGAGCATGGTCAGAGCGGCGGAGAACTCGGATTGGATAGCAAGAATGGAGAAGAAACCGGCATTGAACAACTACCGAAAAGGGAAAGACGAAATCAAGAGAGAAAAATTTTACGATAATTCAAAGGGAAGCGCTTTACTGTTTGAGACAAGGTCCGGTTGCCTGAGAACCCGAAGTTACAGAGCGAAATTCAATAAAGAAGGGGACACATGTACGTGCTGTGGAAAAGCTAGGGAAACGACAAATCATATTTTGATTGAATGTACAGAGGTCTACCCAGGTGTAGCTGTGGACACTACCCTACAGGAGGCCATGGGTTTCAGGAGTAACAGGGGAAAGCTGAACATGCCGGCGATAGAGATAAGTAAAAGGCGCTTAGAGCATTGGTGGCGCAAAAGTATGGAGCAAACAAAAGCGCAAGGTAGTTCGGGTAAGATTGTTTCATCACAGAGGAACGATAATAGATAAAATAAATAGACCAGGAGAAAAATTAGTTGTGAAAACATGTGTGATTCGGGAAAAGAATTGTTTGTAGAGGAAACAGAAATAAAGCTAGAGCTTGGTGGCCCGGCTCCTAATATCCATCCATCCATCCATCGCGGCGCACTCGCCTGACCGGCACGACCTGGCAGTTTCAGTGCGAGTCCAGTCACGAGGAGGCCGTTTCGACGCATTTTTACGCAGCAGAACCGCCGACACGCAGTCGAAAATTTTTCGACTTCTTCCTGCAGCTACAAGAAGTAAAGGCATGTTGTCAAATAGTTACGAATCGCTTGTGCATACAGCTTTAGTGATCGTTTACTAGCGGGTTAAGGTAACCGAGACTTTCGTCGTGCTACATTTGACCAGAGTGCGGAATACCGCCTTTCCTTTGTTAAAGAATTAAGTTGTGATATGCGACGACACTTAATTATACAATGTATGCCTTTGTGGTGATTCTGAAAGTACTAGACAGGCACTTTACTGCGATGTTCTCTATGGTTCGAACAACATATGCAATTGACTGCACTAGTCCGGAGTTCTGAGCTCTGCTAATTGTTGCCCTTGAAGTGAGATTTTTTTTATTTGCCTTGCTATGTCGTATACGTTTCGCGTAGGTGCGAGTAGTTTCACGTACCGGCGCCATGCCCCTAATAAATCACTCGCGGCATGATAAAAATCGCATGGCTATATGTGATGCGCTTCACGCCATAACTCCATCTTTCTTTATTTACAGACAAATCCACAGCTGCGTAGCTTCTGTCACTCTGACAGGAAAAAAGGCTTGGAATAAGTTTTCACGAATTTCCGGCAAACTATGATCGTCGCCAAGCGTGGCTAAAAGCCATATCGAGGAAGGACTTTGTACCAAACGACAAGTCCGCTAGCAGTGTCGTTTGCGGCCTTCACTTTTTAGAGTCGTATTATACGCTCTGGGTTTCACAAAGGTTCGGCGGCTCACGCGGAATGCTGTTCCAAGCGTGTTCCCAGGTTATCCGAGCTACCAGCAGCCACAGCAGCCACAAAAAAGACGCAAGTTGGAGCGATTGTCGCAGAATTGTTGTCTAGACCAACAAGAGACCTCAAATTTATCGCTTGACGTGATGGAGCTCTTGGTTCAGCCTGTGAGCAAATATGCAAAGAAAATTTGTCACGTAGTGTTTGAAGACAGGCGCGTATAGTGTTTGAAGACAGCCACCTTCATGTATCCTTGGAGGGACATGCAACAAGTGCTGAAGGTGCAGGCTGCAGTGAAAGCCACCCATCAGAGGCTTCTGCTATCCGCGTGGCGGCATTTATGTCTGAAGGTAGTCTGGTGTTCGGAGGTAAGGAAGCAAGTGGACAAAATGCAGTCGGTGAACTGTAGCAGTCTAGTCAGAGAATTGAGTGCGCAACGCAAACTACTGACAACCTTCTTCCTCGCAAGCAGTCAGATTTAAAGAATATAAACCGCATGAGGGTGCAACTGTTCAGAAAAGCATATGTTATCAGGAGACTGCAACGAGAAAACAGCCCCCCTCAAAAAAAAAAGTTGAGTGGTATGAAGCGCTATATAATGTCGACGTGCCTCACTCGGCTCCCAAGTTTGCATAACAATTTCACAGATGCCTATTTATGCCAGTAAGCTGCTCTGCCTGACGCTGGCAATACAGATGAAAATAAATGATGTGGCAGTCCCTATGGAGCTAGACACGGGTGCCGCCGTCAGTCATGCCTTTCAAACAGTACCGTCAATTTTTTTTCATCAGCCAGACTCGAGCCGACGGAACTCAAGCTGCGCACTTACACCGGAGCCCTGGTGATCCCAAGAGGCTTCCTACAGGTCAAGGTGCAACACGCCGAGCCTGCCTTTATACGTTGTCGACCAGGAAGGACCGCCATTGCTAGGCCGGGAATGACTTCAGGCAATCAGGGTGGAGTGGAGCAAAATATGGAATGTCCACTATCTGCCAAGGTCCGAGCTGCCCACTTCTTGTCGTTTAGAAGAAAGGCTAAACGCTTTGATCACAACGTACAACTCTCTTTTCAAAGATGAGCTAGGCATGATTATCGAAGAAAAGGCCAAGCTGTATTTCAGGCCTAATGAGGCCCCGAAGTTTCTCAAAGCAAGAAACGTACCGCTCGCGCTGCAAAAGTCTGTCGAGGCTGAGCTTTCCAAGATAGAAAAAATGGGCATCATAACAGCCATCGCCACATCAGATTACACCACGCCAGTGGTACCTGTTATCAGGAAAGACAGCGGCATACGCCTTTGTGGCAATTATAAGGTGACAGTTAATCCTTGCCTTGACGTCACGCGTTATCCGTTGCCGAAGGTCGACGACTTGTTCGCTGCGCTGGCTGGAGGCACGCATTTCTCAAAGATCGACCTAAACCATGCTTACCAGCAAGTGGTGATCCCCGATGCTTCAAAACAGTACTTAACCTTGAATACGTGCAAGGGATTGTTCGTTGTCAATAGATTACCTTTTGGGATCTCTTCCGCGAGGGGATCTTGCAAAAGATAATGGATTTGATTGATTGATTGATTTGTGGGGTTTAACGTCCCAAAACCAGCTCTGATTATGAGAGACGCCGTAGTGGAAATTTCCGGAAAGTCCGGAAATTTCGACCACCTGGGGTTCTTTAACGTGCACTGACATCGCACTGTACACGGGCCTCAACATTTCGCCTCCATCGAAATGCAGCCGCCGCGGCCGGAATTCGATCCCGCGACCCTTGGATCAGCAGCCGAGTACCGTAGCCACTAGACCACCGTGGCGGGGCAAAAGCTAATGGACACTATGTTGAAGGGCCTCAAGGGTGTTTGCTGCTACCTGGACGAATATTTTGGTAACGAGGAAAACAATAGAGGACGACTTAGCCAATCTCGAACCGCTACTAGAGCGTCTTCAAAGCAGGGGCGTCAGGGTAAAAAAAGAGAAGCGCTCGTTCTTCCAAAACGAACTTCACTACCAGGGCCACAAAATCGGCGCTGAAGGCATTTCCCCATTGTCAGATAAAGTTGATGCACTTTTTCAGGCACCAGAGCGGAAGTCAAAGAAATTGCTTCAATCTTTGTTGGGCAGTGTCAAATATTACAGCAAGTTCGTGCCTCAGTTAGCTATGATAGCTCAGCCATTTTACAGGCTTCTGCAGAAAAGGTAGTGTGGCACTGGGACGAGCATGCTCGAAAAGCATTCAGCCATATGAAAACGCTACTGGCGCAACCACCTACGCTCGCGCACTATGATTCTGAAAGACAGCTTAGGCTGTCATGCGACGCGTCAGGGTATGGTGTCTACATGCCTATGATGACGGTAGGGCACGGCCCATTGCCTCCCAGTTGAAAATCCCACCAGAGTGGGTCTGGTGTGTTGTGGTGTGTTTTGGTGTTAACACCAGAATACACTGGTGTGTTCTGGTGTACACGCCAGAATGGGGTGGTGTGTTCTGGCGTAAACACCAGCCTGGTGTGGTATGTTGTGGCATACCCACCAGACTGGTGTGGTGTGTTCTGGTGTACACGCCAGCATGGGGTGGTGTGTTCTGGCGTACACACCAGCCTGGTGTGATATGAAGTAAAACGGCTAGCCGGCCTAGTTGGAATGATTTCATGGTGGTACTGCGCGAAACAAACGGGGACGAAGGAAGGAGACACACAGACAAGCGCAATCTAACAACTGATTTACTTTTGAAAGAACAATTGCTTAAAAACCCAACTTGGTCTGCGCTATTCCTCCAGAGATCACACCATCGGCGCATATAATCACTGTGTACTAGATTCCCCCAGGTCATCGCGTCCACACACGCTTACACTCACAAAAAAAAACGAAATACCATCCGCACACCATTCGCGCATATATTCACTGAGAAACACATCAAATGCACAACCGCTGACAAAATGAAAAGAACACGTCATTGAAGATGAGCAGACAACATCGAAATCTCCTTATCTAATAAGGCTACCGAAGGATGGCTGATGCACTTGTCCTTTAGTCTATGAATCCAAAAGGCTTCTACTATTTCCCTCGCGGTTTTGTTGCGGTGTTTAAACAATAAGCCAGTGCCTCCAGGCTGAGGTGTGCACCCACATTCCTTACAATGCATGGCCAAATGCGTACTAGGGCGACCTTTCAGGCTGGACAGATGTTCCCTTAGTCTAGTGTTACAGCAACGTCCAGTCTGCCCCACGTACGCATGGCCACACGTCATAGGAATGTTACACACTACATTAGTAGCACATTCCACAAACCGGTTCTTCTTCGGATGTTTGATACTACATTCTTTCTTCGTTTCCTCCTTGCTTGCGATCATCTTTTTCACCTTGGAGCACACATTTCCTATTTTGTTATGGGCTTGAAAACACCACTTTCACTCCGTAATTTTCGGCTACCTTTTTCAGTCTGTGTGAAACGCCATGCACGCACGGAATCACTGAAACCTTGGAATTTGTATCTTTTTTTCTGGGAATAGTACCACAAAAGTCCTCTTCCTGTTTTAATTTCCTGATAAGCCTAGTGCATGAAGCTTGCATCACGGTGAGGGGATACCCTGCCTCTCGCAAAGGATCAACTTGCCGTAGTCACACAGACTTCACAGCATGAAAACAAGACTTTCTTAACGCTGATATGAAACAAGACATGACAATACCATTCTTCACAAGGATGCAACAAAGAAAAGCTCGCGCTAGAAGTAAAAAACTCGAAAGGAATGAAATTCGATGTATTTTTTACCGCTAAAACACACAAGGAAGGCATTCCGTTCAGGCCAATCGTGTCGGAGAGAGGATCTTGGCAGGTCCTTGTAGCGGGATTCCTGCAGAAAATGCTGAATTCCTTGGTAGTACAGGATCCGTTTTTGTTGGAAAACTCTGACGGGCTTGTTAAGTTTTTGGCATCAGATCGTGTAAGTGGTTGCAACTGGGGATTTAGCATAGATGTCCAGGACCTCTTCTATTCATTGCCGCAAGATCCCCTCATGAAAGCAGTTAACGACTGCATCACAAAGGACAACGATGAGGTTGCCTTCCGCAACTTGTGTGGGATGACAGTTGAATCCTTCCTGGAAATTTTACTTTTCTATTTGCAGAATACGCATGCAGGATTATGTGATGACACTTACATACAGGCCAAGGGGGTGTGCATTGGATCAAAGGTGGCTGCTATCCTCAGCACCATTTTTCTGGGAAGTATTGATAGAGAGCTTGATGAGGAATTAGAAGGCATAACATACAACATATACAGGTATGTTGATGACTATTTGATTTTGGGCAGACAAGAGGACAAGGAAGGCTTCAAGAATAGGGTAGTTGAGGCCTTCAATTCTCGGGGAAAAGGCTTGACATTTACGTCTGAGGTACCTGTAGGAAGCAAATTGCACTTTCTTGAGATTAAGTTAGAATTTGGACAGGGGCATGTTTGCTGGCAATTCTCACCTAGAGCAGGGAAGCCGCTTTTGAATTTCGCATCTAATCATTTCAGAATTGTGAAGAATGGTATTGTCATGTCTTGTTTCATATCAGCGTTAAGAAAGTCTTGTTTTCATGCTGTGAAGTCTGTGTGACTACGGCAAGTTGATCCTTTGCGAGAGGCAGGGTATCCCCTCACCGTGATGCAAGCTTCATGCACTAGGCTTATCAGGAAATTAAAACAGGAAGAGGACTTTTGTGGTACTATTCCCAGAAAAGAAGATACAAATTCCAAGGTTTCAGTGATTCCGTACGTGCATGGCGTTTCACACAGACTGAAAAAGGTAGTCGAAAATTACGGAGTGAAAGTGGTGTTTTCAGCCCATAACAAAATAGGAAAGGTGTGCTCCAAGGTGAAAAAGATGATCGAAAGCAAGGAGGAAACCAAGAAAGAATGTAGTATCAAACATCCGAAGAAAAAGCGGTTTGTGGAATGTGCTACTAATGCAGTGTATAACATTCCTATGACGTGTGGCCATGCGTACGTGGGGCAGACTGGACGTTGCTGTAACACTACACTAAGGGAACATCTGTCCAGCCTGAAAGGTCGCCCTAGTACGCATTTGGCCATGCATTGTAAGGAATGTGGGTGCACACCTCAGCCTGGAGGCACTGGCTTATTGTTTAAACACCGCAACAAAACCGCGAGGGAAATAGTAGAAGCCTTTTGGATTCATAGACTAAAGGACAAGTGCATCAGCCTTATTAGATAAGGAGATTTCGATGTTGTCTGCTCATCTTCAATGGCGTGTTCTTTTCATTTTGTCAGTGGTTGTGCATTTGACGTGTTTCTCAGTGAATATATGCGCGAATGGTGTGCGGATGGTATTTCTTTTTTTTTGTGAGTTTAAGCGTGTGTGGGCGTGATGACCTGGGGGAATCTAGTACACAGTGATTATATGCGCGGATGGTGTGATCTCTGGAGGAATGGCGCAGACCAAGTTGGGTTTTTAAGCAATTGTTCTTTCAAAAATGAATCAGTTAGATTGCGCTTGTCTGTGTGTCTCCTTCCTTCGTCCCCGTTTGTTTCGCGCAGTACCACCATGAAATAGTGTGATATGTTGTGGCCTACCCACCAGACTGGTGGTGTGTTCTGGCGTACACACCAGCCTGGTGTGATACGTGGTGGCATACCCACCAGACTGGTGTGGTGTGTTCTGGTGTACACGCCAGCCTCGAGCGATGTGTTTGGAAAACACACCAGTCTGGTGTGGTGTGTTCTGGCGTATTTGGCACCCTGGTGTGATTGGCTGTGGCGTACACGCCAACCTGCGGCGTGGTGTGTATTGTAGCGCGTTCGCTATTCTGTGAGTACGAAACACAAGTTGGGCATGGTTGTGTTGTTGCATAAAAAGTCAGGTGAATAAAATATCCGAGTGGACATGAAACACACCAAGTTATTCTTAGTTCCTGGAAAATATGGTTCTGATCTGTTTTAAAGCTAATTCCATGTTACCCATCTTATGAAAAGCGTTCTCAGTTGTTATAAATGTGTTAAAAAGCCCGTGTTATAAAAGGCGTTCTCTGGAATACCGCCAATACATTTTACATCTGTTTGTTTTGACATATGGGCAACATTGTTAATTATACCGAAAGCTAGCTTGCCTGTAAAAGCTGCCTACATTAAAATATATTATTATTATTGAGAATATTAATTGCATTAAATTATTAAATTACTAACGTTCAATCTATTTTAGAATGCCTAATAATACTTTCATGATTGTTCATTTGTTTAAGAATCCATTCACTAGAAAGAACGCCTCGATCCTGTATTGTTGCATGCAGGACGTTTTGAATTTCGCACTCATCGATTCGTGCCTATCATGAGTGAACATTGTCATTTCTGGTTTTAAGAGAACCTTCGTTAGCATTATATTTGTGCATACATCGCGTTTGTTTTGATTCGTGTGTTATGCAAATTGATGACGGCGCATTTTGATTTAGGTTTGCGAAACAACTTTGCACGTAAAGTGTGTATAGCGAGTGCGGCCATACGGGGCCATGCAGTGTGGCAACTGTGTGCCTCTGGAATGTCAACAAGCTGTTCGCGCCGGTCTCGTCTCGGCCAAGTCGCATTTTTTTCTCGTTTCAAGCATTTTTCTGCTATGTGCGCACGTCTCTTGTGTTTTACCGGCGCAACGGATTACGAAAACCTACTCTTTCGTGCCGGGGAGCAACCATCGAACGGAAACAGGTACGTATCACAGTCAATCATTTGAACCTTTGTCCCACGTGCGATCGTGAGTCGCGATAAGAAAGGCTCCACAAAAACAACGGAAGGGGTAGCAGAACTCCTGCGTACTCATCGTGTGCTAGAAAAGTTGCTTTCTAAAGCGCGATAATAAACTTTTGTTTGTGTGGCAAGCATGCTTGTATGAGCCGTTTGCGCACTGCGAACGCGAAGGTATCGTAGCGCTGTCGCGTAGCCCCGCGGCTCTCTTTCGATGGCCTGTGCGGTCAGGCGGCTGGTTTGAGACGAGTTGCGGCTTCGCCTTCCACGTAAGCTGCGCAAGTGGGGCCCCTTATGGGATGAGCCACTATTTTGCTGTAATTGATGTTTCTCCGCAGTGGGATCTGCCGTAATGGCTTTCTATCCTCTCCCCTTTTCTTGCGTCCGTGTGAAGGCGCAACTGCTTGCCACGGATGCCGCCTAATAGTTGTGCGCAATCAACCGCGCCTTGTCGGTTGCTTTAAAGTTCAATTTGCCGTGCTTGCTGTTTCCTATGGCGCCAAAGCGGATCCGAACCGAAATTTCGTCAGTATTGGACCCAAACCCTCTAAAATATCAGTTATCGTTTCGGAACAAAACGGTTCCATATAGCTGCAGTGCGTGATCTGCCGGCAGCGCATCGTCCCTGCGATCGGCCCTATGCTTTCCTTTGACCTTTATTTATTTACGTGATACATTCCTCTGCTCAGGAACGCGTGTGCGCGCGCGCGTGTGTGTGTTGTGTGCGTGTTTTTTAAACGTTGCGCAGATCGGGAAGCTGAACTGGAACACCGAGTTCACTGCAAATGGGAATTTGTACATATGGCCGACAAGACTGTTTCCGAATATACGTATGAGATAACGTGTTAAAATTGACATCAGAAAGCGCGGAATCTGTGTGCTAATGACCAAGGCCTTCCAATAGCCTGAAATAAGGACTACCCTTGCTGTATAATTCTCGGAGTACTGCATTCAAGAAACTTGTGAGCAAGCATATTTTTGAAAAATTGTACGTTGAATTAGGAGCAGATACTTCAAGAGAAAGGAAAGGAGAAAGAAGAATGTATTGACTATAAACTTATTCAATGATCAAGGCTTTTAATGTTTCTTTGCACACCGTGCATACCAGTGCACATCACACCTAGAGAAGGTGATGTCGCTTGCTAATGTGGGCCTTATGCCCGTACGTGGTCCCTGTCCCAAGTTGGTTTGGCAATACACACTGTGGGTGCCTTTGTGCTGCGCTTGTGTGTTCCATAGGGGCGGCCTTGATCTTTAAGTAGACCACACTCCACTCTTCTCATTAAGCTTCCTTGGGAGGAAAAGCCTTCTGCATTATGTCACCTTCATTTGTTGGGCACTTACAAAGTGCCTTCACATGGATGGAAGTTTTTGCTATGAGTGAAGGCCATCAATTCTCAAAGGGAGTGCAATATCTCAAAAATGAGAAAGTGCAGCACGTATAATCTTTATGCTGCCTCTGATGAATTCGATATTTTGATTTAGACGAAGCATTTTATTATTTTACTGTTCTCTACATTTCTGTATTAGCAATGATGCACAACACTGTAATCAGCACACAACAACAGTGCACTTCACACTAGGTGTATTCACAATGCATAGCTTTTTTTTTTCACCACTGGTATCAACTTGATTTACCACCACTTGCAGTCTTGACATGGTGCACATTGTCATTTTACGTAAGGAATTTTGTTGCCAACAGACTGTACGAAACCTATAACCCAATTTCACTTTGATACTGAATGATTGGATTTCTCTTAACGATTCCCACCCAACCTGGCTCGAAAATTTGGCTTTTTGAACGTTCAAGGTGAATAACCACTGTTTCACTCTTTTTCTGCATAATTTTAAAACTACGACCAAATGGAGCTCAAAGGTGGACGTGCCGGAGGTTCATCCACTCTTGAGCTCCATTCATCCAAATGCTATGCATTCGTCCAAATGCTGTGCTCACATTCATGTGTTAAACCACCAAGTATAATGCAGGCTGAGAGCAAGAGAACTATTAGCACACATGGCTTGTTTACTTTTACTTGAAGTACGAAAAATGTGAGATACAAGGTGGACCACTGCTTTGAGTTCGTGGTCAGACTGGCATTGATCTGCACGGTGTGGCCGTGATCACTGGGCATGCATGACAGATTTCTTTTAATCCTTATACACTGCAGCCAAGCGTGTGCCATTGTGTCGTCTTTTGTTCCCAAGAAGATGACTTGAAAAAAAAAGGCAAAGCATGTTCATCCTGAAAAAGTATCTAAGAGGAAACCGGAGAAAGCAGCCTGCTCTAGAAAGTGGAAGAACATATTAAGTGTTCTCGTGACAGTATAGTTGCTTGATGCTTACACGGCGGTTGCAGAAGTGGCACCTTGCACTCTCTTGCATTCCAATTTATGCGTGGCTCTGGCTGCATTTGCATAACCCCTTTTTGAACACAGCTTTTCTAGACGCATATGCGAGAAGAGAATTTAGGCGAATGCACAACAATATGCAAAAGTTTATTGAAAAAAGCTCTGAATTTGAAGGGAAGGCTATGCACGCATGCATCATACAAAAACTGAATCAATATAAAGAAGGCAGAGACAGACACATTGTAGTAATAACACTTTTCTAAGTAAGCCAGCTTATCCATGAGTACCTATATTTCTTTCTTTTTGTTTCTTGTCTTTCTCTCTTTTTTTGTATGGCACATACATGCATCAGTTTCTCTTTGAATTCTGCACGTTTTTTTCCCCTTAAACTGTTGCAAGTACCGACATCTATACACATATAGTCTCTTGTGAACGTGTCTATGAACGCTGGATCTTTGTTTTCTTCAGGCATATACAGTACCAACAGGCCCAGGACCAGACTCATGTTCGATGTGGTTTACTGAGCAACTAAAAGCAGTGCAAGGACTCGGAGCCAGCTGTGTCACGGCAGGAAGATGGCGATTTCAGGTTTGAATTGTAGCATAATGCATGTATCCATGAAACACTTTAAATGCCTTGGACATCACTGTCTACAATTTCAATGCGTGTCCCTGGAATGTGTCTAGCCGACACTAAAGTCTGATGCTGCCCAAGAATATCTGTGAGCAGTAAAGGGTATATCAGAATCGCAAACCTTGGTCCCACTCGTAAACAGATCAATTCTCATGCAAACGCATGCATTCAGTGTCAGTGTTTCAACAAGCTGAACTACCTTATTTGCTTGCGTAATATGAACCGTACTTCTTTTGTTCGGCAGAACTAACGCGTACTTCAACTACCCAGATCCGGTCATGCACAGTCTGGTCATAATCACTGGTCGAGAGGTCCAAGTGGGAATCGTTGCAGCTGCTGTGACTGCCCTCCCAAAGTTCATTGTCCTTGCTTCTGTCGAGTGCGTATAGTTGTAGCCTATCGCAAGTGAGCAGTGAAAACGTGACTGGCTGATGGAGAAACCTAAACTTCTGAAATTAACCGAGCATGAGTTGAAGCACAGACACAGAGACGAATGATGCATTATCCAATCATGGTAGTCACATTTGAGGGCAGAATGCAAAAACAGTCATGCACTTGGATTTATGAAAGTATCATATGTAATGAAAATAATTCAAATTCTCAACCACGGCCCCCATTATAATCATGAGGTGGTTCTGGTACGTAAAAATGTAATGTAGTGTCCTTTTTTGTTTCCTTTAACTGAGACCATGGTGAATGGTCTGAAATAAGCAGCTGTTTCACTTTAGGCAAGCGCGCTCATTTTATGGCAGAACATATTGTTAAGCACTTATTCATGTACATTCAATGTTAAAAGTACTTACGCAGAACTAAAGCGACAAGGGGAGAAGTGTATAAAGCAAGAAAACCGCTGCCACTGCAAAGACACCCACAGTGGCACCAGTGCTCACATGCCCTCTTATGAACAGTTGGGCCTTTAGCGGTGGATGCTCGCTTTGTATCAATTTGACGTGACAATTTTGTGACCAGAAAAGCTGTTGGAGGATTGTGGTTTCATTGAACTTAGTCTGACACAGTGCATAGTAGTACTCGTTTTAAAGGTGAACATTTGACAGAGATCTGTCTGGTTGGAATGAAGTTAAAGGTGAAAAAAGGGGGGACACCAACCAATAGTAGTACTCGGCTTGCAATCATGAGTTTTTCTTGGTAAGAGTACAGAAACAAATTGCAAATATCAGCTAACTTGAGACCAATCAAAATAATGTGAACCTCAGCTTGGCTGCTCTTGAGGCAGGACTGCGAATTCCTAAATATCAATTGTTTTATTAGGTGCAGCTATAAAAGCGGATGTTTTCTGTCAGGCAATTTTCCGCTCGTCAGGGGACAGAAAATATAGGGAATCGTATCTCATTTACGAGTTCAGTACCGTCTTGCCTACAGGCGTAAACGTAATAGAACCTTTGAGTCCATTAGATATGGTGGTGGGTTAGCAAAGACAATAAAACGTTAAGGTATTTTACCTGTACAGGCTAAACAATGTTTCTTCCCAAAAGTCTCTTTTCAGGTTCTCATCCCCCGCCTAGTTCAATGAGTATAATGGTGTTAAACAGTGTAGCCACGTTTTTAGCAAAAAGCTTTCATTGGAAACGCACTGTGTGTGCAGTGCGGGAAGAGGGGAACACGCGGCAAGTGCAGCACCTGTACTTTGCGTATTTGTTCCTTTCTTCGTCCTGGTTTTTTACAGTGCACATACAGTGCATTTCCAAGAGTAGCCCACGCCCAGGAGCGGATCCTTCTTTTTTGCTCTTTCCGTTTCTATTAGTGACGCTAACACATGTCACTCAACTTTCCACTTCCCCCTCTCATTTTTCTTCTCTCTCTGTTTTTTGTTTGTTTGCATGTGCCGTCTTCTCCTTCTGTGGACGGGGGAGAATGTGCAAAGCATACAGAAACAAACACTCGAGAATGCGGTTGACATCCTGACGAAAACAAGTCCACTTGATGAAATGTTGACTCCAGCGACATTTTCTGTTCTCCATACTTTTTAGCGATCTTTTCAATTAAATCTGTGATAGGTATGCAGATGCAAAATACCTTAGCTGCCACATCTTGCACAAAAGGGCCATAGCTGTCTTTCTGTGCATTGGAACTGACGGTGACATTGGCATGCCAGGTCCCCGAAATTATTTTCTCACCTCTGTTCTGAGTAAGTGGGGATAAAATTTCTATTAATTGAAGCTTTCGATATTCATACAGAAGTACCATTCTTTTCTTGCCACTGGCTATGTAGGACGCAAAGCAACGCTTTTCTTGGTACTTTAACAAGGGGAAAAGCTTTTGGTTGTGCACTCCCATGCGTTCATTTTTGTCATTGGGATGGGTTGATTGGTGTTTCATGTAACAATTTCTCATTTGTCTCCAGGTTCGTATGGCAAATGGGGTTTTGTACTGAAGCCCTCATGCTACCACCTGATGTGGGTGCACAAGGACTCCCATATTGTGGAAAGGTCTGCGGCAGTCATCTGGTTCACAGATGCACTTGCACGATGACGGTCTACAGGGTCTACACTGCTGAACTCCGTTAAGGCAGAAGGTGGCAAGAAGCTGGTGCAACAGCCATTATCACCTCATGAAGTGGAAGTGCTTAGAGGTCAGTCTGCACGGTTGCAGCACGTATTTATAAGCCTGTCAGCCACCTGTCATAGATATTGTTTACTTATTACCTGTTACAAATTTAGTGACTATGGGCCCCTGGCTGCTACTAAGACCAGTTAGCTCACTCATAAGCCACAGTAACCTGGTGCAACTCTGAAATGCTGAAATTCTTGCCAATACGAGTGTGTGTGCATACCAAGGGTTAAATATAGCAACAATGCCACACATCTGCCACTATGTCCTTCACTGCCCACATCAGTTATTCGAACATTAAGCCTAAATTACTGTCCAGTATAGTACTGGATTCTCGGCTAGAATAAGCCTTCGCAAAGTTTGCCTGCTTTGTTGCAGTGCTCCCTGTTATGCCTCACATGACTTGTTACACTCTCATTGAGTGTTCTTGTTCTAGTATCTGCCACATAAGAACTACTTGGTGGTGCCTTTTTTTATAATGTGGAAGCTGTGAGCATTGTGCTGCTTACCTTACGCAATTTCTGTGTGTTTGCTGGCTGCCTGCATTGTTGCTGCTTTGTGATTAATGCCCATCCAAACTTTTATGTATGGTTTCTTACCAGTGTCACTTTGCCATGCCTAGCTGCGCACATGGTGCAAGCCTTGCTTCTTAAGTGCCTGTCATAAAGATATAAAGAACAGTTAGCAATAGACTGATCTCACCGTGAGTTCCACTACGCCGCCGCTGCCGCAGTGCACGCCGGTACTTGGAGTACTCAGCAACAACTTGATGAGGGCTAGTTGGTGCATATCCAGAGCAAAGAAGTAACAGCGCAAAGGAACATAGACGACGAAGAAACGAAGACCACAGGACAAGCGCTGGCTGCCAACTGAATGTTTATTGCGTGAAGACCAGCCTATTTATACATTCTCCCCAGCTAGCACACAAAGGATTTAAGACGTCTTCGAGACGGATATCCGAGACGTTAACGACGTCTCAGAGACGGCACGCGTAAGAAGTTTTGGTCTAGAAGACGTCGTATATCTCGTCTAATGTCCGTCTTGTTGCCCATAAACGAGACGTTTCCTGAACGTCTTTGAAACGTCTTCAAAAAGCTGGTCTTTTCGACGGTTTGGGGGAGCCTCCAATAATCCCATTTACCGGGATTTCTGAATCCGTTTAAAGACTTACCAAAGACATCATCAAAAAGCTGGTCTTTTCGATGGCTTGGGGGAGCCTCCAATAATCCCATTTACAGGGATTTCTGAATCCGTTTAAAGACTTACCAAAGACGTCATCAAAAAGCTGTTCCTGAAATGTTAGCCGTAATCTGAAAAAGAAGCAGGAATAGTGCTCGGGAACGGGGCGCGCCCACCAAAATTTTGAATTGGTTACCACCCTCAGAATGTAAGCTAACGCCTGAGGGGTACAAATAACCACAAAACATTTTTTTGCACCCCTCAGGCATTAACTCCGTGGTTCTGAAGGTGTCAACGGGATCATAATTTTGGGGGGCACCCCCATCCGCGGACGCCGTCCCTGCCTTTGTGGTAGTAGCTGCGACCTGCTATGTTATCAGCAGCACCATAATCTTTTCGATGCTGCAGAGTGGGGGGTAGTGCCAGCAGAATACTTTCGTAGTTACATCCTAGGAAGAAGTCCTGGCATCACAGTTGCCTGGAATTCTTTTTTTTTCGTGGTTAAAGGCATCAGCACTGAGTGCAACAGAGCAAAAATGGTGCAGTAAGGTAGGTACACAGTTCGCAACAAGGCTTCATCAGTCTTAGCATTTAAGTCAAAATTGGCTGTCATGAATACAAAAATCAATCTAGCATGTAATTTGTTGAGTATGAAGCAAATCTACCAAAAATAGTAATGACATTACTATATCTTTCTGCAGTGAAGGATAGACAGTTTCATGGCAAGCGGCCTAGCAAGGAGGCCTCTGTGCCAATGATCACGCAGTCGAAACACTGCTACATCATCATTTTATTGAGAAACTAACTTGTGCAAGTTCAAAAAAGAAGAAAATGAGAAATGCCAGAAAAACAAAACAACAAATATTCCAGAGCAACTGCAGAAGAAATACTTTAAATATATTTGGAACTTATTAAACACTAGAGGCTCACAAAAGAGCACTAGTAGTCACACAATAATCAACAGCCAAACGACTATGCGCTTTCCACCATGAGAGCAGCGCATCCGGTTATATGAGCAGAGACAGAACAATGGATGACTGTGTGACAGCCGCTTTCAATCACGTCATGCAGTATCTTCACCGCATAAAGTCACCGCATAAAGTCAAAATTTGTCTAGGACATCAGCTGCTGTAATGAAGCAAACTTTAAAAGACAACCAAAAATATCAATCAAGTGTCAACGAATATTGACCAAAGTGACCTTCAAAGAAATTAGCGCATGAAATATTAACAAAATCGGTATAATGAGCAAGGTCGCAATGCAGCGCACAATCTCTCACAGCGAGCAACGTTACATCGAGGCAACCTCCATTTCATAATGAAGCTACATACGTGCTCGAAGTTAATACAGTGGAGACAGCATTGAGGCGACGAAAAAGAAAAAAAGAAGCAATATTCTCAATTACATATACAAAATACAGATGTGGCTCTCTACAAAGCACTGTATTACGCACATATATGCAAATCTGACATGAACGGAGATCAAACTGGCAAGCATCAGTTGGAAGCCAAAAAAGAAAAAAAAAAGAAGATTTTGGCACCCAGCACATGAAGCTATTCCTAAAAGGGACTTCAAATAACCATCAGGTCTACATGTGCAGGATTAAACTGAGACTCTTCGAATTTCGCCCTGTTTCACATTGAAGGAAAACACTGTTACCTTATACCTAGTCATTAAACAAAACACTTCGCACAGCCAACTCCTTTGAGAATGCAACCTCCACCAAACGCGCAACCAGTTCACGTTCACGCTCATCAAAAACTAGTTGTAGTGTCCAGGCTTAGTACAGCTGGTGAATACGATGCTACTGGCATCATATGACACGCTGAAACCGCCGTCGCGGAAATGCTTTCAATGTAGAACCTCGGTGGGGCCGTGGTAGAACACAGTTGGTGCCCTATCAGGTTATCCGTACAACCGCCGATTAAACCGCATGTATTCCTGCAAACGAAAAAAAAAAAAAATGGGGCCGCTATTTTCTATAAAGCTGTTCTACAACTGTGCTTTGAGGAACGAAATTTGAAATGCATCTCTGTCATAGACTGCGCCCTTTACAGGAAGTGTTCATACTATCCTGCAACTTGCAATAGATAAACACTCGAAATGAATTTTCCTCGAATGCCTGGTACTTCTGCACTGCTGCCTGCACCATATATATATATATATATATATATATATATATATATATATATATATATATATATATATATATATAAATTTAACGAAGCAACAAACTATGAAGCCTAGGAAAACATAGGAGAAGTTATTGGGGTTCTTAATTGTAGTATTATACCTGTAAAGTAGGAAGGAATTTAGGCGGACGAACAGACAAACCTGCCTTCTGCGGGAACCGAACCAACGACCTTCGGATAAGGCGTCCGATGATCTACCGCTGAGCTACGAAGGCGGTCGTCTCCACCCCCACCCCCCCGTCCCTTTTATCGGGTCTATGTGCACATACAATCTAACACTCACAGGATTGTATGTACCTATGTACATATATACGAAGGTCAGCGAGTTCCGCCGAAGCTTGGACGCTCGTGCTAGATGCCCAGCGATGAAAAGGAAGAGAAGAAAGAAGTCAGGATACAACAGCCGGCCTGCGGCAAAGGCGCTGTGTCTATGTCTCTATCATTTACAATATACAGTGGTGTTCGGGCCATCTCCGCAGGAAACTTGATGCATCTCCTGATGCTACCACCGCCGAATAGTATGGCACTCGTGAACGTTAAACTGCACATTACTGATTCGTAGTTTATTTTGGACGCATTCCCATACACAGCATGTAGAAATCGGGTGACACACATGCTTCACACTTAGACTGTGAGAATATTCTTCGAGGCGTGCTTACGTGCTCACTGCGCACTCGGTATGAAAGGGTCCCTGCAACACTTTTCGAACGCACTGAGCAAACGGTGCCAATCAATCGTTGAGGCTTCTGTGAACGTGTGAGCCAAATGTTATTGTGCTGCAAGCAGCAGTGGATTTACAGTTTCATTTTAAATACATCATGCAATCGCCTAAAATTGTTCCAACAACTGACGTCACTAGCAGCACCGACCAACGACTTGCCTGCTCTTCTTTCAACAAGTAACGTCACTGGCGCCAACGACTAGGTCCCTTCGCTCACCTCGGTCTTTTTAAAGACAGGCACTCAGATTGCCTTTATTTCTTTAATGCAAAATTAACAAATATATATAGGCAAATGAGTTCTGCGGAAACCCGCAAGGGTGGGTAACGTTTGCCTTGTGCTACAAAACGGGTGGCTGCTAATTTTTCCTTTCATGAACAAATATATAATTGCAGACTACCTTTCCGTGACCGTAAGTTCAGCCAGTGATATATCTGCCTCGAAAAAAGTAGTCGACGGCCTAGTGACATTTGTTGGAACGAAGAGCAATGTTAATTACAGCTGTGTTTGAAACCAAATAAAAAATTCCCTGGTGCACGCAGCTCAATAATACTTGGCTCACACGTTCACAGCAACCTCCACGACTGTTAGGCATCGTTTGCCATCGAGATTCCAAATGTCGCAGGGCTCCTTTATTAAATGGGACCTTCAAGGTCGCGCGATCTACGGGCACAGTGACTGCGCATCACATCTGTGCATAGCATCAACAAATTTTCGCTGTGGCTTCGATTTCGCCTGGACAAACTGCCTTCAATGGCCAGATAATAGTGAATTTAGTACAATGCAACGAAATATGGCTCATTTGGGGTAGCGAGTATGTCACGGGGTAGGAGGAAAACGTCAAACGTTCCGCTGAAAACTGTTGAATGGCACCGTGGCTTTTATTTGACGATATAGGTATAGTCATGCACAGCTGGATCCCGGCACCGGACAAGCTGGCGGCGCCCGTACTGAATAATAAAAATAAACAAAATACGTCCAAACGTTCATGTATAAGTCGTCGTAACACGCCGCTCACCCATAGCCCGACGTACTAATTTAGTTCGTCGTTCGTCGCCTTATCACTGTCCTACGCTATCAGCCCAGCAACATGGTTCAAGTCTTCACTCCCCAGTCCGTACCACGTGAAACACTGGACAGCTTATGGCATACCAAAAATCTACTGTACACAACAGCGTCCCTGTAACACCACTGTGGAACCAGATAACAGGTCGTGTAATTATTTTGGTATTTGCGGTCTGCAAGAATAACGAACCCCAAATGCAGAAAACCGCAACAGCGTGGACAATGAGAAATAATAATAACGAACATTCGCAAACGAGTCACATGCCTCTGACAAAGTTTAAATATGACCGAGAACGAGCACAACGACACGCATGCTCATATGAATGCTGAGATGCGAGAAGTCATTCCACCACCATAAGACGTCATGATTGCCTGCTTCAGTTCTGCTGACATGCCACAATAAACAATGCGCGATTTTCACATCCACATCACATGCACGTAAATTTCGCAGCTCTGAACTGAAATCTCACGACTGCAATGCAACAGTGAAAGGACGCGCGGCAACGGTTGCCCTACAACGCGCGATATCACATGCATGTATTCGTCTGTGTAAGACACGAGTAAATTACTACTACCCGACATTGTTGTACATGCGCTGCACTCGCTACCCGTAACGACCAAATGACAGGATGGTGGGAACGAAGCCAATGCACTCGTTACTCGCTAATCAGGCTGAACACGCACATAGACCTAAGAAAATTTCAGAATGCAATCATACACGATGATCTGAATAATAAAACCACAGTTGCGTTGCTTTGCGTTTAATGCGTCAACTATCTTAGAACTTACATAGCATTAATCCTCCTTGTATCTGTCACAGACCGATTCGCCCTATCCACGGAACACATGAGTGATCTCACAGGCATCATGCTAAGCCATTCAAATGTGGTACTTACATTTATTTTCGGCGAGACGTAGTTATTGGTGTTACGGGATCCAGTCACAGAAGCGCCGGAATTGAACCAGGGTTAATATAAGGAGGAAAGTAGAAAGAACATAATGCCACCACACAAACACACGCAGCAGTTGCAGCACGCTAACAGAATTTTCCCAGAAACGAAGGAAGAGCCGGCCGCCAACAACTTGACCACACTGACTCCACGACCAACCACGCAAACGAGCTTCGCTGCCTTTGCTTCGTGTCTCCGCGTGTTTGCGCCAGCCTGCGCCCTCTCGCCTCATCTCCCCGGTAACCGGCGAGAAGGAGCCAGACATTCTGGCGCCTCCCTCCCGGCCCCATTGCAGCTGGCGACACCTCGGCGCCGTGCATTGTGTCGACGCCCGCCGACGCTTTGGGGAGGGAGGGGGTGGGGGGCGGTATTCTTCCACGTCTGCTTACCGTCTTGCGTAGGACGTTTCGAAGACGGATTCATTGTCCCTTTGATGTCGCTGCCCCTTAGTTCGCGTGGCTGACGTCTCAAAGACGTCAGCCACGCGAACCAAGACGTTAATCCCCCAATAAGACGTCTTTTTGGTCTTGTGTGCTAGCTGGGTCAGAAGAACATGCGGACATCAAAACACTCACAATCACAAATACAATCGTTTTTTATGAAGTCTATCTCCTTCTGTGATAGCACAAGTGAGGGCGAACTAACACAATTATCTCCTTCTTGGTTGATATAGAACGCCTCTAAAATTTCTTTCTTTCTTACATTTTTCTTTACCAATAAATTTTCTTTCTTTAAACATGGCAACGCATGTGCACTTCTTACAATGGTCAACTAAATGGCTACCATATCCATTTCTTACATTATTTGCGTGTCGACGTGCGCGATCATTAAAGCATTGTCCTGTTTGACCAATATACACTTTCCCACAGCTAATGGGAATTCGGTAGACTACCTTACTCATGCAATCAGTGTAACGGGTTGTGTGATTAGTGGTGCACGCGGAGGTCCTGTTTTTCGAATTCATGAGCGCACTTATCGATGACAGCTTCCAAGGAGCATTGAAAATCAAGTTAACATTGTGCCTATTTGAAACTTTTTTAAGATTGTGAGACAACTTGTGCAAGTATGGAACTACGTGCACGGGCCTCTTGTCTTTCCCCTTACCTTTGTTGCCCTGCTCTACTTTCGTTCTCTGCAAAATCGTTTCGCACACGGATGTAATGACAGATTGGGGAAACCCTGCGTCTCGTAACCGGGCTAGCTGATTCATCAGACTACGTTCACATTCGTGCTCACATGACTTATTTAATGCTGCCTTAATACAAGTGGTAGCTATGTCCCTCTTAATCAATTTGGTCTGCGCGCTGTCATACGGCAGCAGGGTTTTCTTTGACCTAGGCTGATAGGCCCAGCATACATGCTTACTTGATGAAAAACATAAGTTGATGTCAAGAAACTGATTTCGGTTATTGATCGGCAATTCATGCGTGAACTTGACTCCTCCAGATGACTTTATGAATATGTTTAGTATTTTGTCGACTTGGTCTAGAAAATGGTTGCGATCGCTGTTCTTCATAACAATTAAGTAATCGTCTACGTATCTGAACACTTGTGTTACAGGCGTGTCTATCAACTTATCTACAATCACGTTGTCAAGCGAAGCTAAAAATATGTCGCACAAAATAGGAGCTATGGCAGAACCTATACAGATTCCAGATCGCTGAATATAAAAATTGCTGTCAAACTGAATGGCTGTTGAATGGAGATAAAATTCTAAAAGCGTCAAAAAGTTGTTGCTGCTAAGACCCACTGAATTGTGAAATTTAAGTTCCCCAAAATCGTCTATTCTTTCACGCACAGCTGACATAAGACCAACATGCGGCACAGAGTAATACAGGTCCTGAATATCGATAGAAAATGCAGTCCGATCAGTCTCTTGATCTTCGTTAATTGACAAAATAACTTTGTCGGAGCTTCTTACCAGGAAAGGGTCCACTATCGGCAACTTCTTTAGATGGGTCTGTAGAAACTTCCCTAGATGGCATTGCCAAGATGTCTTCTCGGACACAATTACCCTAAGAGGGTAATCAGGCTTGTGGGTTTTGCAAGTGAAGAAAACTTCCAGGAACTCTGCATCTGCGGATTTGACATGCTGCCTCGTTGAGTTCAGATGCATGTCCTTGAGCAGCTTCAGGGCGGCTTTCTTTTGTTTCGTCGGTTCGAAAGAATTTTCTTTGAAGTTCTTCAAAACGGCGTTCCTGGATTTTTCTTTCATTAACCTTTCAGGCAAAACGACAAAGCCACCTTCTTTGTCGGCCTGTATCACTTCAAGTTCATCTTGAAGTTCACTTGGAGTTCATCCGAGGAAGAAATCAGGAATTCCCCCGTTAAAGAGTGTTCTCACGTGCCTGAAGAAAGATGAACTTCAAGTGATACAGGCCGACAAAGAAGGTGGCTTTGTCGTTTTGCCTGAAAGGTTAATGAAAGAAAAATCCAGGAACGCCGTTTTGAAGAACTTCAAAGAAATTTCCTTCGAACCGACGAAACAAAAAAAGCCGCCCTGAAGCTGCTCAAGGACATGCATCTGAACTCAACGAGGCAGCATGTCAAATCCGCAGATGCAGAGTTCCTGGAAGTTTTCTTCACTTGCAAAACCCACAAGCCTGATTACCCTCTTAGGGTAATTGTGTCCGAGAAGACACCTTGGCAATGCCATCTAGGGAAGTTTCTACAGACCCATCTAAAGAAGTTGCCGATAGTGGACCCTTTCCTGGTAAGAAGCTCCGACAAAGTTATTTTGTCAATTAACGAAGATCAAGAGACTGCTCGGACTGCATTTTCTATCGATATTGAGGACCTGTATTACTCTGTGCCGCATGTTGGTCTTATGTCAGCTGTGCGTGAAAGAATAGACGATTTTGGGGAACTTAAATTTCACAATTCAGTGGGTCTTAGCAGCAACAACTTTTTGACGCTTTTAGAATTTTGTCTGCATTCAACAGCCATACAGCTTGACAGCAATTTTTATATTCAGCGATCTGGAATCTGTATAGGTTCTGCCATAGCTCCTACTTTGTGCGACATATTTTTAGCTTCGCTTGACAACGTGATTGTAGATAAGTTGATAGACACGCCTGTAACACAAGTGTTCAGGTACGTAGACGATTACTTAATTGTTATGAAGAACCGCGATCGCAACCATTTTCTAGACCAAGTCGACAAAATACTAAACATATTCATAAAGTCATCTGGAGGACTCAAGTTCACGCATGAATTGCCGATCAATAACCGAATTCAGTTTCTTGACATCAACTTATGTTTTTCATCATGTAAGCAGGTATGCTGGGCCTATCAGCCTAGGTCAAAGAAAACCTTGCTGCCGTATGACAGCGCGCAGACCAAATTGATTAAGAGGGGCATAGCTACCACTTGTATTAAGGCAGCATTAAATAAGTCATGTGAGCACGAATGTGAACGTAGTCTGATGAATCAGCTAGCCCGGTTACGAGACGACGCAGGGTGTCCCCAATCTGTCATTACATCCGTGTGCGAAACGATTTTGCAGAGAACAAAAATAGAGCAGGGCAACAAAGGTAAGGGGAAAGACAAGAGGCCCGTGCACGTAGTTCCATACTTGCACAAGTTGTCTCACAATCTTAAAAAAAGTTTCAAATAGGCACAATGTTAACTTGATTTTCAATGCTCCTTGCAAGCTGTCATCGATAAGTGCGCTCATGAATTCGAAAAACAGGACCTCCGCGTGCACCACTAATCACACAACCCGTTACACTGATTGCATGAGTAAGGTAGTCTATCGAATTCCAATTAGCTGTGGGAAAGTGTATATTGGTCAAACAGGACAATGCTTTAATGATCGCGCACGTCGACATGCAAATAATGTAAGAAATGGATATGGTAGACGTAGCCATTTAGTTGACCATTGTAAGAAACGCACATGCGTTCCCATGTTTAAAAAACAAAATGTATTGGTAAAGAAAAATGTAAGAAAGAAAGAGAAATTTTAGAGGCGTTCTATATGAACCAAGAAGGAGATAATTGTGTTAGTTCGGCCTCACTTCTACTATCACAGAAGGAGATAGACTTCATAAATAAACGATTGTATTTGTGATTGTGATTGTTTTGATGTGTGCATGTTCTTCTGAGAATGTATAAATGGGCTGGTCTTCACGCAATAAACATTCAGTTGGCAGTCAGCGCTTGTCCTGTGGTCTTCGTTTCTTCGTCGTCTGTGTTCCTTTGCGCTGTTACTTCTTTGCTTTGGAGTACTCGGTTCGTTCAGCTGCATAGCTGCTGCGTTGGCACGCTGTGTTTATGAGCTTTAGTGGCTTTATTTGAATGAAGCTGGATGGTTGGGCTATGTGTCGACATTCCACAACAACTTGCAGCAAAATGACCTCAGTGTTTCTCCTCTTTCCTAAGGATATCATGCTCTGACCGGAATCGGTAGGACAATTCCGAATTGGAAAACCCAGCGCCACTGGGAGCCAGTGTCCAGCGCCATGCCGGATTATGGGCCCAGTGTGACGCTGTATACTGGCACGCTGGCGTGGCACGGGATACTGGGAGGCACGGTTTACTGGCACGCAAAACCGCTTTGCACCATGCCAGGACACACTGAACTGGTCGTAAACAGATTAGTCAGTGGTTCACTTGCCGTCACACTTGTTTGCAGTGGCACACACAAGACGAACGCGCTTTTTATGCGCAGTTGAACCTGACACGTTTGTCAGACAAATGTCAGACAAAATAATGGCGACAGTAGTCAGTATATTATACAATTCATATCTAATACTGAAAAACTATAAGTAGACCGGCGGTCAGGGACTATCGGCTGTTACGGCCGAGCTCGATAGCCATTTCTTGCTCTTACGAATTGTCGACATATATGTAGATGCGTTTTGTGCAGACTATAATGCCGCTCGATAATTGAACGTGTACTTCAAGTGGCAATGAGCAGTTCTCGCTCAAACGGTGATATTTCAGAACGGCGGCAGTACCAGTGTCTGACACACACAAGTTCATCGAAGCTAACTCTCAATCGCTTCGCACGAAAAAAGGAAGTGCAGTGCAGTGGGAAACCTCTCATCATCTTTGTTCAGTAAGCCGTACTGATCGACAAATATGCGTGATTGCATTTGAGTCAGAGAAGAGTGCGGCAGCAACTTTCCGTGACATATATGTGCTTGCTCAAAGTGCGTACGTCGCTTCGATGCTCACCGCTTCATCTTCAAGCACCGCGAAGAAATAAAAATGACCTGCTCAGGTTACCCGGTGCCAAGGCTGTACTGAGCAGTAATTTTGATTCGTCGTAGTAGCGTATTCTTAAGGCTTGGAGTGCCGTTCGCGTGTAGACGGACTCGGCCGGTACGCTATGCCCAAGCTTCACTGGGAGCGTACTGGGACCGACCGATCGGGGCTCGGCGGCTTGAAAAAGCTAAAATTATTGTATATTATCCCAAGAAGCTTTGTCATATGACTACTGTTTCGCGCATCTAAAGTAATTGAAGGTGCAGCAATCGCCAGAGGTGCATTTGCAGCGTGGTGATACCGATCGGTGTTTTTTTTTCTGCCTGTGTTCGGATCGACGCTTTGAGAGCATCATTAAATTGCGCGGCGATGTAAAATTTTACTGTTATTTGCACCGAATGCTCCACGCAAGTGAACACTACAGCCGAACTATTACCAGAGTGGTTCATAGACGTGACATTGCGTGTATAAGCTAAATGTGGGGAAAATGCACAAATGTAAACATTCACAGCTGCTAGCGCTTAGTGCGCGCGGACGCCGTATACCGCGAATTGCTGCACAGTGTAGCTCGCAGCAGTGAAGCACGGCAAAGCCGTAAATGTTCCCAGAGTCTTCACACCTAGTGAAATCAACTAATACAGGCCCCGGTGCATAGCGTGCGCCTGTGAAACCAGCGCCAGCGTCTCTTGGGTTGCTTCCAGTGTGTTCCGCACTCGTGCCAACTCGCAGCCTCCCAGTATACAGTGCTTTCCAGCGAGCCTCTCACTGGTACCAGTGCCATTCCAGCTATTGGGAGCGAGGACATACCGTGGCGCCGCCACGCGGGAGAACCGGTGTGACGCGCAAAGTTGGATTGCTCCGACAGCACTGCCTTGCTCAGCCCGGAGCTGCTTTGCGCGTCGCCTTTTTATTGTTGTTGCCGTTTATTTCAGCTATACGATATCTGTAAAATACTGTTGTGGCTACGTTATTGATTCTTCAACAAGGTAATTAATTCTTCCGGAAAAAGAATAGGTTCATTACAAAGTTCTAGACACCGCGTCGACTGCTGTTGTCGTCCGCTATGGTCACCGGCGAGGATACCGCGCGTGCGGAGTCCGCTGGTTTTTTTAGGTGAGATAGCATTTTGATGAATGAAAATGAATGAAAGGTAAGCATCAGATGGTTTTAGCGCGTGGTTGCGGTAAATACACATAGCTTTTGGCCGCAAGAAAGGCCTGCGACGTGTTTCTCGTGCAATTCGTTCATTGTATGTTTGCATCAACAAAGGGACCGCCGTTGACAAGAAGAAATCGAATTAGCAAATTTGTATTCATGCTGAACACGCGTACCCCTATGCAGCGCGATGCGAGTGGTTCCTTCATGTTTGCAGAAAGCAGCAGGCATAGAGCTGCATTCAATTGCGACGTCGACCTTTCTCACATGATTTAAGGTGTACACACGACATACGCACATGCGCGCCTCATTAAACCTTGTTATTTTTGAACAGGGGGTTCACCTTAGGACGCTGTGGCTTGATCACAATTTAAATTCTCGCCAGTATGACCCCAAGGACACTAGCCGGGAGCACAGTTGTCCGTTGCTTCTCTTTCTGTTGCTTATTTTTCCCGCGTATTCAAGACGGTCGTCACACGGCGATTTTCGATCGCGGTCGAGCCAGTTCATGGCTGCATTTTTCGACGAATGACACCCGTCCGTATTTTGCACGAAGGGGCCAATAGCGATCGAAAATACAGCGTGAGACCGGACGTATTAGTTTACTCGTTTGAATGCACTAGCAGAGACTCCGGAACGAGGGGGGGGGGCGGTCGCCCCCCTACCATTTTTCTAGAGGGGGCTCGGCCCCCCCCCTCCCACTTTACAACCGTTTCCGCGGAAATAAAGTTTTTTGACAAGAATTTTCAGTCTGGTGGTAGTTAAAAAAACCCCAGGTGGTCGAAATTTCCGGATTCCTCCAACACGGCGTCTCATAATCAAAGCTGGTTTTGGGACGTACGTTAAACGCCACAAATCAGTTAATCAATTAAGCTGGTGGTTGTGTGGTGCAGTGCTTTCCAAAACACTGGACCACACAACCACGTGGGTTGCGCGGTGTGCCGCAGGTTTTCAGTACTTCCGAAAGTCCCAAACATTTTGAAATGTATACCAATGTGAAATAAGCGATGATGCAAATATGTAAAATTTAAAACGGCTCAAATGAATTACAACAATAATTGATTTCATTAATATTATAGTAAATAATAATACATAATATGCATTTTAAATAAATTAGAATCGACAAATACTGAGAACAAAAATAATCAACACAACATGCAAAGACGACAATAAATGCCCCCCCCCCCCACACACACACACACACTCCGAAAAACGTTCCGGAGTCCCTTTGCACTAGTACGCTGCAAGGTGTAACTTATTGTGGTCTAAATGATTCAGTGAAACTATCAGTGTCCAGCATCTACACCTTCATCTTAAGCCGTATGACACCCAGCAGCTGCTGATAGAAGGAGAATCTATGTTTGAAGCTGGCCACGTCGTCGTCTGCAGTGTAAAAGGGGAGAGAGAGAGATATAGAGAATATTTTATTGATGAATCTGGAGATGTTAGCCTGGTTAATGGCCTGGGTGTAAAAGGGGAAGAAGTGATACTGGCTGGGTTCATTTTGCAGACGACGTTTTTTAGAAAATACCAAGTTTCCAATAACTCCGAGCGCACTTTTCAGCTTTTGTGGTCGCTAGGAGTCCGCGAACGTGAAATAAACGCGAATCGACGATGTTTGTAGATAAAAACGCTGGCGAATGGCTGTTGAAGCGCGCGTGAAATGCGTGAACCGTCCGCTTCGGAGGAGGCTCGGCGCGAGGTGGGATCGTGGGGTCACGTGATCCAACTTTGCACGTCAGAACGACCGCAGCGCCAGCCCCTCCAGTGGTGGCCCTCGCGCCCAATGCCAGCTTGTCCCAGTACAACGCCAGCGCACACCAGTGCAAGCCAGTGCTACCAGCGTCCCAGTGTGTACCGCCCAGTGAAATATCATCGTTCCCAGCGCGTTTCCAGAGCTCCCAGTACGGAAAACGTACTGGAAATGCACTGGGGGCGCTGGTTTTTGCAATAGGTTTGGCAGAATTGCACATAGCATCATGTACAGCACACTTCTTGTGGAAGTTAGCGAGTTCCGTGCGTTTAATGTATGGCACTTTAGCAGTCTGCGATTGTGTCAAAACAGAGTGGTTGCATGATCGGCAAGCCGTTAAGGAACTGTGATGCTCTACAAAGCGAGCTCAATACGACTGCCACTCAAGGTGGCAGACTGGACAACGCTTGTTTTTTCCCCTTTTCTTTAAGGAAAGTATTGGCCAACAAAGCGCAGTGATGCTTAAACTGACCGCATAAAAATATCAGTGACGACTGCAAATCGCCTATTGCGAGCCTATGAACAGATCGCTAAAAAATGTAGAACAGGGAATGTCGCAGGAACCAACTTTTCGGCAAGTGGACTTGTCTTCGTCAGGACTGCGGCTCTTCTAGTTTCTATTATGAACCTGTGATAAAAACCAAGCACAGTGCATGCACAGCGCACGGTGCATAGCGAAAGCTCATCCGTGTATACCTACGTCGTGGCTAGCGGTGCTCCCAATATTTTGCTGTTCCCTTCAACCTTTCACATAATTATGAGCAGAAGGTACAGTGGCAACAACGGTAACAAAACTTAGAATGTTATGGATGTTGGCGTCTTTTAGTAATGAACTGCCCACTGCTTTCGAAGCGGTGAAGGCTTAGTGATATCTGCGCATAGCAAAGAGCTGACCGCTGCAGGCGGCCAAAGTGAGCAGCCACTTATCCGTTCCTATGCTCCCTATGCTGAAGAACACAAATGCAGTCATGGAATGCTTTATCCAATTACTCATGTGTGCTTTTTGCTAAAGGGAGTAGGCGGCAGTATTTGGTATTCCGGAATGTCGTAAGCAAGATATAATAAAACAAACCAGTCAGAAGGTGACCGCAGCCTTTTCTCGCGGATCTTTGAAACGGACAGAAACATTCAGAAAGATCATAAGGTTCTGACAACAGGTCGTAAACATCTGTAAATATCATCCAACACCTGCCTAGCTTCTGTGAATGCATGTGAACGTTCGTAGTAGTAAACAAAAACGAGACCCCCGTTTTTTTTCCTTGCCCGTCACGCCACTTTGAAAGTCATGGACATCTCTGTGCATTTTGTCCAACTTGCGTTCTGTGCACTACAGCACTATCACATGAAGCGGTTTGTTTTCACATGACAACAGCAATGTGCTGATGCGTTTTACACTCGGCTATTACGGGCTCATTGCGATGGTGTCTGGTCAATGCCACCACCAGTTTAAGTAACTGCAACAGCTGCAATGTAAAAAAACGAAGTTCTTGGTGCTTGTGCAGACCTGAACTTTGCAGGAATAAAGTAAGACTGAAAGGAAAGGTTAACAGAGCACAGAGGAAAATCTAGCTAATATGCCGCTGTTGTCAGAGTATATGAGCCGCCACCTGGGATTCTGGTGGGCAGAATTTTGGCCACCTGGGATTCTTTGACGTGCAGTGATATCGCTCAGTACATGGGCTTCATCTTTTTGCCTCCATTGCAGTGCAGCCATAGCTGCCAGGATTCGATCCCGCTACCTTCGTATCCACACATGAGTGCCATATCCACAACACCACAGTGGCAGGGCACATTTCTTTGTTAGAAACAACCTAATGATGCCAAGGAAAGCATAGGGCAAGTTGGGCAGCAGCCATCTTACAAAAAATATGTTCTACGAGCCGTCATCTGGCACAAAGTATTCCATACTCATCGCCATGGCAACGAGTGGTGCTGTCTAGCACTCCTGGGATTGTACACTCACGAGTACCCAATAATGTGGACGGGAGAATGACTGCCTTTGCAGCTCATTCGGTAGAGCATTGGACACGTTATCCGAAGGTTGTAGGTTTGGTCTTTACCAGAGGTGGGTGTGTGTGTTTGACCACTTAATTCCTTTCCATATATTCTATAATTACTACAATACATAAAAAAATACAATTTCCCCTATGCCTTTCTTGGCTTCATCAGGAGTAAAAAAAACTTAAAATATTTTGAAGAGCTGAAATTTCCTTTCACAATATCGGGCTGTATGGGAAGCATGTTGCATATTCTGCACAATGGTATACTCAGTGCTAATGTTACTTTAATGAGCTGTTATCAGGTGACATGGTTGATTGATTTCTGGGGTTTGACATCCCTAAACATGCACTGACAATCTCCGACATTGCAGCTCAGTTTCAATCACCCACGCCAGAAAGTGGACCTGACGTCATGATCTTGGCTGCCAATGCTACGACCCAGTGAGCTCCATGGCACGTTTAGTTATTGTCGGGTTTTATCCAATGCATTATTTAAAACGTGTAGCAGTTACTCGAGCACTCAAATTAGGTGAGCTGACATCAGACAGATATAAACGCAGTGGAATAGGAAGGCAACACTCCAATTTTTGGAGTGGATCCTTCAGTTTTTATGGGATAGCCGGCTCTCACGTAGCCTACATTCCCATGTTTCCACATTTAAAAAAACAAACTCCAATTTTTTTAGTTTTGTCGTTTTCTTCTCCATTCTCACCAGGAATAGCAAAGTGGTTATAACACAAACCCATTCTTTCCGTCTTGCTCAACCTAATATGTGCCCTTAGTGTCCCTATAAATGAGGGAACTCCTATAACACACTGTTTTTGTCTTTTTCAGGTGCCACACTGCTGTCCGAGGCCACTCTGAAGAAGAGTCAAAGAAGGCCACAAAAAGTTTGAATGGCTGTTCCAGAAAACTAGCAAGCTGAGAGGACCGAGGATGAAATAAACAAGTCGGCCATTTTTTGATATCAAAACTACTGTGTCTTGCAGCCTGCCATTATTTCTCGGGCATAAATAGTGTGCACATTTTGATCCACAGTACATTTTAATCATGGCACAATGGTACTAAGATTAGTAACATCCGCTGTTTTGGCAACACTGTAACCGTGCGAAGTTATAGTATGTGGCACCGAACAGTTGGTGCCAGATTACACAAAACTAGCCAGATACACCAAACCATTCCAAACCGGCCGGGTACACCAGATCACACCAAAACACGCCAAACCGGCCGGGCACACCAGATCACACCAAAACACGCCAAACCGGCCGGGCACACCAGATCACACCAAAACACGCCAAACCGGCCGGATACACCAGATCACACCAAACCACGCCAAACGGGCCGGATATGCCAGATCACACCAAACCATGCCAAACCGACCGGATACGCCAGATCACACCAAACCGGCCGGGTACACCAGACACGCCAGAACCCGTGTCTGAATTTCCGCTCTGGTGTGAACGGGTAAAACACACCAGACCCGGTCTGGTGGGTTTTTCGACTGGGCTACACTTCAAGAACGCTATCTGAAGCGGAAAAGAAATAGTTAACTGGAGAAGGAAGCCTTAGCCATCATTTTTGGTGTAAAGTAGTTCCATTTCTATCTCTATGGGTGCTCATTCACTTTGGTCACAGACCATAAGCCTCTTCAAACAATATTGGGCCCGACAACTGGAATTCCCACCATCGCGGCTGCGCGGTTGCAACGCTGGGCCGTGATGTTGGCTGCGCACTCGTACAATCTTCAAGAAATCGAGCGAGAACGCAGAAGCCGATCTTTTCTCGCGTCTGCTGCTGCCAGATCTTGAAACTGAAACGAAAGAAACAGAGGAAGCGTTTTATTCGTTGCGACTCGACTCGTTGCCTGCTTATAGCCGATATATCGCGGCTGCCACGAATAAAGACAGAGTTCTTTGTCAAGTGAAATTCACAAATGTTGGATGGCCCACGTCGATGATGGATGAGCAGTTGAAGCCTTATTTTCGCAGGTGCAACGAGCTGACGGTGCGTCAGGGATGCGTCATGCTGGGCAAGAGTAGCCGTCCCTGGTTCGTTCTGGACGAACTCTATGATGGCCAGCCCGACATCGTGCTCAGCAAAGAGCTAGCGCGAAGCTACGTGTGGTGGCCAACGCTTGAGGCAGACGCCCAACGTCGCATCAAAATCTGCGTTAGTTGTCAAGAGCAACGTAACCCGCCAAGCAACGCACCTCTTCTCCCGTGGTCATGGCCGACGGCACCGTGGCACCGTCTGCACGTAGACTTTGCGGTACCTTTTCAGAATACCGTGTTTTTAGTGGTGGTCGACGCAAATTCTAAATGGCCAGAGGTTTTCGAAATGCGCTTGACAACTGCAGAAAGCACGATTCCTTGTTTGACCGGGCTCTTCGCACGTTTCGGTTTCCCTGAAACAATTGTTTCCGACAATGGTTTTATTCAGACCTTAAAGAACGCCCTCCGCAAAGGCTGCACAGGAGAGTCACTGCAGGTAAAGCTGCATAAATTTTTGCTATCTTATCGCAACATGCCGCATGCGACGACACGTGAATCACGAGCGGCGCTGCTACTGGGACGACGCTTACGCATTTGCCTAGATGCCTTCCGTGGGGGAAAGAGTAGCCCACAGACAGTGCACTCAGGCACCAAGTCGTGCGTGTCGCGAACGTCAGTTCTTGGTAGGCGACAACGTGTTAGCACCTAATTATTCGGGAAAACCAAAGGGGCTTTCGCTGTGATTGTTACTCAAACAGTACCGGTCTCTTTCCAAGTGCGTGACACCACACCCAGGGGCACCTTCACCTGGCGTCGTCACCAGGATCAGCTGCTTCACCGGCCTCCAGAAGACTACCACTACGCATAGCACAACTGCCGAAGCTACGACCAGCGGGTTCCTGGGGTGCTACCGCGTAGCGATTCCTTTTTTCGTTCCAATGCATTTCGGCGTTACGTCACTGTTCTCGTCATCGGTGGGCGGCGACGCTTGACGTATTTCAAATTGCCCAATCGTAAGCGGCCGCTTTTTCTCCTCTTTCTCCGCCGTTCGCGGGCTTGCATAGTAATTATGTTTGGTAAGGAAGTAGTTAATAAAATTGCGGTTGCGCGCTTATTAGATGAAAATGGCTTAGTAGCATTAAAACGCAAAAGCGAAGGAAATATGAGGCAAACAAAACGCAAACACACGTGTATTTTTAGTCGTAGCCACATTTGCGCCGTACGTGAATCCAAGCCATATCGCTGAGCGCGAACAAAATGGCAACCGTTGTGGGAAACAGCTGACTGTGTTTTCATCGGTTATTCGTCCGTATCATTTGCAACTTTGGCGCAGAAGCGTAGTGCTTTCGCCTGGGAAGAAATTCTACACTCCACATTTTTCCGGGATTGACGGAACACTGAATTGAGGTGAGCACAAACTGCTACTGCCGTGGTCTGTTGCCGCTACGTGCATTGTTTGATGTGCGCGCTTTGTTTTCCTGCAACAGGAAGCTGTTCGGAAGACAGCTCGTCATATTATCGGACAGTAAAGTGGAACATCGTGAACTGGCCGCGATCAAGAACTCGCAAGGTAGCGAGCGCCGTTTGACGGGGCACCCCTACGGCACAGCGTAATTTCATGAAATCTATGATCAGCTGCAGTACGTTGCGCAAGCTACCAGCCACTGTCGTCGTCGATCCGAGAAAGCTGCTGCTGTATTCGCCAAAGTAAGCACAGGCACTACATTACCTTGTTTAAATGACAGAGATTGCGAAGCTAGAAATGAGAGCATGAAAATAAAGTGTGCTGGGGTGTGTGCCATAAGATTTTAACATCAATTTTTAGCACTGCTTAACTAACTTGTTCTGATGTTCAGTGATTTGTTTTATGCGCCTCACAGACGTGCGAACGTATGAAATGGTGGCTCGTGTTAATGTCTGCAAAAAGTACAACTCGGAATATCCAAATGGTGCCATTTCTCTTTTTTTATATATAAGTCAGGCACGATAAGGGGCGCTATTTCTCGAGTTCTTTGGGAAGTAATGGCTGTCACGCGTATCTGCTATGCTCATGATATGCAGCTTGCCAAGTAGGATATTTGCCTTCTTCGCACCCATGTGCGATTTACTCATTTAAATATTGTCTACCTTGTGAAATCGGAACTTAGTTGTTTTGTTTAAAGCTGTGAACGTCAAGAAAGGAAACAGCCAGAGCTTCGATGTTGAGCTTTCCACATGAAGTGTTCGCATTTGCTTTGCACACGTGCTTTTGTTTGTGCTCTGTGCATTACCAAATTAGCATAGACCCCCCTTCCAGCAGTGCTCGCTAAAGTCGGTCAGTACGTGTAGGCATACAGTTGCTTACTCCTTTTCACATAACCTCTGCATATGACAACAAGATGTGGATGTTCTGAAAAATGCAAGTCTATATGTTTGCTAAAGGTAGGCATGCTTTTATTTCTGTATGTTAGTGTGCATGTAAATTTGTGGTGCTTCAGTACAGACTCGCACAGCATTTGTGCATGAGCTTACAATTCTGTAAATTGAGATCAAGACAGTAATGCCGTGAGGCCTCGTTAGCATCGCCTTGCACATAAATTGATTTTGATCTTTTTTTCAACCAGCACGAGGAATCCGAGAAGCCGAGCCAGCAGTAGCTGGGCGCACAGCGCCTGGTGCAGGAGTTCAGGGTGCCAGATGACATCGAGTGCCTGCTGCAGCAGCTTGTCTATGCCCTCAGCAAGTTTACTGCCCCCACTCCCCCTCCTTGACCTGCCTCATTGGAGTATGCATGCATAAGAGCGAAAATTTTCATTATGATACTCTTTTTTTTCTTAAGCTACTTCATGTACTGGTGATTGTTTGAAGACTGAGTATCTGCAACTTATGACAGGAAGTGCTTTTGACAATGTTTAAGTGAAGCATTAATTCACTGTTTCAATTATACCACAATAGTAGGAGTGTCCAAAACACTAGGCTGTGCCAAAAGCTCACTGTGGAAGCGTAAACTTCCAAGCATCCCATCACTGTCATTTAACATCAGACACGACGGCACATTGAAAATCTGCATGTTCATTGTAAGAAAGCTGTAGGTTGTGATAACTTCAGGTTATGTTGTCGCGACTCACATGCACAAGAATCATTTTACAAAAGAAAAGTATCTGAGAGAAATTTCTTGCCTGTGCACCTGTCTCTGTGGTGTAGTTGCCTGTATTTAGTCTTTCATATATTTTTTTACTCCTGTATCTTTCTACTTTGATTTATATGTTTAGGTTTATGCTAAAAGTTCTTTGTTGAACTATGGACAATTTCTTTTCCTTTCTACCATTTTATGTTTATAGGATTCATACAATAATATATTGATTTACAACATAACACTCATGTGCATGTGCATGTAGGTCCATATTTCTCACAAGATTAGCAGAACACTTTCTTGGACTAATTGGTATGCGATCATTTGTTTTGTGGCACTCAAAAAGACAAACCACGAGAGAGTATCAGTGACCTGTCTCATGTGTGGCGCTCATCCCTTGTACTCTCTTGTGGTTTGTGTATTTTGATGCCAAAATGCAAGAGATGTTCTTTTATTTTATGAATTCAATGCGAGCTGTGATTACTTATTTTTGATCCTGTTTGAAGGCATTTTGTATGCTGCAAGGTTCTCTTAGGTGCAGTATTTTCCTTTCTTGTTTATTTGTACAATCACTGCGCAGTTCAATACGTGGATGCATACTTAGTTTTGCTGGTGAGCAATCCTTTTTTTATGCTATGCAGCTTATCAGAGCTTTCGTGGTGTTACCTGTGATATCTTCTGATGCATACATCCACAATTTTTCATCAGAGTGGAAGGTCATGGCAATGTGATGCCTGTGCACTGCAGAAATTACACACGCTTAGAACACACCTTGTGTCGCATAGGCGATGTGGTGCTTGATTTTAAACATGCTCATCATTTCAATTTTTCGATGCTGTGTTTCATAAAAAGCAAGTAGCTGCTTCCTTTGTATGCTGCCAATTAATAGCCGAGTGTTTCATAATCTCCTACACCACGCATTATGGAGCTGGTTAGTTGCTGAGAATTAATGGAAAATTGTGCAACATTGCAAGCAAAGAAATCTCACTGTCTTGGTCTACAACTGTAGTAGTCTACACAGTAATTATATTACTGTATGAGCATTTGCAGGAATGTTCTACTTACCCAAAAACAAGAACTGTAGATGTATGCTGGAAGGAAGCACAATGATGTTAACTTCGAGCAGATTTATTTACTTGTCATTTCTACATTTATGTTGCAGGCTTGCTTCGTTAACATTGAACTTGACACGCGTTACATTCCTATTTACACATACAGCTGCTCTTCATGTACATTGGTCTACAATGAACTATTTGCGTTTCTCACAGCGTGGTGCAGTTCCCCCGGCCTCCCCCCTATTTTCATTCGCAGGGCATGTGAGGACAGAAAAAAATTATGGGTGCTAAATAATGAGTGCTGTTGCAAATGTTTACGTTAGAGGTAGCTTGGCCTGTAGACATTTCCACTGTCACTGGTAACTTGTACAGCACAGAAATAAAATTTTGGAATATCCTGGTTATTGACTACCACCTTTTCTTTTGCAAATGCTGGTGGTTTTGCTACTGATAAATCAGCCTTTCTGTTCTTCGTAATGTAATCGCACTTCAAAGGTAGCCAGCACAGTATTTGGCATGCCGGGTAATGAATTTCAGTGGCATGTTCACCCTCTGAAGCGAATTGCGTGATGGTTATGTGGAAGAGTGGTGGGGAAAGCGGAGGCGCAGTGAATGAGACTCTTGGTCGAGCACAAGGTGTTGTGCTAGTTGCATTTTTCTGCAGCTGGTGGCTTGCAATCTTCCGTTGGATGTTATGAGATCAGCAGGAAGCTATGCAAAACATTATCCTGTCTTACCGAACCTAAAAATCGTGGCCACAACAGTATGTTTGCCATCCTTTGTAACAACAGCTTGGGCAGTGAACTTCATTCCCAGACAAATGAGAGTTTGAAAAAAAAAAACGAAAACAGTTGCAATTTCGCAGAAGATACTGGACAATTTGCATGCACATGATGACAGCTGCAACAAGCATTGAAGGGGCTTTCACATTGTGTTGCTGTGCGTTACACACTGCATTGAAGCACACTGTTTCATGCGTCACGTGCAATGCTCTCAAGGTTGGTGCTCTTTGTGCTGTGTACTTCCACAACCAAAGAGTCGTACATTGATTTAATAAATCGTGGAACAACAAATGCTTTGCTGGCAGCCATCAGCATCGCAAAAAAGCTTGCATTGTTGGTGAAAAAATCAAAATACATTATTTTGTATTTCATGCTAGATGTTCATTTGTCGAAACACTATACGCCTGCTTTTTTTTAATGGACTGCATGCATAGCCTTCCAAGTGTTCCACCTTATGTAGTGGAATATACCATAAAGAAACTTGAAATTCAAGAACAATCCTCTCCATTCTAGTGCAAATCATACAACAAAAAGCCACATTTGTGCTGTACTATAATGCAAAGTACTCATTAAATACCGTATTGTTTCACAACGAACATTCTAGAGGTGGCTTTATGCATCTTTAATGACAGCATGAAAACACACTAAATGTTGCATGGTTGGGACCACGCTCCAGTATGCAGCATGTATTCTGTAATTTAGTCTTGTGGTGGAATTACTTGAACAACTTAAGTTTCCTTTTTGTGAAACATATGGTAGCCCATTTGAACAACGTGGTGTATAGTCAGCAGAAATATATGAATTGATTCTTCGATGCCAGTAAAATGGCCACAATATTGCAGGTATGCTTTGTTGTGCTTAACGATGTCACAGTTGTTGCACTTTTATCTGTACTCTCCTCAAATAATGTGCATGCAGTGCCACACTTTGCAACAACGGTGTCCCACACTGTACAGTGTTCTCACATAAATAGTGATCTCGATCCTCTGCTTTGGGGCAAGCCCTGCGGGACTCTACTCCTGGCTGTTGCTGCTGATATCACCTACGGCCCACTTGAGAAAGCCCTCATTAAGTCTAAGCTTGCACAATGTAGCACACACTGCAGTGAATATTGGCAGTGATGTCTGGCTCATGGAGTGCTTAGAAAGATGGTCTGTGGTGGACTTCGCTTGTGCATTGTGTATAGGGGATGGCCAGGGATCTGGCTCAGGAGCCATGGCTGCAGTGGGTATCCAGTCACCTGCATGAAAATATAATCAGTACCATAGTCAGCTGGCAGCATGTTTTTTCGAGGGTACACACACATGCACACACACACACACCTGGAATATATATGCACAGGCATTTCTTTGTTAAAGTGACAAATATACATATTAGAATTGGAACAATTTCGGGGGCGGGTTGTCCATGGACCCCTCTCCTACTATTCTTATGGGAGTAGTGCACCAAGCTGTGTGCCATCGCCTTACAAGAAAGTTAGTACCACAAGGAATAATGCTACTTCGCTGCAAAAGCTGCGCTGAACCTGCCTTAATGATGTGATCTATATATTTCTTCTGCCATCAATTTAGTAGCAACCTCCATTAAAAAAAATCCAGTGACTGCACTGACGGGGGTTGCTTCTTCATCTTAGAGCAGGCATGTAATAGTGCACCCGTAATTTTGTTAAAAGCACTGTTGCACAAGGTATGATGTGCAATTTGCCACTACAGTCGTAACTTCGCAACAAAACCGGTTTTCTCTCATTTAAGGAGGCCTTCGCCTAGCTCTACAGTGCGCCCCGAAGTCGTAGCCGAATTCCGGTCGTATGCAGTCCACAGCGAGGGTGCGCACATCCGAATCGTATATATAGGAAAATGTGCGCGGTGACAACGCATTGTTAGCAAATGCAATAAACCGGCCAACCGTCATATCTCACACGATCACCTTCAATCGCCGTCAGGTCCGATGGGGATCACGATCGCGATGTGCGCATCGCGATCTCTATCGCACTTCGCTCACATCAGCGCCAGACTTGATCCGGATTAGTTTTGGCCATGTAGCAGCCGCAGCTTTGATTGCGATCAAGAAATCCAGCCCTGTTTGCCGCGGTTGAGTGTGCTCGTGTGCCACCGGTGTATGAATCTGGTGCAAGCGCACTAAACAAAACACACAAGGCAAAGTACTCACGGACATGGCGTTGAGGCCGTAGAAGTGGTGTCCACACATGAAAGAAGTATTCCTGTATCCCTTGGACACATTGACGCCGATGAGAGTGCTGTGCACACATCCGACCACGCCGGGAATGACGTCGCGACGAAGAAAGCACTCCTTCACGGCCGCCTTTTTGATCGGTCGTTGTTGCCATGTGGCCCCAGTGGTTCGTGTCCCGCCGGCGTTCACAAAAACAAGCGAAACGCACCAGACGCACTCGCTCACCGTCGCGCGCAACACCCGAATCGTCTCCTCACATCCTATAGAACCTCGTGAGAGCTCCCGGTAGCATAAAAACGCGGTGCGCACACCTTCCGTTCGACCGACGCTTCGTTCGATCGGTCGCTTCGTTTCGAGTTCCTACGCGACTTCACCGCTCAAGCATAGCACGGACGCAAAAGCCGTCGAAATTCATCACCCGGCAGGTCAAACGCGCCGTCCGATACCTTCCGTCGACGTAGTCGAGGCTCGCCGGCGCCCGCCGCAACAGCAAAGCCGCCGCCGTTAAGCCCACCGCCGCCCCGAACCTAGCAGCCGCCGCCATGTTAGATGCTTTTTCCCATTCCTTTCAAAACGCATCGCTCTCCGGCGATTCTAGAAAATGTTCCTTTCGGCCGCGCATAATGAGGGCGGAAACGTCATTTTGACGTCATGGATTCTCCGCCCTCGCTGGCGTCAGCGGCGCGAAATTTGTTTCGACCAATGGCAGGCGGCCAGGACGTGAAGAGGCATGAAAAAATAAATGTAATCGTTAGGCGGCAGGCATCCCGTGATTCTGCGCTCTCGCGGACGTCAGGCGACGTCATGAGGCGCGAAATTTGCTTCGACGAATGGCAGTCGCCTAAAAGCATAAAGTGACGTCAAAAAGCATAGAAATGGGAATGGAATCGATACGCGGTAGCACCCCTGGTTTTCCCTGAGACTGGCGACGGACCAGTTCCAATTCACAATCATCCAGGGCAACGCCGGTCACGCTAAAGGCAACGCCAGCAGCTGCCGAGACAAGACGCTACCCCATGCGAAATCGTCGCGCACCAGAGAGATTCCAAGCTGGACTCTGAATGACTATATGCGTTATTGAAAAGGGGAGGTGGTGTTGTGTCGGCTGGCGCTCCACTGATAAGAGCACTCGGCGAAGTGCGCAAGCGCCAGTAGATGTTAAAAGCAGAGTGCCGCTTGCTAGCGGCGTCCTTTCTTGCCCGAGTCACGAACCCAAAAGCATGGGTCAATAAACACCGTTTTACCGGAACTTGTCTGGTCCTTTCCGGCACGTCTGTAGCAAAAACGTAACGGGCTTTGTTGTATACATCGCAGCATTTGAAGTAATCGCTCCTAGCAAAGCTGTTTTGGTTCGTGTGACTTTTATGTTTGTTTGTTTTTTTCTTGCGTGAAATCCATGTTTTCCTTTTGCTCTTTAACGGTCATTTCTTGTTCCTGGTTTTAGGTTCTTTAGAAGTCGTTGGTTTGTCCCCACATACCCTCCGTTTCGGATTCTGCATGCAGAAACACATCACCGTATCCTAACTTCACTCATGTTGTTTTATTTGAGGAAGTGTTTACTTTCTACAATTCAGCTGTTTCGTGCAATTGTTTGAGGAACCTTTCAAGCTTCAGCTGCTCCATTTAATAAGCAAGTAAACCATAACGTGTCGCATAGTTTTAGGCGTATGTTTCCTTGTGTGTCTTCTTTTGCTTGTGGCGTTTTTGCGTTTAGTTCTCTCGAGGCTGCTCATATACAGTGGACTTCAAACTTAGAGTGAATATTTATTTGTTGATTTTATCAGAACTTTCTTTTCAATCCCTTCTCATGTCTGTTAAACTCACGAATAAAATGTGTGACAAAGAAGACATTTTGCTTATTTGTATGTGTGTATGTGTTCGAAAGATACGTTTCGGCATTAACATACGAGTGCATTGACCATTTGTCTATCTTACGCTATCGTCATAACCACGAAGCGTGAACATAACAAAACTTATTTCCCGGCAATACATACATGCTCATTAAGTACAAAATAAAGCTGTTGTTACTCCCATAATTTACTGGATATTATTCCTTTTTGCCTAAAGCCAGAAGCCTCGGCAAAGCAAATTTATGTGCGTGCAATTATAGCTAATAAAGAAGGTGGAGAAAATATAGGATCGGCCAATAAAGAAGGCTGGCAAGAAACGCTGCCTCATCCAAAGATGAATGCTGGCCAAAATTATGGAACATTCATCAGTACAGGCTGGAAAAGACTGTTCGAGCTGCCATTGTTTATACAAGCTTACCAATATTGAAAATACAAACGATGGACAATGTTGGCCAAAGCCGTTCCTTCCCAATTTTTACAACGTTATACGACCGGTATGCAACATTGGATTAATCTAGCTTAAAGTGTAGCATGGGCCCCGAAATCCAATGGTAGTTCCAATATTGTATCCAATGTTTTCCAACGTTGCGCGAAGGTCGGTACAATGTTGTGCTGCCTGGGGGTATTCTCTTACATCGGGCTGAGTCTTCACGAGAAAGGGTGGGCGCCTACGCAAGCCGAGTGCTGACTAACGCCGAGTAAAATTACACGATCACTGAGCAAGAGTCCCTAGCTGTCGTTTGGTCCGTCCAGAAGTTTAGGCCTTATCTTTACGGGGGCCATTTTACTGTCGTCACAGATCATGGACTGTGCTGGCTTTCGACGCTTGCGAACTTGTCCTGACGCCTTGGTCGTTAGATTCTTCGTCTGAAAGAACACGATTTCAATATTGTTTTACAAGAGCGGCAGAAAACACCAAGACAGACGCACTCTCTCGCTAGCCACTTCCTACCGCACCACGCAGTGATCATTCAGATGCTTTCCGTGACACGCCCTCGAACGCTCACACTTCATGTGTTTTGTCCTTACCAGCTCCCGATGTGATGCCTCCGGACGACCACGATTCGCTTCTATATCAAGTTGCGGACTCTTATTGTCGACGCATAATAGGCCGGCTGAAGGAGTTTCGCGGCCTCCAAACAACCGCTTTCGTCGCCAGCTGGAGCAGTTCAAGCTCGATAACACCTTCCTGTACCGCCATGTCTGTCACCCTGATGGTCAATGCTTGGTGCCTGTTCTGCCTCGATCGCTTCGGGCCTATGTCCTCAGAAGGTATCACGACGATATGGCTGCTGGTGATCTTGGCGTGACAAAAACCTACGACCGAATAAAAGGTCATTTCTACTGTCCCGGTTTATCTGCTAGTGTGGCGCGATATGTCGCTTGCTGTCCACTTTGTCAACGTCGAAAGCTTCGTACATCTGCTCCAAGCGGACAGCTTCAGCCGGTCCCGTGTCCCTCGGCACCATTCGAAGTCGTCGGAATAGGTGGATAGCAAAATCTGTTGTCGCAAGGAATTGTGGGTTACTCCGCAGTCTGCTACAACTTCCGGCTCGAGGCTTCGCGGCGCCGCCACATGCCGCCGTCGTTTCGTGGTTGGAAGTCAGGATTCTCCGTTCACGTATGCGCTTGGCGTTTGTTCACGACGCAGCTTTGGTGAAAAACCGCAATGCAACCATCGCTTGACAGTTCCGAAAGTACATGTGAGCTGACAATGCTTCGTAACTCTCCAGGACTGTGGCTGTGTGGTGGGTATGTCATGTCCCCAAGGAGTCAGGTCGAGTATAGTCATAGACGCTTATGATTAACTAGGCTAGGTTCGACAACATTACGTATGTAGCCTCTAATACATTGCAAGTCAACCACAGAAGTAGATGACTTGTTCTTGCAACGATCCCGACAACGCCGATCGCGAAACGTGGTTATGTGATCGGCGAATGCCAACGTGAATGGGCAATCGGTTTTGTAACTTGCGTTCGCTGATACACATGGTTGAAATATTACACTTGGCGAAGGATATCGAGTGCTAGACATTCCGCAATCGCAGTTATCACTATGCGCGCCAGTTGTATACATTGAGCATATTTCGTTTCAGAGGCCCTACCGAGGCTCCGTAATATCACAGCGGCGCGCAGAGCTCGCGTTGTCGTCCTCTGCTGTCCCCTATTTGCTGCCTCCCGCTTTTTCTCGAGAGATAGGTGCCTCGTATCACAGCACAGAGAAGGCACTTATTGCTTTGATTACATGAAAAGCGCATGAATAAAGTTGACCTCACCTCTCTTCCCTGTTTCGTGCAGCCTCACTAGTTTTTTCATTGTACCGAAATAAACACGGCACATAATCGATGTGCTGAGTATCCTTACTGGGCGCACCTTCTTGTATGTCATTGATTGTTAACTAAGGTATTGGCACTAGAAATCAAATGACTCAACTTAGTTGCCAGAACACTTGCCTGTGACGAAATGGTCTTCGCATATTCTAGCTTCTACATTCGGAACCCAGAGCTCGCCTGTCATGGTCGCTTGTTTGAGGACAACTGTCCATTTATTTGATTGATTTGTGGGGTTTAACGTCCCAAAACCAGCTCTGATTATGAGAGACGCCGTAGTGGAGGTCTCCGGAAATTTTGACCACCTGGGGTTCTTTAACGTGCACTGACATCGCACAGCACACGGGCCTCAACATTTCGCCTCCACCGAAATGCAGCCACCGCGGCCGGGATTCGATCCCGCGACCCTCGGATCAGCATCCGAGTACCTTAGCCACTACACCACCGTGACGGGGCAAAACTGTCCATTTATAACTGCGCGCTTCATTCCCAGGGAAACGAAACATTTTCTTTCCGTCCACGGAAGAATTCGCGCATCCTAATCCCGAGCAGCAAACCATAATAGCTTCACAGAAGCGTTTTTTTCTCTGCGAGCAGCGGAGTCGCGCAGCAAGAACCGACATACAAGGCCGAACGAAGGAACCGGGCAGCTAAGCGCCGAACCGGAATCCGGGTGCAGACGAAAACGTCATTTTGCTATTCACCTATTGACTGTATGGTGCCTCTTCCGGTGACGCTCACCGGTAAGAGGTGGATCGCAACAGCCACTGACCACTTGACACGGTTTGCAGAAACAGCTTGCGTTAGTTCTGCCTCAGCTTCTGGCATCGCCTCAAGCCCTAGTACTGCGTCACGGTGCTCCTCGCGTTCTCGTGAGCGACCGTGGATAAGCGCTCCTGTCGCAACTGGTGGACGAAGTACTCAAAGCATCCGGCACCACTCACAAGACTACGTCGAGTTACCATCCGCAAACGAACGGCTTGACTGAGCGATTCTTTAGAATGCTTTCCGACATGATAGCCGTGTATATACAACCAGACCACAAAAACTGGGACACAATTGTGCCTTTTGTGATTATCGCATACAACACTGCTTTCCAACGCACAACCGCATACTCGCCCTTCTACCTTGTTTATGGCCGTTCGCTGTCTTCCTTCCTTGACACCTCTTTCTTCACTGCGCTCATCAAAGCCTCTTCATCGTCGTCTGAAGAATACCTGTCTCGTCTCTTGCGGTCTCGCCAGCTCGCGCGCATGAATACCGAAGCAAGCCAACAGAATCGCTAAAGTAACTACGATGCCTGTCGTCGCATTGTTATTCCGGCCTGGCGGTGAAGTGCTTCTGTCGACACCAATTCGCATTCCTGGCTTGTGTGACAAATTTCAGTTTCGCTTCATCGGCCGCTACACCGTCATAGCACAGACTTCTCTCGTGATCTATCGCGTAGCACCTGTTCTTCCAGCCGACCGTCGCTGCCGCGCTACTGAAGTGCACTGTAAAAATATTTACAACCAAAGGGTTTAAATGAGCTTGTCCGATGGGCGGCACCCTAAGGCTGTTAACTGAGCACTCTCCAAAAGGGTGCTTACCGAAGCACCCTAAGAAGGTGCACATGTAAAAAAACTGTGGGGTGTTGCAGAAAGATTTTAAAAAGTGGTCCCAGGCAAAAAGCAGCCAGAGCACTCTTGACTGGCCTTTAGGATTCTTGCATGCCACTTAGGGATTTTTAATTGCAGCAGTTAGGTACAATTAGGATTGCCGACTGCTGCTCTCCGTTACAGATAGGACTCTTGATTGTTGCCTGCGCTTACAATTAGAGCCATGCCCATACGGTTAAGATTCTTGATTGCAGCCTGCCTTTACAATTAGGAAACCCAGTGGTCTGCCCATACGGTTAAGATCTTGAATGCCGAAGTTAGGACTAATCAGAGACAGCCATGGGAACAGCCACGCAAACATGCATGGCTCATGTGCATGTTGCAAACCAACTATACAGGTCGCGTATATGTCAGCGAAATTTACTTTTGTCACACTGAACTTGCGCCGATGCGGTGGACAGCCTGCTGGTGTGCCGTCGTAGTCCGCAGGTTCCATACCGAGCAAAAGCGGCGATCAAGAAGGGTATCGCGATCCTATTCACACGTACGTATTTGCGTCATGTTACCGAAGAGCAGAAACGTGATTTTAAAGCATGGTCCTGCAACTTTTGCTGCGCATCGGCTCGTATATAACATTATCGAGTTGAATGCGAGTTTTCTTGCAATGCTTTGTGTGTGCCAAGTTCAGCCCACTCCAGTGACTGCTCGCTTTGCCGCGGGAGCACTCGATCGTGCTCGTGACTCGGGGCGGCAGATATCTTTTTAAATAGCACACCTCGGCTACCGATAGCTGAGAAATGAGTCATCTGAAGGATCTGAAGATCGAGCAATCGTTCGAGTGTCACGTGCACGTACGTAGTCGCTCCCATCGCCGATCTTAACTCTGCCGAGTGCAGTCGGTCGTAAAGCGTTACATTTCCACCGAGTGATATCTGCGGCAGTGTACATAGCGGCGCATACGTTAACAAAATTACACACCGCTATATACACCAACCACCACCCTGGAAACCAGCACAGCAATAGAGAGATGCATACAGACTAGGTAATATAAACATTATACTATCTGCGTGGACGTAGCGGCTGCAGCTCGATACGATACCACATTTGCCATTGGGGCTGGTTCAAACGGCGGCATTATTTCTCTTCTTCAGCTTTCTTTTTTTTATACTTTAACTTCGCTGCGAGGAAAGAACCGTAAGATGTTCTTTTCAAAAAGAACCGCATTCGCACTCCCTGGCCACAGCGAAGCCCCGAAGGCGCACGACCGGGCGAAACAACGCTGGCAACATAGTCGCACTGAAATGCTCATCGTGAACATAACGAGCAAGAAATCTCCATCATCTGTTTGTCGTTACGTCTGGACATATACTTGCGAGTTACCATAGCTCTGGTGCCTACGCTGACTGTAGCATATTGCCACCTGCGTGTAGTGGGTAGAAGACTGGAATGGCGCTAGCCGACGAGAACAAAGAAGACCGCGCGCTTCTTCCCCGCTTGAGAGCCAGCCCCGACGGACGTCTTTTGGCCGAAGCTAGCCCCCCCAGCTACCAGCAACCCTACAACGCCCCTGAAGGCTCGTAACAATATGCAGTACGTAACGTAAACAAATTTCTTGCCTGGTCAAACTTGTCTGTATGCCAGCGTATACGAAAAGTATTGGGGAAAACGCTTTACCTAACAGTACAAATGCACCTCGCTAAACACACGAACTGTGCCCGTGAAGAGCAAAACCTGCCTTGTGGGCAATTATCCCTAACACTTGGTGCACTGGCAACCGCCGTATGTAACACATTTCGTATCGATTGCAACAGTTGGTTACGCATAAGCGTGCTGTGTGGCTCTAGTAATCCATCGCAAGTCAGTGAATATATTTTGCAGCGAGCATTTACTGTCGGTACTTAGCGAACGTGCGTATACATGTCAATGTAAGCAACGCAGATATATGAGAACTCTACGGAGACAATATGCAGTCTAAATGATCCGACAGTCACATGAAAATGCACGCGGACAATGGACCAATGTCACGGCCGTATTTATCAGTACGTGTTATCACCTACAATAAGGCCGCACAGATAACAACGCTTTTAAGTACCAGAAATGATCCAACTGAGGGCGCATTGTGCGTGCAGAATTCGGTATCAGGTGCCACAATGTTCGGATGATTTTTGACAAATCAAGCCAGTATCTACCGATAATCTTTCCTTTATTCATACACCGTGGTTGTACCCGTTGTACCTTATTGTTCCCCTTACAGCATCATATGAAATAGCACCCAAGCGTGCCCGTATCAAGGATCACGCACGTTGCTCTCCTTTAAGTTCTTTAAATGCTTTGACAGTTGTGCGAAACACGATAATTCCAGAGGAAGCATGAGTAAAAAGTACGTGCCGAATATTTACAAAACGAAAAAGAAGAAACAAACGAAAAGAAAACGCCAAGTGCATAGTTCAAGCGCCTGTGTGCAACGCATTTATTCGCAGTTTATCCGCTTATTAGGCGCCCTGCTTTAAAGCCTACGAACATATTGTAACGTTTGTGAGAAAAAAGAATGCTACTGCAAGCGAGAAACTGCATTTGAAACCGCTCAACGATGAGAAGCATGGTGGCAAAGTAATACCGCAACTGGCAGATGTGGCTGGAATCTCTGAGGCAATGACAAACAGTATGCTAACATTTACGCTTTTTTTCCCCGTACATATTATCATGATAACGAAAGTAAGCAATAAATAGTGTATCATAATAAGTGTAAGAACACTGTGACCCGCAAAAGAGGGAAACTGCTTTTGAAAAACTATTTGTGGCTACGTTGAACTAGAAATATAGCCTCCGTGATGACAAGCTGATACGCTAGGTGGTGCACCACTCGTCGTGCCTTTTACGAGGGAAAGTCGCGGTGTTCTACCTCTACCGCTTCATCACTGGCGATTTGTTCTTGTAAATGCTGTTAATGTGGCATAACCATATCATAATGCGTCCTCACCAGAGGAGCAAGAACACTTTGAACCGAAATTGACGTGTCGTACGGGAAGAAAAGAAGCGCTGTATGGTCACCCAGCGCCGCATGTGCATAGCTCGACTCTCGGCGCATTGTTTGTTGTGCGATACCATGTTTCAGCGTCGGTGGTACGGAATGCGTGATTTTAATCAACGGGACTCTGTGCGGCGTCGAGGTTGTCATTTCTTCAAGTCATCGTGCACGGGCGCATGCTCCCGAAAGCTCTCGCTCGACGGATGTTGTGCTAGGTGCTCAACGCGCGCTCGGTGGTAACTTTTCTTCATAAGTTAAGCTCACTATCACTTTATTTGCGTCGCTCGCTTACATGGCATAGCGAGCTGTGTGCACTCTGCCCAAAGGCTAGTAGGCATTCACGGTGGCAGAAATGATGCGATTGATTGATTTATTCGTGGGGTTTAACGTCCGAAAACCAGCTCTGATTATGAGAGACGCCGTAGTGGAGGTCTTCGGAAATTTCGACCACCTGGAGTTCTTTAACGTGCACTGACATCGCACAGCACACGGGCCTCAACATTTCGCCTCCATCGAAATGCAGCCGCCGCGGCCGGGATAGAAATGACGCGAGAACATTCATTTAAAAAGGGCGTTGAAACTTTGTGCTCCTATGTTTACAACGTTGAATTAACGTTGCGGCTAAGACTATGCGCAGCTGAGAGCAAGCGCGCCCGTTGCCCTATACGCAAATTTCAATACGTAAAACAGCCAGTGTAGTATGTGCACAATACAAACCTCGGTGAAGATTTGCGCTCACATGCAGTTCAGGTCTCAGTGCGGAAGCTAACCATCAGCTTTTGTCAAGGCGACAGGGTGAGCGATAAAAGTGTTGCCTTGTCCTCTTGTTTATCCCTGCCTTCTCCGTCTTCGCTGGTCCTGAGCAGCGCTACACACTCACTAATCATGACATACCAACTTGCCCAAACAGCAACGCTTTTGATCTAACCATTAGCCTCAAAGCCGGATCACGGCTTAGCACAGCTGGGACATCCGCAGTTGAATTTGTACGCCACTGACGAATTTGCACGAATTTGGACAGGGATCGAGTACAACCCAAAGCACACTTGGGATGTTGGTGTAACTTGCTGCTGAGATGCATATGCGCATTCAGTTGCATCACTATTACACTAGCGCTCACTGTCTGCCTCGAACAGATTATGTAAAAATAAACTGATGTCCTGAGCACAAACACCTGAGCTTGTACAGTGTGTGTCATAATCACTTTCTTACCTGGGCGTGCTTGCTCGTTCTTTACTGAAAAGAAATGCATTTTTCTCTGCTGTCTGTCTCTTTTTTTGTGCCCAGGCGAAGTGAATGTGATCGTTGTAAACTGTCTTACAAGTGCTTCAGATGTGTTGCTAAACCTAATGTCTATCACAAGTTTACGTGAAAGTAAACTTATTGAGCCATGCCAAGTTGGTATAGCTAATTTTTCATTTTTTTGTCCCGAAAGGCGAGTTACTTTTGTTATGCTGGAGCTAAAATGTCTGCCCCTGGTTCTTGTCTCAAGGCCACGTTGATGCTGTAAAAGTGGGAATGATTTGTTTCAGCTTTCTGCACTGACTTAAGACACAATTTAAAACAGGGCTGGCGCAAATAATCAGCGTCGGCTGGGTCTTCACTTTTACCATTTTCGCTCTTTCTGCTGGGCAGTCTAGCATGCCTTCCGTGCATTCTCAGCTTGTGCATTTAAATATGCTGTCAAGAAAGTGCTGATAGTTTGGAGCATGGTTTTGTTTTAGTGCTCTATTACTTATTTATAACTTTTCAAATAACTGAGCATTATGCTATCAGATGTGTGACGCACTGTCTTAGAAACATAGAAGCTCTACTACTTTGGCACGTTAAATAATTGCAGGAGTTCCGCAACAGCTGGTGTGAGCAGTGCATGTGTACTCGCACTCCTCTCTCCTGTAATAATACAAGGTTTTTCACGTCATTGTCTTAAGCTATGTTGTGAATTGACATGCTTATTCTCTGTGTGGTTCATTTTAACACGCATGAACAGGAAACCAGCTACATTGTCAGATCAGAAGCCAGGACTGGAAATAAATATTTGAGGAAAAAAAGGACTCATTTGCTAAAGTTTATCCTTGTCCATGCAGTCTTGGAGACAAGGTTTGCTGAGCCATAACAGGGACATGGACCTAAAGAACACAAGTGTTGAAGATTGGGCGAGTTGGATCGACGTACTTGGACTGGTATAGCGCATTATGGAAAACAGAAAACGGTCAAACAGACCGAAACAAAAGGACAGAGCGCTATCTTTCAACTGAGCTTAATTTGCAAATTACATCGAATATGTACACTCGCGCAAGCATACAGAAAACACCCGGACGAATCGCTAAGATCACACAAATCATCGCAAAGTCATAGAGCAAAGATTCATATTAGGTTCACCTGATTAAGAAAGGACACTTCACGTTCGGATAACGCCAGCGAAGGGGCGCTGATACATGTGTTCCCAGCTCTTACTATACAGTGTGCTTCAATTATCTCACGACCTAAAGAATCTCTGCCTGCAGACTGCAGATGTTCATTCCAGTCTCAGCATCAGTCAGTGAGCCTTAGTCAGCACTGTTTTCCAAGGCACACTCATCGCAGTTCGGGTCAGCCAGTGGCACCAGCAGTGGGATTTGTTTCCTTGACTTTAAGGTAGCGTGCTAAATTCTTTCGCAATTAAGTTTCCCCATAAGGTCGTCACTCTGTACATTACATATCAGTTTTCACCAGCTTACAGCACAAAAGGGATGAGGACAAAGACAAAAGAAGGTGACAACACAGTGCTTGCATTGTCACCTTCTTTCATCTTCATCCTCGTCCCTTTTGCGGTGTATGGTCAGAAATGAGCCATCACCAACTAGCCCAGAATTCCCGTCATGTGCATATTATCAGCCTTTGTTGATCTGGCCCTCATACGGCCAATGATATTGGTTTATTATATCAATCGGTCAAGTTAATTAACAGGCAAATGCAGCCCTAAAACACAAAACTTGAATATGTGTTGTGTGGGATCCCTGTACTAAAATCTCATTATTAACAAGTTTCGGAAAAGACAGAGAAAAATGTGTTTGTTTTATTTATACTAATTTCAAATGTTCGGTCTTATTGTCGCAGTTGATGGTGTGAAGATTCCCACAGCTATTGATGTGTGCACAAGATCAGAGGAGCACATAGGACACAAGCTTCTAGCTTTTGTCCGGTGCTTCCATTTTTTGTTCTCGCGTCGTTGCCTTATATTCCCACCGTGAATATGTAAAACTGACCCAGCAAACCACACAGCTCAACTAGTCACAGTTGACATTGGCTAGCGATGTTCCCTCACCTTAAGTGAGAAGAAGGAAATACTGGTTAGATACGTTAAATAATGCAATTAAATGCAAATTTGCACTTGACCCTTCACTATATGCAGGCCCTCTTTCCGCAAGGTGTACACACCGCCATTATCCTCATACACAAACGCCTATCTATGCTGGAACAGACACCTATAAGTTCTCCCTCTTTCCATGGACTATTTCGTAACGGTATCTTCTCTTCATGCCATATTTTCGACTGTTATGTTTAACCAGTACGTGTCCTAGTATGTCCTTTTTGTTGTAAATTGCAGTCCTTCGAATAGAGATGTACCTGCATGCATATTTTTTTATATACCCCGATACTGTAGTTCATGGTGTTTCTTTATAGGTAAGTTTCTTCGTATATCCTTTCTTCTTTTTGTAATCAAGTTAGCCAACCATGTGTGTAAATGATGTCTCTTATACCCATTTTTCTATTTGGCAGCATTGAATGAAGTGCAAAAAACACCAGTACAGACGAGTAGACAGGACGAGGTGCTACTATCAAATGAAGTTCAATTGCAACGAAGTGATATCTAATATAGGTAAAGGATCGTGGGAACAGAGAAAGCGTGAAGAAAATAGAAAAACGAAAAAATACATCAATCTCAAATCACAGTGCTTTTCGAGCAATTAGCAGACAGATGCGCCGTTTCTCTGTCAACAGCAAGGAAGGACAACTAGCGCACGTGTGTCTTGAGTTCCTATTTCGTAGGCCTCGGTGATTTCCCTTGTTAGCCGGCAAGGATTGTTATGAATTGTGGAGCACTTGCGCGAGTCCGGGTAGCAATCACATTCTAGGCAGTGCCGATCAAGGTGGCCATTGTCAGCTTTCTTCAGACCTTCTGATATTGATACACCTTCCCATCTGTGCTCCATTCCACGACGATTCACCAACTTGCCCAAGCTCATACATTAGTGAATTTCTTGGTCAGTGTCTTTTCTAATGGTGTCACGCAGGCGTTCCGAAGGCATTTGAACCAATAGTCCATCGGCTCAAGGTCAAGTTTCAGCTGCTATTTCGAAGGCTCTTGAGCGACTAAAGCGGAAACTGCGTAAACGTGCCCTCTCATACACAGTTTACTTGTCATGGTATAAGAGAAAACAAAAATGTTCCGAAAACAGTACATGTAAGTGTTACTGATTATTTAATAAGGTGCTTCTGGCACTTGGTATGTGCGAGCTGGATGTACTCTCAATCATAGCAATGTAACATACTTGTGCTAGCACTATCTCGTCGGCTCTTCTTTTTTTTCTTTGTATACACTTTCCTTTTCCATTCCAGCACGTATTTATTGGCTTACATTTCTCTTTATCAATGTGGCTTTTTGGCTTAGTTGGTTCATAGCAATAAATGGTCTAATAGCACGAGCAGGCAAGGACGAGAAAGACGCATGATGAGCACCAACTTTCAGCTGAATGTTTATTGCCAGAAACAACATTATTTGCAGATCCTTGCCACGAAGGGCCCAGTTGACATTTAAAAACCTGCAGCATCTAAACATGATAAATCAAATGAAGTCATCTGCCATAGAAGGGCAGCTGACGCAGCTGTTGCCGGCCTTCCCTATCAAGGCAGCTTTAGCAATTTGATACATGTATGTGAGAAATTGTTGAAGCCGCCCTGATAGCGAAGGCTGGAAGTAGCTGGGTCAGCTGCCCTGGTGTGGTGCATACTTCATTTGAGTTATCATTTTTGGATGCTGCAGGTTTTTACGCGTGATAACTGGGCACCTCGTAACACGGGTCTACAAATACTCTTGCTTCTGTCAATAAACATTCATCTGAAAGCTGGCGCTCGTCCTGTTGTGTTTTCTCGTCCTTGTCTGCTCACGCTTTTACACATTTTATTGCTTGCTGTATTGCCTTCTGCTGAAGAACTCACTCGGTACAAGGCAATCGCGACATATTTATTAAGTAGGATGGCCCTGATAATCTAGCAGTGATCTTCTAGCACCCATAGGCTCTTGAGCGCTCATGTATTGAGGAGTGCATGCTTCAAAGACCTCTAATACTCAAACCACCTTGTTTGACCAGTGCTCAACCACCTGTCTCTGCACGCTTTGTTTGGTCACCGAATAGTTTACATGCAGGCCTTCCTCGACAGCAATGGCTTCCACTTTCACTGCTTCAGTATCGGCACCAACTGCATGTATTGTGCCCATGTAGGATATCGCACCGGCCTTGCTGTCTTTAGCTTATATCTTTTGCTCGCTTTTGATGGCGCAACAAGCATTCCAAAGCATGTTAACATAGCAAACATGTACACACAGAACACGCACACCCAACACTCGCTGAACATGGCAGCAGCAACGAGCGGCGAAAATGTGGCTTCAGTCTCGCTACTCAACAATTTGAAAACCAAACATGCTATATGCATGACAATGTGTGAAGAATATATATCAATGTTTGCACAGAAATAACAGAAGTATTTGTGCTAACTTGATTTAGTGCTTAACTTTTGGTGGGATGAAAAAAATGAATAAACGCCTACCGAAATGAATTGGGCAACACAGGAAAACCGTCTGGAAGCAAGACAGAGAACGAAGTGTTCTCGCCGAGCATTGCGATGCATTCGACATAAACTTGATTTGAAGGGGACGACAATCCTCGAGTGAGCCCCAAAGGAGAAAAAGACTTTCTTGAATCATGGCACAAAACTGGAACCATTCCCCGAGAGCTCTTTCGACGGTGTCAATGCACAGTCATCACTCCATGGGTCGCTTTCTGTGGGCATGCCAAGATCTATGTAATGCAGCCCATACCTGAGCCCAAGTCATTCCTGAGGAAGAGCCGGACTGTCTTCGAAACGTCGGACCTGGCCTGCTTGGATTTTAGTTGATTTCTATTTATTCATGATTAATGATCATATTTCTGTACGCTTATGATTTTCCATTCTACGCATTGAAACAGCGTCCAGATATAAAACTTCCTACTTTTGTAGTGATCATTTCAGTCGTGATCGCGATAACAATGTGCAACATACTAACTGAAAAAAACAACTAGATGGGCCTTCACAGCACAAATGCTGCGGGGCATTCGTATGGGGCTCGCCTCAATTGCATGCCAGTTAAATACTGTTACCTGGAAAGTTGTGATAATGTGGAGTTCTATATGGAAGACTGGAAGCTATTCTTTGAGGTCTGGTTGTTTTCCTGCTTTCGCCATAGAAACTTTTCCTGGTCAACATCCAGCGTTAGATTTATTTACGGATGCGTGAAGTGCTTGTCGATCAAATGTACCCACCATCTATCATTGAGGATGCGATTGTGAAAGCTGAAAATCTCGACCGCCAGGCGCTCCTGTATGACCAGAAAGACACCGACCACGAACGCCGAAAAAACCTTGTTCTAACCTTTACTAGCAATCCAATGAACGTTAATAAAATTTTGAAAAAAAATTTCAACATATTGGAACAAAGCGAGCGACTCTCCAAAACTTTTACCGATCCTCCGCGTGTGGTATACAGGCGACCGAAAAGCATAAGGGATCACGTTGTACATTCAAAAATAGGAACAGTGCCTCTCGACGGGTGTCGACCCTGTGGGAAATCCAGATGCGGCGTGTGCAAACACTTCCAGAAAATAAAAGTTGCAGAATGCAAACATTCGAATTTTAAGCACAGAATAAAAGGACAACTTGACTGTGACTCAAACAATGTCATTTATCTCTTAGAGTGTGGAATATGATGTAACAGTTAGACTGTTTGCTGACGACTGTGTCATTTATACCACAGTACGAACGATCGACGATCAGTTACGGCTTAATACCTCCCTAACTAACATTTCAAGGTGGTGTGAAGAATGGGGAATGGAAATAAACGTAGGAAAAACCTCGTATATGCATATAACCCGAAAAAGAGCACCCTTAAAATTTGCGTATCATTTAATGGGACTACACGTAGCAGAGGCCTCTTCGGTGAAATATTTGGGCGTTACCATCACGAACACATTAAAATGGGATGTTCACATTAACCAGGTGTGCACAAAAGCGTACAGACAGCTGGGATATCTTCGCAGGAAACTCGCTCTAGCCCCTTCCAAAGTTAGACTAACAAGTTATAAATGCCTTGTACGACCAATCCTCAAATACGGCAGTGTAATCTGGAATCCGCACCAAACTTACCTTCTTAACCAGCTGGAGGGAATTAAAAACAAAGCGCTCCGATTTGTGTATTCTCAGTACTCTCGAGATGTCAGCATAACCGCGCTACGCAATAGGGCAAGCATTCAAACACTGGCGATCCGGCGACGCATAGCTGCATTAAAATTTCTTTATCTGCTTTATCATGACAACATTAACATCAACAAACACGAGTACTTGAAACAACCATATCAGCGCTCCGCCAGAACAAACCACGACAAGAGTATCAGGCCTTTCATCTCCCGTTGCAATTCATTTAAGTATTCCTACTTTCCGTCAGTCATAGAAATATGGAATAACCTGCCACGTGATATAGTGTCCTCAGAATCTCTCGAATCATTCACCACCAATCTTGAAAAGTTTTTGGATCAGTAAGTTGCAGCGTAGAATAATGGGGCAACTTTTCATGGAATGTACGTTTTTGATTCGTATGCCGCTCAATGTTTCAATTCTCGAACCTGCGTCAAATATGTACTCTCCTGTTAGCCTATGGTGTTTCTATTCTCTTTTATTTCCTGGTTCTTCGACCAGATGTATAGTTGAACCTGTAATTGTTTAGAGTAGTCTGTACTGGTCTTTTCAAATTTCTTCCATTTTATTTTGTTCATTATTTTTTGTTATGTGGTCTATTGTGAAGATGTCAATCCTTATCATTTCTTCCCACTCCTGTAAGAGCCTGTTAAGGCTTACAGTGTCAATAAAATAAATAAATGATAAATGTCACATGCAGTACATAGGACAGACGGACACACCATTCAGGATAAGATTCAACAACCATCGGTCCCATGTGCGCTCACTACCTGGCCTTCCGCTCTCCAAACACATCAACTTGAAAGGTCACAGCTTTGAGGATGTCAGGGTCACACTATTGGAAAGTAACTTTCGGAGCACCAGAGAACGTGAGCAAAGGGAATCTTACTTTATCTACAAATTTGGCACAATTAAGCATGGCATAAATGAACATCCTGGCGCTCTCTCGGTGTTACGATCGTTAGGAAGTGAACAGTCGAATTGATAAACTTTGTATCCTCAATTACAAGATTGGCCATTCCCGCCAATTATCATTGCCTCATTCGATTTTTTTAAGCTGTGTACGCCCGATTCTATCGGCCTGGCCCTGTTTGCATTACCCGTGCAGTGCAGGCCGACACACGCAAAGTGGCTCCGGAGATCGTACGACAAGAGGGGACAATACGTCATTGTGTTGTACACAGAATTTTACTACTTCAAAACCTCGCCTTTCTGTGCGGCTCTTTCCCTTCGTGCCGCCCTTTCTTCTTCCTTGCCTACCTTACCCCGCCACGCGGTGGAGCCGAGTGCGTATTACAAATGTGGCTGCAATCGGGAACAAGAGCGCTGCGCCTTTCATGCCTGAATACCTCCCCCGTTCTTCCCTCCTGGGGCGCGTTGCTGTGCAGCGGTACCACAGAGGCAACATCCAAACCGCATAAGGTACGCCACGAAAAGTGTCGTTAGTTTCGCCAGATATAAGCCGGCGCCACGGTTTACAATACCTAATTGATGGATTGCTCTTAAAGATGTCTACGGACTCGGACAGCTCTGGCGCGGCGGGCGGCACTCGTCCTTCTCGCTGTTTCACCCATTTTCGCCCCTTTCTTTTTTTCTTCTTTTCCTTTTTTTTCTTCTTTTCTTTCGCTCTCTCTCTCTGTGGTGTGTGTGTGTCTGTGTGTGTGTGTGTGTGTGTGTGTGCGTGCGTGCATGCGTGCGAGTTTCCTTTGCGTGACTTGCTGCAGTGAAGATGCCAGCAATCTTTATTATTATTTTTATTTTTTATCTTTATTATTTCCATATATTTTCAACCCACTCATTCGCTTTCCTAACCTTGTCCTTCTCTCCTTACTACAAGGCAAAGTGTGTATGTACTGGCCTTTGGTTTACATGTCTTGAAAAAGGTCGGGCTCCGACCGAAACGTTGACTTAATAAACCGTCGTTCTCTAAGAGGCGCATCGTCAATGCTAATATATATATATATATATATATATATATATATATATATATATATATATATATATATATCGGTTGAACAAACCTGCCTTCGGTTCCCACCGAAGGCAGGTTTGTCTTTTCGTGCACTTTAATTCCTTTCCACTTACCCCAAAATTACAATATTATAATTACGAATTGGAATAACTTCCCCTATGCTTTCCTAGGCTTCAATGTTTGTTGTTTCATTAACTTGTTTGTAACAAATAAAGCGAGCCCTTGACCCCCTTCCCTTTCTTTATATATATATATATATATATATATATATATATATATAAAGTATGCAGGGACAAAGCGATAAAGCGATTCTTGGTCCGGGAAAATATACACAGTAGTAGAACACGGAGACGTGCGTACGACGCGATTTATTGATGTTCAGGCCGGGGACCGAAATGCATTAGAATACCAAGCATGGCATGGGTGTGCTCACTATACATGCGCTTATCAGACAGATGTAGACACAGAAAAACAAGAACTGACAACGTCATGCCATATGCAAGTTAGTAGATATAAAAAAGGTGGACAAGTGTATGTACGGTGTGCGAACATATAGACTGAAAGTGCACGTAAAACAAACTCGAAATGATAGTCCGGCCGGCATGCACAGTGGTACCAGAGACAACGCCATCAAATAAGTGGAATATCAACAAAAGATATCTGCTGTTTTGACAGCTAATAAAAAGAAAGGGAACAAACAAAAGGGTTATGGTGTGGTATGCAAATACGTATGCAAATACGTGCTCAGAAGGGGGATTATATCAGCATACAGAATGCAAGTTAGCCTTTTCTAAGGAAATAGCAGCGGACGATGCTACGTACGTAATCTGTGCAGTGATTTGGAAGATCAAGTTCAAAAGGTATAAGAATGACTGATGAGCAATCAGCCCATAAAAACTGATAACGTTGTCTGTTGAATGCGAACGAAAGCTTTGATCAGCTATTAAAGACGAAAAACGCAAAAAGTTGCTATGGGTTACAAAGATAGGCAACTTAAACTTCCCGCATTTTCATTTAGGCCAGACGCGACGGTGTCGAACTTATAAATAAGAAACGATTCACAGGCTTCTCTATCATAATTTGAACGAAAACCTGATTCTGGTAACGTGACATTTAACTTGTCAAAGGAGTGGTGAGGGAGGCGCACGTCTCTGGAGATTGGTAGGTTCGGCAGCCTGTTAGCATGAGGTTTATTAAAGCGCAATCTAATCGGCCCTTCTGTCCAATGTACATACGGCTTCTTGCACAAGGTACATTCAAGCAAATATATTACGTTTCTGGTGTCTCAGTCATAATTCCCTTGGATTTTGAAATGAAAGTTTGGAGAACTTGGTGGGACGTGGGCATATAGTGACATACTTTACATCGCGGTTTTTCACAAGGATCCAGGCATCCTGTGAGGTTATGGCCTTCGGACTTAGGCGATAATATATCTCGAATATTAGCTTTACGGTGTACTGCTTTAGGCGATTCGGCGAAGATGGCCCTAAGGAGTTCACTTTGCATTAGAATATCATGATGCTTTTTTAAGTATATTTGAAAAGCGCGGAACTCGTGCCAGATGGGTGCAAAGGTACATTCTACGGTCGTCCACGTTGGCACGTTTCACTGGGTCGTCGATTAATACCTGCGGGTACTTTTGCTTAACTGAAGCGTTTCTTAATGTTTCACAACTTTTTTCGGAACTCTGATTTTTCAGAACAGATTCTTTTAAAACGTAAAGCCGGGGTATACGGAATGCTAGTCTTGCAATGTTTAATGTAGGTACTTTCAAAATGCAGGTACTGTTGGCGGTCTTTCGGCTTCTTGTATAGAGTAGTGGCGAGTTTATTATTTGGCACTGATACGCTGACATCCAGAAAGTTAATAGTCGATGCAGAATACGTATGAGAAAATCATATGCATGGATGGGCCTTGTTGAAGTCCGATATGAAAGAAAGCAGCTGCTCCTTCAGACCAAATAAGAAACACATCGTCAATGTAAAGTTTCTAATAGAAAGGCTTTACCAGTCGGGTTAGTGAAAATTTATTTTCAAGATCGTCCATAAATATATTGGCGTAGTTTAGGTCAATCCACGTGCTCATCGTGTCCCACTAACTTGGATGTAGCATTGCTCTTCAAATACAAAATTATTTAGTTGTAAAATGCGTGTTAGAAGCTCTGCCAATGTGTTCCTATCAATTAGTTACTCAGGTGATACCGCTTTATAGGAACTAACGACTGCCATGATACGATCTGCATGCGGAATGTTAGTATATAAGGAGGCTACATCAAACGTGACCAAGAGAGAACCTTGAGGCACATCGAGATCGATAATGTCTGACAGGAAATCGGTAGCATCTCTTAAATTAGACGGCAGTGTAACTGGGATATTATTAATTAGGGAATCAACATATCTGTACATATTTTCCGTGACAGTGCCGATATCAGAAATAATGGGACGACCTGGGTTGTTTATATTATGTATTAACAGGTAGAAGCAACCTGGGACTGGGCATAGTGGAATTAAAGGGTCCCTGAAACGTTTTTTTGACATTGCGTCACTGATTAGGCAACACAATTGCGAAATCATTCACACCATAAATAAAGCGAAGCACAATGCGCTAAGGCAGCTATGGGCTTATTTCTGTCGCCTTCCTCCTTACCACTGCTGTTCCTCCTCAACTCGATCTGCCGCGGAGTGCGCGCTAGCGACGACAGCGCCTCCCGCGTCAGCCGCTCTGCCGAGCCTCCCGTAGTGACATAGCGCCCCGATATCCTCACTGAGGTCGCCCGCCTCGGCAGTGCTAGCCCTCTGTAACAGAGCGCCGGCTACTCGTGTGACGCCGCCAGATGCCGCGATGATACCGTTGGCTGAAACGAAGGAGTACGTTGTAGAAGCACGTTGTTCGCAGCTAGGTTTTGAAAATTACGCGCACGTCACTTGGGTCGGGGCCAATCAGCGACCTCCCATTCGATCGCTCGATGGCGGGGGCGTTTGAAAACGCTTTTTGGCGAGCCGCTGCGACCTTTTGCGATACGCGTGTTCAAAACCTTATTGTAAATTACACACTTTACGCACAGCGCTAAAATCTGTCCTGTAATGGTCCTAGTGACCCGCTCTACCGGATCACCATGTTTGCACAAAATCGTCAAAACCGTTTCAGGGTCCCTTTAAAGAATGAATAACGTTTTCGGGCAATTTTAGATGCGAAGCAGCTCTTTGACTAGCCTGTGTAACGCTGTCCCTCCTGCTGTCCCTCAGCCCTCCTGCTGTCCCTCAGTACCCACAAGCGCGGCGCTTCCCTCGGCGCAGGTGTTGGAGCGGTGCCAAGTAGGTCATGCCGCAGCTGGGAGTTGACGTCACGCTCCCCTCGCACGCTTCCCTCGCAGGTGCGCGCGTACGTCACTCTCTCCCTCACCCGCCGGGGCGCCCGCAGCTGCCGGCTCCAACGCCCGCTCGCCTCCCGTGTCTGCGTTTTAAACAAACGTTTACACCAGTAAACCCTACACCGAGTTTCGCTTCAAACTGTTCTTCCGGCACCCGCGTTAGCGCCGTTCAGCCCGTGACGCCACCCGTGCGCAATGCTGCTGCTTCGCATCCCATCAGGGTTCCCTTCGGGGAGATGGTCCAAGTTTTTTTCTTCTTAACGAGATCTAAAATCGTGCTTTTGACTAATCTATCTGAAGGAACGGCTTGTGCGTGATCCTGAAGCGGCACTCGAGACGCCGGGAGTGTGGGTTCGAAGGCTTGTATCCCCGGGCCGTGGGCATGTGCAGGGGCGCGCGTGGCCCCGTATACAAATGTAGGCATTTGACTTTCTGCGTCTTTTCCAAAAGGGACAAACGTTTCTATCGCTGGCGCAAGGCAGCAAGGCAAGAGAGCCCTGTGAAAGCGAGCAGCAATGATCACACTGGAGATACGGCCATGCCCAAGCAGCCAGCGTTGCCGAAAACCGAGCCCCTTCGGGCAGAGAGCAATATCCCACTTTTGTAAGTGTATGAGTCCGTCACGTGAATTGGCACTGCACAGCGCGAGGCGCTACCAAGAAAGCCGGGTGTAGGTGACCGCTCCACATTGCCTCACTCATGTAGACATAACAACCTGACAATTTGCATTGGCAGAGAAATTATTAGCTGGTGTAATAAAGAAGTAACGACATGCACAATACTTGCACTCCCAAAGCATCGCTGGCACCGAAACGTGAAATAAAGTGGAAAAGTGTAAACAAAAATTAGAATTCCGAGTTGGAAAATAAACATAGTGCCACGCTACTGCGAAGGTAACGAACGGTAAAGCAAGAGACCCGGCCTCCACGGGTAATTTTCTGTGGCAGAAAATAGTGATGATGCTACAGAATTCGAGGTCACAAACGTTTTCTCAAACATTTTTTGGTTGCACGCCAGGTGTTTTGATCCGCTTCAACTGGAGTGGGCACGGAAACAGTGCATTTTGCACGTCTCCTAATCACCGCCTTTTCACCATGCAGAATCTGCTTACGCTCCTGATCGCCTGGTCATCGGCAGCACACGAGTGTTCACCAGATGTCGTCATGAAGCTACCGCCACCGCAGATCCCGTGCGATGGACGTGGTGATGAATTCCACAATTTGTCTGTGACTGACGGGCTCATCTTCGGGCTTCCAGCCGCATCGACCACGCCAACAGCACACGGGGTACATATAAGCTGCTGGCGCAATCGACCTACCTTTCAGTGGGCACGGAAACAGTGCACTTTGCACGTCTCCTAATCACCGCCTTTTCACCATGCAGGTGTGTACTAAGTTTTCTTTACACGCAAAAACATCAAACGATCCATATCTGCTGCTGTTTGCGACTGTTTTTCTGTGCTTTTCTTGCTCTTGCAGTCGGGGGACGTTGAAACTAACCCGGAACCTAACACACGCTCTGAGAACTTAGTCGACCTTGAAACCTTAGCAGAAAATCCCGCAGATCAGTGGCGCAGTCTTGTACGCGTTCCCAATTTGGACTGAGGCGGTCCGTTCATTACGTCAGAAAATGGGCGGCACGCAGTGTTTGTGAGAACGAGGGGGAGCAAACAGCCAATGCGCGGAGGGGGAGCCTGCGTCACGCTTTTGTCATCTGCTGGGGGACTTTATAATAGATTGAGAAGTGTTTCTAACGCGTTTAAAAAATTTTGATTATAACAAGTGTCTAGCAAAATTTGAATGTGTTGCTTTTTATTTGTATAGTTTGGAATGCGGGATGAGAGAAACAAATTATTGTGGTCAATGCTTCGAAAAAGCGCTAGGTGGTGTCTCAGTTCTGCGAGATTTTTAGTGGTGGCGCTGGCCACCACTTAGTTTCAAGCAATGCCTATAGCATGTCTCCACATGTTTTAAAATTCAAAAAGCGCGACTTTTTGAATGGTTGTTCATTCGAGCCGTTGCCCAAGGGAAAACGCGCTATGGTGCAGAGCCAGCGGGAGATAGTGCTCGCTTTCATGGAGCAGTATCCCGAGCTGGCCCAAAAGGCCAGCGAGCTCCAGCATGGCTTGACCCTTGCGTACAGGCGACGGCTGTGGCAGCTGAGAGACTGAACGCCCAGGACCCTGTTACTAAACTATGGCACAGTGGCAGGACTGGTGGCAAAAAAAGAAAGCATTTCCCCGAGGGTGAACATGGTTAAGTGCGAATGCACGGGGTGATGCTATGAGGGGGAGTAAAGTTATGATTAAAGTGTAATTAATGAATTTAAAGTGTTGTCATGATGCATTGTACACACACACACATTTATACACGAAGTATTATTTATTTACCCCTCGCAATTTCGTAGATGCATAAATGCACACATCGCCGAGCACGTCACACACACACACACACACTCTACACACGTCACTACAGATCAGCACCTATTGGTGTTATCTTTGTAGCTCACGGTTAGTACCAGCGCTTTGTGATCCGAGAAATGTACGGTGAGCGGATCCGGCAAGACGGCGCGGACCGTACAGTTCCTACTGAACGCCAAGTCTATGAAGCCACCGTTGATCGTGGTCGGAAACTCCTACCGCGATGGATCCAACCTGCGATGGATCCATACTGCGAAAGACTTCACCGACCGCGAAGCCGAGCGAGAAGAGAGCGAGCGGCAGCCGGCGGACGTTTACATACGGACTGACGCGCCGGCGCCACACACACAGCTGCACAGCGACGCCAGCTGCACAGCGCGCCGTGACGTCACGCCGCGGAGAGCGGTGCGCCCGCGGAAACCGCGGTGAGGAGGCGGAGCGCGCGCAGTCACGTGGGGTGTGACGTCGCTGCGCCGTTGCTACAGACGCTCCTCTCCGCTCCTCGCGCCGTTGCTATGGGACGGCGGATTCAGGGTCGCTTATAAAGTGCATTCGCACTTAAAAGAAGTACACGAAGCCCGCCACAATGCCATCGCCGAAGCTCAAAGGTGAGCGACCTAATGGTATGGGCAACTCGTCCTTCGACATTGGCATATGCGTTTCCAGATGCACTGGGGGAGGCCGCGCACCGGGCTTCCGCGGGCGAATCCTGCCAGTGACGGGAACCTCACGGGTTGGCGGCCTCCAGGTCGGTACGCTCTACCAAGAGGTAAGCACATTGCCGGAAAATCTTGGGTGTTTGAACGGTGTCCCAAAGTTTGTCATTGTCTGTAAGGGGTATACCTTTAGCGCAACGCCACACGGTTGGTGAACAGTAAAATAGCATGGTAGAGAGAGATAATGGAAAAGCGGGTTGGTTAATCCAGTACAATCTCAGTTTGGCTATCATTTTGGGAAAATGGGGATTTTTGCGAGGGGTCTCTGTACTATTTTCGCGCATATGCTAGAATGATTCTAAAGATTCCAACGATTTACAGACGGCAACACGAATCATTTCAGCTACCCACCCCTCCAGATAAAACCGACAGTCTTCTAGATATAAAAACCACTCCAAGTAAATAGTTAGGATGGTACTGATTAAAAATACCATCGAAGTCCCTTTGCAATGTTTCCTGTTTGTTCACCTGGATGTTGAATGTCAAGTTTTTTCCCTAATGCAAATACTGCTCCGTGTGATTATTCCTAACTGTATCTAGTCTTCTTTTTTTCTTCACTTTGCTTTATGTATGGCGATGAGCACATGCAGCGTTTATTAGTAAGTTTAACGTTCCGAGTGTTGTAGCTCATATGTATGTTACAAATGATGCTGTGGCGACACAATCTGCGCGGTGTTCCACGCAGCCTTCACCTCGCTATCATTTCGCTCGGCGTAACACGGCTGCACAATGCGCACCACAATCCGATAAGCCACAGCGCCGAAAAATCATCTGATGCGTACGTCACCGGCAGTGCCTACAAAACTTGGCTGCAAGCTCGCAGGAAGATTCAGTGTTTAACTAACCGTTCGAGCGCAGCGTCGGCATGCTCGCCCCGCTGCTGCTAACACGTTAATAAAGGTTGTTACGTTTCATGTCGGGATGCGTCGTTCCTTCGACACCGCATCCCACATCTGGTGACCTGGAAAACGAACTAACCGCACCGCCATGGCCGACCCAGAAGACCTCACCGCTCTCCGCCATCAGGTGCAACAACTCCAACAGGAACTACTGACCCAGCAGCAACAGCAATCTCGCAACGCTTCCGCAAACGAGGCCGTGCCCACCGGCCCCGCTGAGGACGTCAGAACTCCTACAGAAGCCATCCCGCACACGGCTTCCTGGCGTGTTGCTGTCAAGCTTCCCCCGTTTTGGGTGGACTCACCCGAGGTCTGGTTTCCCCAGGTCGAGGCCCAGTTCTCCTTGGCGCGCTACGACTACGTAGTCGCCCACCTGGACGCACGTTACGCCAACGAGGTCCGGGATATCCTCGCAAACCCGCCAACGGCCAACCCGTACGAACACCTGAAGACTGCACCTATCCGCCGCATGTCACTCTCAGAAGAACAGAAGATACGACAACTGCAGTCCGCTGAGCTTGCTGAGCGCAAACCTTCGCAGCTCCTGCGCCACATGCATGCGCTCGCGGGCAACTTGCAAGTCCAGGATTCCTTCCTGCGATCGCTGTGGCTCCAACGACTCTCGCCGCACGCCCAGGCAATTCTGCAGGCTCAGGTCAGGCTACCTCTCGACGAACTTGCGGAGATTGCTGATCGCGTCGTCGAGGCCTCCTTACCGCAGTTGTCGCCCACCATCCAGGCCGTTGCCACACCGCTGAACACCACGGAGCTTGCGCGCCGTATCGACGACATCGATCGACGGCTCACCTCCATTCAACAACACCTGAGTGAACGTCTTCCGATGCGACAGCGCCGCCACTCGCAAAGCCGCGACCGTAAGACCACCTCATTGCTGCAACCTGACATCAACGGTCCGTGCTACTACCACCGACACTTCGGCGACAAAGCCCGGCAGTGTGGATCACCCCGATCCGTGGGACATGCGGAAAACGGCAATGGCAGCTCGTAGAGATGGCCGCAAGCTGCCAACCCGGAGGCCGTCGCATCTTCGTCACCGACCAGATCACGAAGCAGCGTGACCTGGTCGACAGCGGTTCCGACATTTGCTGCTACCCGCGATCCCACCTTCAAGGCCCTCGCCCACCGACATCTTTTGAGCTCAGCGCGGCGAACCGGTCCACAATCAAGACGTACGGCTCGCTGCGCCTACACATCCAGCTCAAGAACCTACACCGCGACCTTCACTGGAACTTTGTCATCGCCGACGTCGCCGAGGCACTCATCGGCTCAGACTTTCTGGCTCACTACAACCTCCTTCCGGACTGCCGCAACGTCCGGCTCATAGACGCGACAACGGGACATTCCACACCAGGCCAGCGAACGACCGCCCAACAGCCAAGCATCAAGGTACTCAGTGTTGACAATCACTCGCTGTACCATGCCATCCTCACCGAATTTCCCGGCTTGACGCGCCCCAGCGGACTGCTACGCAAAGTGCAGCACACCACCGTGCACTACATCCGGACCACTTCAGGCCCCTCCCCGTCTTCTGCCGTGCCCGTCGCCTTGCTCCAGACCGCATGCGCATAGCCAAAGCAGAGTTCGAGGCCATGCTCCACGAAGGAATCGCCCGCCGCTCTGACAGTCCATGGGCCTCGCTACTACACCTTGTTCCGAAGAAGACCGCAGGCTGGCGGCCCTGCAGTGTGGAGACTACCGCGCCCACAACGCGCGCACCATCCCGGACAGGTACTACGTCCACCACATACAGGACTTCGCCCATCGCATTCATGGCTGCCACGTGTTCTCCGTGCTAGACTTGGTGAAGGCCTACGCACAGATACCCGTGAATCCGGATGACGTCCCGAAGACGGCTATCATCACACCCTTTGGATTGTCGAGTTTCCATTCATGAGCTTCGGCCTGCGGAACGCTGGACAAATCTTTCAGCGCTTCATCGACGAAGTCGTCCGCGGCCTCGACTTCTGCTTCGTTTACCTCAACGACGTACTGGTATTTTCCCGCGACGCTGAAGAGCACCACAGGCACCTTCGTCTGCTGTTCGAACGCCTCGATGACCACGGTCTACTCATCAATATCCAGAAAAGCACGCTAGGCGCTTCCGTCGTCCGCTTCCCCGGCCACGAAGTTTCATCTGAGGGAACTCGGCCCTTGCCCCAACGCATCTCAGACCTGCAAAATCACCCTCGACCCACCACCGCTAAAGACCTTCGCCGTTTCCTCTGCATGATGAACTTCTACAGGCGTTTTTTGCCACACGCAGCCGAACACCAGGCTCACCTCCACGATGCTTTGGCCGGGCTACGAGGAAACCAACCCGTCACGTGGACACCGACGTTAGCTAAAACCTTCGAAGCATGCAAAGCCACCCTCTGCACCGCCACGCTCCTCACCCACCCCGTGCCAGACGCTCCCTTGGGACTCTTCACGGACGCGTCTAGCTTCGCCATTGGCGCCGCCCTCATGCAACGCATGGACAACACCTGGCATCCCTTGGCCTTCTTCTTCAAAAAAACTCGCAACTCCGAAAACGACCCCTTCAGCCGCCAGTTACACTAACGGAACCACGACCACCGCCCCGACAAATTTGCCAGTCTACTACAGAGAACTTCTGGCGATTTACGAAGCAGTGCAACACTTTCGCCATATTCTCGAAGCACAGAACTGCACCATCTATACCGACCATAAGCCTCTTGCCTACGCCTTCTCTCAACGTCGCGACAAACTCCCCCCTGTTCAGCAGAACCAACTCCCGTTCATCGCTGTGATGCGGTTCTTTGAAAAGAAGATGGGAACGCACGTTGCGTCTGACGACGACAACGCGTTCAAGAATATGGCGAAGCTGTTTTCTGCGAAGACTTTATGAGAAAACTAATAACAAGCAACAACATGGACCAAACACACTAAGAAAAGAAAAAAATATTCAATATGGAACAGAGTTAAAGGAGAACACAAAAGAACACGCGAGTAGAGTCAGACTTCGGAACAGTCTTACCGATGCCGATGGGCTCAGGGCGATGAGTCTCGGGAGAGAAGAGTCGGCGCGAGCAGGAGGTTGTCGCTGTGCCTCGTCGATGAAAGGCGGACAGCGATGATACGGACCAGGGACGGGGAAGAGAAGGACGACGGGCACCGAGGTCACGAGAAGCGTCGCGTTGCCGCTCGGGGCTCGAAGGAACAATGCAGCACTCGGGTCTACGCCCGACCGTGCTGCGGGTGGCACAGGCGGCTCGTCAGGCGTTCCGTGGACAGCATTGGGAGCTCGGTTCCAAGCGGAGCCATACACCCCGACTCTTGGCAACCGCCAGGCACTCGGGACTACGCCGCGACCGTGGCTCTGGCGGAGAGCTCCCTTGCCACGTCCGCGCTGGTGGACTGCCGCCTTGCTTCTCCCTCCAACACGGCGCTTCACGTGTACGCTCCACGCGCCACGCTCCGTGTTTCCTTTCCTTTTCTTCTTCTCCCCTCGTGAGACAGCTTCTAGTCGTTTTCATTTTCTACTTCGGCTGACGGATCCGCGCTTCTGCATGATCGCTTCGCCCTCGCCGGCGTTGCCGCACCACAAAGCAGAGCTTTCGCGCACTTTTCCCATGACAATCGCACAGTTCACCACCGACATCCAACATGTCAGCGCTCAAGACAACGTGGTCGCCGACGCGCTTTCACGTGTAGCCACCATCAGCTCGGTGCAGATAACAGCGGACGTCCTCGCCGAGGCTCAGACCACAGACGCTGAACTGCAGGAACTTTGCAAGAGCACGTCCTCACTTCAGCTACAAGAAGTCCCCATTCCAGGGTCGACAACCACAATCTGTTGCGACGCGTCGACAGGACGAACCAGGCCCTATGTGCCCCTGTCCCATCGCCGTGGTCTTTTCGACCAGCTCCACAACCTCAGCCATCCCGGCATACGCGCCTCTACACGCCTCCCAGATTTCTACAGACCCTGAAGGCTCTGCACTCCGCGGGGGGGGGGGTGATGTGGCGACACAATCTGCGCGGTTTTCCACGCAGCCTCCACCTCGCTATCATTTCGCTCGACGTGACACGGTTGCACAATGCGCACCACAATCCGATAAGCCACAGCGCCGAGAATCATCTGAGGCATACGTCACTGGCAGTGCCTACAAAACTTGGTTACAAGCTCGCACGACGATTCAGTGTTTAACTAACCGTTCGAGCGCAGCGTCGGCATGCTCGCCCCGCTGCTGCTAACACGTTAGTAAACGTTGTTACGTTTCATGTCGGGATGCGTCGTTCCTTCGACACCGGAAGCCACAATGCTTTCGACGCCCTGTGCGGCCACGACGAGTTGACACTCTGTTGGCCATGTCCTCGCAGTGCACCCGCAGCATTGCTCACAGCGAAGAGATGCACCGGGATAGTAGAACCTTCGGTGTCACTTCACATCAAGGATATAAATATTTTTCATGCTCTGTTATTGTAACCGAATTACAAATAAAAAGCAAACCAACTCGGAACGTGAATAAGAAATGTACTATATTTTCAGGGACAGTACCATGGCTGGGCAAAGAGCAACAGCCGGGCGAAAAATTGGTTAGCCCTGAAAAGGGCTGTTTGGAGGTAAGAGATGCATCTGAATAGATGACTGAAGAGTAGTTTCAGCAGGTTTTTGTCTGTCCAAACGAAGAATGCATAGCTTGTACACGACGCTTGACACCACCAAAGGATGCAGTCGGGCCAGTGGCTCCTCATCAGAGAGGAAATTGTTGTGCATGTTGCGATTCTTGACAACAGTAGCTTGCAGTTGCCAGCCAGTTGCGAGAAATCAGACTCACGCGACTCCACCATGATTTCTTCATTTCAGATTCTTCGAAGAATCGTCCAGTTGATGAGCAGCATCGCTGTCTTGGCGCACAAAGAGGCGGCAGCCAGAGAGAGGGCGGCAGCTCAGGAGGGAATCATGAGTGAGCTGCACTCCTTAGCGCAGACCATGGCGCTGCAGCAAGAAAGAAACTAATAAACCGATCTCACCGCGGGATCTGGGTATGCGCGGGTTTCCAGGAGCGGTGCCGCCGCCATCTTAGTTGTAGTTCTCAAAGCGCAGCTGCTACGGCTGTGCGTGCTGCATGCTATAAAATTACTGGCGTTTTTCACGTATCCTTGGCGTGGACGACGATTGAACGCATCAGAAAACGATGTCCGAACCTCCTGTGGCCGTGTTTCATTTAAATTTGTCACGCGATGTAACGCTGTTAGAGAGAAAAAAAAAAGAAAAGGTTGGAATGTAAACATGCGACCTGGTCACGATCCCGTCGTTAGGCCGCGCACCCGTGTCGCTTCGAATTGCTGTTACCCGTATTCGCTGAATTATTTGCAAGAAAAATTAAAAAAAAAAGCAAAGACGTCTCAGGGCACGTATCGTACAGAGATAGAACGCCAAGATCGTGGAATGGTGAAAACTGACTCAGTCGAAGGAACGATTTTGCGCTCAGTGTTTTGTCAAAGCAAAACTTCACATGCACAGTGTGTTGTTAGGGCTTCAATCACAGTGATGCGCTAGAGGTGAATGGGTGGAAAACGATCGCGATGAAGAGGTTAAAGGCGCGTCCACCTTAAGGCCGTTTCACATGACGCAGAAACACAGCGATTTTGCTTCGGCGACTAGAGCGATCGCGATTTTTTTCAAAAAAAATCGCTCTCGCTCTTGTCGCAACGGTCTGCGACGAGCGACCAACAAGTTGGAATTTCGTCGCTCTGATCGCAGAGATCCGAACGATTTCCCGTCGAAATTGCGCCGAGCAGCAGACCCCGCGCTGTTTCGCTGTCATGGCGGTGGAGTGTGTTTTATGATCGGAGCGATCGGGGGAGCCGTGGATTACCGAATCTGGTATGTAGTACTATTAATAGCGACACGAGAAGGAAAAAAATAAAATCTCGTACTTTGGCATTCCTCCACTTGTATGTTTTTATTGAAGCAGTGGGTTGGTGTTTTAGCTTTCTTGTGTACTACGTCGAGCTTTCGCTTCGACGTAGTACAACACACGAACGCATTTTGTTCCGTGCGCGGAGAAAGATTCCCGCTGGTTGATGTACTCGAGTTGAGACTCGACGCTATCGAATGTTTGCGACTTGCCTTGCATACACAATCGTTCTTTTTCTCTCTCTCTCTCTTTGAGATCGCTTGTGGTTGCCGCACAGCCAAGGTATTGCAGCACGTACTTTGCGTGCACTCAAACGCGCATTGCGCGTTGTAAGTGCTATGAGCCTGCGATAATAATGATTGAGCACGATGCGGTCGCGAGGCATCCGATGGCGGGCTACTTTTTTGTGCGCCAATTCCGCGAATGCCCTTGCTTTTCGTCCGCATCGAAATGAGGCCGCCGTGGCCGGAAATCGAACTCACATTCTAGCGGCGCGATATCGGGAGCGCGACACACGAACTTACAATTAAGGTGCCTTGTCAAGAAGCCGAGACCATTGTATGTCGCCGGAACTTTCTGAACTGTTAATGCATGCAGTTTTCATGGATACGGGGCACGCTAATTAACCAGAAATACTTCGTCTTACACCGGTGCCGTAAATCGGGCACGTCTTTGTTGGACTGACTATGCGACCAGTAACTAAATTTAGATAATTTTTGGTGTATTAATGTGTGCTTTTATAACGTACTATACCAGGAATGCTAGCAGCGTCGTTGATTTACTTTCGAAGCGTTGATGCGCAACAAGTATTGTTAACAGCAGCTTTTTCTTCTTTTCTTATCTCGTGGACAACATTTCTTCCTCCACATATATTTATAGGATTTGTATATTTCCTGCACCGGTTCTCACTTTATATAGTTATAATTAATTGTAAAACCTTCATGGCATGTAACAACACTTCAAAGAAGATTACTTGTGCACGTAAATGCTTGCAGTGTACTTGTATTATTTTGTTTATGATGTTCACTGTAGCACATCACTTAAAAAGAAACACACAAAAAAAAAGCGCGCAAACAGCCTGCAAAGTTCTTATACAGTTCTTATATAGAAGAAAATGTGAAAGATCACAGCTAATCAAAATCATGCAGGGAAGTTGCCTTGTTGCATCCTTTTTCTGTAGGTTATAGTTTCCTCTTGGGTATGGACCAGTGTTGCACTTCAGTAGCCATTCAGGTGTGAACGTGCATATTTACATGTGAAGCCATGCCAAACTAAACAGAAACAGCTTGCCGACATATTTGAGAATGGTTTCATTATTACATAAATCCTGCTTTTACAAGTGCATAAGTTTATATGCATTATGCATTTTTCGAATATTTCTGATGAAATTGAAGCACCGTGTAAATTTGTCATGGCATTATAAAACTCATTTCTGCAAATGAAGTGTGTACGTTTGCACATTATGTAGTTTTATTTTTATGTAATACGTACTGCAAACAAATAAAGGTCCAACCAGGAAAGAAATTGTGAGAACAACACATGTACATGATTCTCTCTATTAAAATTCATAAAGGAAAAGCAAGTGTGCATTAATGCGTAAACATGACCCAACTAAAGTACGGGACAATGCACTAGGGATGCATGGCAGAAATGGTGTGTCTTGGCAGTGCATGCTGTTTTGTAGCCATGCCTGGGAAAAAATATACATCTTAAACAAGCGTGTTAAAAAATATGTGCACTCAATGTGCATGTTAGTCGAGGAACTCTTTAAGAGTTGCATCTTTATTGAAGTCATTCCAAGGCGTAATTACCAGCCTATTAAAGTATAGGAAAAGATTGCAATATTTATAACATTTGAATGCAAATATTATGTCACACAGAAGGGTTTTGCACTGCTTGTTCTTATGGAGCTGCAAACAACAGTTTAGCAGTGATGCCTCAACTGTCACATTTGTCTTTCACAAGACTGTTGGCCTAGTTTATGTAAAACAAGAAGAGAACCACAGGAAGAGTGGCACTTCCAGCTACTTTATTCAAGGCGCTAACCCAAGAATATATACAAACAGCAAGCATGCACGGTCCCTTTCCAACGTCATACCATCCAGCAATCAAGCAATCTCGTCTCTGGTGCATATAACATAACTGATGTATAGCTGGTAACCGACAATTTGTACAGGCAACAAAACATACAATGATTCTTTTTTACAACTTGCCATTTTTATATATTGTTTTAATCTGTCACTTGCCATGGTGGCTGTGCCAGTTTGCAAAAACAGAAAGTAAGCTAACGCTATATTAAGGCGAAAACCTTATATTACTATGTTTCAAGGCTGTGTTGCACAGTACAAAAAACCAGAGTGTAGGCGAGCATCGAATAGGTGAAGTGCATCTCTCACTTCACTGTAAAGTTGATTAAGTATATCTTGCTCGTGCGGTCAGCTTTGTTGCCTTCGTATTACAACAAAGTTGACCGTGTCTTGCTGTGAAATCTCATGCCACATCCTTGTAGGTGAAGGTGCACAAGGCTCTAGTTGCAAGCGAGGAAGACCGAGAAGGCACAGCGCTGCAGAAGAACCTTAAGCAACTCAAAATGCCATTTCTCACCACTGCTGCTGTAACAAAGCAGCTATGTGTGAAACTGCAGCAGCAGCAGCCCAAGAAGCAGATCAATGGAACTTGGCATTTGCCTTTTACATTCCCTTGGAAGTCTCTAAGCACCTGGTATAACAATACAGCATAAATCTGTATGGGCTTGTTACAATGCTCAAAATTGGTGACAATGGTGCCTGAAGCAGGTGTCCGAAACTGCTATCACTCATAATGAGAAAAAGTCCATACCCCCATCTCACCTGAAGGAAAACTAGCAATCTTTCAGTAATGTTTATCTCCCTCTCTCCCCGCCTGTGCACATTTGAACCCAGCCCAACAGGAGTAGTAGCACCCACCCCAGACTCTGGGCCTTATAAGTTGTCAGTCGTCGGCTATGGTTCCATCGACAAAGACGAGGAGAATTGGAGGGCGAGGGAGAAAATACAGAAGAGCAAGGAGATGACGACGGCAAGGAAGGAGAGGATGCAGATGACAAATGAGAAGTAAAGGAATTTGAAAAAGAAGACAGTGTAAGAGGAAGAACAAGAGGGGGGAGGAGAAGCAGGAATGGAAGAAGACCTAAAGAGAATAATAAGAGCACATGCAGGAAAGCTTACACTGTCACTGTGCTCTGTTTGCAAAGGCCTGAGAGTCTTCTTACAATGCTGCCCTAACTTGTCCCAGTGGCTCGTTAAAGAAATTCTGCTGACATTGTGCAGTGGGGTTTTTCCTCTGAAAATGTGCACCTATCAGGTTCATGATACTCACCATTGGTGATTACTTCTCTATGCAAGTTACTTCAGGCAGTAAAACCTTTGCCAGGACAAAGAAATGGAAAAGACATCAAGAGAGTGCTGGCGATTGCTTACCCACAGAGGTTGTCATGCAACGTCAAAAAGGAAGCATCAGAATTCAATCTGAATGTTGTTTTTATGCCCCTAACAAGCTCTCAAAGGTGTGTTCTCTAGACAAAGTGGCTGAAGTGTGCAACATGCACAGGAACAAGTTCAGCACTTGCCAGTCGCACAGAGCAGCTTGGTTGCAGCAGACAAGAAAACCTGGCATCCTACGAGCAAAGTGACAATGTAGGTGGAGACATGGTATGTCCTCGAGGCATGGAGAAGGCAGAGTTTGAGGAGAGGAATCTGCTAGGCTGTGGCAGCGCGTGCCATGGCCCATTCATGAAACGGTTTGGCAAGGAGGAAATTGAATTTTCTTTGCATCACGACAGATGAAACTTCTGGCAAGTGGTCATCTTTTACATGTCATCTTTATGGGTGCAATGCATAAAAACTGCGATACCGTCTCATATATTGCAAATATTCTCAGTTTTCTGTCTGCAGCATCAAAAAGTAAACTCTGTGGGCATTTTGGCTGTAGTTTGTAATAAAATCATCCCTTCAATATGTGCCATACAGCACTTGTAATGAGCTGCATGTAGTGACTCCAGTGCAGGTGACACCTGCCGCTGTAAGTCCCTCGTTTGCATGTTGTGAACAGGTATGGGCAAATGGCCTTGGGAAGAAAATGCGTGCAGGATGCTGCATAGTCTTTGTGATCTGCTGACTTTACAACTCTCATGGGCTTCTCAGACTTTTAAGTGCACTTTTCGTGTTGCAACAAAGGCTTGCGCTCTCTGGGATTTCCACCAGTGCCATTTTAGGATGGGACAGAAATGTGTTGCGCCAAACTACAACAGTAGTGCATCCAGCAAAGTGAAGCCGTTTACTTTCTACGTTCTCAGTGGCTCGATGAAAGTAGAGGCATGGGCTTGTTCAATACCAAGGAAAGGTCGAGAGCTCATACCCCATAACTACGTTTGCTAGAAGCATTTCTCAAACAGTGAAATGGAGACGCAATGAAGGTGATCTTGGTGGCGACATCTCTCTTGACAAACCCAAGCGGCCTGTTTTGTTACTAGATGCCGTGCTGTCACTATTTTTGCACTGTCTCAGCTACCTGTCTCCTGTTCTCAAAAAAAAAGAGAAAAGAAATGAGCCAATTGGACCTGGCGTGAAGTGCGGAGAGCATGTAAAGACAGAGACTTTGGTGGTTAATGACACAAATATGCTCGCTGCTTGCCACTTTGAGGAAAATGAGATGGTGCATCCTCTCGCCTCCCTTTGCTGTAAGTCCAATGCCTTGAACAATAAGCAAAAAATGGCATATGTGTGGTGGAAAGACAAGGAACGACACTGTACCAATAGTTCTGGTAATGACCAAACCAGTCGAGCCAGAGTTATTGAATAATAATAAGTTTTGCATTCCAAAAAACATACTGTGCAAATAATTAGGTAAGTGCCATGCAGGCAACACCTTTTTTCGTTTATATAACAAATAATTTGCGGCCACCAAGGTCACACAAGAAGCACATCAATTACAATGAATCGGCACTGGCTAGCCTTGACAGGTTGAACGGGCAAGCTTCTGCAGAAAGCCGACTCGCACAACAGAGCGTGTGTTGGCACCATGCCCTACAGCGTGATTTCACTGAGCTTCACTGAGCCACCCAAACAAGTACTGTTTCGCCGTCTGAAGAAATGCTCTGTGCGTTGAGGCCAATACAGCAGTTTTCTCTATAGCGGTGACCATCACACAAATGCTTCTCAATTCCAACAAGCGCATTTGATTGAGGAAATGCTATGGCAAGAAAACATTCTAAACTTCGAGGGACTCCCGAGATGGAACAGGATGGAGAGCAGTTTCTGAACCATTAGACAATGAATGCATGTCACAGAAACACAGTGTGCCCTGTTAATATTTCTGCTCGTCGACAGAATCCTTTTATTGCAGTAAAACCACGTATCTCCAAATACAGTCTGTTTGGAAATAGTACTTAAGGCCCTTATTGGCTGTTTTTTGTTTTGCAAACAATTCTGTTCTAGCAGAAAAGAGGCATAGCAGGGAAACAGTCTACTACAGCTCTAAGTGCATGACTACGCTACTAACTTGTTATAAGACTATACATCAAAAATACCTTTCGTGCACGGCGTGGGGCAGTGCAACGTGTTTTGCTTCTTTGGTCAGACTCGCAGTAACCTACTACGATTAGGAAACTAAACGACATCCGTATCTTCACAATGTAGTGACGCAACATGCAGGCTTCAACACAGGTGACTGCAGCTCCCTATAAATTTGTGATGCTAGTTGTTACACATCCACACCACGGATTCCACGACGGACGATCCGTGATATCGATGTTCACAAAACAAACTATTCCACATCATGCAAGCACACACGCGCACGCACACGCGCACGCACACACACACACAGAGGCGTCATTTCTCGCGGCTTTCAAGATGCGAGTTTTCGGTTAGATGCGTGTTGCCGCGTTTGGTCACAACACAAACTAACCGTATTCCGTGCACAGACCCACACATATACATCATTTGCAGATCCATAAATGTGGGCTTTGGTTAGATGCCGGCGTCGTCCGGTTCGGAGGCACTACAGTGTAGTAGGCACTTGCGAGCAAGATACACGAACCATTCGTTGACAACTTGATGCTGAACACGGAGGATCATGCTTCGCACACACGACGACTTCGAAGAAGAATACGCGGACCCTTCCTACGCGGCTACATCCATGGCGCAAAGTTTTTTTTTCTTCACGACGCGAAGCAGCCGAAGCAGCTGCTGTGCCGCTGCGCTGCTGCTACCGCTATTTTCACGTCTTTACTGATATGCGGGAGCCGCTGTTGCGCACACCAAAATAATTTAGCCACTTGCAGCTGTTTTTAAATTACAATACATGCATGCTCTTCAATCCTGTAAAACAGAAGTTAATAATATTATAACGCAGGGTTATTTAAATACATTTGAAGATAGCCGGTCGCTCCTGTCGCGGGAAAAACAGTCGCTGCAATCGCAAGTCATCTGAAACGAAACCGCCATTAAGCGACGGGAGCGAACAGAGCGATTGGAACGATTTTCGTCGCTGCAATCGCGGCATGTGAAACAGCCTTTAGCGGAACGATCACCTGCCGCACTCCGTTAGCGAAAGCTTACGGAGCGCTGCTGATATCGCGAACGACAAGCAGTTCCTGCTGCATCAAGTACGGATGAGTCGGTGAGTAACTTTGGCGACAGGTGCAAAACGACGAAAAAGCGGCAGCCCGCTCTGCCCGACGCCCTCGCATGCACCCGAAGGCTCGGCGCCGATGTCGTCGCTAGGCCTTACCGCTTCCAAAGTGCGCCGACATAAACTCAGTAGGCGTATGAACCTATGCAGGCCGCTCGCGCACGTAAGATGGCACGTTTTGTCACTGGTATGTACTCTTTAACTTGCGCTCGCAATAAAATCACACATTGAAAACCGAAACACCGGCGGCACCAATGGTTGCTATTGATGCCTGCGTGGCGTATCAATAGCCCTGCTCAGCCTAAAGTATGCGCTAAGCTGGGCTTGTATCAGATCTTTCGTTCACGTTGACGCTTGACTGTCGTTATCGCTCGCAAGACCTTAAGCATTTTCTAGCGAGCGGACAATTTTGTCCAGAACAAGCTATATCCACAACGACGCTGTTGGCGGAGATCGCCCGTCAAGGTGATCATGCACACGCTAGGAATCGTTGCGGTCACTGATCGGTCCGTCCGTGACATGCCTGAGCTGTTATGACGCTGTAGGGCATTGCTCAAGTGTCATGCATAAAAACACAAAATTCACAAACACTGCTGAACAAGCCGTGTGCCGTACGAGCCGGTCTCTCCGACGCACCACTTCCTGCCGGAGCTTGACATTCTTCGCGAACACGAGATAAACCAGAGCGCTTTTTTTTTTCAGGCTGTTCTTGTAGCATCCCTGCACTTAGGACGTAAATCCAACCATCACAACTCTTCGAAATAAGGCCGATAAAGCTCGTTAACGCTGTTCACCGATGCACCAGCCACGCATTTGAGCGTACTGCGACCACCGCGAGTACAAGTTCCGGCATGCACTGCGGCAGCGGTGGCGCGGTGAAACAGCGCGGTGAGATCGGTCTATTACTTTGAGATTTGCCTTTCATTTGTTGTTCCTTGTCTTTTGTTTTGTTAGTTCACTTCGTTTAGTTTATTTTTTAATATCATTTTACTTTTATGCATTTATTGATTGTTCAATTTCAGTTTGTTTCATTGTATCAGGACTATCAGCATTACAAGAGGACGTTCACTTATTTATTAATTTATTTATACAAGTACCTCACGGATTCCACGAGGGAACATTGCGTGAGGGGGGGTACATTTTGTTCTACAAAGAGCGATGAAAACGTACTTATACATATGCAAAATCTTGGCTGCGCAAAAATAGAAAAGAACGAAAGAAACAGCCAATAATATCGGAATGATAATACATAATTATATAATACAAAATTGTGAAATACTTTTCAATGAAAGCCACAAAAGGCCACTTGGCTGCGCAAAATAGAAACGGTCGAAAGAAACAGCAAACAATAACATTATACAATTCGAAACGATAATACATATGTATATAATACAAAATCGTCAAATATTTATCTAGGAAAGCAACAAGGTAAATGGGGATAAAGCGCTACACAGTGCTAGAGGCGACCGGATTAAGAATCAGGTACTAGCAGGAATACATAGGTAAGATGCACACTTCTAGGGTTCAAGATGCAGTTTTTCAAGGAGCCTCCTAAATATCTCGGTTTCTTTGACGTTTGCTATATTTTCAGGAATATTGTTCTACAGTACAATGGCACGTGGTAATGCAGATGAATTAAATGCGTTAGTGTGCCCGTATAGACGCTGAAAACTGAGGTTATGCTGCAAACGACGGGAATATCGATGAGGTTTGAGAAGTGGCAATTAAGAACGGGGCTTGCTGTTGGTGATTCTGTGCAACAGACACAGAAGAGAAACGTTTCTGCGGGAACCGAGGGAGGAAAGAGAGAGCGACTGCTTGATTTTTGTTACGCTAGAATGCCTGCTGTAGTTACTGACTATAAAGCGAGCAGCGCGGTTTTGAACCGATTCCAGGCTTCGGGATAGATAATCTTGATCAGGTGACCATATAGAACATGCGTATTCGAGTTTAGGACGCACGAGTGTTTGGAAGCACGAGCTTACGCGTGGAAGGAGGGGCATCACGAAGATTCATCACGGAGGGGTAACACGAAGGAGGGGAATCACGAAAGAAATAATTTTTATGTCCATGGCTAAATGCTTCGTAATTTAGGAAGGAAATGAAACGCTTCTCACCCACTGCAACATTTTTATGTCAACCAATGCATGCTGCTATTTTCCAAAAGGAAACGGAGCTGTTCTGGACCAATATAACATTTCCATATCCACGCCTACATACAGCTTATTTTCCAGTAGGAAATGAACGCGTCTCCCCAATGCAACATATTGATATCCCCAACTACATGATGCGCATTTTTGAGAAGAAAATAGTACGTTTTCGAACATAACACATTTTTATATCCACGACCACATCCTGCGTATTTTCGTTTGGCCCCGGAAATTACGCAGGAACTAGTCGTGGATCTAGAAATGTTGTATTGGCTAAGGGGTGTTCCATTTCCTTCACAAAAATACGCAGCATGTATTGGTGGATATAAAAATGTTCTATGAGTATTTATATAACACCAAGAATACATGTTGCACCTTTTCCAGAGGGGACTGCAACGCTTCTCAGCCAATACAACATTTTTTATATACATGACTGCATGCTGCGTATTTTCGAGATGGAAATGGAACGCTTCTTACCCAATACATATTTCTATCCATGGCTACATCCTTCGTATTTTAGAAAGGAAATGAAACGCTTCTCACCCATTACAACATTTTTATGTCCACGAGCGCATGCTGCTTTTTTTCCAGAGGGAAATGCAACGCTTCTCACATAATACAACTTTAGGATATCCACGACTACCTCCTGCGTATTTTCCAGGTGGAAATGGAACGCTTCACACCCCATACAACAATTTTATATCCACGACACTACATCCCGCGTGTTTTCGTTTGCCCCTGAAAATTACGCAGGATGTAGTCGTGGATATAGAAATCTTGTATTGGCTAAGGAGCGCTCCATTTCCTTCGAGAAAATACGCAGCATGTATCGGTGGAATCAAATTGCTGTATACATTTTTATATAAAACCGAGAATACATGCTGCACATTTTCCAGAGAGAACTGGAACGCTTCTCAGCCAATACAGCATTTTTATAGATATGACTGCATGCTGCGTATTTTCGAGAAGGAAATTTAACACTTCTCGCCCAATACATTTTTATATCCATGGCTATATCCTTGCTATTTTGGAAAGGAAATGAAATGATCCTCACCCATTACAACATTTTTATGCCCACCAATGCCTGCTGCTTTTTTCAGAAGGAAATGGAACGCTGCTCACCCAATACAACTTTACCATATCCACGACTACATCCTGCGTATTTCAAAGGTGGAAATGGAACGCTTCTCCCCGAATACAACACTTTTATATCCATGACTACATGCTGCGCATTTTCGAAAAGAAAATGGAATGCTTCCCACCCAATACAACTATTATATCCACAACTACATCCTGTGTACTTTCGCTTGCCCCTGAAAATTATGCAGGGTGTAGTCGTCGATATAGAAGTGGTGTATTGGTTGAGCAGTGTTCCATTTCCAGAAAGAACTGCAATGCGTCCAGAGAGAACTGCAACGCTTCTTACCCATTACAACATTTTTATGTCGACCAATGCATGCTGCTTTTTTTCGAGAAGGAAATGGGACGCATTTGAGCCATTATAACATTGCTCTATCCACGACTACAACCTGCGCATTTTCGTGAGGTAAATGAAACAGCCCTCCCCCAATACAACTTTTTTATATCCACAACTACAGGCTGCCCATTTTCCAGAAGAAAATGGAACGCTTCACAACAAATACATCATTTTTATATCCACAACTACATCCTGCGTATTTTAGTTTGCCCCTGAAAATTACGCTGGGTGTAGTCGTGGATACAGAAATCTTGTATTGGCTAAGCAGTGTTCCATTTCCTTCTCGAAAATACGCTGCATGTATTGGTGGATATTTATTTATTTATTTATGTATTCATTTATTTCAGAATACTGCAGGCCGGCATGGCCCAGTGTCAAGCAGGTTCTATTGTGGATATTGCTTAGATGGAGACAAAGCCTCAAATCAGGAACAGCGAAGCCATTTTTTGTACACAACAACAAAAACCAATAACAGACTAATATGGAGTTTAAGATAAAAACAGAAAGAAAAAACGAAAGAAGTAACCAAAACAGAGATAAGTTAATAATATGTCCACAATACTGCGAGCGGCGACTGGCTAAACGGCGAAGGTTCAGCGGACCGTTGAAAAGGAAGGAAAAACACTTCACCAGCTGTGGCGACGCTTGAGTGGAGTGGAGCGGTGGAGTCGCTGGCAGGTGATTGCGTTGGCGGAGAGGCTGCTCGCCGAGTGGACGAGCAGACGGGTCGGCGCACGGTTGTAGAAGGCGGCGAGGCTGCTCGCCAAGTGGACAAGCAGACGAGTTGGCGCACGGTTGTAGAAGGCGGCGAGGCTGTTCGCCGAGTGGACAAGCAGACGAGTTGGCGCACGGTTGTAGAAGGCGGCGCCCTCAGGCACAACCGGTCGGTGGTCTCCCTGCGCACATACACAGCGTGGAGGATGGCGGTATGCGCTTGGGCTCGTCCCGTGGCTGACACTCGGTAGTAGAACTCCGATAGCCACCCGAGGTGGCGAAGCTTGCTTCTCGCAGACGTTCAGCTGCCCGGACCGTCGGGGCGTCTCTTTCCCACGATCACCTACTCTCGAGGACGTCTGGAAGCTTGGACACTGTCGGGCCCTTCGTGCTCGAGTCCGCAACCCGACGACACGGACCCTGACACCAGCGTCCCTTCCTTCGAGTTCTCAGAGTCCGACTGCCGCCTTCCCCTCTTCGTCATCGTCTTTGCCTTGGTTTGCTACGTGTCCTCTTTGAATTGGTCGTAGCCGGTATTCTTCTCCGCGCGCACGTGCCATGTCCCGCCGACGTCTTCCTTTTTCATGCGCCGCACGTGTCCGTTGCGCGGTGTCTCGCTCGCGTCACGCCACCGCGTTTGCGTCACTGGCGACACCAGCACCACCACACAGCATCGAGCACACCGCACATGCACAGGTAGCGCACTCACTCATCACAAGAGTCCCCCCCGAAGAGAAGTTTTTTTTATAAAAAAAAAACTTGGAGCTCGATGAGTGATGTAAACTGGCAAACATGCATATACTGTTACCTGCTATGCACACATGCACAATAAAAAGTCACCGATTGAGTATTCACACTTGGAATCTCATACAAATACAAAATAAAGCGACTTGAGAAGTACACCTCCTCTACAAACAAAGTACTCGATATTCACTCCTCGGCACCTCTACGAAACAACACATTTCCTAACAATGCCAGGTATCATCGCTGCCTAATATCGAGTGCCATGTGAAACATACTGCCTGCAAGGGCAACGAGGTCCAAGAGGCTTTCGTGGGCTTGAAGAAAAACGGTTTCTTCGAACGCATCGTGGACCGGCATGGATTCCACCTTGAGTTATAGGAACTTCAGGAAAGATATTCTTAGGCGTAAACTCCACATCTTGAACTTTTATCTTGAGCTCATTTAAGTCCTTCGATCTTATGATGGCTTCATTTCTGACTGCTGGGCCTGGCTTCAGACATTCAGCCTGGTTGTCTGTCTCCTCTTCTTCGACCACAACGAAGGTCGACGCTTGAAACGTGTCCATCGGCTCTCTTTCTTCGTATCGTTTCAGCATGTTGATGTGGAACAATTTTCTGGAGTTCCCAACATCCAACCAATAGTCAAAGTCATTTTCCTTGCCGGACACGATGAAAGGTCCCTTCCAATGCATTAACAACTTATTATGTTCGGCTGGGAGCAGTATCAAGGCTCGATCTCCCACCTTGAGTTGTCGGCGATAACACTTTCTATCGTAATATTTCTTTTGTGAGGCTTGTGCTTTGCTCAGATTTTGATGCGCAAGGTGCAGCGTTTTTTCAAGCCGCTCCCGCAGGTCCAATACGTACTGATATATTGTTTTAGTTTCCTCGTTGATCTCATTTTTGGTCCACAGCTCTTTGAGTACATTTAGTGGACCCCTTGCTTGTCGACCGTATATGAGTTCGAAAGGTGAAAACCCGAGACTCGTCTGTGGCACCTCACGGTAAGCAAACAAAAGTGGAGCGAGATATCGATCCCACATCTTGGGTTGTTGTTGGCACAGCTTGCGAAGCATTGCTTTCAACGTGCCATTAAAGCGTTCGACCATCCCATTGCACATTGGATGATAAGGAGTGCAGCTGAGGTGTTTTATCCTAACATTTCATTCACCTCCTTCATCAAACTGGATGTGAAACAGGCTGCGTTGTCACAAAGGATCTCGCGCGGGAAACCAATTCTGGAAAACATTTCCAGCAGCCCTTCAGCCACTGTAGCCGAATCGATCGCCGGTAGTGGTACGGCATCAGGATATCTCGTGGCGAAGTCGACCAGCGTCAGAATATAGCGGTTTCCTTTGCTCGAGATCGGAGACAAAGGACCGATGAGGTCCACTGCAACTCGCTCGAACGGCGTATCGATTAGTGGCATGTGTCCGAGTGGAGCTTTGCCGAGTCTGCCTTTCGGTAGCGTCCTCTGGCAGGAGTCACATGATCGGACAAATCTTTTAATATCTGCTTGAATGCCCGGCCAGTAAAACGCATTGAGTACCTTTTCGGCAGTTTTCTTTATTCCCTGATGGCCAGACAATGGATTTTCATGGGCTAGTACCAAAATTTGGGCCCGAAGACTTCTGGGCACCACCGCTTGCTCCACCGTCTTCCCAGGGCAGTATTGGTAAGAGCGATACATGAGCCCTTTATCCATATAAAATGACTGCGCCGTGGACCCAGAACCTTGAAACGTCCGGCCAATCTTCTTCCTGCAAATGTCCAAACTTGAATCTTGTTCTTGTTCCCGTTGGAACACCTGCCTTGACACCTTCAATAGGTTTAAATCACTCTTGTGGTGCATCTTCGCGACCTTCGCGCCAACGACCGCAGGATCGGCTGCCGTTACCGACGCGTCCATGCGATCCTGTCTAAGAGATCTGTGGTCGCCCCCTGAAACTTTCGTGAAGTTTTTCCAGTCTGGATCGGGATCCGTGTGGTTATGTGCCCCAGGGACATTGCCTACTATGACGTCGTACAGGGGGTTTTCCAAACATTTCACAATGGCGCGACCACTGAAGTATGGCGAAGATATGGTGACCTCCGCCTCTGAGGCTTCAATCATACTACCATCGGCTAGAAACAGCTTTGCCTTGCTGCCGGTCAGGGCTCTATCAGGGACCAAAGACCTGCGTACGACCAGACTGCTGCTGCCCGTGTCCCGTAGCACTGAAACCTTCTGTCCGAACACCTCTCCTGGCAATACCGGCATGTTGTAGATTTCATTGGCTTGATGTCCAGATGCTTGCCTTGTATTTTGGTTGGACCACCTCGACCTCTCCTGTCCTGAGACCTCAATTGGTGACGAAAGACACGCTGTGGATTCCTTTCCTCCACCACCTTTCCGTCGGCAAGACTGGGTGTCGTGACCCGTTTTCCGACAGAAGCCACAATAGGGTTGACTGACTTCTGAGCGACAATCTGACGCTTGATGTCCTGGTTTGCCACAAACGAAACATTTGGTTGAGGACTTGCCGGGTTCACCAAGGCTCTTCTGTCGTGTTTCTTCTTTCTCTCGGAAAACAAGCAGGTTGCTTTGCCGCTGCGCTTCCATGAAATGGTCAGCCGCTTCTGCTATTTGCTGAACCGTTTTACAGTTTCTTTCGCGAAGAAACAGTGAAAGGCGGTTATGGCAATTGTTCAAAAGCTGTTCTGCGACCATCAAATCTCGCACTGCTTGAAAAGTTTTGCCCTGTTCGGTCATCTCTAACCATCGATCAAAAAAACTAAACAGCCTAGTGGCGTACTGCTTAGCGGTTTCATTGTCGAGAGGCCTACTACGACGGAATTACTCCCGATAGCCCTCAGCAGTACAACGAAAACGTTGGAGCAAAGCCTTTTTCGCAGAGTCATAGTTTAGTGAGTCTTCAGGCGACAAACGGCCAAACACCTTTAATGCCTCACCATCGAGGCACAAACTCAGGGCAGTGGCCCATTTCTCTCTCGGCCATTCCTGACCACTAGCAACAAGCTCAAATCGCTTTAAATAAGCGTCCAAATCATCCCGGTTTTCATTGAACTCGGGTATTAGACTGTGAGGGTTTACCAACGATGGGCGTGCTCCCTCCATTTCGCGGACTCGATTGGTTGACTCTGCGGAGCGTCCAGCTTCCGCCAGTTTAAGGCGTAGCTGCAGTGCCTTCTGCTCCATTTGCAAACGTTCTTTTGTTGCCTCGCGCTCTGCTACCCGTTCTTCGCGAGCTTTAGCAGCCTCCACCTGAGCTCTCTCAGACTGCTCATCTACCCATTTTCTTAGCTCCGCGCCCTGCAACCCCATGCGCTCACCCAACGCTATAAATTCTGCCATACTCATCGCGGTAACTCTCTAGACATGCAAATGGAAAAAATGGCTTCGTCCTGTCCTGTCCTGTCGTAGCGGACGCCAATTTGTCAAGCAGGTTCTATTGTGGATATTGCTTAGATGGAGACAAAGCCTCAAATCAGGAACAGCGAAGCCATTTTTTGTACACAACAACAAAAACCAATAACAGACTAATATGGAGTTTAAGATAAAAACAGAAAGGAAAAACGAAAGTAACCAAAACAGAGATAAGTTAATAATATGTCCACAATACTGCGAGCGGCGACTGGCTAAACGGCGAAGGTTCAGCGGACCGTTGAAAAGGAAGGAAAAACACTTCACCAGCTGTGGCGACGCTTGAGTGGAGTGGAGTGGTGGAGTCGCTGGCAGGTGATTGCGTTGGCGGAGAGGCTGCTCGCCGAGTGGACGAGCAGACGGGTCGGCGCACGGTTGTAGAAGGCGGCGAGGCTGCTCGCCAAGTGGACAAGCAGACGAGTTGGCGCACGGTTGTAGAAGGCGGCGAGGCTGTTCGCCGAGTGGACAAGCAGACGAGTTGGCGCACGGTTGTAGAAGGCGGCGCCCTCAGGCACAACCGGTCGGTGGTCTCCCTGCGCACATACACAGCGTGGAGGATGGCGGTATGCGCTTGGGCTCGTCCCGTGGCTGACACTCGGTAGTAGAACTCCGATAGCCACCCGAGGTGGCGAAGCTTGCTTCTCGCAGACGTTCAGCTGCCCGGACCGTCGGGGCGTCTCTTCCCCACGATCACCTACTCTCGAGGACGTCTGGAAGCTTGGACACTGTCGGGCCCTTCGTGCTCGAGTCCGCAACCCGACGACACGGACCCTGACACCAGCGTCCCTTCCTTCGAGTTCTCAGAGTCCGACTGCCGCCTTCCCCTCTTCGTCATCCTCTTTGCCTTGGTTTGCTACGTGTCCTCTTTGAATTGGTCGTAGCCGGTATTCTTCTCCGAGCGCACGTGCCATGTCCCGCCGACGTCTTCCTTTTTCATGCGCCGCACGTGTCCGTTGCACGGTGTCTCGCTCGCGTCACGCCACCGCGTTTGCGTCACTGGCGACACCAGCACCACCACACAGCATCGAGCAACCGCACATGCACAGGTAGCGCACTCACTCATCACACCCAGGCAGGAGTGGAATTACAGTCAAAAGGAACAGTATAGAAATAATTGATAGTAACACTGGCAGCATAAGCAATACACCACTGTCGCTAGTACAATTTTATCAAAGGAATAAAAAAAGAAAAGGAAAAGAAAAAGAAACAGCGCCAACAGTTTACAACAACACTCGCACGACAAGTAAAAACACAGTTTCAATGATTCAGTAATCAATACGACAAATGTTCCTCAAGGACTTCGGGAAAATTGTCTGCTTCGCAAACAAACTCGGGCAGAGTGTTCCAATCCGAAACAGTGCGGGGAAAGAAACTCTGTTTGAATGCCTCCGTTTTGGCGCAAATGTGTTGTCGGGTGTGTTTGTGATTGTTGCGCGTAGTTCTAGCTGTAATGGTCTTTAAATATGAAGGTGTAGATATACCAAGTTTTCCGTTCAAAATGTTGCGCAAGAACTTTAGTCGACTAATTTTTCTGCGAACAGCCAAGGTGGGGATGTTATGAGCTTTCATTAGTTGAGTTGGTGAATCTAGTCGTTTGTATTTATTGAATATAAATCTAATGGCTTTCTTTTGCAGCGCTTCTAAGCTCTGTATATATTTTTTAGTGTACGGATCCCATACAACGGACGCATACTACAACTTATGTCTGATAATAGAATCATACGCTTGAAGTTTAACATTAACAGTTGCCTTTGCAAGCTTCCTTTTCAAAAAATACAGTTTTCGAAAAGCTGAAGTGCACACTGACGAAATGTGTGCCCGCCACGTCATATCACTTGAAAGAGTAATCCCTAAACACTTATATTGCGTTACTGATTGAATGGGAGATCCATGAATATTATAGGTAAACACACTAGGATTTATTTTCCGTGTTATATTTATAAGCACTGTTTTATCAACGTTTAATTCCATGTCGCATGCTGCGCACCAGCACTCAATATTGCGAGGGGTTTGCTGCAATAGATTATGGTCATCATAACAAGTTATTTCTTTAAACAGAACCCAATCATCCGCGAAAAGTTTAATAGACACTGAGTCAGGGATTTCTTGCACTAAATCATTTACATATATAAGGAATAATAGTGGCCCCAACACACTTCCCTGTGGCACACCAGAAGTTACATTGAGCGTCCTAGATACACTAGATTTTATTTCAACGACTGTCCTGCGCATTTTCCACGTGGAAATCGAACGCTTCCCACCCAATACAACATTTTTATATCCACGACTACATGCTGCGTATTTTCAAGAAGGAAATGGAACGCTTCCCACCAAATACACATTTTTATATCCAAGAGTACATCCTGTGTATTTTAGTTTATCCCTGGAAATTACGCAAGATGTAGTCGTGGATATAGAAATGTTGTTCTGGCTAAGGGGTGTTCCATTTCCTTCTCGAAAATACGCAGCATGTATTGGTGGATATGAAAATGTCAAGATGGAAATGTAACGTTTCCCACCCAATACATTTTTATATCACTGGGCACATCTTTTGTATTTTACAAAGGAAATAAAGCGCTCCTCACCCATTACAACACTTTTATGTCCACCAATGCATGCTGCTTTTTTCCAGAAGGAAATGGAATGCTTCGTACCCGATACAACTTTACTATATCCACGACTCCATCCTGCGCATTTTCCACGTGGAAATCGAACGCTTCCCACCCAATACAACATTTTTATATCCACGACTACATGCTGCGTATTTTCAAGAAGGAAATGGAACGCTTCCCACCAAATACACATTTTTATATCCAAGAGTACATCCTGTGTATTTTAGTTTATCCCTGGAAATTACGCAAGATGTAGTCGTGGATATAGAAATGTTGTTCTGGCTAAGGGGTGTTCCATTTCCTTCTCGAAAATACGCAGCATGTATTGGTGGATATGAAAATGTCAAGATGGAAATGTAACGTTTCCCACCCAATACATTTTTATATCACTGGGCACATCTTTTGTATTTTACAAAGGAAATGAAACGCTCCTCACCCATTACAACACTTTTATGTCCACCAATGCATGCTGCTTTTTTCCAGAAGGAAATGGAATGCTTCGTACCCGATACAACTTTACTATATCCACGACTCCATCCTGCGCATTTTCCACGTGGAAATCGAACGCTTCCCACCCAATACAACATTTTTATATCCACGACTACATGCTGCGTATTTTCAAGAAGGAAATGGAACGCTTCCCACCAAATACACATTTTTATATCCAAGAGTACATCCTGTGTATTTTAGTTTATCCCTGGAAATTACGCAAGATGTAGTCGTGGATATAGAAATGTTGTTCTGGCTAAGGGGTGTTCCATTTCCTTCTCGAAAATACGCAGCATGTATTGGTGGATATGAAAATGTCAAGATGGAAATGTAACGTTTCCCACCCAATACATTTTTATATCACTGGGCACATCTTTTGTATTTTACAAAGGAAATGAAGCGCTCCTCACCCATTACAACACTTTTATGTCCACCAATGCATGCTGCTTTTTTCCAGAAGGAAATGGAATGCTTCGTACCCGATACAACTTTACTATATCCACGACTCCATCCTGCGCATTTTCCACGTGGAAATCGAATGCTTCCCACCCAATACAACATAACATTTTTATATCCACGACTACATGCTGCGTATTTTCAAGAAGGAAATGGAACGCTTCCCACCAAATACACATTTTTATATCCAAGAGTACATCCTGTGTATTTTAGTTTATCCCTGGAAATTACGCAAGATGTAGTCGTGGATATAGAAATGTTGTTCTGGCTAAGGGGTGTTCCATTTCCTTCTCGAAAATACGCAGCATGTATTGGTGGATATGAAAATGTCAAGATGGAAATGTAACGTTTCCCACCCAATACATTTTTATATCACTGGGCACATCTTTTGTATTTTACAAAGGAAATGAAACGCTCCTCACCCATTACAACACTTTTATGTCCACCAATGCATGCTGCTTTTTTCCAGAAGGAAATGGAATGCTTCGTACCCGATACAACTTTACTATATCCACGACTCCATCCTGCGCATTTTCCACGTGGAAATCGAACGCTTCCCACCCAATACAACATTTTTATATCCACGACTACATGCTGCGTATTTTCAAGAAGGAAATGGAACGCTTCCCACCAAATACACATTTTTATATCCAAGAGTACATCCTGTGTATTTTAGTTTATCCCTGGAAATTACGCAAGATGTAGTCGTGGATATAGAAATGTTGTTCTGGCTAAGGGGTGTTCCATTTCCTTCTCGAAAATACGCAGCATGTATTGGTGGATATGAAAATGTCAAGATGGAAATGTAACGTTTCCCACCCAATACATTTTTATATCACTGGGCACATCTTTTGTATTTTACAAAGGAAATGAAACGCTCCTCACCCATTACAACACTTTTATGTCCACCAATGCATGCTGCTTTTTTCCAGAAGGAAATGGAATGCTTCGTACCCGATACAACTTTACTATATCCACGACTCCATCCTGCGCATTTTCCACGTGGAAATCGAACGCTTCCCACCCAATACAACATTTTTATATCCACGACTACATGCTGCGTATTTTCAAGAAGGAAATGGAACGCTTCCCACCAAATACACATTTTTATATCCAAGAGTACATCCTGTGTATTTTAGTTTATCCCTGGAAATTACGCAAGATGTAGTCGTGGATATAGAAATGTTGTTCTGGCTAAGGGGTGTTCCATTTCCTTCTCGAAAATACGCAGCATGTATTGGTGGATATGAAAATGTCAAGATGGAAATGTAACGTTTCCCACCCAATACATTTTTATATCACTGGGCACATCTTTTGTATTTTACAAAGGAAATGAAACGCTCCTCACCATTACAACACTTTTATGTCCACCAATGCATGCTGCTTTTTTCCAGAAGGAAATGGAATGCTTCGTACCCGATACAACTTTACTATATCCACGACTCCATCCTGCGCATTTTCCACGTGGAAATCGAATGCTTCCCACCCAATACAACATTTTTATATCCACGACTACATGCTGCGACTACACTTTTATGTCCACCAATGCATGCTGCTTTTTTCCAGAAGGAAATGGAATGCTTCGTACCCGATACAACTTTACTATATCCACGACTCCATCCTGCGCATTTTCCACGTGGAAATCGAATGCTTCCCACCCAATACAACATTTTTATATCCACGACTACATGCTGCGTATTTTCAAGAAGGAAATGGAACGCTTCCCACCAAATACACATTTTTATATCCAAGAGTACATCCTGTGTATTTTAGTTTATCCCTGGAAATTACGCAAGATGTAGTCGTGGATATAGAAATGTTGTTCTGGCTAAGGGGTGTTCCATTTCCTTCTCGAAAATACGCAGCATGTATTGGTGGATATGAAAATGTCAAGATGGAAATGTAACGTTTCCCACCCAATACATTTTTATATCACTGGGCACATCTTTTGTATTTTACAAAGGAAATGAAACGCTCCTCACCCATTACAACACTTTTATGTCCACCAATGCATGCTGCTTTTTTCCAGAAGGAAATGGAATGCTTCGTACCCGATACAACTTTACTATATCCACGACTCCATCCTGCGCATTTTCCACGTGGAAATCGAACGCTTCCCACCCAATACAACATTTTTATATCCACGACTACATGCTGCGTATTTTCAAGAAGGAAATGGAACGCTTCCCACCAAATACACATTTTTATATCCAAGAGTACATCCTGTGTATTTTAGTTTATCCCTGGAAATTACGCAAGATGTAGTCGTGGATATAGAAATGTTGTTCTGGCTAAGGGGTGTTCCATTTCCTTCTCGAAAATACGCAGCATGTATTGGTGGATATGAAAATGTCAAGATGGAAATGTAACGTTTCCCACCCAATACATTTTTATATCACTGGGCACATCTTTTGTATTTTACAAAGGAAATGAAACGCTCCTCACCCATTACAACACTTTTATGTCCACCAATGCATGCTGCTTTTTTCCAGAAGGAAATGGAATGCTTCGTACCCGATACAACTTTACTATATCCACGACTCCATCCTGCGCATTTTCCACGTGGAAATCGAACGCTTCCCACCCAATACAACATTTTTATATCCACGACTACATGCTGCGTATTTTCAAGAAGGAAATGGAACGCTTCCCACCAAATACACATTTTTATATCCAAGAGTACATCCTGTGTATTTTAGTTTATCCCTGGAAATTACGCAAGATGTAGTCGTGGATATAGAAATGTTGTTCTGGCTAAGGGGTGTTCCATTTCCTTCTCGAAAATACGCAGCATGTATTGGTGGATATGAAAATGTCAAGATGGAAATGTAACGTTTCCCACCCAATACATTTTTATATCACTGGGCACATCTTTTGTATTTTACAAAGGAAATGAAACGCTCCTCACCCATTACAACACTTTTATGTCCACCAATGCATGCTGCTTTTTTCCAGAAGGAAATGGAACTCCTCACCCATTACAACACTTTTATGTCCACCAATGCATGCTGCTTTTTCCAGAAGGAAATGGAATGCTTCGTACCCGATACAACTTTACTATATCCACGACTCCATCCTGCGCATTTTCCACGTGGAAATCGAACTGCTTCCCACCCAATACAACATTTTTATATCCACGACTACATGCTGCGTATTTTCAAGAAGGAAATGGAACGCTTCCCACCAAATACACATTTTTATATCCAAGAGTACATCCTGTGTATTTTAGTTTATCCCTGGAAATTACGCAAGATGTAGTCGTGGATATAGAAATGTTGTTCTGGCTAGGGGTGTTCCATTTCCTTCTCGAAAATACGCAGCATGTATTGGTGATATGAAAATGTCAAGATGGAAATGTAACGTTTCCCACCCAATACATTTTTATATCTAAGGAAATGAAACGCTCCTCACCCATTACAACACTTTTATGTCCACCAATGCATGCTGCTTTTTTCCAGAAGGAAATGGAATGCTTCGTACCCGATACAACTTTACTATATCCACGACTCCATCCTGCGCATTTTCCACGTGGAAATCGAACGCTTCCCACCCAATACAACATTTTTATATCCACGACTACATGCTGCGTATTTTCAAGAAGGAAATGGAACGCTTCCCACCAAATACACATTTTTATATCCAAGAGTACATCCTGTGTATTTTAGTTTATCCCTGGAAATTACGCAAGATGTAGTCGTGGATATAGAAATGTTGTTCTGGCTAAGGGGTGTTCCATTTCCTTCTCGAAAATACGCAGCATGTATTGGTGGATATGAAAATGTCAAGATGGAAATGTAACGTTTCCCACCCAATACATTTTTATATCACTGGGCACATCTTTTGTATTTTACAAAGGAAATGAAACGCTCCTCACCCATTACAACACTTTTATGTCCACCAATGCATGCTGCTTTTTTCCAGAAGGAAATGGAATGCTTCGTACCCGATACAACTTTACTATATCCACGACTCCATCCTGCGCATTTTCCACGTGGAAATCGAACGCTTCCCACCCAATACAACATTTTTATATCCACGACTACATGCTGCGTATTTTCAAGAAGGAAATGGAACGCTTCCCACCAAATACACATTTTTATATCCAAGAGTACATCCTGTGTATTTTAGTTTATCCCTGGAAATTACGCAAGATGTAGTCGTGGATATAGAAATGTTGTTCTGGCTAAGGGGTGTTCCATTTCCTTCTCGAAAATACGCAGCATGTATTGGTGGATATGAAAATGTCAAGATGGAAATGTAACGTTTCCCACCCAATACATTTTTATATCACTGGGCACATCTTTTGTATTTTACAAAGGAAATGAAACGCTCCTCACCCATTACAACACTTTTATGTCCACCAATGCATGCTGCTTTTTTCCAGAAGGAAATGGAATGCTTCGTACCCGATACAACTTTACTATATCCACGACTCCATCCTGCGCATTTTCCACGTGGAAATCGAACGCTTCCCACCCAATACAACATTTTTATATCCACGACTACATGCTGCGTATTTTCAAGAAGGAAATGGAACGCTTCCCACCAAATACACATTTTTATATCCAAGAGTACATCCTGTGTATTTTAGTTTATCCCTGGAAATTACGCAAGATGTAGTCGTGGATATAGAAATGTTGTTCTGCCTAAGGGGTGTTCCATTTCCTTCTCGAAAATACGCAGCATGTATTGCTAGATATGAAAATGTCAAGATGGAAATGTAACGTTTCCCACCCAATACATTTTTATATCGCTGGGCTCATCTTTTGCGTGGTTGGAGGTGGAGTCAGTGTAGTCAAGTTGTTGGCGGCCGGCTCATCCTTCGTTTCTGGCGAAAATTCCGTTACCGTGCTGCAACTGCTGCGTGTGTTTGTGTGGTGGCATTATGTTCTTTCTACTTTCCTCCTTACGTTAACCCTGGTTCAATCCTGGCGTTTCTGTGACTGGATCCCGTAACGTCAATAACTACGTCTCGCTGAAAATAAATGTAAGTACCAGATTTGAATGGCTCAGCATGATGCCTGTGAGATCACTCATGTGTTCCGCGGATAGGGCAAATCGGTCTGTGACAAATACAAGGAGGATTAATGCTATGTAAGATCTAAGATAGTGGACGCATTAAATGCAAAGCAACGCAACTGTTGTTTTATTATTCAGATCACCGTGTATGAATGCATTGTGAAACTTTCTTAGGTCTATGTGCGTGTTCAGCCTGATTAGTGAGTAACGAGTGCATTGGATTCGTTCCCACCATCCTGTAATTTGGTCGTTACGGGTAGCGAGTGCAGCGCCTGTACAACAATGTGGGATAGTAGTAATTTACTCGTGTCTTACACAGACGAATACATGCAAGTGATATCACGCGTTGTAGGGCAACCGTTGCTGCGCGTTCTTTCACTGTGGCATTGCAGTCGTGAGATTTCAGTTCAGGGCTGCGAAATTTATGTGCATGTGATGTGGATGTGAAAATCGCGCATTGTTTGAGGTGGCATGTCAGCAGAACTGCCGCAGGCAATCATGATGTTAATGGTGGTGGAATGACTTCTCGCAGCTCAGCATTCATATGAGCATGAGTGTCGTTGTGCTCGTTCTCGGTAATATTTAAACTTTGTCAGAGGCATGTGACTCGTTTGCGAATGTTCGTTATTATTATTTCTCACTGTCCACGCTGTTGCGGTTTTCTGCATTTTGGGGTTCGTCATTCTTGCAGACCGCAAATACCAAAACAATTACACGACCTGTTATCTGGTTCCACAGTATTGTTACAGGGACGCTGTTGTGCACAGTAGATTTTTGGTATGCCATAAGCTCTCCAACTTAATGAGCAAACAGACAATTCATTGTCTGTTTGCTCATTAAGTGTTTTTAACAAATAAAGAACGAGCCCTTGACCCCTTCCCTTTCGTTATAAGCTGTCCAGTGTTTCACGTGGTACGGACTGGGGAGTGAAGACTTGAACCAGGTTGCTGGGCTGATAGCGCAGGACAGAGATGATAAGGGGACGAACAACGAACTAAATTAATACGTCGGGCTATGGGTGAGCGGCGTGTTACGACGACCTATAAATGAACGTTTGGGCGTATTTTGTTTATTTTTATTATATATTACGGGCGCCACCAGCTTGTCCGGTGCCGGGATCTAGCGGTGCAGGCCTATACCTATATCGTCAAATCAAAGTCACGGTGCCATTCAACAGTTTTCTGCGGAACGCTTGACATTTTCCTCCTACCCCGCGGCACACTCGCTATCCCAAATGAGCCACATTTCGTTGCATTGTACTAACTTCACTATTGCCTCATGGAAGGCAGTTTTGTGCAGGCGAACTCGAAGCCACAGCGAAAATTTGTGGATGCTATGCACAGCTGTGGTGCGCAGTCACTGTGCCCGTCGATCGCGCGACCTTGAAGGTCCCATTTACTAAAGGAGCCCTGCAACATTTGTGATCTCGATGGCAAACGATGCCTAACAGTCGTGGATGTTGTTGTGAACGTGTGAGCCAAATATTATTGAGCTGCGTGCACCAGGAAATTTTTTATTTGGTTTCAAACACAGCTGTAATTCACATTGCTCTTCGTTCCAACAAATGTCGCTAGGCCGTGGACTACTTTGCTCGAGGCAGATATATCACTGGCTGAACTTACGATCACCAAAAGGTAGTCTGGAAATGTATGTTTGTTCATTTTGCATTAAAGAAATATAGGCAATCTGAGTGCCTGTCTTTAAAAAGACCGAGGTGAGCGAAGGGACCTAATCGTTGGCGCCAGTGACGTTACTTGTTGAAAGAAGAGCAGGCAAGTCGTGGGTTGGTGCTGCTAGTGACGTCACTTGTTGAAAATTAGCAGGCGATTACATGATGTATTTAAAATGAAACTGCAAATCCACTGCTGCTTGCAGCACAATAACATTTGGCTCACACGTTCACAGAAGCCTCAACGACTGATTGGCACCGTTTGCTCAGTGTGTTCAAAAAGTGTTCCAGGGACCCTTTCATACCGAGTGCGCAGTTAGCACGTAAAACGCCTCGAAGAATATTCCCACCGTCTAAGTGTGAAGCATGTGTGTCGCTCGATTTCTACATGCTGCGTATGGGAATGCGTCCAAAATAAACTACGAATCAGTAATGTGCAGTTGAACGTTCACGAGTCCCATACTATTCGGCGGTGGTAGCATCAGCAGATGCATCAATCTTCCTGCGGAGATGGCCCAAACACCACTGTATAAATGAGAGAGACATAGACACAGCGCCTTTGCCGCAGGCCGGCTGTTGTATCCTGACTTCTTTCTTCTCTTCCTTTTCGCCGCTGGGCATCTAGCACGAGCGTCCAAGCTTTGGCGGAGCTCGCTGAGCTTCGTACATATGTACATAGGTATATGTACTACATACAATCCTGGGAGTGTTATATTGTATGTGCACATATACCCGATAGAAGGGACGGGGGGGACGACCGCCTTCTTAGCTCAGCGGTAGAGCATCGGACGCCTTATCCGAAGGTCGTGGGTTCGGTTCCCACAGAAGGCAGGTTTGTCTTTTCGTCCATTAAAATTTCTTTATACTTACTCCACAAGATAATACTGCAATTAAGAACCCAAATAACCTCCTGTGCTTTCCTAGGCTTCATAGTTTGTTGCTTCGATATATATATATATATATATATATATATATATATATATATGTATGGTGCAGGCAGCAGTGCAGAAGAACCAGGCACTCGAGGAAAATTCATTTTGGGTGTTTATCTATTGCAAGTTGCAGGATATTATGAACACTTCCTGTAAAGGGCGCAGTCTATGAGAGAGATGCATTTCAAATTTCGTTCCTCAAAGCACAGTTGTTGAACAGCTTTATAGAAATTAACGCCCCCCCCCCCTTTTTTTTTTCCTTTGCAGGAATACATGCGGTTTAATTGGCGGTTGTACGCATAACCTGATAGGGCACCAACTGCCTTCTACCACGGCCCCACCGCGGTTCTACATTGAAAGCTTTTCCGTGACGGCGGTTTCAGCGTGTCATATGATGCCAGTAGCATCGTATTCACCAGCTGCACTAAGCCTGGACACTACAACTAGTTTTTGATGAGTGTGAACGTGAACTGGTTGCGCGTTTGGTCGAGGTTGCATTCTCAAAGGAGTTGGCTGTTCGAAGTGTTTTGTTTAATGACTAGATATAAGGTAACAGTGTTTTTTCTAAATGTGAAAGAGGGCGAAATTCGGAGACTCTCAGCTTAATCCTGCACATGTAGACCTGATGGTTATTTGAAGTCCCTTTTAAGAATAGCTTCATGTGCTGGGTGCCAAAATTTTCTTTTTTGGCTTCCAACTGATGCTTGCCAGTCTGATCGCCGTTCATGTCAGATTTGCATAGATGTGCGTAATACAGTGCTTTGTAGAGAGCCGCATCTGTATTTTGTATATGTAATTGAGAATATTGCTTCCTTTTTTTGTTTTTCGTCGCCTCAACACTGTCTTCACTGTATTCGACTTCGAGCACGTATGTTGCTTCATTATGAAACGGAGGTTGCTTCGATGTGAGAGATTGTGCACTGCATTGCGACGTTGTTCATTATACCGATTTTGTTAATATTTCATGCGCTAATTTCTTTGAAGGTCACTTTGGTCAGTATTCAACGACACTTGATTGATGTTTTTGGCTGTCTTTTAAAGTATGCCTCATTACATCAGCTGATGTCCTAGACAAATTTTAACTTTCATGTCTGAGTCATATTTGAGTTCTTTTGCTCATATTCCTTGATTTTATGCGGTGAAGACACTGCATAACGTGATTGAAAGCGGCTATCACACAGTAATCCATTGTTCTGTCTCCGCCATATAACCGAATGCGCTGCTCTCATTGTGAAAAGCACATAGTCGTTTGGCTGTTGATTATTGTGTGACTACTAGTGGGCTCTTTCTGTAAGCCTCTAGCCGTTAATAAGTTCCAAATATATTTAAAGTATTTCTTCTGCAGTTCCTTTTGAATATTTGTGGTTTTGTTTTTCTCGCATTTATCATTTTCTTATCTTTTTAACTTGCAGTTAGTTTCTCAATAAAATGTTGATGTAGCAGTGTTTCGACTTCGTGATCATTGGCACAGAGGCCTCCTTGTTAGGCTGCTTGCCATGAAACTGTCTATCCTTCACTGTAGAAAGATATGTCATTACTATTTTTGGTAGGTTTGCTTCATACTCTACAAATTACATGCTAGGTTGATTTTTGTATTCATGACAACCAATTTTGACTTAAATGCTAAGACTGATGAAGCCTTTGTTGAGAACCGTGCACCTACCTTACTGCACTATTTTTGCCCTGTTGCACTCAGTGCCGATGCCTTTAACCACGAGAAAAAAAAGTTCCAGGCAAGTGCGATGCCAGGACTTCTTCCTATGACGTAACTACGATAGTATTCGGCAGGCACTACTCCCCACTCTGCAGCACCGAAAAGATTATGGTGCAGCTGGTAACATAGCAGGTCGCAGCTACTACCACAAAGGCAGGGACGGCGTCCGCGGATGGGGGTGCCCCCCAAAATTATGATCCCGTTGACACCTTCAGAACCACAGAGTTAATGCCTTAAGGGTGCAAAAAATGTCTTGTGGTTATTTGTACCCCTAAGGCTTTAGCTTACAATCTGAGGGTGGTAACCAGATCAAAATTTTGGTGGGCGCGCCCTGTTCCCGAACACGATTCCTGCTTCTTTTTCAGATTACGGCTAACGTTTCAGGAACAGCTTTTTGATGACGTCTTTGGTAAGTCTTTAAACGGGTTCAGAAATCCCGGTAAATGGGATTATTGGAGGCTCCCCCAAGCCGTCGAAAAGACCAGCTTTTTGATGACGTCTTTGGTAAGTCTTTAGACGGATTCAGAAATCCCGGTAAATGGGATTATTGGAGGCTCCCCCACGCCGTCGAAAAGACCAGCTTTCTGATGGCGTTTCAAAGACGTTCAGGAAACGTCTCGTATATGTGCAACAAGACGGACATTAGACGAGATATACGACGTCTTCTAGACCAAAACTTCTTACGCGTGCCGTCTCTGAGACGTCGTTAACGTCTCCGATATCCGTCTCGAAGACGTCTTAAATCCTTTGTGTGCTAGCTGGGTTGTCACCCAATACAACATTACTATATCCGCGACTACGTTCTGCGTATTTTCCAGGAGGAAATACAACGCTTCTCGCCCAATACAACATTTTATGTCCACCAATGCATGCTGCTTTTTAAAGAAGGAAATCGGACGCTTCTCAGCCAACATAACATATCTGTATTCAAGACTATATACTGCGTATTTTCGAGAATGAAATGGAACACTCCAGAACAAATACAACATTTTTATATCCATGACTACATGCTGCGTATTTTCCAAGGGAAATCGAATGCTTCTCAGCCAATACATTTTTATGTGTATGGCTGCATGCTTCGTATTTTAGAAAGGAAGTGAAACGGTTCTCGCCCATCACAGCATTTTTATGTCCCCCAGTGCATGCTGCTTTTTGCCAGAAGGGCATGGGACGCTTCTGAGCCACTATAACATTGCTCTATCCACGACTATATCCTGCACATTATCGAGAAGGAAATGGACCACTTCTCACCCAATACAACATTTTTTATATCTACGACTGCATGCCGCGCATTTTCCAGGAGGAAATGGAACGCTTCACACCCAATACACATTTTTATATTCCCAACATATCCCCAACTACTTCCTGCGTATTTTCGTTTGCCCCTGATAATTACTCAGGTTGTAGTCGTGGATATAGATATCTTGTATTGGACGAGCAGTGTTCCATTTCCTTCTCGAAAATACGCAGCATATGTTGGTGGATATAAAAATGTTGTATGAATTTTTATATGCCAAGAAGAGTACATTTTTGCGCATTTTCCAGAGGGAACTGCAACGCTTCTCAGCCAATACAGCATTTTTTATATCCACGATTGCATGCCACGCATTTTCCAGGAGAAAATGGAACGCTTCTCTCCCAATTCAAAATTTTTGTATCCACAACTGCACAATGCGGATTTCTAAGAAGGAAATAGAACGTTTCTCACTCAATACACATTTTTATATCCAAGATTACGTCCTGCGTATTATCGTTTGCCCCTGGATATTACGCAGGATGTAGTCGAGGATAAAGTAATGTTGTATTGGCTAAGCAGTGTTCCATTTCCTTCTCGAGAATACGCAGCATGTATTGGTGGATATAAAAATGTAGAATACATCCTTCGCATTTTCTAGAGAGAACTAGAAAGCTTCTCAGCCAATACAACTTTTTTATATATACGGCTGCATGCTGCGTATTTTCCAGGAGGAAATGGAACGCTTCTCCCCCAATACAACATTTTTATATCCACGACCACATGCTGCGCGTTTGCAAGTGGAAAATGGAACGCTTTCCACCCAATAGAACATTTTGATATCCACAACCACATCAGGCGCAGCTTAGCCTCAGTCGCTCTTGCGCCATTAAATGCAAATTAACTAACTACATCCTGCCCATTTTCGTTTACCCCTGAAAACTACGCAGGATGTAGTCGTGGATATGGAAATCTTGTATTGGATGAGCAGTGTTGCTTTTCCTTCTCGAAAATACGTAGGATGTATTGGTGGATATAAAAATGTATGAATTTTTATATACCACCAAGAATACATGTTGCGCATTTTCCAGAGGGAACAGCAACGCTTCCCAGCCAATACAACGTTTTTGTATCCACTACTACATGCTGCATATTTTCCAGAAGGAAATGGAATGCTTCTCACCCAATACATTTTTATAACCATGGCTACATCCTTCGTATTTTAGAAAGGAAATTAAACGGTTCTCACCGATTACTACATTTTTATGTGCACAAATGCATGCTTTTTTTTGCAGAAGGAACTGGGACGCTTCTCAGCCAATATAACATATCCATATTCAAGACTACATGCTCCGCATCTTCCAGGGAGAACTGGAACGCTTCTCCGCCATTACAACATTTTTATATACACGACTGCATGCTGCGTATTTTCTAGAAGAAAAGGGGACGCTTCTCACCGAATAGATTTTTCTATCCATGAATACATGCTTCGTATTTTAGAAAGGAAATGAAACCCTTTTCACCCATTAAACATTTTTATGTCAACCAATGCATGCGGCTTTTTTCTAGAAGAAAATGGGACACTTCTCCGCAAATATAACATTTCTATGTCCACGACTACATGCAGCGCATTTTCCAGTAAGAAAGGGAACGCGTCTCACCCAATACAACATTACTCTATCCGCGACTACCTTCTGGGTATTTTCCAGGAGGAAATGGAACGCTTCTCAGCCGACATAACATATCTGTATTCAAGACTATATGCTGCGTATTTTCGAGAATGAAGTCGAACACTCCACAACAAATACAACATTTTTATGTGGACGACTACATGCTGCGTCTTTTCCAAGGGAAATGGAATGCTTCTTACCCAATACATTTTTATATCTATGGCTGCACGCTTCGCATTTTAGAAAGGACGTGAAATGCTTCTCACCCATTACAACATATTTTTGTCCACCAATGCATGCTGTTTTTTTCCAGAAGGAAATGGGACGCTTCTCAGCCAATATAACATTTCTGTTGTGTTATCATCGCCGCTAGATTGATAGCAGCGGCGCCACTATCGCGACAGCTGGTTATATTAAAGCAGTCATGTGGCCAGCGAGCTGCATTACACGACGAGCCGTCATGGAATAAACCGCGTTTGGTTTTGCTTACGCCTTGTTACTTCGGCTGCTGTTTCCTCCCCCCCCCCCCCGAGGAAAACACTACCTTGGCGACGAGGGTGGGACTTTGCCCCAATTCTGCGGTAAGCTTACATGGCAATGGAAGGTGCGGCAGCGGCGGGTGCAGTGACACAAATCGTGGGTCGACTCGGACACATCGAGTCCTTTGACGAGTCCGCAAGCGACTGGCCGTCGTACGAGGAACGCCTGTCGTCGTTTCTTCAGGTCAACCGTATTCCCGAGGATAACAAGGTACACGCTTTCTTGAGTTTCATAGGCCCAAAGACGTACTGTCTTCTCAAGTCGTTGACCGCGCCGGAATTGCCGTCAGCTAAAAGTTTCGAGTTGTTAAAGAAACTTCTTGGTGATCATTTGTCACCGAAGCCGTCTGTAATGAGCGAACGCGCAATATTTCACAAAAGAGCGCAACTTGAGAATGAGTCAATTTCGGAGTATGTTGCGCAGTTGCGAAAGTTGGCACAGACATGCGAATTTGAATCTGCCCTCGATCAATCATTGCGGGACCGTTCTGTCTGCGGTCTGTGCCGAGAAGATATACAGCGAGTGTTATTCACGGAGGATAACAAGCTAACCTTCCAGAAAGCCGTAGAACGAGCACTAGCCATGGAAGCGGCGAAAAAGAGCGTAGCAGAAGCGCACGCTTCGGAATCAAGTGTATCGGACGTTCACAAAGTCGGAGGGATCGGAGATACTAATATGACCAAGGGAAATTGCTACCGCTGCGGGTCTGCGATGCATGTGAGCAGTGTGTGCCAGCACATTGCGGCCATCTGTTTCAAATATGCTAAGGGCACATTCAAAGAGTGTGCCAGGCTAACAAGCAGAGAACGACGAAGGGAGCACGTCGAAACGCGATGAATACGTTGAGCCCGTTCAAGCTTCTGTTAGCGTGAAGGGAATTGTTTCGCCTGGCCTGGAGCCGGCTAAAATTTCAATGCACGTACAAGACGTACCCTTGGAAATGGAGCTGGATACTGGGGCTACTGTGGCCGTAATGTCTTTCGATCAGTTTCGTCAAATGTTTCCCTGAAGCAAGGTCATGCCAACGACGCTGAAGCTGCGGACGTTCAATGGAGCCATCGTCCAGCCTGTCGGAGTGGCTCACGTTGCCGTGCTGTACGGGGAGCAGAAGGCCCAGCTGCCTTTTTACATCATTAGAGAAAAGGGACCCCCTCTTCTAGGGCGGCAATGGTTGCAAGCCATCCGACCCGACTGGAGCCATATGTTCAAGCTAAACGCTAGTCCCAGCGGGGAGCATTTTACTTCTTCCAGACTGCGCACTCTTCTAGACAGGTACCAGAATTTGTTCCAGGACGAACTGGGGACCATTACAGAAGAAAGAGCGGAATTGTTCCTGAAAGAAGGTAGCGTGCAAAAATTTATGAAGGCACGAAGTGTGCCTTTTGCATTGCAACCGGACGTCGAGGCTGAGCTTAAGAAGTTGGAAGACATGGGAGTCATTTCACCAGTCGTGACAAGTGACCGGTTGTGCCAGTAGTAAAGGATGGTGGCATAAGACTCTGCGGTGATTATAGGACCACCCTAAACCCTTGTCTTGAAACTGACCGGTATCCACTTCCGAGAATCGACGAGTTGTTCACAGCGCTTGCAGGGGGCCAAGAATTTTCGAAGATTGACCTAAATCGAGCCTATCAGCAGGTAGTAATGTCGGAGTCGTCATGAAAGTACTTGACACTAAATACACATAAAATACTTTTTTCCGTAAACAGGCTGCCGTTCGGGGTTTCTTCGGCACCTTCAATTTTCCAAAGAATTATGGACACAATGTTGAAAGACCTGAAAGGCGTCAGCTGCTATTTGGATGACGTTCTTATCACCGGCAAGACGTGAGACGAGAATTTTGCAAACCTTGACGCGGTTCTGAAACGCTTGACTGAGCGCGGGGTGCGAGTAAAGAAAGAAAAGTGTTCGTTTTTCCAAACAAAATTACAGCATCTGGGTCATGTTGTCAGTGCCGCAGGGGTCAGCACAACGTCAGACAAGATAGAAGCACTGCTGAAAGCGTCCGCACCCACAGGCAAGCAGCAACTACAATCGTTTCTGGGCATCGTGAATTACTACGGGAAATTTGTTCCTCGATTGTCGACGCTGGCGAGTCCACTTTACAAACTAGCGCGACCAGCCATGGCTTTGGGATAAGTCATGTCAAGGGGCGTTCGCGGAAATCAAGAATGCGTTGGCGTCATTCTCGGTCCTGGCGCATGATGACCCAGATAAACCTTTGCAAGTGGCATGTGAGGCTTCCCAGTACGGTGTGGGCGCAGTACTGTGTCATGTAACTGAAGATGGAAACTCTTGACCTGTGTTTTATGCCTCGTGCACGTTAACTGACGCCGAAAAAAAGTACAGTAAGCTAGAAAAAGAAGCGCTGGCCATTATCTTTGCCGTCAAAAAGTTTCATTTCTACATCTATGCAAGATCACAAGCCATTACAGACAATTATGGGGCAAAAAGCAGGCATTCCACCAATTGCAGCAGCGCGCTTACAGCGATGGGCTGTCACGTTGTCGGCTTACAAGTACTCACTCGTGTACAAAAAGTCCAGTGACAATGCAGAAGCCGATTTTTTTTCAAGGTTCCCGCTCCAGGGTCCTGAAGGCGGCACGTCTGAAGGTGAGGAATCATTTTATGCCTTGCGTCTGGACTCTATGCCTGTGTCCGCCAAACAGATTGCGCTCGCTACAGCACGTGATCCGGTGCTCAGTAAAGTGCTCCAGCTGACAAGCTTAGGCTGGCCATTGTATTGGCGAGATGCGAGCTTAAAACCATTTTTGGACAGATGGTTGCAGATCAGCGTGCAGCAAGGGTGCGTTATCTATGGCTTAAGGGTCGTTATTCCGTCCCCTCTTAGGGAATCTTTGCTCGAGGAACTGCACATGGGTCATCCCGGCATTGTCCGGAGCAACGAGCTGGCGCGAAGCTACGTGTGGTTGCCGTCAATTGATGCAGATTTAGAGACAAAGGTACGAAGTTGCCAAGCCTGCCAGGAACAACGGAATGAACCATTTAAGGCACCTCTGCATCCCTGGGCATGGCCGACCGCACCGTGGAGGCGAATTCACTTGGACTTCGCGGGACTTTTCCAACGAACTATGTTTTTAGTCATTGTAGATGCTCACTCGAAGTGGCCGGAAGAGTTCGTCATGCGAAGCACAATGTCCGAGCGTACTGTTGCCTGCTTGCGTGAACTTTTCTGCAGATTTGGAGTGCCAGAGACGGTGGTGTCCGACAATGGACCACAACTGGTGTCTGAAGAGTTCAAGGCGTTTATGCGGGACGTCGGGGCGAGACATGTGGTGAGCGCGCCTTATCATCCAAGTACGAATGGTCTGGCAGAGCGTTTCGTGCAAACGTTGAAGTCTGCTCTACGCAAGTCACCTCCCGGTGAGTCTGTCGAAAAAACACTTCACAACTTCTTATTGGTGTACCGAAATACGCCTCACCCTACTACTGGATAAGCTCCAGCTAACCTGTTGATGGGTAGAAGATTGCGCACGAGGCTGGATGCAATGAAGCCTACAGTTGGGGGGAGGGTGATGCACAGTCAATTCACCCAAATGAAGCAGCGGAAGAGCGACAGAGACTGTTTTTGTGTTAGTGACAGTGTTTTAGTTCGCAATTACAGAGGCTCAACGAAGTGGGTACGTGGAACCGTTCTGAAGAAGACTGGACCAGTCTCGTACAAAGTCATGGTAACCACACCCCGGGCGATAAAAGGAGCATACTGTTATTACTTTCCCGTTCTTAAGCCTAAGCTGTGCCCATACAGATTCACCTTGGTCACACTTTACACGAATCTCACGAGAGCTTATGCTTTTGTCAACTAATATGAAGACCCCTCCACCGTGGCTAGTGCGGTCCTTTCGGTAGCAAATGTAGTCTTTAGTGAACACTTCGGAGTCAGCAATGTCACTGTTTAGCCACGACTCTGTGCCAAGCACCACAGACGGTCTAGTAATATCGAGTAGGCTAGAAAATTCGTCAGTTTTGTTCTTGATGCATCTGCAATTTACTATTAAAATTGAAAATTGTTCCTTAGTTGTTGCATGTCATGTGTGAGGTACTACCTGCCCTTGCGATTCATCAAAGATATATTTGGCGTTGTTGAGATAAAGAGTATCGTATTTCAGCTGCACTCTCTCGCCCTCTTTTCGATTAGCCTTCGCGAAATTCCACAACTCTCTTCGCTTCGTTCGCACGTTTTCCGAAAAATCCTCGGATACGCCCACCAGAGTACCCTTCAATTTTCTTACATTGTTCAGTATTGCTTGTTTGTCTTTGCTTGCGATGAATTTGACAATTATGGGCCGCTTTTTTCCAGCGACGAACTTGCCCAATCTATGGGCTCCGTCAATTTGAATTCCTTGGACCCCAAGGCTGGTTTGACATAATTGCAAAATGTGGGCTTCCCATGGATACGTCTCGTGTGGATCGTTGTCCTCTATTCCATAAAAACCAAATTGCAACGTCGAGATCTGTTTTCAAGGTCATCAACCTTGGCCTCTAGGGATTTAGCACCTGCCTGCAGTACGTCCGATTTGGTCTTCCATCCTTCAACAGCTCGTTGCAATTCTTCTAACTTATCAAATTTAGGAGCGGTAGGCGCGGTACTGAAAGCACTCGTGTGCTCGAAGAGGCAGGGCAGCACTCGCGACTAGCCCGACCGTGTTGCTGGTAGCGATGGAGATGAAGCACCACCGAGTCGTGGACCTGACTACGAGGTCCTAGGCCGGTGGTACAGCACTCGGGCCTACACCCGACGGTGCTGTTGGTGGCACGGTCGGCTCGTCAGGCGTTCGGTGGACACAATCGGGAGCTCTGTGCCAAGCGGAGCCATACGCCTTGACTCTTGGCGCCCGCCAGGCACTCGGGACTACGCCACGACCATTGTTCTGGCGGAGAGCTCCTGCGCCACGTCCGCGCTGGTGGACTGCCACCTTGCTTCTCCTCTTTATGGCACCTCGCGAGCCCGCTCCACGTGCCACTCTTGTTTTTTTTTTCGCCTCGTGCGACAGCTTGTCATAATCATTTTCTTTTTCGGCTGAAGGATCCGCGCTTCTGCATGATCGCTTCGCCCTTGTCGGCGTTGCCGCACCACAAAGCACAGCTGTCGCGCAATTTTCCCATGACACTCCTATTTGCAGCAGATGCACTTCATGTATCCCAACATACATGCGGACGTATGTCCTTGGTGCGGAGGCACTCGAACACTACAGCAGATCACATACATTTGGCCGCAGAAACCAGTCTCGGTCGACTCTCGGCATACACAACAAATACGTGCGTGTTCGTCGGAGGCGCGACTTGCCGATCTGACCTTGCAAAGCAAGCTGGCAACCCTTGGTAAGGCCCGGCGAGCTGTTTTGGCCAGCGGTGCCTTGGAAGAGGGGCCCTGCCCATAGTGATCCACATAGTGTAAGTGGCATTAAAATTTATTCCTCCTCCTGCCCTATTGTCACCTTGAGAAGCAGCAACCAAATTTACCCTTCGAATAAAAGAATCTGGTTCTGACGAACATTGATTTACGATTCAGTGTAACCTGCATGTTGCATCGGAAGTTTATTGTGCAAATATCGTGATGTTTTCAAAAGAGTAGGTAGCACGCATTCTCCGGAGACACGCACAGTATATGCACAGTGCTTGGAAACAATTACAACGATGTGTGCACTCAAACCACGCCGTCGACTTATTTATTCTCGCGAACCATCGCTTTCGTCCTTCCAAAAAATTACTCCATCTCCCGCTAAAGGGGACCATGAGGCAATGCGAAGCAGTACGGGAGGTGCACACTGCGTTTGCATCGGTTTAACGCTAGCAGACGCTGCCGGCGTCAGCGTTGTCTCTCTCGGGCGAGGGCGCGTTCTCGTTCCTTGCGAGCTGGTAAAGCATTCATCGAAGAAAAAGCGTTTCTATTGTCAATGCGCGCCGTTCGGAGAGGAGAGGAGGAATGCCGAGAGGAGAGGAGATGAGACGAGGAGAGAAGTGGGAGGAGGATGCGCATGCGCAGCGCGGGTGTGGGCACCACACGGCGGAGGGAGGGACCAGGGAGGGACGGACAAACCCCCGCCATAAACTGCTTCGCATCTAAAGGACAAGCAAAATGCAATCAACCATGCTGTCATGGGAGAAGTGCGCACTTGTGTTGTTTGGCCGAGGTCGTGGTTTGGTGTCCCTGCGACGGCGCCAGAGAAAACAGCGACCACGAAGAAGCGCCGGCTCAGCTGGTCAAACGGAAAATGAAGACATGTCGCACGAGGCGAGAAAAAAAGAGACGGAGCAGCGTGGCGCGTGGAGCGTGCACGTGAGGCGCCATGTTGGAGAGAAGCAAGGCGGCGTTCCATCAGCGCGGACGTGGCACGGGATCTCTCCGCCAGAACCACGGTCGCGCGTAGTCCCGAGTGCCTGGCGGGTGCCAAGAGTCGGGGTGTATGGCTCCGCTTGGCAACGAGCTCCTGACGTCGTCTCCTTCCGTCGCCTGACGAGCCGCCCAAGCTTCCGACAGCACCGTCGGGTGTAGGCCCGAGTGCTGTCCTGCCTCTTCGGGTCACGAGAGCCTTGAGTACCGTGCCGACTTTGGTACCTCGTCGTCCCTACGCTGGCACCGCGGAGACAACAGTGTAGACGCTACACTAATTCTCGACGACCTCGCGCGACGACCTCCGACTCGCGCCGACGCTCCACCTGCGTCCTTCCCCCGAACCGGTCGACCAGCCTCGGTGAGACTGTTTCGAACCGTGACTTCACTCGCGTGTTTCTTTGTTTCTCTCGCTCTCTCTGTTCTGAAGTGCTGCGTTTCCTTTATTCATTTATTAGTTATTTTGTCCACGTCGTTGTTTTTACTGCTTTTGTTATAAAGTCTTCGCAGAAAATACCCTCGCCATCTTTATGAACACATTGCCGTCGTTAGACGCAACGTGCATTTCACTCACTTCCAAAGAACCCCATCACACATGTTCTCTCGAACATCCGTTGAAATGCACGCCTTAAATATGTCAGTGCTTTTTTCGAAGGGAAAGGAACTCGTATTGACGGGAAAAATAGAAATGAGGCTGAACTACGATTTTACATGCATCAACCAGAGCTCCCGACACACACAATGCCATTATCGTTTGTAAAACCATCGGCGCGGTGTTCACGGTATTTGTTTGCCTTGTTAAAATAATCAATATCTTTGGTTCAAACAGTATTACCTTGTTTCAGGCGTTGTCACAGATTCTAGCTGCGTGCACAGAGGCACGTAGCAGCCGGAAAGCGTTGCGGAGCGACGGCACGGAAAAAAATGGCAGATCCCACATGCAGTGGGAATCAAGAAAATTCGAAGCACCCATCAAGAACGTAAGATGAATCTGCATTGTTGTCCCGGTATATCGATTTTGTTACACATGAAGTTACCGAAACGGCCGCAAGAGCACCAAGACTGTGGCATGTAAATCATGCCACTCATCACATGCATGTCATGATTTTCAAGTTATGACCTCTCATTTATGTTCGTCATGCAGTCACGTTGTGGCGTACCAATTTTGTATACATCACATTAACGAAACGGCCAGGAGAGCACCAAGACCATGGCATGTGAATCATGCCGCTCATAACACGCATATCATGATTTTCATGTTATTACGTATCACATATGCTTGTCATGCAGTCATGTTGAGGCATACCAGTTTTCGTACACATCTCTTTAACGAAAAGGTCAGGAGAGCTAAAAGTCGTAGGCGGATAGATAGATAGATAGATAGATAGATAGATAGATAGATAGATAGATAGATAGATACGCTTAAGGTCCTCGAGGTAGCGACCAATAGAGTATAGAATGGAATCCGACACGAACCACTAGCCTGCAAAAATTGCAGCTGATAGACACACCAGCGGTTTTGATTTCTGGGGCCCTGAAGAACATGGCGGATGGCGCTCCATATTTTTGAAATCCGCTATGGGGGATATCCAAAATGTAGAGCCCCATCTGTCCCCGCAAGCGTCATCCACCATGTTCTTCCGGACGCCCGAAACTGAAACTTGTGGTATCTCAGCCAGCAGGCCTTAGGAACCTGTATCATTGAAAATATGGGATCGCCGACCAAAGGTTGTTGTTAAACGGATGACGTTTCGGCTTCCGTACGGAAGCCTTATTCACTGCGCGGAAAGCGCAAAACCCAGTGCTTCTGTGTGTCGTAGTAATCGCCCCAGGCACCTTGCGTATGTAGGCGGGAGATTAGCTGCATTGTGATTAAGTGTTTTGTCAGTTGTTTGGATTATGAGGATAACGGCATGACAACCAGTTCTTCTCTTTCCCAATGACGGTGGCTTCTTCCCAGGCTATTTCGTGTCTCGTGGTTTCCACGTGTTCGGCAAGCGCGTTCGTTGGAATTTTCTTCTTGCTGACGTCGTTCCTGTGGTCCCTCAAGCGTCTCTCGAAGTTCCCGCTCTCGCCAATGTAGCAGTTGTCACAATCTGCGCAGGGAATTTTATAAATGCCGCAAGGAAACTTTTCTTTTTTTTATTTTGTCTTTAACAGCCACCAGTTCGTGCCGCAGCTTGCACGCAGGTACGTGAGCGACGTGCGCATCGAAAGTGCGCATAACACGGGCCATAGACTCGCTCACGCCCGGCACATAAGGAATGGCGGCTCGGGCTCGGCAAGGAGGATGAACTGGTGCTGATGGGCGTGATTGCCGTCGTAGAACGGAATCTACGAAGTGCTTTGGATAGCCGCAATCGCTGAGTTCACGTCGCATGCGGCGTAGGTCAGCAGATGTTTTTGGCACGGAACAGATGTTTTTGGCAAGTTTGGCGAGTGAAGCGACAACAGGGCGTTTGTGGCAGGCCGGATGCACAGAATTGAAGTGAAAATACTGGCCTGTGTGGGCTTCCTTTCTGTACACCTTGAAAGAGAGGAGGTTGTCACGAGGTTCAACCAGGACGTCCAGAAAAGGAAGAAGACCTGCGGCCTCCTCCTCTACGGTGAACTGGATGGAAGTTTTTATGCTATTCAGTCGCTGCGTGAAAGCACATAATGCATTCTTTTTGATTATGCAGAAACAATCATCGATATAACGGAGGAATACCTTTGGGCGTGGCTCGAACGTAGCAAGTGCGCGAGATTTTAATGATTCCATGGTAAGATTGGCTGTTGTGACCGATATAGATGCGCCCATGGCTGTGCCATGGACCTGTTTGTATACCGTGCCCTGGAAGAGGAAGTAAGTGTTTTCACGGCCAAACTGCAACAGCTTCAAAAGATCCTCTGCTTCGATAGGGGTTCGTTCCGCCAAACCGCTGTCATCTTTCAACACCGACCGGCACACCTCTAGCGCCAGATCCACGGGAACACTCGTGAACAAGGATTTGACATCGAACGACACCATAATTTCATCGTCGTTGACCGTGACATCGCGCACCTTTTCAATAAAATGGAACGAGTTTCGTATGAAGGTAGAGCTGTTACCAACGAGTGGCGCGAAAACTTTGTGCAAGTAGCCCGACAGCCGGTATAAGGGCGACCGTGCGAAGTCACAATCGGTCACATGGGGATGTTTAGCTTGTGAATCTTCGGGAGGCCATATAAAGCGGGTGCTGATCCATTGTGGCACAGGAGCTTGAAGTACACAGACTTGTTTTGCGGTGGAACAAATCGGAAGACATCAGTCAGAAGCACCTGCAGGCTTCTTTCCACCTTGAGCGTAGGGTCCCTCTTCATTCGTACGTACGTGCTGTCGTCATGTAATAGCTCTGTCATTTTGTTAACGTAGTCGCTCTTCTTTAAGATGACAGTGGCGTTTCCTTTGTCAGCAGGAAGTATTACAATATCCGTATTTCTACGCAGACTTTTAATTGCATTATGCTCCTCGGTAAGAAGGGGTGTCGGAGGATGTCGTGGGAGCTTCGCTAGAATGCTGACCACGCGAGTTCGAGCTTCATCTCGGCGACTACTTTCAACTTTCCCTATTGCCTGTTCGACAGCACAGATGACTTTTCTTGCGTCCGGCGCTGCTCTTGTGTTAAAGTTTAAACCCAGCTCAAGCACGGAGAGCTCTGCTCGAGTAGGCATGTATGAAGACAGGTTGTGAACTGTAGAAGTGGACGGGCGTGGACTATCTCTACTTTGACGAGGCAGAAGCCTCGCTAGCTTCTTTTGATGTGACAACTCTTGTTGGAGGGACTGAAGGCTCACCTTGTAGCTAGCATGCGACTGGACCCAGCTAGCACACAAAGGATTTAAGACGTCTTCAAGACGGATATCCGAGACGTTAACGACGTCTCAGAGACGGCACGCGTAAGAGGTTTTGGTCTAGAAGACGTCGTATATCTCGTCTAATGTCCGTCTTGTTGCCCATATACGAGACGTTTCCTGAACGTCTTTGAAACGTCATCAAAAAGCTGGTCTTTTCGACGGCTTGGGGGAGCCTCCAATAATCCCATTTACTGGGATTTCTGAATCCGTTTAAAGACTTACCAAAGACGTCATCAAAAAGCTGGTCTTTTCGACGGCTTGGGGGAGCCTCCAATAATCCCATTTACCGGGATTTCTGAACCCGTTTAAAGACTTACCAAAGACGTCATCAAAAAGCTGTTCCTGAAACGTTAGCCGTAATATGAAAAAGAAGCAGGAATCGTGTTCGGGAACGGGGCGCGCCCACCAAAATTTTGATCTGGTCACCACCCTCAGAGTGTAAGCTAACGCCTTAGGGGTACAAATAACCACAAGACATTTTTTGCACCCCTAAGGCATTAACTCTGTGGTTCTCAAGGTGTCAACGGGGTCATAATTTTGGGTGGCACCCCCATCCGCGGACGCCGTCCCTGCCTTTGTGGTATAGTAGCTGCGACCTGCTATGTTACCAGGTGCACCATAATCTTTTCGGTGCTGCAGAGTGGGGGGTAGTGCCAGCCGAATACTTTCGTAGTTACGTCACAGGAAGAAGTCCTGGCATCGCACTTGCCTGGAACTTTTTTTCTCGTGGTTAAAGGCATCAGCACTGAGTGCAACAGGGCAAAAATAGTGCAGTAAGGTAGGGGCACAGTTCTCAACAAAGGCTTCATCAGTCTTAGCATTTAAGTCAAAATTGGTTGTCATGAATACAAAAATCAACCTAGCATGTAATTTGTAGAGTATGAAGCAAACCTACCAAAAATAGTAATGACATATCTTTCAACAGTGAAGGATAGACAGTTTCATGGCAAGCGGCCTAACAAGGAGGCCTCTGTGCCAATGATCACGAAGTCGAAACACTGCTACATCAACATTTTATTGAGAAACTAACTTGTGCAAGTTAAAAAAAATAAGAAAATGATAAATGCGAGAAAAACAAAACCACAAATATTCAAAAGGAACTGCAGAAGAAATACTTTAAATATATTTGGAACTTATTAACGGCTAGAGGCTTACAGAAAGAGCACACTAGTAGTCACACAATAATCAACAGCCAAACGACTATGCGCTTTTCACAATGAGAGCAGCGCATCCGGTTATATGAGCAGAGACAGAACAATGGATGACTGTGTGATAGCCGCTTTCAATCACGTTATGCAGTGTCTTCACCGCATAAAATCAAGGAATATAAACAAAAGAACTCAAATACGACTCAGACATGAAAGTGAAAATTGTCTAGGACATCAGCTGATGTAATGAGGCATACTTTAAAAGACAGCCAGAAACATCAATCAAGTGTCAATGAATATTGACCAAAGTGACCTTCAAAGAAATTAGCGCATGAAATATTAACAAAATCGGTATAATGAACAACGTCGCAATGCGGTGCACAGTCTCTCACAGCGAGAAACGTTACATCGAAGCAACCTCCGTTTCATAATGAAGCAACATACGTGCTCGAAGTCGAATACAGTGGAGACAGTGTTGAGGCGACGAAAAACAAAAAAAAAGGAAGCAATATTCTCAATTACATATACAAAATACAGATGTGGCTCTCTACAAAGCACTGTATTACGCACATCTATGCAAATGTGACATGAACGGCGATCAGACTGGCAAGCATCAGTTGGAAGCCAAAAAAGAAAAAGAAGATTTTGGCACCCAGCACATGAAGCTATTCCTAAAAGGGACTTCAAATAACCATCAGGTCTACATGTGCAGGATTAAGCTGAGAGTCTCCGAATTTCGCCCTGTTTCACATTTAGAAAAAACAGTGTTACCTTATACCTAGTCATTAAACAAAACACTTCGAACAGCCAACTCCTTTGAGAATGCAACCTCCACCAAACGCGCAACCAGTTCACGTTCACACTCATCAAAAACTAGTTGTAGTGTCCAGGCTTAGTGCAGCTGGTGAATACGATGCTACTGGCATCATATGACACGCTGAAACCGCCGTCGCGGAAAAGCTTTCAATGTAGAACCGCGGTGGGGCCGTGGTAGAACGCAGTTGGTGCCCTATCAGGTTATGCGTACAACCGCCAATTAAACCGCATGTATTCCTGCAAAGGAAAAAAAAAATGGGGCCGTTATTTTCTACAAAGCTGTTCTACAACTGTGCTTTGAGGAACGAAATTTGAAATGCACCTCTGTCATAGACTGCGCCCTTTACAGGAAGTGTTCATAATATCCTGCAACTTGCAATAGATAAACACCCAAAATGAATTTTCCTCGAGTGCCTGGTTCTTCTGCACTGCTGCCTGCACCATATATATATATATATATATATATATATATATATATATATATATATATATATATATATATATAACGAAGCAACAAACTATGAAGCCTAGGAATGCATAGGAGAAGTTATTGGGGTTCTTAATTGTAGTATTATCTTGTGGAGTAAGTATAAAGGAATTTTAGTGGACGAAAAGACAAACCTGCCTTCTGTGGGAACCGAACCCACGACCTTCGGATAAGGCGTCCGATGCTCTACCGCTGAGCTAAGAAGGCGGTCGTCCCCCCCGTCCCTTCTATCGGGTATATGTGCACATACAATCTAACACTCCCAGGATTGTATGTAGTACATATACCTATGTACATACATATATACGAAGCTCAGCGAACTCCGCCAAAGCTTGGACGCTCGTGCTAGATGCCCAGCGACGAAAAGAAAGAGAAGAAAGAAGTCAGGATACAACAGCCGGCCTGCGGCAAAGGCGCTGTGTCTGTCTCTCTCATTTACAATATACAGTGGTGTTCGGGCCGTCTCCGCAGGAAGCTTGATGCATCTGCTGATGCTACCACCGCCGAATAGTATGTGACTCGTGAACGTTAAACTGCACATTACTGATTCGTAGTTTATTTTGGACGCATTCCCATACGCAGCATGTATAAATCGAGTGACACACATGCTTCACACTTAGACGGTGGGAATATTCTTCGAGGCGTGCTTACATGCTAACTGCGCACTCGGTATGAAAGGGTCCCTGCAACACTTTTTGAACACACTGAGAAAACGGTGCCAATCAGTCGTTGAGGCTTCTGTGAACGTGTGAGCCAAATGTTATTGTGCTACAAGCAGCAGTGGATTTGCAGTTTCATTTTAAATACATCATGTAATCGCCTGCTAATTTTCAACAAGTAACGTCACTGGCGCCAGCGATTAGGTCCCTTCGCTCACCTCGGTCTTTTTAAAGACAGGCACTCAGATTGCCTTTATTTATTTAATGCAAAATGAACAAATATATAATTCCAGACTACGTTTCGGTGACCGTAAGTTCAGCCAGTGATATATCTGCCTCGAGCAAAGTAGTCCACGGCCTAGTGACATTTGTTGGAACGAAGAGCAATGTGAATTACAGCTGTGTTTGAAACCAAATATAAAATTCCCTGGGGCACGCAGCTCAATTATATTTGGCTCACACGTTCACCATAACCTCCACGACTGTTAGGCATCGTTTGCCATCGAGATTACAAATGTTGCAGGGCTCCTTTAGTAAATGGGACCTTCAAGGGCGCGCGATCGACGGGCACAGTGACTGCGCACCACAGCTGTGCATAGCATCAACAAATTTTCGCTGTGGCTTCGAGTTCGCCTGCACAAACGGCCTTCCATGAGGTAATAGTGAAGTTAGTACAATGCAACGAAATATGGCTCATTTGGGATAGCGAGTATGCCGCGGGGTAGGAGGAAAATGTCAAACGTTCCGCAGAAAACTGTTGAATGGCACCGTGGCTTTGATTTGACGATATAGGTATAGGCATGCACGGCTAGATCCCGGCACCGGACAAGCTGGCGGCGCCCGTAATATATAATAAAAATAAACAAAATACGCCCAAACATTCATGTATAGGTCGTCGTAACAGGCCGCTCACCCATAGTCCGACGTATTAATTTAGTTCGTTGTTCGTCCCCTTATCATCTCTGTGCTGCGCTATCAGCCCAGCAACCTGGTTCAAGTCTTCACTCCCCAGTCCGTACCACGTGAAACACTGGACAGCTTATAACGAAAGGGAAGGGGTCAAGGGCTCGTTCTTTATTTGTTAAAAACAACTTAATGAGCAAACAGACAATTCATTGTATGTTTGCTCATTAAGTTGGAGAGCTTATGGCATACCAAAAATCTACTGTGCACAACAGCGTCCCTGTAACAATACTGTGGAACCAGATAACAGGTCGTGTAATTGTTTTGGTATTTGCGGTCTGCAAGAATGGCGAACCCCAAAATGCAGAAAACCGCAACAGCGTGGACAATGAGAAATAATAATAACGAACATTCGCAAACGAGTCACATGCCTCTGACAAAGTTTAAATATGACCGAGAACGAGCACAACGACACTCATGCTCATATGAATGCTGAGCTGCGAGAAGTCATTCCACCACCATAAGACGTCATGATTGCCTGCGGCAGTTCTGCTGGCATGCCACAAGAAACAGTGCGCGATTTTCACATCCACATCATATGCACGTAAATTTCGCACCCCTGAACTGAAATCTCACGACTGCAATGCCACAGTGAAAGAACGCGCAGCAACGGTTGCCCTACAACGCGTGATATCACTTGCATGCATTCGTCTGTGTAAGACACGAGTAAATTACTACTATCGCACATTGTTGTACAGGCGCTGCACTCGCTACCCGTAACGACCAAATTACAGGATGGTGGGAACGAATCCAATGCACTCCTTACTCACTAATCAGGCTGAACACGCACATAGACCTAAGAAAGTTTCAGAATGCATTCATACACGGTGATCTGAATAATAAAACAACAGTTGCGTTGCTTTGCGTTTAATGCGTCAACTATCTTAGAGCTTACATAGCATTAATCCTCCTTGTATCTGTCACAGACCGATTTGCCCTATCCGCGGAACACATGAGTGATCTCACAGGCATCATGATAAGCCATTCAAATGTGGTACTTACATTTATTTTCGGCGAGACGTAGTTATTGGTGTTACGGGATCCAGTCACAGAAGCGCCGGGATTGAACCAGGGTTAACGTAAGGAGGAAAGTAGAAAGAACATAATGCCACCACACAAACACACGCAGCAGTTGCAGCACGGTAACGGAATTTTCGCCAGAAACGAAGGATGAGCCGGCCGCCAACAACACCTCCAACCAGGCAAACGAGCTTGCCTTTGCTTGCGTCTCCGCGTGTTTGCGCCAGCCTGCGCCCTCTCGCCTCATCCCCCCGCCGACCGGCGAGAAGGAGCCGGACATTCTGGCGCCTCCCTCCCGGCCCCATTGCAGCTGGCGACATCTCGGCGCCCCGTGCATTGCGCCGACGCCCGCCAACGCTTTGAGCCATGCCCTGCGTTTTTATCTCCGGTGGGGAGGGAGGGGGGGGGGCGGTATTCTCCCACGTCTGCTTACCGTCTTGCGTAGGACGTTTCGAAGACGGATTCATTGTCCCTCTGATGTCGCTCCCGCTTAGTTCGCGTGGCTGACGTCTTTGAGACGTCAGCCACGCGAACCAAGACGTTAATCCCCCAATAAGACGTCTTTTTGGTCTTGTGTGCTAGCTGGGGATGCTGGCGAAGTCATCTGGACACTGGTGCTCGAGGCGGCGACGAGCAAAGAAGACTTCATTCTGCAGGTGCCTGATGGAATCCTTGCCGTTTAGAATCCTGGCTTGAAGCAGTTGCCGTTCCGCTCTTGAAATCACGCTATGACCAAAGGCCGTGTCAACAGGACGAAGTAAACGGAGGGATCTCGGAGTGAGGTTCCTGGTTTTGCAGGTGATGTTAAAATCCAAATGGGCTTTCAATGCAGAGAGCCGCATGCATAGCGATACATACTGACGCATTTGGGTAATGAAAGGTTGGCCATACGACCGTCGTAGCGTAATGTAATCCAAGGTTTGACGAAATCTCGTCTGGTCGGGTTGTAAAATCATTGAAAATATGGGATCGCTGACCAAAGGTTGTTGTTAAACGGATGACGTTTCGGCTTCCGTACGGAAGCCTTGTTCACTGCGCGGAAAGCGCAAAACCCAGTGCTTATGTGGGTCGTAGTAATCGCCCCAGGCATCTTGTGTATGCAGGCGGGAGATTACCTGCATTGTGATTAAGTGTTTTGTCAGTTGTTTGGATTATGAGGGACTCCACATAACGGCGTGACAACCAGTTCTTCTCTTTCCCAATGACGGTGGCTTCTTCCCAGGCTATTTCGTGTCTCGTGCCTGAAGCCGCACATATGAGTAGGGAAAAAGCCTCGATCCTCAAGGTAGTGTACTAGGCGGCTGTACCAGACTTGGGCTATGCTCTATATGCAGATGATATTACGCTCTGGGTAACCAGGGTTTCTCTCGGCTACAAGGAAAACTCATTACAAGAAGCAGCTCAGAGAGTGCATCTTTTTGCGGAAAGTTGTGGTATGAGCTGCTCTCCGGAAAAATCGGAACTCGTTCGGGTGCATGGCAGGGGTTACCGAAATGAACACCCCTTCGAACTTAAAATAGGCGACCATCGCATACGCCAAGTAGAAAAAGCACGCATACTTGGCCTCTGGATCCAAAGCAATAGGCACGCAGATCACACACTTAAAACCCTACGCACGACAGTTAAGCAAATTGCTCGCATGGTACACAGAGTGACCTACCATCGCAAAGGCTTTGGAGAGGCGCACACGCTCCGCATAATCAATGCCTTTGTAATCAGCAGATTAACATACGGCCTCCCCTACCTAGAACTCAGTGAGGCTGAGGTTGAACAAGCGGATATTTTGATTCGGACCGCTTACAAGGCCGCTCTTGGTCTGCCAAGAGGAACATCCACGGAGCGACTCCTAGCGTTAGGGATATACAACACTTTTGAGGAACTTCGGGCCGCTGTCCTAATTTCACAACGAGAAAGACTGTCTCTCACAAGCGCTGGTAGGGAAGTCCTACGTGGACTGGGGTATCCTGTACGACCACAATACAGCGATGAGGAACTTGTGCCCCTTTCTGCTCACGTGCGTGCCCAAATTCATATAGCTCCTCTACCGAAAAACATGAGTCCGGTGTACCACCGAGCTCGTCGCGACGCCAGAGCCAGAAAACTCGCCAAACAGTACGGAACGGACCCGGACACGCTTTACACGGACACAGCCCGCTGCGGCACGCATGGGTTCTCGCTAGCTGCTGTTGGCTCGTTCTATAGGCCAGGCTTATTCACCTGTGCCTCAGCAAGGACTAATTCAGCAAACACGGCGGAAGCCCTAGTGGTAGCTCTAGCCATCAAGACCAAAGAATCACTGAGGCAAGGATCTTATATCCTCACACACTCCCAAATAGCGTGTCGCTATTTTACTAGCGGCCGTGTTCCTGCGTGTGTCGCCCACCTGCTAGGTGCAACATTAGACCAGGATCACAGCATTATATGGTGCCCGGCACACATCGAAGCGACGGGTAACGACAGAGCGGATGGTGCAGCTCGAGCTCTTACACACCGAGCAACTGTTCCTCCTATAGACACTCGTCTGCAACCCCAGGCGCCCCACACTCCCAGGGATATCTTAGAACACCAGCGTCGACAACGAAGGCGCTATTCAACACCGCACCCGCGGCTAAATGTAAAGGAAGCGCACGAATGACGCCTTCTGCAGACAAACACATACCCGCACCTACGTTTAAAACATGCCATCCACCCAACCGCATACGCCGCCACTTGTCCGTGGTGTGAAGGACAGCCGACTCGCGCTCACATCACGTGGGAATGCTAGCTCAGGCCATCTAAAATTAATACGCCTCATATTTCGGCGCAAAAATTTCGAACGGAGCAGTGGGAGACCTGGCTTGCCAGCGAGGAAAAGGAGGCCCAAGTGGCACTCCTCGACCAGGCACGGCGGGCTGCTGAGGCCAGTGGAGCCCTGGACTAGGGGCCCCACCCACCTGCTTCGCCAACCTCGTTTTCTTTTTCTTTAAACAATAAACGTTTGTCAACTCAACTCAACTCGTGTCTCGTGGTTTCCACGTGTTCGGCAAGCGCGTTCGTTGTAATTTTCTTCTTGCTGACGTCGTTCTTGTGGTCTCTCAAGCGTCTCTCGAAGTTCCCGCTCTCGCCAATGTAGCAGTTGTCACAATCTGCGCAGGGAATTTTATAAATGACGCAAGGAAACATTTTTTTTTATTTTGTCTTTAACAGCCACCAGTTCCTGCTGCAGCTTGCCTGTCTTCATACATGCCTACTCGAGAAGAGCTCTCCGTGGTTGAGCTGGGTTCAAACTTTAACACAAGACCAGCGCCGGACGCAAGAAAAGTCATCTGTGCTGTCGAACAGGCCATAGGGAAAGTTGAAAGTAGTCGCCGAGATGAAGCTCCAACTCGCGTGGTCAGCATTCTAGCGAAGCTCCCACGACATCCTCCGACACCCCTTCTTACCGAGGAGCATAATGCAATTAAAAGTCTGCGTAGAAATACGGATATTGTAATACTTCCTGCTGACAAAGGAAACGCCACTGTCACCTTAAAGAAGAGCGACTACGTTAACAAAACGACAGAGCTATTGCATGACGACAGCACGTACGTACGAATGAAGAGGGACCCTACGCTCAAGGTGGAAAGAAGCCTGCAGGTGCTTCTGACTGATGTCTTCCGATTTGTTCCACCGCAAAACACGTCTCTGTACTTCAAGCTCCTGTGCCACAATGGATCAGCACCCGCTTTATATGGCCTCCCGAAGATTCACAAGCTAAACGTCCCCATGCGACCGATTGTTGACTTCGCACGGTCGCCCTTATACCGGCTGTCGGGCTACTTGCACAAAGTTTTTGCGCCACTCGTTGGTAACAGCTCTACCTTCATACGAAACTCGTTCGATTTTATTGAAAAGGTGCGCGATCTCACGGTCAACGACGATGAAATTATGGTGTCGTTCGATGTCAAATCCTTGTTCACGAGTGTTCCCGTGGATCTGGCGGTAGAGGTGTTCCGGTCGGTGTTGAAAGATGACAGCGGTTTGGCGGAACGAACCCCTATCGAAGGAGAGGTTCTTTTGAAGCTGCTGCAGTTTTGCCTTTAAAACACTAACTTCCTCTTCCAGGGCACGGTATACAAACAGGTCCATGGCACAGCCATGGGCGCATCTATATCGGTCAGAACAGCCAATCTTACCATGGAATCATTAAAATCTCGCGCACTTGCTACGTTCGAGCCACGCCCAAAGGTATTCCTCCGTTATATCGATGATTGTTTCTGCATAATCAAAAAGAATGCATTATGTGCTTTCACGCAGCACCTGAATAGCATGGAAACTTCCATCCAGTTCACGGTAGAGGAGGAGGCCGCAGGTCTTCTTCCTTTTCTGGACGTCCTGGTTGAACGTCGTGACAACCTCCTCTCTTTCAAGGTGTACAGAAAGGAAGCCCACACAGGCCAGTATTTTCACTTCAATTGTGTGCATCCGGCCTGCCACAAACGCTCTGTTGTCGCTTCACTCGCCAAACTTGCCAAAAACATCTGTTCCGTGCCAAAAACATCTGCTGACCTACGCCGCATGCGACGTGAACTCAGCGATTGCGGCTATCCAAAGCACTTCGTAGATTCCGTTCTACGACGGCAATCACGCCCATCAGCACCAGTTCATCCTCCTTGCCGAGCCCGAGCCGCCATTCCTTATGTGCCGGGCGTGAGCGAGTCTATGGCCCGTGTTATGCGCACTTTCGATGTGCACGTCGCTCACGTACCTGCGTGCAAGCTGCGGCACGAACTGGTGGCTGTTAAAGACAAAATAAAAAAAAGAAAAGTTTCCTTGCGGCATTTATAAAATTCCCTGCGCAGATTGTGACAACTTCTACATTGGCGAGAGCGGGAACTTCGAGAGACGCTTGAGGGACCACAAGAACGACGTCAGCAAGAAGAAAATTACAACGAACGCGCTTGCCGAACACGTGGAAACCACGAGACACGAAATAGCCTGGGAAGAAGCCACCGTCATTGGAAAAGAGAAGAACTGGTTGTCACGCCATTATCTGGAGTCCCTCATAATCCAAACAACTGATAAAACAATCACAATGCAGGTAATCTCCCGCCTACATTCGCAAGATGCCTGGGGTGATTACCACAACACCCATAAGCACTGGGTTTTGCGCTTTCCGCGCAGTGAACAAGGCTTCCGTACGGAAGCCGAAACGTCATCCGTTTAACAACAACCTTTGGTCGGCGATCCCATATTTTCAATGATTTTACAACCCGACCAGACGAGATTTCGTCAAACCTTGGATTACAGGAACCTGTATCTCGGCTCATATTGGATCCGTCGACCACACTAGTTATTTGGCGTCCATAAGATTGAAGCAAACAAATTTAAAAGCGCTTCAAAAGCTGATATATGGCGCACCTGAGCATAAGCTTGTGTTGCTCCTCACAAGTCCCGTATTTTCTTCTCTATGTATACTTCCCTCCCTCGAAAAAGAAAGATGCGGAGGGAGGTAGCGGCTATGGAAACCTTGTCAAGCCTCATTTTTTGTATTTTCAGAAGAATCAAATGAGTGCTTTCACCGTGCATCTCTCCACCCTTTACTACGGAAAATACGGCAAGGACCTGGCGACGCTGGCTATAAGTTCTTGTCCTCTGACACATGTATTCGATACGTACACTAATCCTTTCAGCAGACCGTCTGCTCACATCAATGGACGTAGTGTGGATAAAGTGTGCTAGCGTATCAACAGTCATATAACACCGGCCAAGCATGCAAACTCCAAAACGCGATAGTCTAGTTTTTCCGAAACCACCTTCGCGCAAAGCTTATGTGTCCATGGATTGCTTCTTTCTAGAAAACATCGAAAACGCTACTGCGAAGGATAGAGGTGCCTGCGGCTGGAGAAACGAGAGGTGGGAAGCAGCACAGCAACGCCCAGAAACAACGTGGTTTCGATATCTGGCTCGTGTTTCTAATCGCATTGGTAAATAACGCGGGGTAACGTATTTCCGTGCGAGCTTATCTTACACATTCTACACTCAGACCTTCCTGACAACCAACAATATCCTCGAACGCTTACCTTAGATAAGAAGCACGCGTCGCATAAGCAGAAATTTTGGTGTACTATTTTCGTTGCGAAGCAGTACGCCTGTACAGCAGCTGCCCAGCGGGTGCGTACTTTAGGGCGCAAGATTTCGTTATTGTGTTCTCATCGACTTTTGGTCTCCCTTTATCGTTCGTAGCTGGATGTCGCAGGTAACTGCTGCATTTTGTTGCCCCGAAAGCACCATCGGTGACAGCATCCCATCCTCTCCCGGTGCCAGAGACAGCAGGCGATTTCGCGACGGCGGTCCGAAGAACATGGCGGGTGCTCCCAGCGTCGCTAGATCACGATGCATCATGAATATCCTCTATTGCTTGAAGCATTTTGTATAAAACAGAATGCGTGAGCACCACATCAGTTTCTTTGTCCGCAGAACTGATTAAATTCTGGTGTTTTACATCCGAAAACCATATATGATTATGAGAAGTGTCGTAGTGGGGTACTCCGGAAATTTCGACCACTCGTGGTTCTTTACGTGCATTGATATTGCACAACACCCCGGCCTGAACTTTCTGCCGCCATAAAAATCCAGCCGCCGAGGCCGGGATTCGATTGCGCGACCTTCGGATCACTAGCCGTGAACTATAGCCACTAAACCAACGTGGCGGGGCGGTTTGTCCACGGAAGAACACGTCTATTTGCATAAGACGCTTCCATGCCATAGTGCGTGAAGAGTGTCTGTACTGCAGCGCGCGTTATGCAGCGGTGATTGTGCAGCACTGGCTGATTCTTATCGGTGCGTAGTATGGACGACTTGCCATAATGCCTTTTAATGTGTCGGTGGTCCTCTTTTAGGGGCCTCCTTAGGACCTAGCCTTGTCGTCGTCTGCGTCCATCACACTGCACGAGAGACATGATACAAACACACAGACAGATACAACATGATACAAACAGACAGACATGATACAAAGAATATGCGAGGAGGCGCTACACTACATCCTCAAGCGAACCAAAATCGTCATCATCCTCATCATCAGTACCAGCTCGCAAGAAACGAGAGCGCGCCCTCACACGCGGGAGACAACGCCTACGGAGGCAGCGCCGGCGAGCGAGTTTCCTGATTGCAAAAAAAAAAAAAAAACGACGGCTCGCTCTGCACAACCGTTCACCGGCCACCCCATACATATAGGCACTGGATCTTTACCTGCAATGCGGTGTCGGTGGCAGATTTTTCTTGTGCGTAGTTGAACAATAAAGATTCGCAGCGTGCGCGTGAAGTAAAAGTAATCGGGAACTCGGCACGATCTACGACGCGTGAGCGCAGGAACCTCATGAAGGCCGGGAGGATGAATGACAACGCGTGTGTAAATATATTGACGCGTTGTCACTTCTTGACATGCGTTAGTGGGCAATGTCACGGGTGATTTACGGTATCACCGAACCATCCCCAGTGCTTCGCCCACTCGTCATGATTGACTTCATAGAGATGCGTGGATTTTTTCCCGGGGATATACATAACTGTTGAAGCAGCGAAAAAAAAACCGCAGACAAAGAAGACACCAAACAGGCAGGATGGGCGCTGACTGGGATTAGGAAAAAAACTATTTGGAAGAACACACAGGAGAACGAAGAAAACAAAAAACGTAGTGCAAAGCGGAAAGAGTAATATATAGTCAGTAATCTCAGTATGACGTGACAGGCGCTGAACAGAAACGCAAACCCTTTGTCCGTCAGTGACAACGATGCTGCACTCACGCATGCGTCTCCAATTGTTTTCAAGTGAAAAACTTTTATTGTTACCATCTGCGTCTTGAAAGCACCTTAGCGCCTGGGAAAACAGGTGAACACCCACACTTGTTGCAGTGGGGCGCAGGACGCGTGGCGTGAGACTTTCTTCAGTAGTTCATTGTGCTCCTTTAAACGCACGTTAATACATCTGCTCGTTTTTCCCACTTAAGAATCTCCACACCTAAGTGTACTATGATACACAACAGCGCATTTAGAATGTCCATACGTCGGCTCGATATGGTTTGTTCCTCAGCCTTCACTTTTTTGCAATTCTTTTTTTAATGTTGTCGAACGAGATGGTAGATTCTAGAGAGTTCAGTTAAAGCAGAATACGCCGATTTCATCCTGTACCAGTTTCCTACATTACTCAAACCGCGTAATAGTTTGTGAACATGAGACCCTACGGCATCTTTGCTTGCAATAACATATAGTAGAGCGCACCTGGCCCTTGTCGCACTTCGACAGCCTCTCGCTGCAACTGCGTGTCCTGTGTATTTTGTCTCTCCTTCGCCTGCGTTTTGAGCGCTGCTATAACATTGCATTTGTACCAACTAGCGCAACTTTCTATGCTATTGCTTGTTTTCAGTGAAGTTAAGCTCGGTTGAACCTCGCCCTAGCTCTGTGTATCTTTCCTTGTCGCGTATTTACGCTCCGGTATAACTGCTGTCGCCAAGCCAGAAATTAACCAGTTCATTTCAGGTGCTTAATTAATACAATGCTTACAAGTAACGACGCATAGGGGCGCCCTTTTACCCCGAGAGTGTTTCATGCCAGGGTACATGATAAAATCAGTCACGTACTTCCGTAACAAAAGTCGATGTCTGAAAAAATGAACACATTTAAAATGAAAAAGTACCACACCAGCTCGGACTTGAACCCACATTTACCCGGGGTGGGACGCTCTACCGATACACCACCGCAACATTCATCATATGTGGAACTGACAGGCCTTATATCTTCACTGCAGCGCTTTGCAAGTTGCATCATGCGTACGTCCGCTTACAGTAAAGGTGTTTAGCAAGCAGAATCACTTTTAAATTAACATCGCTTCTCTTCTACTGCACTATTGGGTCCCTTATGTTCGATGCGATGACACCGCCATCTAGGAACAATAGAGTGAAGTATATTGTCGTGTTAAAGCGTGGTGGCACTCAGCGACTCGGCAGTCTTCCGGCCTCGATCGCCGCGGAAGGGCGTGGCGGTGTCATGACGGCGCGTTCCTTGGCCAATGTACAGCCGACCATTTTTTAACTTGAACGCGCGAGCGTCGACCGCCGAGTAAAGTCCCTGGATAGTCTTGGGAAAGTACCGTCTTTCTTTTAACTGGAGCCGCCACGCCGAGCACCCTCCTCTCCCACCTTCCACCTCTCCGCTACACGGGCCGTCGCCCGGGAAATACGCGCGAACCTCTTTCTTTTTTTTATGTTTTCTTTTTTCGCTGTACCCGGCTCTCGCCACTATCCTATCAAGAATGCCATGTCACACTGATAACGAACGTGCTGTGCGTGACATGGCATTCTTGATAGGAAAGTGGCGCGGGCCGGGTTATAGGGCCGGCGCCCGCACGGTGGCCGTTTGGGAGAGGATAGAGATAAGGTTTGGACACTTGGGAGAGGAGGGTTGGACACTTTGGAGAGGATATGGAGGAGAGTGTCGCTACTTTCTCTATTAAGGGACTTTACCGCCGAGCTGATCACCGCAACAGAGCGGAGCACGGCGTTGAAATGAACGAGAATATGCGCACGCGCGCTTTCAGCAGTGCTGGGCAAGTGTCGTTTGCTAGCCTTTGCGGGAGCCGGACACCACGGACGATATTTCTTTGGGATGTGCGCCTCAACGACATCCGTATTGCCGCTACTCTTTTCCTCAGGGACCCGAGCTACATTACTAAAACTACGCAAACCGCATTCTGGAGAAGGCAGGTGAAGGACGTTATAACCGCGAAGTGCGATATACCAATGACGTCTGATCGGAATTTCTCGCTTATCAGCTTACGCCTTTCAGCAAACGAAGCAAAGGAAGGTCTTATCATGTTGCACTTTCCATTCTTTTTCCAGCGGTATTTGGAAGAGACAGCAAAAAGCGATAACGGATGAAAAAAATGTAAGCAGCGAGCACTAGTGCTGCAAGACGGGATTAACCATGGAGCATATGGCTGACCTAGCTTAGTAACAAGCTTTTAATTAACATGATCCAAATTAGAATAAATTAATTACAGTGATCTTTGTGGAAATGTTCTGAAATAGCAATGACCTCGATAACAAGATCATAATTAGGATGGTTCTAATTAACAGAGGGCTAATTAGCAATGATCTATCGTAAGGTCGTCATTCCCTTGATAATAATTAGCAATGACCTAATTACCGATGACTTCATTACCGTGATTTTTCTTAGCTTGTATATGAGATCAATTGCTTAATTAGAACGGGTAGGCTTAATTGGTTGAATAAGCATGAACTAAGACCAAGAAGAAGAAGAAGGCGAAGAAAGCCATAATCAAAAGAGGCGTGCAGGACACGGACACAAGGAGAGCAGTGAACAACACGAACGCCGACTAACAACTGAAGCACAGCACAGAGGCGAAAAAGAAAGAAGACACACAGCTTATCTGCGCATGCTCGGAATGGTAGCGCCACCTGTCAATCGGTTACACGTGCCGGTCTTCGCGATAGACAACTCCTAAGGCTTTCTATCTCCTCTCTGTTTAAGCTAATCGACGGCTGACTCACGCATGCACTTCCACTAATACTGATATGCCAGGCTTCAACCAATAAACGCGTATCTTCGTTCTTATGCCTGTACAGGATCTCGGTTTTGTCTAACTCGGGCATGCCCTAGGTTACCCTAGACTAGCCATAGCCACAGTAGCTGAGCGTCTTAAGAAGTCGATTTCGACCGGAAGAAAAGCTGTAGCAGAGAGTAACATTAACAAGAAAAAGGTCGTGAGTATTCCGTATATCCACGCAGTTTCGCACAGGCTTAAGAAAGTGGGAAGTAAATATGGGGTTAATGTTGTGTTTACGGCTCCCAATAAGTTAGGAAGGTTTTGTGCTGCAGTGCATAGAAAAAATGAGCAGATGGAAGGTAAGAAGCGAACGGATATCTGTCCGGTTAAGCACCTAGCCAAGAACAATTTCAGCGACTGTCGCATGGGTGTAGTTTATAAGATTCCTTTTAGCTGCGGACGTTTTTATGTAGGGCAAACTGCGCGTTGTATTAATCAAAGATTAATTGAACACAGAAGGTCGCTATCTGGTGGGACACCCTCCAATCTATCCTTGCACTGCCAGGTCTGTAGCTGCATGCCCGAGTTAGACAAAACCGAGATCCTGTACAGGCATAAGAACGAAGATACGCGTTTATTGGTTGAAGCCTGGCATATCAGTATTAGTGGAAGTGCATGCGTGAGTCAGCCGTCGATTAGCTTAAACAGAGAGGAGATAGAAAGCCTTAGGAGTTGTCTATCGCGAAGACCGGCACGTGTAACTGATTGACAGGTGGCGCTACCATTCCGAGCATGCGCAGATAAGCTGTGTGTCTTCTTTCTTTTTCGCCTCTGTGCTGTGCTTCAGTTGTTAGTCGGCGTTCGTGTTGTTCACTGCTCTCCTTGTGTCCGTGTCCTGCACGCCTCTTCTTTTGATTATGGACTGTTACCAACTCGCTCAACTTTCTGTCCTTTTGAAGAAAGCCAAAGTGCGCGCCGGCCGCTGATGAGTCTCTTTTCGACTCCGCTGGATATAAAAGCTTAACCACTCCGGTGTAAAAATGCTTATGCGGATTAACCAGCGTAGTTAGCGGGTGTAATCATATTTCATCCATGGGAAGCACGACCACTTGACCTTTCCATTACAACTGAATAGCAGCGTTCAGAATACAAAAAAGGGGGGGAATGACGATACCGGTGCTCAAAAAAAGCGGGCGTGGTGTCTGGTTCCCGGAAAAGCCTAGCACACCACAGCTGCCCAGAACTGCTCAAAGCGCGCATGCGCATATTCTCATTCATTTCAACGCCGCGCTCCGCTCCATAGAGTTTCCTACTAAAATACTAGAGGGAAAACTGGCGCTGCGATCGTGAAGCTGCCACGGGAATGATGGGTATGACATGGATTTGCCTAGTCTTCGTGCCTGCGGCTTCAAATGTTTTGGTGGATTTGTTTATTCCTCTTTTTTTAATTTTTGCAATTCCGTTTAACGATGCGGAACCACCGCCATGGAGACCGCCAAGGATCACAGGTTCGACGCCCAAACCCCCCTCTTTTTTTTTCAAGGATGGTTGTCATAAGCTCGAGATTACATCGGTAGGGGGGGGGGGGGGGGCTGGCGACGGTTGGACACCTGAAAGGCTTTCAGTCGTTCAAGTGCCGTTTGCGACCCACTCCTACACAAGAACAGGAATTGGCCTCCCTGGTGAAGTACTTGGCCACCACCTCCCACACGATGTCTACAATTAAACGCAATTAAACCCTTGCCCTCAGTGTCCAGCAGCTGCGGCACATCTGTCCACGGCGGCGGTCAGCTCTGTGAAGCAGCAGAGGGCAGTAACAGTCACTGGACCCGGACAGGCCGCCACTGGAAACTAAACATTGGAACGTTCAATCCAAGATCCCTCTGAAGCGAAGCTAGATTAGCGGAATTACTCGAGAAACTAGAGGGAGTTAATTGGGACGTCATTGGCCTTAGCGAAGTTAGGAGAGCAGGTGAAGCTTACATAGTCTTAAACAATGGACATGTCCTCTGCTATAGAGGATTACCTGAAAGGAGAGAATATGGCGTTGGGTTCCTAATCCACAAAAATGTGGCGGGAAACGTAGATGAATTCTACAGCATTAACGATAGGGTAGCATCCGTCGTAATAAAACTAAATAAGCGGTATAAACTTAAGTTAATCCAGCGATATGCGCCAACAACGAGCTACGACGACGAACACGTAGAGCAGTTCTACGAGGATATGGAATTAGCAATAAAATAAGTACGGACACAATACACAGTAGTCATGGGGGATTTCAACGCAAAAGTAGGAACGAAACAAAGTGGAGAGCAGGCGATTGGCAACTACGGCGTCGGCCGTAGGAATAACCGTGGGGAAATGCTAGTATAGTTTGCCGGAAGGAACCAGATCCGAATAATGAATACGTTCTTCAAGAAACACAAGAATAGGAAGTTGACGTGGAAAAGCCCTAACGGGGAAACAAAGAATGAAATTGACTTTATAATGTGCGAACAACCAGGTATAATTCAAGACACAGAAGTAGTGGGGAAGATAAAATGCAGCGATCACAGATTAGTAAGGGCAAAGATTGTACTTAACCTAAAGAAAACAAGAACTAAATTATTTACTAGAAAAAATGTAAAGTAGAGGTAATCAGGGCGAAGGGCGAAGAATTTAAAGTCGCCCTAAGCAACAAGTTCGAGGCCTTAGACCTAAACGGTGACGATTTAGAAGAAATAAACAAAACCCTAACGAAAACAATCCTTGAAACTGCGATAAAAGTCGGGGGTAAAACAACAAAGCAAGCAAAACGGAAGCTGTCCCAATCTACCAAGGACATAATAAAAAAACGCCAACAAATAAAAGTAACTTCATCAAAAGACAAGATAGAATTCGCAGAACTATCAAGATTGATCAGCAAAGCCAGGCAAAGAGATGTAAGAAACTTTAACATGACATAAATAGAGAAAGCACTGGAAAAAGGCACCAGCATTAAATCGGTCAAAAAGAAACTGCACTCAGGCCAAAACCAAATGCATGCGCTAAAAGATACACAAGGTAACGTTATCAACAGTTTCAACGAAATAGTAAAGGTAGGAGAAGATTTCTACTCGGAACTGTACAGCTCTCAGACAGACCATACAACCTTAATAGAAATAGAACCAGAGGATTGATTGATTTGTGGGGGTTAACGTCCCAAAGCCAGCTCTGATTATGAGAGACGCCGTAGTGGAGGTCTCCGGAAATTTTGACCACCTGGGGTTCTTTAACGTGCACTGACATCGCACAGCACACGGGCCTCAACATTTCGCCTCCATCGAAATGCAGCCGCCGCGGCCGGGAACCAGAGGAGGACACCGAAATTCCATGTATAACCACTGATGAAGTCAAAAAGCTGCCAAAGGCATGTCCCGCGGTAAAGCAGCTGGTGACGATGGTATAACAGCCGACTTGATCAAAGACGGAGGAGATATTGTACTTGAAAAACTTGCATCGCTCTTGACGAAATGTATCAAGACATGCAGTGTACCGCGCAGCTGGAAAAATGCTAATATAATCCTTATCCACAAGAAAGGTGACATAAAGGAGTTAAAGAATTACAGACCAATCAGCCTACTCCCAGTAATATACAAGCTATTTACAAAGGTAATTTCTACGGGGATAAGAGAAACACTCGACTTTAATCAACCGAGAGAACAAGCTGGTTTTAGGAAAGGTTACTCGACAATGCACCACAGCCACGCTATCAACCTAGTGATTGAGAAGTACGCGGAATATAACAAACCTCTTTATATGGCGTTTATCGACTACGAGAAAGCAATTGACTCCATAGAAATACAAGCAGTACTAGAAGCTCTACGTCGACAAGGGGTACCTGGCGTATACATGAAAACCATAAACAACATATACAAAGATCGCACAGTCACACTACTCCTACATGAGAGAAGCAGAGAAATCCCGATCAGGAGAGGTCTGAGACAGGGAGATACAATATCCCCGATGCTATTCACTGCATGTTTAGAGGAAATCTTTAAACGTCTAGACTGGGAAGAAAAAGGCATTCGAATAGACGGAGAATATCTAAACAATTTAAGATTTGCAGACGACATTGTGCTCTTTAGCAATGATGGTGACGAATTACAAAACTTGATAGATGACCTAAACAGGGAAAGTATTAAAATTGGATTAAAAATGAATAGGCAAAAGACCAAAGTTATGCTCAATAGCTTAGCCAAGGAACAGGAGTTTAAAATCAACAATGAAGCCTTACAATGTGTAAACGAATATGCATATCTGGGACAGTTAATATCAGGAACTTCTACCCAGGAAAAAGAAATTCTCTGTAGAAAAAGGATGGGCTGCAGCGCATTCGGAAGGCATTACGAAATCATGACCGGAAACTTACCGCTCTCGTTAAAGCGAAAAGTATTCAATCACTGCATTCTCCCAGTACCAACGTACGGTGCAGAAACATGGAGAATAACGAAAAAACTAGAGATGAAACTAAGGAGCACGCAACATGCAATGGAAAGAAAAATGATAGGGTAACCCTAAGAGATAAAAAACGAGCGGAATGGATCAGACAACAGACAGGAGTAGCCGATATTATCTTATCAATTAAAAGAAAGAAATGGACCCGGGCAGGACATGTCATGAGGAGGAAGGATAATAGGAGAGGGAAAACGCAACAAAGGTAGGCAAAAGATTATATGGAGCGATGAAATTAAAAAGTTCGCGGGCATAAAGTGGAACCAACTCGCTCAGGATAGGAAATCGTTGGGAGAGGCCTTCGTCCTGCAGTGGACCTAAACAGGCTAGTGATGATGATGATGATGTTTTTTTAACTTCAGTGACGCGAGTGACGTTACTACACTTTTTCATTACGCGACGAAGGCAGCAGCTGTAGTATACACTTTACTGACTTTGCTGCTAGACATCAGACTATCGCATGTATCAAAGTCGTTTGCAATGACGAGGTGGCATGCAGGATTTTGTTGTTGTGTTTGTTGATGGATGGGCTACACAGGTTATTCGCAGCGGTATTTTACCAACTTTAGAAATATTCGCGCTGCGTCTCACAAACCTTATCGATGCGGTTTTGCTGTTTTTTGTTTTCTTTTGTATCAGACGCGATAGAATCTGTAACCGTAGGGTCTTTTTCACGTCTGACATACATCCCTTGTCAGACGGCTGTTCGTATATCTTGTACTACGGCATTTCAATTCCGCTGGCTGATTAATTCAACGCCGACCGGACGTGCCAAGCAGGCGCACACTTATCGTGCGTAGTAGACGCCCAGTGGACGATAGGCAGACGCGCCTGCGTACGACGCTCAAAAAGTCAGCTCAGATTAAAGCTCAGGCGTAGTTTCCGATGGAGTTTAACGGCACGGTTGTTTGTTTACCACCACGTTTTTTCACAAAACCAACCACCAAGCGATGGGCGATACTGCGCTTCTGCTACGGCCTCGCGCAGGGGCTTGGCTCATGCATATAGTTTGTAAAAATACAGTGGAGCACTTGCCCTGCACTAAAAGAAGCGAGCGAAAGCCCAGTTGTTATATTTAGAAGGCACATATACCTTTTACATACTTCAAAATGTCAGCACGTCCATTACAAGAGCAAAAATCTTTCTTTTATTTTCGAACACAACTACATATGTAACTTAAATCTGTATGGAAGCTGCTAAATCTGGACACAAGCAGAGGACGTAACATTGCCATATCGCACAATATTGCTGAATTTCTTAGCATTCCGTACTTTCCCATTCGCGAAAAAGCAACTAGTACCTGAGCACGCACATAGTTATTCCAAAATCTTCCGTTTGGTGCAATATATTGTCGTAAACGACCAATTTTTTTGAAGTCGCAAAGCCGTATGAAGCCAGAAGAACGAAGACTAGGCAAATCCGTGCCACAGCCATCATTCCCATGCTGGCTCAACCGCCTTGTTTGAAACTCCCGTAGACACTAGCGCCACTTTTCCCTCTAGTATTTCAGTAGGAAACTCTATGCTCCGCTCTGTGGTGCTGAACAGCTCGGCGGTCGAGGCTCGCGCGTTCAGGTCCATTTTTTTACCTGAACGCGAGAGCGTCGACCGCCGAGCTGATGAGCGCCAGAGCGGAGCGCGGTGTTAAATGAACGTGCATGCGCGCTTTGAGCAGTTCAGGGCAGCTGTCGTCTGCTAGGCTTTTCCGGGAACCGGGCACCACGCCCGCTTTTTTTCAGCACCGCTATCGTCATTCTTTGTTTTTCCAATTATGAACGCTGCCATTCAGTTGTAACGCAAAGTTCAAGTGGTCGTGCTTCCTATGGATGAAATATGGTTACACCCGCTAACTACGCTGCATCCGCTTCAGCGTTTTTACACCATAGTGGTGAAGCTTTTAATTATGTCGTGTGGAGTCGAAAAGAGTCTCATCAGCGGCCGGCGCGCGCTCTGGCGCTCTTCGCCTTCTTCTTCATTGTCTGAGTTCATGCTTATTCAAGCCAATTAAGCCTATCCGTTCTAATGCCACGCTAATTAAGCTGTTTGATGTCATAAACACGCTAACTAAAATAACGGTAGTGAGGTCATGGCTAATTAGATTATTGCTAACTATGATCAAGGTAATTACGACCATACTGTTAGATCCTTTATATTAGCCCTGTTAATTAGAACCATGCTAATTTCGGCCTTGCTATCGAGGACCTTGCTATTTGAGAACTTGAAAGATCACTGATTAAAATTAAGTAAAATAGGATCATCTTAATTAAAGCTTGCTAATAAGCTAGGTGAGCCACAGGCTCCGTGGTTAGTCCCGCCTTGCAGCGCTACTGCAAGCTGCCCATTTTTTTGAGTGGATCACGCAGAGCTTTTCTGAGGCATAAGAGATATCTGTCACTGCAGGCAGAGCTGATTAGAAACGACCGTCTTCCATAAAATAGCACAGACGCTTTTTCACTGTCTTACAAGAAACAAGTTTATTGCTTTTCTTGAGAGCAAATAAAAAGGGAAAACAAAGCCTGAATAAGGATGCCCTAGCTTGAAGTGGTGCCACGGCGTATTGGAGATTTTTATCATTTGACCTGCTTGAAAAATTGGCGACTTCTTGTCGCAGCTTGCTTCCCTTTCAGTAGCTGCTAAAGACTCCACCAGCCTGAACAACCACTGTCATGCGTTACGGAAGAGAGTCGTACAACGCCGGTATGAGGTCGCGGTTCATTTTCAAGAGGTCCCATTCGGCTTGAACATTGCGCTATAGCTCGTCGCAGTCCACGTTGTGAAGCCCCTTTCTTGAACGCTTACTCTTCGTTAAGCCCCACACGTTTCCAATAATATTCATATCCGCTACCAGTGGCAGCCAGTAAGCAACCATAACACAGAGTTCTTTCAGGTGGTCTTTGGCAGCGCGAGACGTGTGCACGGGGGGGCATGTCCTGCTGCAGTATGAAACAGCCGTCAGGGCAAGGACCGCCAAGGACATGAGGCAGCAGGAGCTCCTGTTCTATGATGCTTAAGTAGCCGTCTGCACAAAATCAGCCCTCGATTCGGTGTAGGGCGTCCACGATCTTCTTTCTTTACTGCCCCCCAAACGTTCACACTCCTGCGTCCACTGGCTCTTACTTGAAGAACGTATAGGGGGCATACTGTTGGGTAACGGGTGTCTCAGCTTGCTGCTGCATCTGCGCAGAGCTGATGGTCGAAGCGGACAAGGCAACGGTGAGTTAAGGTAACTTTATATACAGAATAAACAGAGGCGTTACATTTTCGGCACTGGGGCCGACAGCTTATTGGGCTCGCACTGATGCGCGGTGACGACCCGGGATTTCTTCAGTCGCTCTCCCTCGTCAATCCGCGGCTTGCTTCTTTTATAGCCCCTTTTGGACCCCTTGCATCAGCCAGTTGAAGCCTCCAATCAGGACCCGCCGTTGGTTGCTGGCCGGGATCCGACCCGTGGGTGAGAGGGTTTGCCGCGCAGGTGCGTGAGGAATTGCCGTCGATTGCGTCAGGCGCACCGCAAGAGTGGCCGCGGATTGCGTCAGACAGTCTGCTGTTGTTGACGCCACTTGCATCAGACGTTCTACCAGCTTGAATATTTTGCCGGAGCAATGAAGGTTGGAGTTGAGAGCCCTGGCATTACAGCACCCCCGCCGCCAGACAATGCGCCGGAAAGACGAGCTGCTTCCACGTGGCTCGGATGCCGGGCGCGCTCGTTCGCCAGGTCCATCCAGGTTCACCTCCAGTGCCCTCCGGACAGATGGCCCCTGGCTCCGTTCCGTGAACAGATCCCATTCTTCAGGCAGGATCCCAGCTCCACTGGCTTGTCGCCAAGATGAGTCGACTAGCTTCGCTCGTCTCTTCTGACGATCTTTGGCCGCAAGACTTGTTGATGGTTCTGCAACTTGTCAAGAACGGTTCGACAACAGGCAACACACGACACAAGCAAGTGCCTTCAGTCACCCGACAGATCACCAGACATAATACTGCATAATATATTCCTAGCTGTGTCTATCGAAATTTCGTTCCCTCTACATCAAGAGGCACATGTGGGACACAAAACTCTTAAAACCAGAACTCAGAATATTACACGTGCTACAAACGCAATGAAATAGAATACAAAATGAAGTTGGCCCCTTGAGATCACTCAGGACAGGAGCGCTCGGCTGAGGCCGCAATGAGGACAAAATTTTGCCCCGATCCGCCAGCGAAAGACCGAAAGGATAACTAAAGATGGTACTGATTAGAACGCACGGCTCAGAGCGTCTGCGTTAGCGTTTAGCTTTCCTTTCTTGTAACGAACGTCTAAGTTGTGCTGCTGGAGTATCATCCTCCACCTCAGTAACCGGCCACTTTTAGACGACATGTTACTCAACCAGGTTAGAGGACAGTGGTCCGTTTCGACCACAAACTTCGAACCGGAGACATAACAGGCCAGCTTTTGAACGGCCCAAACCAGGCAGGCGCATTCCTTTTCAGAGGTACTATATGCCTCTTCCCTGCAGCTCAGCTTTCGGCTTAAATACAAAACTGGTCTTTCGTTACCACCGCTGTCTTCCTGGCACAGTATAGCTCCCATTCCGCGATCACTCGCGTCGCACTGAATGATAAAGCCTTTGGAAAAGTCGGGTGCCATGAGAACGGGCTTTTCGCTTAAGGCTTGTTTCAGCGTGCAGAACGCTTTCTCTTTTTCTGAGTCCCACGTCACTTTAACCGGCTCCGACTTCCGAAGTGCATCAGTTAAAGGGCTGGCAATGCTAGAGTAATTCGGCACGTAATGCTGATAGTATCCAGCTAGGCCCAAGAAAGCCCTTATCTCCGATTTGCTGGTAGGTCGTGGATAGTTCATGACGGCGGCTACCTTAATTTCTGAAGGCCTACGCCGGCCACGCCCCACAACGTGTCCCAGGTAAGACACCTCACTGCATCCTAGGTGGCATTTAGCAGGTTTCGCGGTAAGACCTGCTTCTTTCAACTTGTTCAACACGACTCGCAAATGCTCGATATGTTCTTCCCAGCTGTTTGAGAAGATGGCGACATCGTCGAGATACGGAAGTGCGAACTCGGACAGGCCATTAAGAACGCGGTCCATTAGACTAGAAAAACAATAAGGCGCATTTTCAGTCCAAAACTCAGCATGAGTGGACGATACGTTCCGAATGGAGAAACGAACGCGGCGTAGCGGCTAGCGCGCTCCGTAAGAGGGACCTGCCAATACCCTCGCACGAGGTCTAACGTGGAAATGTAATTTGACTTTGACACCGTTTCCACCCTTTCCTCCAGATTTGGTATCGGGTAAGTCTGGTCTCTAGTTATGGCGTTAAGACGACGATAGTCGATGCATGGTCTAGGATCTTTTCCCGGCAATTGAACCAATATTAGAGGAGATGTATAGTCACTCTCACCCGGTACTATGACTCCCAACTCAAGCATTCTATCGATCTCACCTTTCATGATCTGCTTTTGCACAGGGGAACATCGATACGGCTTACTACGAATTGGTTCCTCAGAAGTAAGCTCGATGTCGTGTTTAATCACCGTCGTGTTTCCGGGACGGTCGGAAAACACTTCTTTAAATTCCGATACAATCCTTCTCAAATCTTCCTTCTGGGCTTCACTTAACCTTGGCTCCAGGTTCAGCTGTTCCAACATTACCTCTGAACCCCTTTCGGTTAGATCCCTAGAAGTAAGAATGTCTGCTCCTTCCTCCTCTGAAGCATTCAAAAGCAGATTTACGACCGCTTGACGTTGAACGTATGGTTTCATCAAGTTGCTGTGGTAAATTTTGTTAGACCGCCTTCCTAACTTTACACTTTCCATCAGCGCTTTAATCGAGAAGTCCTCACGCTGTTCTCTAATGAGTGTCTCTCGATCAACCTTCGACAGCTCACACCAGCTTTCAGCTACAGGTGAGAGTGTAGTGCCCGTCTCGCCCAACGGCGCCACTTCGGTTTCTCCGCCGACGGAAACGACGCTAACCGCTCGCGCTACGGGCTGCTCGAGTAACCCAACCCGAGAGTCCTCTGTGCGAGGCGCAGTAGACTCGCAGCCAAGGTCACGCAGCTCGGCCGCTTTTGGAGGTGATGTTTTAGTACATGGAACGAGATCAAGTTCCTGTGAAAGCTTCCGCGCTTGCGATCGCGTGAGGGCCATGTACGCAATGCTGGAAAAGAACGATTTACCCTGCTCTTTGAGGAGCTGCTCGGAGTTATTCGAAAAAAGATAAGGAAAACAATCGGGAAGCGCGGCAGACACAGCCGCTTCGGTGTGAAGCTTGCCAAAAGAGCCTTCAATGACCACCGTCGCAATCGGTAAGCAAGCACTCTGCTCCTCGGCGACTTGCCTGATCCACGCGCATTCTCCTGTAAAATCGTTCGGAGACACAAACGAAGGGTGGACAACATCCATGGTTGCCGCTGAGTCTCGAAGTGCCCGACACGTTTTCCCATTGACACTAATCTCTTGAATATACGGCTCTAACAATTGTATGTTCTTTTCAGATTCCCGGATTGTTGCAAAAGCAAACTTTTGTTTACAATTTAACGCGATGTGCCCTTCCTTTTTGCAATGATAACAGATTAGCGGCTTCCTTGACTCAAACGCCCGTGTGGTATCAGTGCGCTGCTTGGGAACCTCACCTGATTTCTGCGCTTCCGTTTGCCCATCCCTCACAGTCTCCCTCGTAAGAGACGGGTCTTTTCTCAAATTACGATTCGGAAAAGGTTTCCGTTCATCAGGCTTCCTTGGGAAGCCCTCCTTTCTCTCAGCTTTTTCCACGCGCACTGCCCTACTATGCAAGTTTCGGCGAGTGTAGTACTCTTCAGCTAACTCTGCTGCCTTGTTTAGCTGTACTTCGCCAAGCTTATCCTGCAGCCAAAGCTTGACGTCATCCTCGATGCAGCGGTAGAATTGCTCCAATGCAATGCATTCCACCACTTTATCGCGATCGTCATAAACATCTTCGCCCTTGAGCCATTCAACTAAATCGGCTTTAAGACGAAACGCGAAGTCAACATGGGACTCATTACCCCTTTTCGCATACCGGAACCTTTGCCGGAAAGCCTCGGGTGACAGCTTATATCGTCTCAAGAGAGCCTCCTTAACCTCGTCATAGCTCTCAAACGCCTCCCTCGATAAGCATGTTATCACGTCGGATACTTCCCCGGGAAGCAAAGCTAACAGGTTCTGTGCCCAAAGAGACCGCTCGATGGCATTTCGCTCACAGACGTGTTCGAACTTGACGAGATACTTCGCCATGTCCTCGCCTACTACGAACGGTGGCAGTTGGTCCCGAATTCTATGTCCACTGACCGGTACAGTTGCTGAAGCTACGCTAGGCGCCTGCGAACACTGTCGGAGCGCTAATTCTATTCTTTTCATTTCGAGGCGCTCTTGTCTTTCGGCCTCCTCGCGCTCACGGAGTTCTCTTCTTTCGGCCTCCTCGCGCTCACGGAGTTCTCTTTTTTCGGCCTCCTCGCGGAGTTCTCTTCTTTCGGCCTCCTCGCGGCGTTCTTTGATATCCGCCCAGGCCTCATCGACTTCCTCAGCCGTTACTCCCTCCTTCTTCATAATCTCAAGGATCGCTTGTTTTCGCTTCGCACGGCCCAGAGTAAGGCCGAGTTCCTCACAAATTTCGATGAGTTCCTTCACTTTAAGGTTCTCCATCGTTCACACTAGCCTCTTGCTGTTCGCCCTTGTTTAGAATATACTTGCCGAACCCACTATAAGTCTACTAGCAAGACACGCAAGCAATTCTCAAAACTGCCGTGTTTACGCCCTCCGCATTAACTTTGGTTTCAAAGCGCTCCTTCTTGGTTCGAAACAATCAAAGCTCACTCCAATGCTTCACACAAGCCTTCTCTAAACTACTATAACCTGTGCTAGAGAAGTCTGGTGAACTGAGGGGAAAACATCAGGCACTCACCGCATCGAGGTAGCTGACGGCGGCCGATCCCGCAGCTGCCATCCACTGTTGGGTAACGGGTGTCTCAGCTTGCTTCTGCATCTGCGCAGAGCTGATGGTCGAAGCGGACAAGGCGACGGTGAGTTAAGGTAACTTTATATACAGAATAAACAGAGGCGTTACATTTTCGGCACTGGGGCCGACAGCTTATTGGGCTCGCACTGAGGCGCGATGACGACCCGGGATTTCTTCAGTCGCTCTCCCTCGTCAATCCGCGGCTTGCTTCTTTTATAGCCCCTTTTGGACCCCTTGCATCAGCCAGTTGAAGCCTCCAATCAGGACCCGCCGTTGGTTGCTGGCCGGGATCCGACCCGTGGGTGAGAGGGTTTGCCGCGCAGGTGCGTGAGGAATTGCCGTCGATTGCGTCAGGCGCACCGCAAGAGTGGCCGCGGATTGCATCAGACAGTCTGCTGTGGTTGACGCCACTTGCATCAGACGTTCTACCAGCTTGAATATTTTGCCGGAGCAATGAAGGTTGGAGTTGAGAGCCCTGGCATTACAATACCTACAAAGGTGGGGAACCATTAGTAAATTTAAAACTGCGATCATTTATATCACGAAAGCACTGTGGAAATATCAATAACAAAAAGACTTGCAGGAATAATACCGTGAAAGCAGAAAGGGCCAGAAACTAACCACATATTTATAATAGGAAGAAACGAACCTTGTCAGGCCTGGTCTGTATACTCTGCGGTGTTGGTCCCACTGCGTACAGATTGTAGACTCGTCGGTGAAAACGACATTGCGCCATTCATCTACCGTCCAGTGAAGATGAGCCTGGACAAAAGCCAGTCTTTTTGCTCTTGCTGCGTCCGAAAGAAGCGGCTTTCGGGCAGCACATCGACTTTTCAGACCGCCTTCCAAGAGCCGTTTTCTGACCAACTCTTCGCTGACATCCAGGCCAACCACATCTCTAATCTCTCCAGCAGTCATGAATGGATTAGCCTCGGCTACTTGGACCAAGGCAGCATCCTCTTCTGCTGTCGTCTTCCGCACGCACTTTCTTACCGCATCACATATGCGCCCTTCTTCTCCGAACGCACAAATTATTATATTTACAGTAGCTATATGCAAGTCCAAAACCCTCGCGATATTTCTTTGGGATGTGCACTCAGCGATATTCGTATTGCAGCTACTCTCTTTTCCTCAGGGACCCGAGCTGGCATCATTAATACTACGCAAACCGCATTCTCGAGAAAGCAAGCGAAGGGCGTTATAACCGCGAAGTGCGATATACCAATCACGTCTGATCGGAATATCTCGATTATCAGCTCACGCCTTTCAGCAAACAAAGGAAAGGAAGGTCCGTATCACTTTACATTCTTTTTTCATCGGTATTTAGAAGACACAGCGATAACAGCTGAGAAAATGTATGCAGCTTGCACTAGTGCTGCAAGACGGGATTAACCATGGAGCATATGGCTCACCTAGCTTATTAGCAAGCTTTTAATTAACATGATCCAAATAAGAATAAAAATAATTACAGTGGTCTTAATTGAGAAGGTGTCAAATAGCAAGGTCTTCGTTAGCAATGATCTAATTTGCGATGACCTCATTACCATGATTTTAATTAGCTTGTATATGACATCAAATACCTTAATTAGCGTGACCTTAGAACGGGTAGGCTTAATTGGCTTGAATAAGCATGAACTAAGACCATAAAGAAGAAGAAGGCGAAGAGTGCCAGAGCGCGCGCCGGCCGCTGATGAGTTTCTTGTCAACTCTGCACGACATAACTAAAAGTTAACCACTCCGGCATAAAAATGCTGAATCCGATGCAGCGTAGTTAGCGGGTGTACCCACATGTCATCCATAGGAAGCACGACCACTTGAACTTTGCGTTACAACTGAATGGCAGCATTCAGAATACACACACACACACACACACACACACACACACACACATATATATATATATATATATAGAATGATGATAGCGGTGCCGAAAAAAAAGCGGGCGTGGTGTGTCCGGTTCCCGGAAAAGTCTAGCAGACGACAGCTGGCCCCGCCACGGTGGTCTAGTGGCTAAGGTACTCGGCTGCTGATCCGAGGGTCGCGGGATCGAATCCCGGCCGCGGCGGCCGCATTTCGATGGAGGTGAAATGGTGAGGCCCGTGTGCTGTGCGATGTCAGTGCACGTTAAAGAACCCCAGGTGGTCGAAATTTCCGGAGCCCTCCACTACGGCGTCTCTCATAATCAGAACTGGTTTTGGGACGTAAAACCCCAAAAAACAAGACGACAGCTGCCCAGAACTGCTCAAAGCGCGCATGCACATATTCTCGTTCATTTCAACGCTGCGCTCCGCTCTGTGGCGCTGATCACCTCGGCGGTCGACGCTCGCGTGTTCAGGTTGAAAAAATGGGTGGCTGTACAACAGCGGCCGCTAGAAAATTTGTCTTGTGTGGCCAACTTATTCAGTTGGGACAAGACTGCTGCAGGAACGCAAAGACGGCCGTCGACAAGAAAATGATACGCCTGCAGCTGGCTGTGTGCTTACAAAACTGGCGACCCGTTCGGTTTCACTTGCAAGGTTTACGGACGCTCCTGGTTTATGGAAGGTTTGCACAGGGCTCTGGCCCATGCATTTCAGCGCAATTCAGGAGAAATGTGAGTCGTTCGAGAACTTTCGCTTGTGTACATCGCTCGAGGATCCTTGTGCCGTCTCGAGGTGCCACTGATGTCTACATCAGGTCACACGTCTAGAGTACCCAACCCATCTCGCGCACCACAATTCGCAGGTTGCTGCTTATGCATTCCTCAGCTTAGCGAAGCTTCACTTTCGGGTTATGCTGATTGCTATGACACGGGGATCAACCACATTTTTTAGCATATATTTCAAATATGTCAGCTACAAATATCAGCTACATGAAGGTAGGTATAAAAACAGTCCTGCATGGAAGGCTTTCTCTCCCCTGCAGGACTGTTGTAATCTTTTGTTTGGCATTTTTCTGTGTTCCTTCTCTTCACCTCCCCTGTTCTCAGTCATTGTAAGCGAACCCACCATTACAGGCTGATGTGGAATGGAATGAGAGTCCTTCATTTACAAATGGGGAGACGTGCATCATACATAGGCCATTATTATAACACTAGGAGTTATTCACTGTCTGAAGTAGTAGCCACTCGTACTACTGCGATACGTGCAGTGCTGTGGTGAAAAGGATTGATTTTCTCGGGTGTCTTCGAATTCAGCCTAATACATCCGAACTTGTAAAGCAAAGGCCATTGCGGAGCACCGCACAAAATCAATAACCTGCCTTGCTTCAACGCATAGTTGTGGCCATGTGTTGCTGCCGGTCGATATTCTTTCCGGATGATTTCACCATGAATTTACAACAAAAGACGACGTCGGAACATACGCAAATTTCTCCAGGTAATTGCAGTGCCTGTGTTTACCCTCGATACGCATGGCTTCATTTTTCCTTAATTGGATTTGAAGCGTTCAATATTCATGCGAGACGGATATGGCTAGATGGTAATGCATAGGGGAAAGTGGGGGACATTTCCCTTTTGAATCAATAGGGCAGAGCGTCCTACTTGACTTACACCGACAGAAGTTTGGAGAAATGGCGCAGACGCGTTCGGCTCAAGCAGCTTTCTCAGTTCCAAACATGAAGGTAAGATTTGCCTTCGCGACTGTCGCGTGGAAGAAAACAAAAAAAGGCATTGCCTTGCATCGAACTTTGATCTTTGAATGAGCGACGACGGCTTCTGATAATTTAGTTGGTTCAGTCTCGACGTGCTGGAGGCTGCTTCCATTTCAGGTTTTTGCGTTGTCGAAACTGCCTCGCTGTGCCTACTACAGCACTTTCCGGCAAATGGAGGAACATTCCTACAGAAGCATTATTGAAGTTTATTGTCCGAGCGTAGAATATTGCTAAAATGAAAATAATTGTGGTTGCTATCCCTCGTCGTAGCAGTTGGTATAACACGAAAGTGAAACCTGTATTCGCGAAGCTGTGGAATAGCTAAACGGCAATAATCGAGGGGCGAGGTACTCCGGACATGTGAATCCGTCGCAAGTAGACATCAGCTGCACTACACAGGGATCCTCGACAGTTGTTCACAAGCGAAAGTTCTGGAAGCGCTCACGTTTCTGCGGACACATTGCACTGAGCGCACCAGAGTCCTGCGCCAACCTGCCATGAACAAGGAGTGTGCGCAAACGGTGACACCTTGCAAGGGAAACCGAACGGGTTGTCAGAGGACCGTTTTCCGAACACAAAGCTCGCTTTAGCGAAAGGAGCATCATTTGATTGCACAAAATTACAGAAAGTTGAGCGAGTTGGTTAGGGTCCATAGTCAAAAGAAGAGGCGTGCAAGACACGGACACAAGGGGAGAAGTGAACAACACGAGCGCCGTGTTGATATGATTGCAGACGGCTGTCCTTGCGTTTTTGGGGTACAGCGCGTCGAAACACAACTGACCACAAAAACAAATCACGTAGCAGCCGTGGTTGCACTCACTGCCTAAGCAACGCGCCGGCACAACGCCAGCACGCACCACGTCGTTAAGCTTCGCGCTGAGCTACCGAAGCGCTAACGGTCGGCGTGGATTAGCACGGAAATGTGCTCCTCTCCATCGTTACTAGGTGCCGGTACCATCGCTGTGAACGAAGAATACAATGAAAGGGAGGCGATGGTAATTGAAGATTATTTTTGCTTGCTAAACACGTTTGCTTTTCCTCGACATCAGTTAGATGCAAACTGTAAAGCGGTGCGGTGAAGGTATAATGCCCATCTGTTTTTTATGCCCCAAATGTGTCGGTGGTGCATTGGTAGAGCTTCCAGGTCACATTCTCGCCTCCGGGGTGAATGTGGGTTAGATTCCGAGAGGGTGGTATACTTCTGCATTGTCAAATGTACCTGTGTTCGCTTCTTTACAGATATCTACTTCCGTTACGGGAGTAGGCCGGTGGTTTGTTGGCGATCCCCGGTATAAAACACTTTCGTGTTGAACATACTTGTTAACGACTAAACAAACCGAGCTTTCATGTCACTGAGCACTACGGTGGTAAAACGGCTGTTAGCAGTGCAAAATGTGTGGCAGATGCAGATGAACTGTCATCGCGGGCAGCTTTATAGCTCTGATCGTTCAGATACTGGACTTTGTTTTAGTATAAAGAGAACAGCGTAAACACATTGTCTGATGTGGCTGCCATTCCTACCTGCACTACAACAAAATGAATGTCAGAAGTCCAAGTTGAGCAGATTGGGACGGAGAGACCACTTGAACGTCGTCTGTACGTACGTGGCGCATTTTGAGAAACGATGGCTGCAGCGCGGAGATTTTGTGGCTGCAGAACATTACCTTCCAGCATCGAGCTCTTAGACAGCGGGTGTCGGTCACGTTCCTCTCACATGCACCACTACTGATAATTGCATCCCTGTGCTCTTGCGCTCCGTTTAAGGCGCAACTTCGGTACTCCAGTACAGGCTTTCCTTTCTTCCACCTCTCCGCAGCCAGCTCTTTGCGCATACTGTACTGAAACCACTCTCCGACTCGCGCTTCTTCCACGCGTTCAGCTAATACCATGAAATTTAGAGCACACCGATGTTCATTCGTCTTTTGTTCTCTAGAACAAAAAAGGCGACAAATGAGCGTGAAAGGGTCACGTTTTGACGAGCGGAAGGAATTTCATACATTTCAGTTACAGGAACTCTTGAAACTGTTGTCATGATTTTGTATAAAATGCATAGCAGGTAGGATACGTCCTCCTGATCATTAGCAGACCAGTACCAGTGCTCAGCATTACCGCAAGGGTGCAAGTATGGGCATCGCTAAAGACATAAAGGGGCCCCGAAATAGTTTTCGTCATATGAAAATGCGCGGCGACGGTAGCTCAAGCCCTTCTGATCATTATCAGACCAATATCAGGGCTCTGCAATGGTGTGTCATTCACTACTAGAAGGCAATTATGCGCATCGCTAAAGGCTTAACTGGACCATGGAACGGCTTTGGGCATTTTGTGGAGATTAATTGCGCCGGCAGCTGATGTCCTCCTGATCATTAGCTGTCTAATATCATTGCTCTTTGAAAACGCGCGTAACTCAATAAATGCAAGTACACAGATCGCCAGTCTTAAAGGCATCCTGAAAAGCTTCTGGTGGCATTATACAAATGCAGAGCGCCAGTCACTCAAGTGTTGATCACTAATACTGTGTGGTGATTCCTTTTCTATTCTATTGCCTATCGGCGTGACGCCACTGCTGTCGTCAGCGATGGGCGGCGATGCGGCTAGACGTATTTCAAACTGCCCAGTCGTAAGCGGTCGGCGTTTTAACGCGAAAGCGTTTCTTGGCTAGGCTGGCGATAGCGCGCGCCCAGCTGCCGTCTGCAAAAAGCGTCCGCAAAAGCCGTGCCCGGAAAGCACGTGACCTCTCCCACAGGAAGTGAAGCCGGCGCCAACACACGACGCAGCCACAGTCGGCACGTGCTCAGCCCTGCTGCAGCTGCGTGTAGCGGCGGGTGGAAGCGTCGCCGCATTTCTTCACAGGGTTGGCGAAAGCGCGCGCCAAGGTGAGTGGCGTCGCCAGCTAGCCTATTGTTCCTCGCCTCCATGCGTGGTAAGTTCAACCTCGAATTGAAGACACCCACTGAGGCCATCACGATGTTGAGATATACGTGCATCGAACTCGCACTCACCAATGACCCATACATTGCGCGATGTGTGATGCATGTATCCACCTACTACTCGGATTACAAGGTCATGGTAGTGTCTATGTACCCCCACACAAGTACGCCGTCACCGGAACGATAAGAGGGTGACGACACCGGTGTCTCTCTAATGACACCACCGACAACGCCGCGCCGGTCGTACTACTTCGATATGCCCGAGAGCTGCCTCGGGTATTTCTACTCTCTGACTACGAAATGGATGTGTCAAGTCTCGACCCCACTTTGATGGCCTCAAACCATGTAAAAAACACAATACGGCCTCCCACATTGCCTCATTCTTTATAAATCCGGCCATGGTGGTCTAGTGGCTGTGGTAATCGGCTGCTGATCCAAAGGTCGCGGGATCGAATCCCGGCCGCGGCGGGTGCACTTCGATGCAGGCGAAATGTTCAGGCCCGTGTTCTGTGCGATATCAGTTCACGTTAAAGAACCTAAGGTGGTCGAAATTTCCGGAGCCCTCCACTACGGCGTCTCTCATAATCAGAGCTAGTTTTGGGACGTTAAACCCCATAAATGAATGAAATAATTCTTTATAAGACAGCTTGGCAACATCAGTTCTCAGCACCCCTCCGTAACAACAATCTAGCCAAAAGAAATGCTTTCGCGTTCTCATCTCATAAGTGTATGGATAGGGATTGTCGAACTTTTTAGGGGTGAAGCTCCTCAGGGCGTGGGTCGTTCCCTCCTCTGTAGTAGTAGCAGTAGTAGTAGTAGTAGTCGTCGTATGTATGTAGCCACCTCGTGCCGCAGGCTTGCGCCGCCGGGAGGCTCGCGCTCGAGAGCTCGAGCGCCTGGAGGCTCGCGCTCGGCGCGTGCCTCCCGGCGCGCTACCTCTCTCACTCTTCCATGTGCTGTCTTGTGAGAGAGAGAGAGACAGAGAGAGAGAGAGCGAAAGGCGCGCGTTGACTATGGAAACGTTCTTTCTTCGATGAACGCTCGGTCCGCCGCGGTGGTGTAGTGGATACGGCACTCGGCTGCCACCCAAAAAACGCGGGTTCGATCCCGGCCGCGGCGGTCGCATATTCGATGGGGGCGAAAGTGCCAGGGGCCCGTGTACTGTGCGGTGTCAGTGCACGTTAAAGAACCCCAGGTGGTCTAAATTTCCGGAGCCCTCCACTACGGCCTTTCTCTCTATCTCTTTCACTCCCTTACCCCACCCCCACGGACGCTTAGCCGTGCTCCCTAGATAGGCTGCAGAAAATTAGCGTCCTTTCCTAACCGAACCACAATCATCATGAACGCTCCGCCAGCTCGCAAAGGAGGAGAACGCCCCCTCACCCGCGAGTGCGAAGCTTGACGCACGCAGCGTCTTCTAGCGGGTTTCTTGATTGAAAAATACCGACTGCTCGCGCTGGAGAACCGTTCACCGGCCACCCATATATATATATATATAGGCACTGGATCTTGACTTACAATGAAGTGCCGGTGGGAGATTTCACTTGTGCGTAGTTTAACCATACGGATTCGTAGCGTGCGCATTAACTAAATTAATCCGGAACTCTTAACGATCTACGATGAACCTCCGGAGCTTCACCCACTCATCATCATTCACTCCGTGGATATGCTGTGGATTTTTTCCCTGCCTCTCCTCCGTCTTGCCGGGCTAGCATTGTAATTACGCTTTGATAAGACAGTAGTTAATAAAATTACGGTTGAGCGCTTATTAAATGAAAATGGTTTGATAGCTTGAAAAAAGGCGAAAGCGAAGGAAATACGAGGCAAAACAAAAACCAAGAAAAGCAAGCGCACGTGCATTCGTAGTCGTAGCCACATTTTGCACCGTATACATGAATCCGAGACATCGTTGATAGCAAGCAAAATGACATTTGGGGAAAACAGCTGACTGCTTTCATCGGTTTCTCGTCGTGGTCAGTTCCAACGTTAGCGCAGAAGTGTAGTACATTCGCCTAAGAAAAAATTCTACACTCCGCGGTCTTTCCGGGAGCCGAGGAATACTCAACTGAAGTGAGTAGAAACTGCTGGAGCTGTGCGGTTTTTTCTCTGCGTGCGGAGAAGAACGAGTAAAGTGGAACGTAGTGAACGCGCTGCTATCGAGACCTGGCAAGACTCCCTTTAGCGGTGAAAACTTCGTGGCAGCGTCAGTTGCTCTGTTTCTTTGCGCAAGCTAACGGCGCCGATCGGAGGAAGCTGCTGCTGCATTAGTAGAAGTAAGCATAGCCCCTTGTTTACATGCAAGTAATTGTGAAATTAAAAATGAGAGCACGAAAATAAAGTGTACTTTGTCAAAGCTTCACAGTCATTATCCCCCCCCCCCCCTAATATATCTAAGGGACTCAAGAGTTCCATTTGAAACGTTTATGCCTGTACACTCTCAGCCAAAAGGGATCAACGGGGGCATAGGGATTAGTCCCTTGAGGAACTAAATGTGTTGCCACAACCATTGATCCCTTTAGGGATCAACGGGAAGGGGACGAACGGTAAGTCTCCTAGGAGTTAATCGCTTCATGAACATTTAGTCCCTCCGGTTACTCTCTGGAAGGTGAAATGTTAGCCTCCTCAATCGCTCCCCAGGGATCAAACATTACCCGTGAGTTGCTTTCTGTGGACTAAATGTTGGGCTTGCGGTTACTCTGTCGAAATGAAACTGCTTATCAGTTCAGGTTCTTTCTTTTTCCGCACAGCCACAGATTTGAACAGCCTGCCCTACGAAATCGCCGCCCTAACCAGCGCACCCACATTCATACAAAGAATATCCGATCATTTTGCAGAATAAAAACTACTGGATGTCATTTTCATCATTCCGGCTGCTTGTATACATTGCAGAAACATGTACCCATATTACTCATACCGTGTTTTATAATGCTTATACACGTGTTATTTCCAACTGTTGTATAATGAACATATGTAATCCCACCCCTTATGTAATGCCCATCTTGGGCTTTTAAGGTAATAAAATGAAATGAAATGAAATTTGTTCCCCAGGAGCGAATTCTTCCATCTTCCTTATATGCAGTTTTATTAAGAGGTCGAATTTATCTCAAACGTGCTCTTGAGGGATAGGCGCTGAACGTGAGCTGCTCGAGCGGGTGATATGAGCAAAATATAAATAAAGTAATGAACAAAATGTAAACAAGTGAAAAGTTTATTATTCTTTTTCACTACAGCATGTAGCATGCTCCCCATACGGGCTGGTGGAGTTGGCGCATACCGCTGCTAACACCAACAATGCGTTATATCAAGTCAAATGCTTTCTGCATCTTCGGTGAAAAGTCAATGCCGAATGCTCAACGTAAAAAGAATCTGCATTGTCATCGCAGAAACGATGGCAACAAGCAGGAATGCCTGACCCTCACCCTCCGCTAGCCGGAAATGTTTCCTATAGGCGCGAATTTTGAACGCCTGTTTATAGAGGCATCGAATTCACGCAGTTATTCCAAGGGGCACAACACTGCATGGGGAGGAAGGCAGTCGCGCACTCATTTGCATATATTGTAATGAATCAGTGCAATTAAACGTTGCTTAATTTTGATTATGGTCATTTTTTACTTTTGTGCACAAAAAAGGCTAAGCCTTGCACTCAAACCAGATGCACAACTAGCTTTTCATTGCACCTACTTCTAGGAAATGAAAAAGGACATAGTTGCGATAGCATGGCATGTCAAAGAATCCCTTGAACACAGTGCCTTGAGCACACTAGCCGTCGGCAGTAATATGCACGCACCCACTGTATTTAAGTGGAAGACACACTGCAGGAGGTTCAATAATCTAAATTTTAGAGTTCCTTGCTTTTTGTTGGCTGAGTCGACAGATCTGGCAATGACAACTTTTGTCGACAAATGTAGACACCGTACCTAAAGCCCCAATCTAATGGCTGCATATTGTCCTGGACATGTACTTTTGGAATGAAACATGCAGAACCATCCCAAGATTGATCACAATTGACTGACTGTGCAACTCCAACAAACCAAAGTCACTATGGCGTGTACTGAAATACAGGAAAAATAAGAAACCTATCTGCTTTTGTCTCAATGCCTTAGTCTAAAGGGAACCTGCTAGTGATAACGGCTAGTGGCCTGGAAGCCAACATGCACGCTTGACCATGGTAAAGGCATACCCAGTACATAAAGGGGTAAATCAATGAACAAATCGCAAAATACGATTTAGAGCAGGGAATGTCGCAGGAGCCAACGTTACACAAGCGGACTTGTCTTCGTCAGGGCTGCAACTGCCTTTGGGATTTGTTCAATTCAAGCATCCATCTTCCCCTGAGCTTCTCTTCTATAAAGGGGTAAAGGCATGCACGGGCGTGTAGTGGCGGCGTGTGCCGCCACTGAAGTTATCGATTAACCAACACAATAACAAAATCTTTTTATTCAAACGTACGCATGCTTATATACATAGGCGACACTAGTGCCACCAGCGGCAGTGATCGTAAAACCAAAACCAAATATACAACATATTCCCTTTCTTACAAGAACCGCTACATGGGTTTGTGCAACCACATAGAATTCTATATACAATAACAACAGCGTGTTTCTTTTATAGGATCAGCTCTACACAACTATAAAGAAAAAGAAAGAACATTCATTAGACTTTCACAAAAATGCGACACTCGCGAGAAGTCTTCCGGGCATAGTGTATCACAGTACGGCAGTCTCACACAAGGGAAGTGTCTCACAGCCGAGTGTTACCGAAGCGGATTCTCACAACAGCACCACATCGCAGCGTACACTTGGTAGCCATAGCGGTCTGGGGGACGTCTATTTCTTGGTGGCTGTACCCTCCGTGGCGGCCCCGCTGCTTTAGGAGAATCGCTGGTGACTGGACTTTGTTCGGGCGCACTGCAAGTGACGGGTGGCCTGGCGACGGCTCTGTCGCAGCAGTAGAAGTACCGGCGGTCGCAGCAGCCGTAGCAGCCGAAGAACTGGTAGTCGCATGCGCAATAAGTTCCTCGCTTATAGGCGGAACTCTGCTTTCGCCAGCTGTACCGTTTCTTTCGTGCCACGTATGCAGTGCAGCAGAGGCTCGCGACACCTTTGACAATTTCGAAGCATTCGACGTTTTGCCGTCATCAAGGCGGAAAGAAGACGGTCCCTTCTTGCTGATCACTTTTCTGGGGCCACTGAATTCTGGGTCACCTTTAAAAGCCGTTGTGGGTTTTTTCACTCTGACGAAGCCGCCAACCTCTACTGTGGTTTCTCTTGCGGCCCTCCGAGCGTCCGTGTATCGTTTGCTGTTCTGTTGCTTTTGCTTCACCCGCTCACGTAGGCGGTGGAGCTCCGAACCAGGGTCAGCAAAGAATGCGGCTGACGGGTGGCCGACCACATCCAGCCGAGTCCTTGGTAACCTTCTGTGCAGGAGAAGGGCTGGGGCGCTTCCAGTGGTAGCGTGCGGCGTGCACCGGTAAACGCCCAAGTATTCTGTAACCGCCTGGCGTAAGGGACGCTGCTCGAGTGTAGCCACTTGAACGAAGCTTTTAAAGACCCTGTTAAACCGTTCTACTAGACCCGTTTGCTTGCGGATAGTATACGGACGAATGCCTCAAGCGGATACCACGATCTTCCAGGAAAGCTTCGAACTCACGAGATGAAAATTGTGGCCCATTATCGCACACGAGTTCTTCCGGGTAGCCTTCGCGTGCGAACACAGACACCAAGAAGATTGTTACTGTGTGGGTTGTGGTATCGCTGCAAAAGTGCACCTCGGGCCACTTCGAATAGTAATCGACAAGCGTGATTGCATACCTGCAATCGTGTGGCGCTCTTTCGAATGGGCCGACAATGTCAATGGCCAGCTTCAGCCACGGCTGGTCTGGGAAGGGGACCGGTTTCAATGGTGCAGTCGTCACTTTGGTGCTTTTGTTCGCTGTCTGGCATATGCTGCAGCTCTGGATCGATAGCTCCACTTGCCCGTCCATCGCTGGCCACCAATATTTTTCTCGCAGCCACGCTTTCGTTCGCACTACTCCAGGATGAGCCTCGTGAGCAGCGGTAATTACCTGAGATGTAAGTGACGTTGGAACTACAAGCCGTTCGCCACGCAAGATCAAGTTGTCCACAACTGAAAGTTCGTCGCGTATTTTGAAAAAAGGCTGCAGTTCATCCGGCACGGATTTGTGGGCGGGCCATGACGACTGTATACAGGCCTTGGTTTGTTGCAGCGTTCTATCGTTTGATTGGGCCTGTTCAAACTGCTCTCTGGTAATACAAGCGGGGACTTGGACCACTGATACCACTTCGTCTAACAAGGGTTCTTCTTCTTGTGAAGATGGCGCGGGGAGATGTGACAGTGCATCTCCTGCTTGATTTTTCGACCCTTTGCGGTATTTTGCCGTATAGTTGTACAGCAATAGGCGCTCTGCCCATCGTGCCATGCGCAAAGAAGCCTCCCTGGCCTTTGCGTTGACAGCAGTGTGACTAAGACCTGGTGATCAGTCATCAGCGTGAAATGACGTCCCCACAGGTACACGTGCCACCTCTCGCACGCCCACACACACGCAAGTGCCTCCCGTTCTCCTACCGAGTACCTCCTCTCTGCTGGTGACAGAGCTCGATACGCGAAGGCTACAGTGTGCAGCTCCTGTCCCTCCAGCTGTTGTAGCACTGCTCCAAGTCCGCAGTCGGAAGCGTCAGTGGAAACGACTACTGGAAGGGAGGCATCGAACATTCGAAGTATGGTGCTGGACGCAAGTGCATCTTTCACCATTCTAAAACTGGCCTCGACCTCTCCAGACCATACGAATAACTGGCCCTTTCTCAGAAGAACACGCATTGGTTCAACGATGTCAGCGAAGTTTGGAATGAACCTAGCATAGTATTGGACCAGTCCCAGATACGACCGGAGGCCGGATGCGTCAGTAGGCGCCGGCGTGTCCTGTATGGAAGTTACCTTTTCCGTCAGTGGAACAATACCATTCGCCGTAACCCTGTGGCCCAAAAACGCAAGTTCCTGCGTATTGAAGACACATTTCCTGTTCAATTTGAGTCCTGCCTCTTTAATGCGCCTGAGTATTGTGGCAAGGTTTACTATGTACTCTTCTCTGCTCTTCCCAAAGACAATAATATCATCAATATAGAAAAGCACGCCGCTGCACCCCTGTAGAATTTTGGACATCATACTCTGAAATGCGGAGGGCGCGGAAGCCAGCCCGAAGCACACTCGTTTAAAACGAAAAAGGCCGTCGTGGGTTACAAATGCCGTTAAATCGCGGCTGTCAGGATGAAGCAAGACCTGGTGGTAAGCGGATGCGATATCTAGCTTAGAAAAATGTGTTGCCCCTACTAGACTATGCAGTAGCTCTTCTGTATGAGGAAGGGGAAAACAGTCAGCTACGACGGCCTTGTTTGCCTGTAGAAGGTCCACACACAGACCAATACCTCCCTCTTTCTTTTTAACTACGACAATAGGGGACACCCATTCTGATGCTTCCACGCGCTCTATCACATCCATTTCTTCCAGCCGTCGTAGTTCTTCCGCTCTCACTGCGACCAGTCGTCTCGGAAGGCGCCTAAGCTTTGATGCAACTGGTTGCACTGTGGATCGCATTTTGACATGGTGAACGAACCCCTTCGCGAGGCCGAGCCCTGGATCAAAAAATCACAGCATATTCACGGGGTGAATGATGATGAGTGGGGCGAAGCTCCGGAAGGAATCATCGGTAAACCTTGAAACTCTTCCGTGCACTTCGCCCCCCAATTAAAAGTGAAACACTTGAGTAAATGTCATCAAACTATTATAACATCTCGCATCTTTCATCATCAACTACAAGTACTGCCATCTAGTTTTATAACATCTCGCGCATGCTACGAATCCTCACGGATCAACTATGCACAATGCACAAGTGAAATCTCCCACCGGCACTTCATTGCAAGTCAAGATGCAGTGCCTATATATATATATATATATATATATATATATATATATATATATATGGGTTGCCAGTGAACGCTTCTCCAACGCGAGCAGTCGGTATTTCATTTCATTTCATTTATTTCATTTATTTATACTGTCAGCCCTTGGCGGGCTATTACAGGAGTGGAATGAAATCAAATAAAACATCAATGTGCGTGAGAAAAACAAAAAAGAAAAGGAACTGCACCGCTGGAACTAATTTCACTGCTCGTATCAAAACATATACAATAAGTCTATCAAAGCTGCAGGAAATACAGTTGAAGCAGGGAGGTCAGTCAGGGAAACCATCAACAAAGAAAAACACCACTGCGACATATATCATGTAACATATCAGAACACACCATAAATACATAACCTAATTACAAAGCACGTTAATTATGCCTGGCATCACAATCTCAGTGCATGGCATCACAGTACACAATTGAATTTATTGCCTCTAGAAATACAGAAAGTGAATTAATTTTCACAACCGAGTCTGGTAACGAATTCCATTGTTGAATCGCCCTAGGGAAGAAGCTGTACCTGAAGCAATCATTGTGAATTTTGTGGGGTGGTATGTACATGCTGTGTCGGTGTCTTGATGTTTCCTGTGTTTTAATTTCAAAGTACTTGTCGTAGCTTATTTTAACGCGACTGTGAATTATTAAGAAAAGGAATTTGAGCCTTTCACATTTGGTTCGTTGTTGTAGTGGGGGGAGCTCTGCAAGTTTACATAACTCGGTAGGTGAATGAAGACGGCAGTATTTGTTAAATATAAACCTAGAACTAAGGCGCTGTATTTTCTCAAGTTTAGAACAGTTAGTTTGGGTATAAGGATCCCAAACTACCTTAGCATACTCGAGTATGGGTCGTAGAAGGGTTTTATAAGCTAAAGTTTTAATTTCAGGAGAGGCACTGTGAAGGTTACGTCTCAGACCCCATAACACCTTGTTAGCTTTGGAACAAAGTTCCTCTACGTGAAGATTCCAATGCAAGTCGGGCGTAAATATGAGGCCTAGGTATCTATATTGATGAGCCTGAGAAAGTTCGTGACCGTTGATACTGTATGGATAACTAAGAATATTCTTCTTCCTAGAAATGGACATAAAAACAGTTTTTGAGGGGTTAAGTTGCATTTGCCACTGATCACACCAGTTCTTAATATTCTGCAAGTTAAGGTTAAGACATTTATAAACACCAGGAACAAGAGGTCCCAGACGCTACCCTGGGGCACCCCAGATACCACAGGACATAGACCAGACTGCTGATGACTAGTTGAACATATTGTTCTCTGCCTGTAAGATAAGAACTAACCAGCGGGTAAGGGCCGTATTTTTAAAGGTAACATCGATTTTAAGTAAAAGCTTCTTGTGCGACACCTTATCGAAGGCCTTTGCAAAATCTAAAAATATAATGTCAGTTTGACCACGGGAATTAATTGTGCTAGAAAGATCATGTACAAGCTCAATAAGCTGAGTGACGGTAGATAATCCCTTCCTAAAGCCATGTTGGCAGGAAAAAATTAGGTTATGTTCATCAAGATAGGATAGCAAGTGCTTCGAAACGATGTGCTCTAATATTTCAGAACAAGTGCTTGTAAGCGATATAGGTCGGTAATTGCCGGCGTGAGAAGTGGAACCGCCTTTGTGTATGGGCACGATTTTTGCACGCTTCCAAGCACCGGGAAAGGAGCCACTAGCAACAGATGATTTAAAAATTTATGTTAAAAACTTGGATGACCATTCGGCATATCTATAAAGAAATTCATTGGGAATATTGTCAGGGCCAGGCTTTTTTGGTATTTATATGAAGTAAGAGGTTTAGTACGCCCTCTTCAGTGATCCCCTAATCTGGATAGGAATCCTATCCAAGGAATCGCTGACGTTAGGTACAATACCATCATCGATCGTAAAAACTGAGGAGAAGAAGGAATTAAACACCTCTGCCTGATCCTTGCTACTTTTATGGTTAGATATGCTACTGGGCTTGGTCGAAGGATTCACGTACCTCCAAAATTTGTCTGGAGATTCTTTGAGAAATTGTTTCACAATTTCTCAAATTGTTTCACAATTTCTCAAATTGGTAGCCACGCGCTCGCCCTCGGCGCGTGCGTGCCTCCCGGCAGGCACGCGCCGGTGGCTACCAACTACTACTACATACATCGGGGACGCACGACCCACGCCTTAAGGAGCTTCGCCCCTAAAATAAAATAGTTCCATACTCCTGAACTAATTCTTTTGGGAGCTTAACGGGTTGCTGTGCTTCTCTCTTGTCAGAGGACTGTTCCTCTCCAACATTAATAGGCAGCGCTGTCGTTTCAAGGCACCGCAGCGTCGAGCCATCGATCTGGAGACCGAGCGCCTTGATGGCGTCTACACCTAAGAGGGAAGTGCCTTATTTCACGACGTAGAAAAGAAGGCATTTCGTGCAATCATTATGTGTGACGTCTGCGAAGAAACAACCAAGAACTGTAATTGGCCTCTTCGAATAGTCTAGTAGCCTAACTCTAGGGGCAGAAAGTGCTTGTCCTCCAAAATGTTGCCTAAAAAGGGCCTGTGTTACAATGGAGACGGATGATCCCGAATCTACGAGGAAAGTTATATCCGTACGACCAATAAACACGGTGACGTGGATCGCTGGGCGAGCCAACGTCGTTACAGCCAGAATGCTCAAAACTTCCTCGTTGGATGGATTTTCGCTCCCTACCTCACGAACGGGCGCGACATATCGTTTGTTGCAGACAGAGCGGGAGTGACCCGCGATACCACAGTGATGGCAACGCTTGTTTTTGGCAGGACAGCGAGATGAGGTAGCATTGTGCTGGGATGCACCACAGCGGTAGCAACACGACTGGTGGTTGCGTGAAGGCTTTGAGCTGCCGTTTGAATGCTGCGCATGCGCTGGCGTATTTCCACGAGCAGTTATGCGCTCAACATTTGCAGACGTAAATTCTTGGAGATCGTTTGTTACCTGCTCAAACTGCGTTGCCATGACTACAGCTCGAGCAAATGATAGAGAGGACCCCTCCAGAAGAAACCGCTCACGCAAGTTCAGAGATGATACACCCGCAACGAACTGGTCACGCAGCGAATCTTCCACAGATGGAAAAGAGCACGTAGCAGAAAGCTCACGCAGCGCAGTGACGTACTCATTAGTCGTTTCACTAGCTTGCTGAACGCGCCTACCGAAACGATGCCGTTCGGCTACAACATTGCTTGCTGTAGTGAAATGCTCGTGCAGAGCTGCGACTGCGATGTCGTACGACGACAGTTCAGTCCGTGTATCCGCAATGCCCTTGCTATCTGTTGGTAACTAATCAGTAGCAGTTTGCTCACCGGGCTTAGCTTTGTCCGACGATGAAAGCGGCAGGGTGTAAAACATGCACTGGCCTTCTACGCCAAGACTGTGAAGTAGTAAGGCCTTGCGGCGATCCGGCGTGAAGTCTGAGGCCCCCGAAGCGAGCAGGAAATTCTCGAAGATGCGAAGCCATTGTGGCCACGCAACAGCAGGCCGGCCAGGCGTGGGCAGGAATGGGGGCGGCGGGGCTAGCCCCGACATACTCCTGATGCAGCAAAGCCGCTGGCGGTAATCACGCCCACCGAAACGATCCCATCCTCGTCGCCAATGTAGTGGCGGCGTGCGCCGCCACTGAAGAAGTGATCGATTAACCAACAGAATAACAAAATCTTTTATTCAAACGTACGCATGCTTATATACATAGGCGACACTAGTGCCACCAGCGGCAGTGATCGTAAAACCAAAACCAAATATACAACAAGGCGTAAAGGTATTCATAGGCGTAAAGGCATACACAGTACCACTGTTTCACTGTGGAGAGGCTACATCCACAGTCACTCCATCATCGGCTTCCTAATTGTCCTTTCCCAAATGTCGTCCTTTTCCTAAACCTTTTGCAGTAGTTCTTGATTTCCACATACACTTTCTTTTTCTACTAATGTTTAGGAAACATTTAAGGTCATCATTCATCACATTTTTTTGCTAATTTCCACTTACACTAAAATGAGCTGTACAAAATGTTCCCAAGTAAAATCCTCATACAGTAGTATGGCTTCTTCAACATAAAGGTAAACAAAGCACTTCGAGTGGAGCAAGCAGCGCCATGCACTGCAGACCTTCCCACTTCCCAACCGAGTGCTCAAACTTTTCGAGCAATCTGATACTGTTGCAGCTATATCAGGTCCCTGGCGATTCAATAGTTGTTGCATGTCATCTTGAACAAAGGCCCAAGCTGGCACATATACATTCGTGTGGGACCTGGTGAATTTGATCAAGGAAGCGAAATAATTATAGCTACATTGGTCATCATACACTTACATGTGTGGATCACATATGTAGAGTATTAAGACCTCCACAGGGAGATTTCGAAATTGTACTTGACAATATAAATGCTGCGATATTTACCGAATAATAATGCATGACCTTAAAGCAATGCCAAAATATTTTTTGGGCCGCACAAGCCAGTCCCTATGTCACAAGGTGAACACCATGAACAGCAATAAAAGTTTACAGCCAACAATTATGATGCACCACTTTTAGTACATTTGTGAAAGCGCATCAAAACAATGAGGCTGCTTACGCATAAAGGTAGCACCAACTAGACATACTACATGTTGATATTGAGGAAAATTGCATGAATTACACTGATGGTGGTCTGCCGACAGTGCCACTTTGTAATTATTTGGCACTCCTTCGAAAAATGCAGGAAATCAAGGGCATAATTATACATATAACACCTCGCTGTATTTCATAGCTGAAGATCAAGAGTGACAGTAACAGACACTTTGAAATGAAGTTTTATTCTCAGACGATCAAGTTCCCTGGTGTAGTCTTCCTCTTCTTACCAGAGTCATACATACACCGTGCTGTTTTTCTTGCTAAATGATTAGGTGGGCATTTCAATTCCATGAATTTAGGTTCTTCGATGTCATTTGTCATTTTTATTCTAGTTTTCTACTTCAAGCCTATAAAATGTGGGTGTGAGTTCATTTTAGTGATGTGTTATTATCAAAGTGAATTGCACACCAAATTATTCAACCATGTTTCTTTGGCTCTTGCACCAATAATTCGAAGAGTTAAATTGATGAAGTCAAGGTTGCATTAGTTTAAGTTGCCCGTATTGAATTAATTAATGACATCCTATTTTCTTTGGGCATCAGCAACTTCTGGCACAAGGTTCCGCAAGCATCTTTTTCTTCTCTTCCTCTGGCTTTGTGCTGAAAACCATAACATCTTGAAGAGACCTGCACACACACAAAAAAAGTAAAGAAATGATCGCATGATTAAAAGGAACAAAAGGCACTTGTTAGTATATACATGGTTGGGCAAAGCAATGCATAAAAGATAATTGCTATGAATTGCCAACACTCCAATGTTTATGCTGACTTAATCCAAACTGGCTTGCCTCATACAACACACTAGTGCATATTTTGATTGCCTTTTGTTGTGTAAAGATTAACTGCACCTCTGAGCCACATTTTGATTGACAGCCCAATGTGCCACAAACACTAGTAAACTAATGACTGTGACTTCAGTGCAAGTGTGGCAGTGTCTTTTTGGACAGGTAACCATAGGAAAAGCCCCAATGTATGCTGTGGCAACCGATGCACCTGTGCAACTTATAGGTGAAAACCTTATCATAATAAGGACATTAAGCTATCTGCCCAGCACTGTTTGTGTTATAAAACTATTGGAGCTGCTGTAAATGTACTGCAGGCATTCAATAGGCTACAGCCCAAACACACCATGGTTTGGTGCCGCGTTCTTGTGCGAGCTCATCAAGAATGCTTGTTATAAGTTATCACTGTAAATCAAAATGGGTTAAGTGCACTGTACAGTCGAACACGAATATATCGAACCCACATATATTGAATTTCTGGCTATATTGAAATCGTAAATTATCCTCTTGAAAATTCTGTGTAAAAGTATAGAAATTCATACTTTTATGTCAAACGTATTTTTACCCACCAGCAGATATATTGAGCACTGTGCGGAGTGCAAGGTGTGTTCCGGCACTCGCTGCATCCCGTGATCTCCACAGCATCGCACCTCCACCGACACCCAAAATACAGTAGAATCTCGATACAATTACCGTTGATGCGAATTTCGCGATGATACGAATTTAGTGTTGTTTTGGACGGACTACGTTGTATAAAATGCGCCGTCATTCGGTGTTATACGAACAACTTCCCGAGCCATTGCGGATGATACGAACGCGCGAAATGACCGCTTCACGTACGAGAGCAAATGACTCAGATTTTTGACTGCAGATTTTTTTTCCGCAAGTTCCTTACGACTTTGGACCGGGAAATGGGAGGGAAAAACAGAAAAAATTTTGCTTTTCGTCGACCAGTGTTCCGCCCATCCCAAAGACTGCAACTTCAGCAATGTCGCGGTAAGTTTCGTGATCGCAAACACCACGATCCGTCTACAGCAGCTGGATGCAGGAATAATCCGAAATGTGAAACACCATTTCAAGGGATTGCTTGTGCGGGGGTTTCTGGCGAAAATTGAGCGCAAGGATGAAAACTTGCGGATTAGCCTGCTTGGCGCGTTACATTTCTTGGCCATGTCTTGGGATAATGTGACCCAGGACACGATCACGAACTGCTTTCGCAAGTGTAGATTTTTCGGGGGATTGGATGCGGCTACGACGGAAGAAAACCAAGAGCCTGACGACGATTTGCACATCAAGGGTTGGGAGAACCTTGAAACTCAAGCTTCGGCGCGAGACTTCGTCACCGCGGACGACGACGTAGCAACCTGTGGGCTGCGTTCCGTCGAAGAATTGGTCGACGAGGCAAAGGATACTGAGTCTGAGAGTGATGATGAAGATGGCGGTGAGTTTGGTTTCCTACCGTCAACGTCGGAAAACCTTGATGCCCTCTGTGTACTGCGTCACACCGTAAGCACCGGCAGCTTGAGTGAAGAAACTGCATCATGGTTTTATTACTTTAAGGCATCTTTCTTGACGGACAGCGAAGTTCAAAAAGTTCAAAAGAACATCATGGGCTTTTTCAGGAAGAAGTAGTTGACCCCAATAAAGTTCTTATTCATCTTCATGATCAGCTTTAACTTGTCTTGGCTTATACGAATTCGGGATGGTACGAATATTTTACGTGGACGAATTCGTATCATCGAGATTCTACTGTACTAGAAAAACATGTGAGAGAAGGGTCTCGGACTGTACTCCTGCTGGGCGCGTAGTCCCAACTTGCGGAACAGCTTGTTTTTTCGCTCTCATGCTTTCCCCTAGTTACCTTAGTAATGAGTTTGAAAAGTGGGATGAAGGCGCCGATGGCCTCCCCCTTTTGCCATTCTTTTTTTCTTTTTACTCTTTTTTGAGTTTTGATCAGCCAACCACAGGCCGCACCTTTCTTATTTGCTCAGCCTACCACAACTCGTGTCTTTTTTACATCGCTGTTGCCCTCGGAGGTGGCAATCGTGAGTGCTTTGTTGGTGGAGTCCACGGAGTTCAGTGAGGCTTGGCATCGTCGCTTACCATCACGTACTTGTCTTGCGCTCACTGTGTGTGGTGTGCGAAGGCACAGCAGACTGCTAGAATTTCCGAGTTGTCGTGTAGCAATGGATGCAACAAGCACAAGCAGCGTCAAGAAGCTCAAGCACCTTGACTTTGCAAACCAAGTTGAAAACCATTCAGCACGTTGAGGCAGGCGAAAGAAGTTCGGCAGTGCCAGGATAATTCGGGATTCCTAGGAGCGCTCCGAGTACATTAGGAAGAGAGGCTAATAAGGGCCTTCAATATCAAGATCAAGGGAATGCATTGGCCACTCATTAATTAATCTGTCTAAGTATGGGCATTTACACTTGTGGTGAATGAGTTTACATTAGCATAGTCACCAATGCAATGAGGAAAAGTGGAGAGTGGTGGTGTCATGGGTGGTGCAAATTGCACTTAAATTGACACCATGACATGAAGCTGATGAAGCAGCATACAGAAGACACATTCACACATAGATAAAAGGGAACACACACAGACATGCTGGAACACGTGTATGTGTTTCCCTTTTATCTATGCATGAACATCTTCTGTGTGCTCCTTCATCAGTTTCATGGCTCACCGGGTAGCCCGTCAGTGTAGTATAGTCAGGCCTGCGCGGAACCGCAGGACAGTGGCAGAGTAAGCTGGAAGACCGATGTTCTTAGAGGCCATTTTAAACGCTCGGGGAAACTAGTGCAAGTAGAGGTGGTAGCTATCCCCTGCGCCATAACTCATCATTTCGCCAAGTAGGGAAGTACCCACTTCGCCATAATTACTGCGGCATTGTAACGTGCAAATCTGTATAACTGCACATCTTAGAGAGTCTCTTGGCATCGTTTTCCCGAAAGCGAACCGAACTCTCGGCCCGCCGTCGACGGCGAGCTGCGGTTTGGGCTACTCTCTGCACAGCTGTTTTTTGTACCCGACGTTGCCTTGCTGCAGCCGCGCGCGTAGTTCTGCGATACGCTTCTTCAGCAGCGGTCCGCACTTTTACGAGGAGGCGCCATCAGGTATATCGAAGACCCAAGTTAAGTTGCTGTCGGGGCTGCGCACGTCACCTGCCGCATGTCGCATGGCACGATACGACACGATAAAGGGCAGCGGTTCGTTATAATGATGATGGTAAAGTTGAAGAAGATCGTTCCTGAATGATGATGTAGAAGGTGCCTCTGTAATGGGTGCAGAGCTACGACCCTATTGGAAAACCCAGCGCCACTGGGAGCCAGCGTCCAGCGCCATGCCGTATTATGGGCCCTTGTGTGACGCTGTATACTGGCACGCTGGTGTGCCACGGGATACTGGGAGGCGCAGGTTACTGGCATGCCAAACCGCTTTAGAGCAAAAAAACGTGGTGCTTCCCTGCCATGCATGCTAAATAATATACAAATATAAAAGAGCGAGAGGACGCATTATAACAAAAGAAGGAAAGCATTAAAAAAAAGCTCCTGACACCAGGATTCGAACGTAGTACCTCCGCGCTGCCAACCCAGCGCACTACCACTGCGCCACACCAGAATTTTTTTTCTTTATTGCATGGAAATATTTCCGTAAATGCGTTTGAACTGTACTATATAGTTGCACACATATTAATATTAAGCAAAAAGAAGGTTTAAACCGTACTATACAGTTGCACACATATTAACAATCTAGCATAAAAAACACAACTTTGCACTTTTAAACTCATAGACTGCTCAAAAGTCAGGCAAACAGACACAAGCGTCCAGAAGCGAAAGCCAATCCGGAACAGGACCAAAAGTCTGCGTACTGCGTACTTGGGCAACTTCTTCTCGGAACACAGACTTCGTCGAGCGAGGTGGTTCAGCATGCCTGTCAATCATGCGGCTCCTCCAGAGGGCATAAGGTCCTCACACCAGAACACACTGAAAGGCCCGTAAACAGGTTAGTCAGTGGTGTGACATGCCGTCAGACTTGTCGTTCGCACTGGTACACACAAGACCAACGCGCTTTTTATGTGCAATTAAACCCCCACACCTTTATCAGACAAATGAAACAAGCCGCCGATCACGCATGACGTTCGAATAATGGCGAAAGCAGTCAGTATATCATACAATTCATATCTGATACCGACAAAATAAAACTAGACCGACGGGCAGGGACTATCGGCTGTTACGGCTTGAACTCGATAGCCTTTTGCTCTTACGAATAGTCGACATGTATTTATATGCGTTTTGTGTAGACTATAGTGCCGCTCGATAATTGAAGGTGTACTTCAAGTGGCACTTAGCAGTTTTCTCGCTCAAACGGTGATATTTTAGGACAGCGGCGGTACCAGTGTCTGACATAACAGGTTCATGGAAGCTCACAATTCTGTTAATCGCTTCGCAAAAAGGAAGCACAGTGGGAAACCTCTCATCATCTTTGTTCAGTAAGCCGTACTGATCGACAAATATGTGTGATTGCATTTGAGTCAGAAAAGGGTGCGGCAGCAACTTTCCGTGGCATATATGTGCTTGCTCAAAGTGCGCCGCTTCGATGCTCACCGCTTCATCTTCAAGCACCGCGAAGAAATAAAAATCATCTCTTCAGGTTAACCGATGCCAAGGTTGTACTGAGCAGCAATTTTGATTCGTCGTAGTAGCGTATTCTTAAGGCTTGGAGTGCCGTTCGAGTGTAGACGGACTCGGCCGGTACGCTATGCCCAAGCTTCACTGGGAGCATACTGGGACAGACCGATCAGGGCTCGGCGGCTTGAGAAAGCTAAAGGTATCGTATATTATCTGAAGAAGCTTTCTGATATGATTACTTTTTGTCGCATCTAAAGCATTTGAAGGTGCAGCAATCGCCAGAGGTGCATTTGCAGCGTGGTGGTGATCGGTGCGTTTTTTTTTCTTTTTCTGCGTGAGGTGGGATCGACGCTTTGAGAGCGTCATTAAATTTCGCGGCGATGTAAAATTTTACTGTTATTTGCACCGACTCCTCCACACAAGTCAACACTACAGCAGAACTATTTACCAGAGTGGCTCATAGACGTGACATTGCGTGTCTAAGCAAAGTGCGGGGAAAATGCACAAACGTAAACATTCACAGCTGCTAGCGCTTACTGCGCGCGGACGCCGTACGACGCATTGCTGCACACTGTAGCTCGCGGCGATAAATACGGCCAAGCCGTAAATGTTTCCAGAGTCTTCACACCTAGTGAAATCAACTAATACTGGCCCAGTGCACAGCGAGCGCATGTGAAACCAACGCCAGCGTCTCTGGGCTGCTTCCAGTGTGTTCCGCTCTCGTGCCAACGCGCAGCCTCCCAGTGTACAGTGCTTTCCAGCGAGCCTCTCACTGGTACCAGTGATATTCCAGCCATGCCAGCTTGTCCCAGTACAACGCCAGCGCTGCCAGCGTCCCAGTGTGTACGGCCCAGTGAAATATGATCGTTCCCAGCGCGTTTCCAGTGCTCCCAGTACGGAAAACGTACTGCAAATGCACTGGGGCACTGGTTTTTGCAATAGGGGAAGCATGCACCCCTGTGTCCTTTGAAATTATTTCTCGAACTCATTATGCAATCCACTTTCCGTGACGTATAGTGGCGTTTTATTATTCTGCCACGTAACATTACATTTGTTTATGCGATCCCTCGGCAGGCGTTATACCTGTTTAGGTCTTATAGCGATGTTTTTTCAACCACAGCCGTAGCTCAGTGACAGGCGGGGACTAAGCTACGGCTGTGGTTGAAAAAACATCGCTGGAAGACCTAAACAGGTCAGTGAGGCGTGCATTGTAGCGTAGGAGAAGAAGAAGAAGCCGTTTCGAATGGCCACGTTTGTGATGAGCTCTGCTGGAAACAGCGCATCGGCCCTCGGCCGAGGATTTCAATCATCGTCAACGACTGATCCTGGTAATTATAAGATCGTTCTTCCTCGTCTACCAACTGGAAATACCGTTCTCAATTCAGTTTTCCTGCATCCTGACCCGTCAGGGAGGCCGTATAGAGCGCCGGACTTTCGCGATGCGATCCTTTCGGTGCTAAACCCCAGTGATATTCTTGGCGCTGGACAGTACCAGATGAGTCATTTGTGGCTAGTGACATGGGTCAATAACATTGCGAAACAGAAACTTGTTGATAAAGGCGAGCTATTGGTGAAGGGTCTGAAGTGCCTTATCATAGACCCGGAATGCAAGAACATCAAGATGAAGATTCTGTGGCTGCCGCCACACCTAGAACAGAGACGGATTGTTGAAGCGCTGGAACCATATGGGACAGTGCAATCTATCACGAGAGAAATGTGGCGCTGCGACGGTATGGAAGGTTGGCAAATGACTAATCGTGACGTGGCCTTTACGCTGAAGGATGGAGTCTCTTCCAGTAACCTACCTCACCTACTGACCATATACGGACACCAGTGCCTCGTCTTAGTTCCGGGACGACCACCCCTTTGCCTACGGTGCAACAGAGTAGGACATATTCGGCGGCAGTGTAGAACACCACGCTGCAGTAAGTGCCATCGCTACGGTCATCCTGCAGAAGGATGCGTAAGTACCAATGCTGACAAACTTCGTGGAAGTAGGCCCGCTGAAGATGACACTATCACTGACCATATAATGGATGTGAGTGAGGTGGTAGACAACCGGGGAAACGCCGGCTGAAGCCCAGAAGCAGACAAATCTTTCATCGGATCACAATTGCCAAGACCTGAGGCCTACCGCGGAGGATGTTAAGAAGTCACCCGACGCAGATCGAGCAATGTCATGGGCAGATCTGCCACCAATTCAGGATCGCCCGCCGTCAGCAGAACTGGGATCAGCGAGTGACGCTGCCAAGAGGCGTCCAGCACCAGCTGATAATCCATTACCTGCGGAAACGGAGGCTCCGGTTCCCAAAGTGACCGGTTCCCAAAGCTGACGAAACCGCTGCGGGGAAGGCCTGCTGCTGCAGGTGTGTCTTCCACTAAAGTGCTACAAAAGGTCGCCACTGCATCACCTCATCAAGAAGAATGTGGTGCGGTTGTGCAGCAGCCTTCAAACGCTGCACCAACTTAAGTAATCATGGCAGGCGCTCTTCCTTTTCATTTAGGTACCTTAAACGTCCGTGGCTTACGCAGTAAGCGACGGCAAGTGCAGCTTCATCGTTTGCTATGCAATAGAAAATTAGATGTTGTTGCTATTCAAGAAACAAAGATAGAATCTGATGAAAACACGGAAGCTGCTTTAAATCCATTCCTATCTGACTATAATGTTTGTGTTAGCCATGCGATCGGAGTTTCCGCTGGTTGCATGTTATTTCTTAGAAAGCATGCGCAATGGAATTTGCAGCAGGTGTTTACAGATATGGAAGGGCGCCTAATATGGTGTGATGTTGATATTAGTGGTATTGGTTTCAGATTTGTGTGTGTTTATGCCCCGAACAAGTCACGGGAACGAGAGCGTTTCTTCTTAACCTTAGAACATCATTTGTGTACTGATCGGTCATTGCTCCTTTTTGGCGACGTCAACTGTGTATGTAGCGCGCAAGATCGCACATCACTGCAGCTTCAACGTGATACAAGTAGCGATGTGTTATATCGACTCATGTGTGATTACCAGCTTGTTGATATTGGAGAAAATGAAAAGGCAGGATGTCGCTATACGCATTTCCAGGGTTCTTCACACGCAAGGCTTGTACGAATTTACGTTTCGCTTAACACGCTGTCTCTCATTTCCGGTTACAATGTGCACCCTGTATTCTTTAGTGATCACTGCCTAGTGTCAGCCTCTTTTGGGAGTCGTCGATACCAGAGTCGGCGTATGTCCTGGGAGTTGTGGAAATTTAATAACCAGTTACTTTCGCGGGAGTGCTTCCTAAAGCGTGTTACTGAGCTAGTAACTATTCTGTCACATCGCAAAGATTTGCCTCTCTTTGCCGTGTGGGAATTATTCAAACAAGAAGTTAAAATGATAGCTATCGAAGAGTCATCGATATTGGCCTTTGAAAGAAAGAATAATTACAACGCATTGTATAGACTCCTGAGTGAATTACACGAACTTGAATGTTTGCATCAGGGACAATATATTGATGATATCCGCAGCACCAAGTGGCAGTTACAAGCCTTGTACACAGAGAAATACAGGGGTGCACTTGTGCGTGCGCGAGCGCTCCGTTTTCTAGAGGAACAGCCTTGTAGGGATGGTCGATTAAATTAGTTAATTGATTAATCGTTAATCGTTAGCCGATTGAGCCTTTCATCGATTAATTGCTTTCGCTCTGGTATTTTAATCGATTAATCGATATTTTTTATAAGTGCTTGAAAAATGACGCATTGTTATTTGACAAGCGTTGCTTGTGTTTGATATCGACACAAGTATTTATCCGACACGCTAGAGATCACGTGTGCGCATTAGGGGCTGCGTGAAAATTCGTGCTTTCGCCCACTGATCACAGGGAGCCCGTCGTCTTTGGATGTTGCCAAGGGTCCAAGATTCCTTGGGCGGTCATGATCCACGGACGATTCGGCAGCAGGTCGTATTTCCTCGAAGTCTGCCTACTAGAGCGAACCGAAATCCGAGGTGCTTTAGGCCACCACACCGGTTGGACGGACAGTCGCACCGGAGACATGCAGTGTGGCCGAGGGTGAGGAAATCCCGAGAAAGGTTAAAAAAAGAGACGAGGAGAAAAGGAAAGTTATCTAACGAACAAACCATGTGTATATCTAACGAACAAACCGAGAAATGTTGCCGTCCCTATAGGGACGGCAACATTTCTCGGTTTGTTCTTTAGATATTGTGGAAGCCCTCGATAGTACTATAACCGCGAACCGACGTGATCTCTTCCTTGATGTCACTCACGAGGGACTGCACAGCAACAGGCCATCAGTGCAGGCATCTGCGGGAAATAGAGTGGCACGAGTTTTTCTTCCCGGCTAGAATAAACGGCAGCTGTGCCAGTATACTGCCCAGGTTTCACCTGATCGCCGAAAGTCGGCGCTGCGCGCTCGTTTCAAACGTGCCTACAGCTCGAACTGTGAGCGCTGTCTAATCTATCAGAGATAACAACACATAGTATTCCACGACTGTCCTCCAGACGGCGGCCTCTAGGCCCCGAAATAGGCGACCATACAGAATTACCTAATCCTACAAGGTCATTTTTCAATGGAATTGGACTGGATGCTAGATGCTCGGTATACCAATGCGCAAAGTTGCGGATTATGAAAAGCGACTATTAGACTTAAATGTAGCTAAAGTGGCTTCTTTCCATTATGCGACCATTAGAAATTTTTCATAATCCTCGAGTGCGTTTCCCTGCACAGCATAGTCGGCCAACTAACGGCGGCTCCTCTCACGTTTCATGTGGAGGCGAGGCCCCAGTTACGCGCGCTGGCGTTTGACTATTATGAGTGTTTTCAAGAGAGCTGACTCGAATTTTCCACGTCATAGCACGATGTTTTGCAAAAGTGAATAGCTGCCATAAGTTAGGCTAACTGCATTGTAGGGAAGCTAGCATTTCAGCTATCAAAGGGTATATAGGCGTTAAGGCGGACAGTTGGGCTGGCTGTTATCAAGCGCAATGAAATATGATTAATAGCGTTCATGTCCCCTTTGCGCAAGCAGCCATGTGTTATCATGTATATACAGATCACTCATTCTTATCCCCATCATCATGCTTCATCACTCTTTTTCCCCTGTTGCGTTGTCCCCAAAGTAGAGTAGAAGGCCGGGGCGTACTAGATCAGGCTACCCACTCTACCTTCCAATACATTATCTCCCTTTCATTGATGAGAAAAAATATTTAATTCGGTAAGGAGTATAACACAACGGCAATAAGAGCCGAACCAGTCAACAAATAAGCAGTGCATATTACAATGTGACACACAAGAAGCAAGTGAAATCAGGGGGTTAAATAAAACGGTGCAGGCGACGGAGATCGGGTCGAGTTCATTTCTATCTCTATGGGGTACGGTCGCCTGCGTCTCCGGGCTCCTACTTGCATAGAAATAGAGAGACTTAGTATTGTGGAAAATCTTTGCGTTAGCGTTTGCGAGTCACGCACGCTAAATTTATGCGGAGTGCTATTCGATAGCATTCCATAGCTCTTTAGTGTAGCGCGACACGACGACGCGCCGCAAAACGCAAACCTTCGCTGCGCCATCTAAACGCCAATAGTGAAAGCGTCAAAGCCGCTCTAACTCTGAGACGTATCGGCCGTTGTTAGTAACTTAAGAACAACGCAAGCGCAAAAAGAATTATTAAAAAGAACATCGTGCAATAATAATCGCATAAGTATTGCCGTAGTCTGACGAGGCAGAGTTTCGCTTTCGTTGTGCATGTGTAATGTGGTAAAACTAGAATCCACACCGTCGGCTGTCAATTAGCGAAACAAGAATAATCGAAGCGAAAACCAGCAGCACGATTTAATGTGAATCAGCTAGTCCCACAATGCAGCAAGACACGATAGATACGAAACAGGCAGCCGTCAGTTGTAGGAGGCCGCCATGCTCTCCGCGCTAAACAGCCTTAGCGAGCGTTTCGCGTCTCCGCTAAATTCGAAAAATAGCGATCGATAGCTAAACGCAAAGCTGGAATAGCGTGCTACGCATGCGCAGTCTGACCCCGCTAAAATTCAGCGTTTAGCGGGGAGCAACTTAAGCTGCACTAGAACTCTAATATGCGCTCGACATCTGCGTCTCGGCGTCGCGCGCCTCGCAATCATGGGCTCGGGCCAAGGGGCGGGGTTGGGGGGGCGGTTGCGTAATCGTTCTTATGTGGGGTTTAACGTCCCAAAACCAGCTCTGATTATGAGAGACGCCGTAGTGGAGGTCTCCGGAAATTTCGACCACCTGGGGTTCTTTAACGTGCACTGACATCGCACAGCACACGGGCCTCAACATTTCGCCTCCATCGAAATGCAGCCGCCGCGGCCGGGATTCGATCCCGCGACCCTCGGATCAGCAGCCGAGTACCGTAGCCACTAGACCACCGTGACGGGGCAATCGAACCGTCGCGTTGCGTAATCGATTAACTGAGGAGCTTTAATCGATTAATTGGATTAATTGAAAGGAAGAAATCGATGATGATTAATCGATTAATGGTGTGCATTTAATCGATTAGTCGATCAATCGTTCATCGATTTTGCCATCCCTACAGCCTTGTAGTACGTCCCTAGGCGATGAGCGCCAACACGCGCTGTGTAAACAAATCGTAGAGATAGAGTATGATGGAGTGGTTGTCAATGAGCCTACTCTAATAACTAAGGCATTTTTCGACCACTATGAAAAACTGTTTCGCAGTCATGAACCATTAGATAAAGATGCCTCTGCCAAGAAATTTATATCTTTGTTACCGCAGCTGAATCAGGATGATTGTGATTATACAAATGCAAACTTTGATATCAGTGAGATAACTGCATGCATAGATTCGTTAGCGAAAGGAAAGACGCCAGGTCCGGATGGCCTTTCCGCCGAATTTTATCAGTGTTTTCGCTCCATCTTGTCACCGTTATTGCTACAGGTGTATACCGAGGCCTTGGAAGTTGGGTACCTACCTGCTACAATGCATGAAGGGCACACTATCCTCATAGCCAAAAGCAATGAGGAAACTAAATTGCAAAAGGTCGATGAATATAGGCCCATTTCTCTGTGCAATGTGGATTATAAAATTTTTGCAAAGGTTTTGGCGAACCGTTTGCAATTCGTGACAAGGTCTGTGGTAGGTGAACACCAAACATGTGGCATTAGAGGCCGATCCATTCAGACAAACATCCATGTTGCGAGATCGGTGCTAGAGTGTGTAACAGAGGGTGATGGGCAAGTTGCGATGGTACAGGTGGATCTGGCTAAGGCATTCGACAGAGTGAATCATTCGTTCCTGTTTAGTATACTAAACCATATAAATAACGGATCCCAGCTGCTGAAAGGCATCAAATTATGTTATGCTAATGGGTCAGCGAGACTAATAGTGAATGGTTCGCTCTCTGATCCGATTAGGCTCCTGTCTTCAGTGAGTCAAGGATGTCCTTTGTTACCTCTTTTGTTATGCCTATATTTAGAACCACTTTGTTTGAGCATTCTCAAAGAACAAAATTTTCAAGGGTTTAAATTGCCGTCATATGAGATTAGGGTTCTTGCATACGGAGATGACGTGGCCTTTTTCTGTCGTGATAAAATGAGTGTAAGAACTGCTCTTGCAATTACAGAAGATTTCTGTGCGGCTTCTGGAGCCAGTGTTAACTTTAAAAAAAGTTCAGGCTTTTGGTGTGGACTATGGGCCACAATGCCGTCACACTATGCAGGAATTGAGTGGAAAAAAGACATACGCTATTTAGGTGTCCCTCTCTCACAGTACAGAAACAGCAACAATCACTGGTCGGGACAAGTTAAGAGGCTACAAAGCAAAGGAAACTCATGGCAAGCGCGCAATTTGTCAATGTTTAGTCGCCGTGAAGTTTGCAATGTGTTTTTAGTTTCACGTCTCATGTATGTGCTCCAAGTACTGCACTGCTCACGACTCCGCATTCAGGCACTGCATCGTGTATTTGCAACATTTATTTGGAGCTCCAGTTATGAATCCATGAGGAGCGACAATTTGTTCGTCCCACTTGAACGGGGTGGCCTCGGATTAGTTCATCTCTTTGTTAGGCAAATTGTTTCTCGACTTTTTTCTTTCATGAATGTGATCATCCATTTTTACGCGAAATGCTACAGGTCCGATTGGTTAAGCACCTTCCTAATATAGTAGTTTCATCACATGTCGTAAGTACCTCACAGGCTCCTTGGGGCTTCCTCAAGGAAGTTGTAGACTCATTCCTTTTCCTGAAAGTTAGATTTAGCCTAGAGTATATTTTCACCGCGAGCCGGAAAGCGATTTCTGTTGCACTGGTGGACTCAATTTTCCCAGATCCTTTGTATCGGACACATTATTTAGGTCGGCCTTATCAAAATGTACTTAGAAGGGTTTCGAAAATGTGTATACCTCCCGGTGTCAAAACATTTTTCTTTAAACTGCATTCCGGAACACTTCCTGTTAAAACGTGGTTGAACGTGAAGGGCTGCTTCGTGCCGTGGTCCTTGAACTGTCGACTCTGTCCAAGCGCAGAAACAATTGATCACTGTTTTATTGACTGTACGGATGCAATATTGTTTTGGGATATTCTCCACCGAACTCTTAAAAAGGACATGGACATCACTCCTTACTCAATTCCATTTCTACCGTTCAAAACGATTACCGGTCCTCCCTAAGACATGTTCATAGTGCTCGGTTTATACAGCCTATGGAGATCAAGACTGTGTGATCGCCATGCGGAAAACCCACGTTCGACAAGATCATTCTACCGAGAAACTGTAGCCTACGTAAGAAGTGTGCATGTGGCTCAGGAGTCGCCGCCTGAATGGATGCACTTGTTAGACGCATGTGGAAGTTTGCCTGATTTTTGAGTGGGGAGACGTTCTCATCCTGATCTTTAACTTCAGTTGTCATTTCCATGTAATAAAGAAAAAAAACAGCCGTAGCTCAGTGGTAGAATGCTCGACTGCCACGCAGAGAGTGTGGGTTCGAATCCACGCAGAGGACAAGTTGGAATACGCCTTGGCCCTAGTCATTTTTTCTAAAATTTGCCGCGATAGCGGTTACGGACACCGGCGGCGGCGGCGGCGGACAACTACGGCGCAAAAACGGCCCATGTTGTGATCTCATAACAGCTTACGCTGTAATAAGGCAAAACACAATTAGAGTAGCCTTGCATAACCGGTTCGTGTACCTGACAAGGAATGACAACATGAATGAGCGGACGAGAGAGATAAGGGAGACAACGATTGACAACATGGCATGGAATGCGGAGAAAAACAATCGCTCGAGAGCAATGAGAGAAAATTGCTGTTATTTATTAATGTGAAGAACACAGAGCAGCACCGAGCAAAGTAAAACTACATAAATATATTCTTAAAAGATGTTTCGGCTCCCGCACGGGAGCCTTGTTCATAATCTAGAATTCTTGATGTAGGTCTCAGTCCATCCGACAAGTGGGGAAAGGATTTCGTGTAAATAGCCGGACAGCTTGTATAGCGGCGACCGGGTGAAATCAACAATCAGACGCAAGGGCACATCAGGTTTATGTATCTTTGGTAGACCACATATAGCGGGAGCAGAGCCATTAGTGCATAAAAGCGAATAAGACAAGTGTTTTTGCTGGGGTGGTACCATGCGGAATACGTCTGTGAGCAGTTTCTGCAGATCCCTTTGAAACTTTACCGTCGGGTCTTTGTTCAGGAGAGTGTAGGTACTTGAGTCGTCCAAAAGTGAAAACGTTTCCCTCATGTAGCCTTCCTTGTCAAGCAGAACAGTGGCGTTTCCTTTGTCAGCGGCAATAATAACGATGTACTCGTTATTTCTTAGAGATCTGAGGGCTTCAAGCTCTTCTGGGGACAAAGAAGAGGGCTGTTTCCGAATACATGAAGAGAGCAGGCCTACTGCCCGTGTGCGGGCTTCGTCTCTTCGTGAAGCTTCTACAAGGCGGACAGCATTTTCTAATGCACATATAAGCTTCCTGTGGTCAGTTGCTGCACTTGTGTTGAAGTTTAGACCAAGATTTAGGACAGTGGACTCAGTTTCACTTGGTCTGTAAGATGAAAGGTTAACCACAGTCGTCATAGCCGAGGTACCGGCTCTGCTAGCAGTTCGCGGCATCAACCTTTCTAATTTCTTCTCGTGAACTTCTTCGCAACGGCGACATTGAAGCTTCGCATTAAAATTCGCGTGCAACTGTATACGAGCAAATTCTTCAGGGCTGTCGAATTCAATACGGCGTCAAGCGAAGAATGCTTTATTTTCCAAGTATCTGATTCTGTCTTTGCATTCCAAAATTCTTGCCTGTAATAGCTGGCGCTCCGCTTTTGTGACGACGCTGGTTCCAAAGCTTGTAGGCCCAAGTCTTTGCAGGCGAAGAGAGCGTGGTATCAACCAACGAGCTTTGCAAGCCATGTTGAAGTTCAGGTGACTCTTGAATGACACCTTTAAGAATATATTTTTACTTTCGTCGGTGCTGCTCTGTGTTCTTCATGTCATTCCCCGACCAGACGGGATTCCGTCCAACTCTAGACTTCATTTATTATTGTGTTGTGACGCGCCAGATTCGAACATGAAGATCTTGACAATGCCAGGAAGACTTCAGACGTTCCTGGGCCAATACTGATGGTAAACTCTGCCCTTTACGGAGCGATTCAGAAACAGTACTAGCGGCCATAACAGAAAGACCAACTGCAATTTTCATACATCGACATACTCTAAGAACACCCAGGCCTTTCCTGGCCCTGTGAGGGTCCCCCACATCGGAGTCCATAATCAGATAACATGTTCCACAACACTAACATCTGTTCCTCGTTTTCAAGCAAGCGTCCCCTGCAGTACAGCCAATTCCCTTTCTCCATGTCAACTCCTCACTGATTGTCTCTCCTTCCTCCATTCACTCATTCCACCACCCAGCAACGTCTTTTTTCATTCAACAAAAGTCTGTTGTGCAGTGGCACTACGTCTGTTTCAATATGCCTTACATGCCACATTGCAACACTGAACTTTCCATTACCAAGTTGTCACACCACACTTTGGTACATTCACTACAGTGTCTCACATGCTATGCACGGTGTTTATCTTTTTCCCTTCCTCATTGCAAACAAAGGCAGTAAGAAGAACAATTATAAGGGTCATGAAATGTTTTCTAAGAATTATTATGAGTACTGTAACTGGAATTCTGTCCCTACCAACTATAATATAGATTATTTCATTGCACCATCTGCATTGACTTACAGCGATAAAAAAACGGTTTCGATTTCACCAGCCTGCATTCCCCTCAACTCTGCAGCTGACACCATATTAGTCACTACCACGGCCTCCGAGATTTGAGCTCCTTTGAGCGCCATGGAAACAAATTGTGCTCCAGCCTTGCTGCTGTATGGTAGCACCACTCGGGATCCAACTATTTCCTTAATTTCCAGGTTTCATATAAGTCTTACTTTTGAGCAAACAAAAGTTAGCAATATGTTAACATTTTTAAGCATGTTAAAGTGATGCCATTGAATAACACCTTCGCTGGCCTCTGGTGTCGCATGGTCATATCGGGAGCACAAGAAAGTTAAAATTTCAAACGAGCGTTATTGAATGTAGACTGACTATTGCGCAGAAAATTTCAGAAACAGCGTGTCGAAGCCTATGAAGCAGTGAAAATAACAACGAAGTACGACATTCTCTTCATGCCCCCTTTAAAGAAGTTTTCTTTCAGTAAATACAGTCAGAAGTCTACACTCATTGGTCTCTCTTTTCCTTGGGTCCAGTCCTGACATGCATTTTGACAAAAGATGGGCCTCCTTGGATTGACGGAAAGATGCGCTAGCTGGCTGGGATTCATAAACAATGAGGATGAGGCAAGCAGATACAGACACAGGAAAAGAGGACCATACAACGAGAATGCTGGCTATCATGTGAAAGGGTGCATTGTGAAGGGCAAAGAAAGTTGCAGAACACACATAGGAGTAAGACAACCAAATGTCGTTCCAGCACCGAGGCCCGAAACCTCAACTAGCTCTTTCTTTATTTCATCGTTCCTCACGCCAGCCTAGCTCCCAGCCACACATGAGGCCTCGCTTGACCTCTTTTCTAGGACGATCATGAGAATGTCACTGCCTGTATAGTGGAAGGTATGAGTTTTTCCCACACTACAGATTGCAAAGACAGCAATGTTTACCAAATGTCATAATCATGCAGAAAATCCTACACTGGACAGGCAGGAAGACGTAAAAGCATGTGGCTCAGAGAACATGAATTTTCATTGTCTGATAAAGAGCTCTTTTTCTTTGTCTCCCATTGCCAGGAATGTGGCTGCGTACCCTGCTTTTGTGACACAATCATTCTTTTTAACAACAAACAACAAAGAGCAAGAGAAGTTCTCGAGGCCTTCAATATTTCAAGGAAAGGTGACAAGTATGTCAGTCTCCCATCACTATCACTTAGTGACGCAGGATTGTTGTGTTTAAGTAACACCTGTTAGATGGGATAACAGAGTCTGTATGTATTACCTACACCAGCTGTTTTTGCGACATTCGGCGCCACCTAATACACATTCATGGTTTCCTAATAAAAATTTAGTTGCGAGTCAGCCTGTCCTACATGCTTCTTCCTTTGTCTTCCTGCGAGTGCCGCACCAACCAATCATGGGGTCATTTGACGTAAACTGACATCACGTGGTATTGCCTCCATCAAAATGCAGCTGCCGTACCCGGGACTGGTTCCTGCAACGTTTCGATCAGTAGCTGCGTGCCATAGCCACAGACCACCGAGGCTACACTCGATACAAAATTTATATGGACATGCTCCAGTATGGTGGCATCACCATCAAGCAAGCATCAATGTGTGGGTCTACCTGAGACACGACTGTTCAGGCATTTAATTTCTTCATTATGCAAGATGATCACTACCACTTAATGTCCCAAGTGTCGGCCATTAGACTCATTCATTTGCTCTTGCCCCTGTACAACACTGCAAAGTAATCAAATATGGCATGAATTCACAATCCAACAGTGCAGCATAAGATTAGATGGCAGTCATTCGGTTAACAAACTTTTATGCTCCATTAACCTCCGATTACCCCAACGACCTGTTTGCCTTACACAGAAGTGGCCACACCCGAAATTTATACACCACACCAGCACAGTAGTCTGTAAACATGCTGGTACAAAGCAAATGTCTGTCCACCTTTTGTCTTTCACCTACTCATTTTTTATCCGCACGGTAGCACATACCTTAGAAAGCCTATAAGGAAGTCAAATTTGCAATGGCTCCAAGGTTGTCCCAATTCTTAAGTGATCTGTCTTATGTTCGGCGATAGATCGGCGGGAAAAATCGGCGACGGCGGCCTAGCACATGGCTTTTCCGTAGAAACATCGTATTCACTCAGTACGCAGTAAAAGCGGCGGCTTTGTTCCCAAGACGCACGCGGTCAGCAATTGCTGTGACGTACATAGCTGCACAGTAGAGGGGACATGACGGGTGACAGGTCTCTTCATTGCGGCATCGTAGAGTATTTTCGGAGGAAACGGGGCATCCGAGAAAGGAACAAAAGGGGAAGAGTCGCTTGGAAGAACAGCGGGGGTTCCCTGTCAAAGTAATCCTTTGACCTTGCGGCGTGGTTGTCGCCAAGGGTCGCCCGTTAGGGGGACATGACCACTCCATTGAAACGCACGGAAGTGCTTTTGTTGAGCATAGACCTGTCAGGCAGTCCTGTTGAAGCGGCGGCTTGGATGCATGCCGCCGGGTAAATAGAGCGGCAATTTGGGCCGCTGCAGAGCTCTCCTAACTCATCGCGGGATTAGTAGCCGACGCTATCTTTCAGAGGAGCTCGGTGCAGCGAGCGGGTCGAAGTGTGGGAACGCGAAGGCGTAACCATGGGCTATCATGGAGAGGGTGAACACGGTTATTGGTGAAGTGCTGATATAGGTTGGTCCCTGAAGGCGGTCGCAGGAGCGATCGGGTGTATTTAACGGCGAACAGGGAAGAGAGGAGAGCTTAGCGCTAACTCGGGTCGCAGGCGCGGCAAGGTGGGCAGAGGTCGAACTTGGCGCTGCCTCTGACGAGTTATGATGAGGTTTGAAAGCTTGGTGCTCGTTCACGTTCAAGTGCAAACGTTAAGGGCTTGGAATGAACCGCTTGGTGTGGTTTGATTGATTGATTTGTGGGGTTTAACGTCCCAAAACCAGTTCTGATTATGAGAGACGCCGTAGTGGAGGGCTCCGGAAATTTCGACCACCTGGGGTTCTTTAACGTGCACTGACATCGCACAGCACACGGGCCTCAACATTTCGCCTCCATCGAAATGCAGCCGCCGCGGCCGGGATTCGATCCCGCGACCTTCGGATCTGCAGCCGAGTGCCATAACCACTAGACCACCGTGGCGGGGCATTGGTGTGGTTTGAGCCAAGTTGTGTTGTTGAGATGTCTGCCGACAGTACTGGCCGCCCCGGCCAAGTTTGTAAATAGTCTACAGTGTGAATAAATCTGCGTGTTTGCCGTGAGGACATCTTGGCCCAGACTCCGTCCTTCAACGTGCCGCCGCGGTCATCAGAACCATCGAGAGAGAGGACCATCACCAAAATTTAACTATCTGTACCTCAGCAAAAGTGCCAAATGCTTTAGGACAGTTTAAAATGCTTAAGAACAGTTTAGATGACTGTTATTAAACTATTTTGTTATGCAAATGATTGTCTCATTTTTCTATAGTATGGACAAGTTATAATCTGTTGTTATCTCATTGAGCAAGCAATTTAAAATGAATGGATGAGTGTTGAAGTTTACTAGATAATTGCTTCAAAGTGACATAACAATTTCTCGATATTTCATTGATGCCTGAGGAGAACCATGTGTGCTAGCAGCAGTCCCCTAGGTCTTGAACACTATTGCAAAACTTCTCATACAAACATTATCGAGTTATAAAAAATTGAAATGCTACGTCAATCCCCAAAATGGCCCTCTAACAGTTCTCAAGCCCTTATTCTGTACTTGTTGGTAATACAGACTAATAGTTCAAGATCCCTCCACCACAGGTAACGACACTGATGTCAAAATATTTGAGATTTTTATCACACAACAAAGAAATCAGCATATCACTGCCAACCACAAGAGTGCTTGGTGCCGCTTACTAGGTACACTTATGACAAGTCATGCTACAAAGCTCTTGCCTGTAACTGGTTCAGTGCAAAAGTGTCGAAGTTTCACGCCAAGGGCACTTTAATGCTTTAAAATCCTTCTTGAGAGTTGTTTTGTTTGTTTGCCATACATTTTATATTAACTTAAATGCAAACGGTAGTTAAAATAATCTACACAACTGCAAAGCATGACATGGATGCTGACTGCTTTTTAACTTGAAGCCTCCAAGCGTCATACAAGGTTTGCCTCCATGTGTGAATTCCTGTTTCGCACTGTATACCCTCGTGAGTGGCCTTGTTTTGATGTGCTCTACACTCGTACGTATTATTCCAGAGGTGAATGTCTCGCATCTCAGCACATTCATGTCTCACCGCTTCCCTTGGGGCACGGGGCTAGTGTTAGTTGCAACGGAAATGGCATGATCAGCACACTGGATTGAACAGGCAGCCATGGGGCAAAAGCTCCATGACGCAGAAGCTCAGACTCTACGATAGACCTTTGTCATTATTCCAAAGTGCCCCCAACAGTGGGTGGCAGGCAGCCTAGGAAGCCAGAGTGCCAGAAAACGAAAGCGACGCGTTCTTTTTTTTCTAGAAGGGTCAACTCCACATTAAGCAGAACGAAGACTAGAACAGCTGTTTACTAGTGGCAATACGGCTGTTCTAACAATTTTTTCCCAGTGCACTCATGTCACCAAGATGCCTCATAGTTGTTTGTTTTTGTTTTGTGGGGTTTTACGTCCCAAAACCAGTTCTGATTATGAGAGACGTCGTAGTGGAGGGCTCCGGAAATTTCCACCACCTGGGCTTCTTTAACGTGCACTGACATCGCACAGCAGACGGGCCTCAACATTTCGCCTCCATCGAAATGCAGCCGCCGCGGCCGGGATTCGATCCCGCGACCCTCGGATGAGCAGCCGAGTACCTTAGCCACTAGACCGCCGTGGCGGGGCGAGATGCCTCAAAGTTATGTTCAAGTTAAAATGTATTTAGCTTCCTATCACCGTAATCATGGAGTAAAGTTTGGATCTGGCTCGATATGTAACACAATAATTGGCTCATTTTGACTGAACCATTTTTGCTTGCGCTTGCATTGAATGCACTTGCAAAAGCGGTCAGCATATCAGCGCAAGAGGAATATTGCAATACCATGCGACAAAATTAACATCACAAAATTGTCTTCGTTGGTTGCATTCTCTGCTGTACGGCCCTAATGGCCCTGTGCTTTGGGGACACAGGGCTTATTATGTAAGCCTCTGGGAGAGCTTGGGATTTCCTTCTGAAGCTTTCTGTGGAGCTTGCGAACATGAGAGCACTTTATATGTTTTTTTTTCTTTTTCCCTTGTGCACACACTTCTGAAGTAGCTTCGTTGCTGGCTCTGAGGTGGGGTGTTTATGATCGCTTCTTTAAAGACCGGTCCCCAATCTGTTCATTTCCACCGTCTTCAATTTGAGATGCACTGTATTTGACAAGAAGCAACCGCAGGCGTGATAACGAACGTACTAGCACACATGGAACAGCTTGGATACAGCTATATTTGTTGTTTCAGTCACAAGTGCATGCAGCGCTGGTTGAGTGGATCTGGCTCACTTTGATTCGAGCAGCTGGGAACAATTCGAACAATTGGGAATTCATGTGCTTTGATCACAGTTCTTATTGAAGTAAAAAGAAACCTATGTGTATTTTAGCTCCCATCAAATTTAATCCAGTTTCAGTTTCTGGATTTGGCTCTTTTAGAAAAAAGATCTCAAGCGATGATGTTGTAGTGGACAGCGCACGTATAGCCCACTGAGGAAGTGGACTGGCGCATCTTAATGCATCCGAGGGTGCATCAAGATGCGCCAGCTTTTCAATATTTGATGCTGATGATTTGAGTTCTGAAGGATTGCCATTTGCTTCCAAGTGCCTGCTCAGGGACTCGGAAACTTGCATTCAGTGGTTCGCATTCAATGGCGTAATTTGGAACCCTGCTTAAAAGAACTTAAAATTCATTTTCACGGAGGCATAGGGACTTTTAGCCACCGAGCATGGCATATATTACTCCAGTACCAAGGACAACATACACAGACAATTCTATAGGGGTCTGTGGACATTGAAAAGTCAAGAGTTGGCGTTGCACCGTGCAGAGACAATTGGCAAATAAAAGACATAAGGAGGATGGACACATCTTTAGTAGAGCACACCAGCAAATTTACATACCGCTACATATGAGTGTGGCAGAAAGAGTTCCTTCCAGCTGTGTCGACATCTATGAAGAAAACACAGGCTGTTGTGTTGAAGACACAATAATGGTGCATTAGGGGTTGTTCACTTCAGTTTAGCGGCGCAACAGCAACTGAGGCTATGCTGCAACATGATGATAAAGTTTCACTAGCAGTAGTACACTTTAGTATATAAGGCTTACTTAAAGGATCAGTTTCATCCTAAAAATAGATTCCATCATAGCTACAAGTACACTTCCTCCTAAAATTAGCATCGAGTGGTGCGGCACATGCAACTCATATAAGTCATGTGACCCTTGTTTGCACTGTCCTTGCATAGTGAAAACAAAGATTTCCTGAATATGTCATAGCATATGGGATGACTCAAGAAAAACAGCATGAGAAAACAGAGACCCAGAAGACACAGTACACAGGACGAGCGCGTGTACTGTGGTTGCTGACAAGAGTTGCGATGCGGGCTTGTTGGTGGTTCATATTAAACGTATTTGATGTAGCGCAAAAAACAAGACACGGACAACAAGAAGGCACATATGGACACCACACCGCCTTCTTGTTGTCCGTGTCTTGTTTTTTGCGCTACATCAAATACGTTTAATGTGGTTGCTGAGTTTCTCTATTTTCACGCTGTTTTCTCAAGTCAACCATGACCCGACTCACCAGAACCAAAATCCTCCATAAGCATATGGGAGTTATACACTTACAAAACCAGACTCTAGTATACAACGAGAGAAATTGAGCATCTACAAATCATATGAGGCCCTACCTCTGTGGGCGCCGATTCAATGTCATCACGGAACTTTGTGCATGATGTTGGCTCCCATCTTGGAAAGATCTATTGTTTATTGGGCACTTCACCTGCAGGACTACAACACCATGTTCTGTACTGCACAGGATGCTAGCACTCTGATGCCGATGCTTTCTCACACTCTCCCTTGTATAATGACAATGCCTGCTGCTCGGTATATATGCTACCAATTTGTTCCATCTACCTTGATGCCATTGCTTCTCAACAGCTCATCAAACAACCACTCTCACATTACGCCGTCAAGATCACCATTTCGAAATCTGCGATGACCTGATGCACCAGTGCAATTGTTATTTGACAGCCACATTGGTAGTTACGTGGACCTAGCTGTCTGTATTCCAGAATATGTGCATCCTTCAAATCTTAATAGCACCTTTGACAGTGGTACTACTGACAAGTATATAAAGCTACGTTCAGGCGTTTGTTCATCATTGCCCCAATCAACACTGCAGCAAATCCTGCCTGCACCTCTTAACATGTAGCCTCCAAGCTCCACCTTCCCTTACCTGGCCACATAGGTGCACGGCAGGGTCCTCCCCACTGTGCACAGCAGTCCAAATGCCACCCACCGCTCTAACGGACCCCTTCAACACTTAAATGCATGCCTGAAGAACTAAAGCTGGCATCTACATGCATGTAATAGCTCCCACAGCTGCACACAAGAAAAATACCGGGAACATTTGTAGTCTTAGCAGGAACGCCAATTCTTTAATCCATTTTATACCAATGGTGGACATTTTTGCCTTCTCACAAAATATCGCCACTCAAGAATTTCTAGGGAGAACCCTGGTGCATCGGCATCTATTTGCATGGGCCCGTTCTCCCGATAATGGCTAATAACTGTCGAGCCGTTATGATAGCTGACCACACCATGCAACATGCCAAAACTGCTGCCCCCTTGGCAGCTGCAGTGTTGTCCCCTTCCTGCTTTGCACACTCATTCTTAATCATAGTACACCCCAGAAGCACTTCAGTGACCATGGAGTCACTTCTTATGATCAGTCGTATAACTGTCTTTAAAGAGTTCCATATTATTCATTGCACACCTACTACATACTCTCACTAAAACAATGACCTTACTGAACCCTTTAACTATAGGCTTGGCGCCGTGCTGTTCATGTGTGTCACCCCTCAACAAACAAATTCAAACACTGTTCTGCCAAATGAACAGACATCCGATTCAATAATATGGTTGCATTACACCAGAGGACACTCAACTTACAGCATAGTGGAGGAATATCACAGGTGTCTCAAAGGCAACACCTCGCCGTGCCGCGAGCGTGTGGACAACATGCGTACGTTTCGCACATCCTCCGAGGAACTGAATGTTGGGGCCGTCATTTGTGGCCTTCACTTGAAGGGGCTCCAAATGAAAGTTTTTCTGTGCTTCACGCTAACCCGCGCATGTTGCTTTTCAAGGTTTTTCATGGTCGGTTTATGGGCCTGTGATGGGGTAGAAGTGTTTCATCCCCCAGTGCAAAACCATGTGGGTGATTCCACGTAAGGTCGAACAACGCATGGCTGGTCACCCTCTTAAATTTATTTCAAAATTTTATATATTGCTGCCCGATGAGTGCAAAGAAGAGATCCGCAGTTGGTTTTGCTAGAAAAATTTTTTTGTAAGCGCCGGGAGTGAATGACGAAGAGGTGGAGTGCCGCGCTTACCTGCTCTTCTGTTTTGGCAAACTTTGGTTATTAATTACACAAGCTATACTAAGGTTAGGAGGCTGAAATTTATTTCAGTAGTTATATGCATGCTTTTGCTTGCGCTAAATTATTTTTGCTTTTTATGGGGAGCGTAGATATTTTTATAAAAATCCTCAAAATCGGCTCAGGAAGCATTTTTCTGTCTACTTTGCGGGCTTATATCTCAAAAAAGGCTTGTGGCAGAGCGGCGAAAATTCCGCATTATGTTCTAAGCATACTCGTTTGTCAACCTGCAAGATAATATATTTATATGATTTTTCAATAAAGAGATACGGGCGGGCTAACTTCAAAAAAACACCGAACAATGAAAATTTCTGACAATTAAAAAAAAAACCATTTTTAATATTTTTTAAACTTTGTACAATTGTTCTTCTTCACATTGGCTTTCACAATCATCAAAAACATGTTGCATAATTTTGTTTCACTAGGAGTTAGAGGCCGTCGAATTAGACCCTTACGACCTTAATGATAGGCAATTGTTGATCCGGCTTCTTGCCCGTTGAGTGTATAGAATGAAGACAGAATTGAATTTCTGGTCCTTAAGAGGCCAGCAGCACCGAAAAAAAGGTGTTGGTGGCATTGATGACGTCAATTTCGAAGTGATTGGGTCACCCGAGCAGCCATGAGCGCGGGGCTACCAAGCAGGTGCGCGCGCCCCCCAGATGCTCTTTCTAAAAGAGGCACAGTCAGAGCTGCTTTTCGCCTCCTCAGACCAAAAGTGTTCCAAACACTTCTTGGGTAACTTCAACGCGTGTGGACTGGAGATTCGCTATCCATTCTGCCTTTTGTTCGCACTGCACTTAGGCGCTGATAACAAGGCGGAGATGGAAGCAAGATCAAAACACTATCAGGTACACTGTAAAAGAAAAATACTCCCAGGTGGGAGTAAAATGCCTGTCCTCTAGCGACCCCCCTATTGGGAGTTTTTTTCTACTCCGGACCTCCGGAGTAAAGCTTTTACTCCGGCTGGCCGGAGTTATTGCGTGGTGCCTCCGGACTACTTTTTGCTATTTTTCACTCCGGCTCGCCGGAGTTATTGCGTGGTGCTTACGGACTACTTTTCGCTGTTTTTCACTCCGGCGGGCCGGAGTTCTTGCGTGGCGCCTCCGGACTAATTTTCACTGTTTTTCACTCCGGTAGCCGGAGTTAATGTGTGCTGCCTCCGGACTACATTTTGCTGTATGCTACTCCGATGCGCCGGAGTTTTTACGTGACGCCTCCGGACTAATTATTGCTGTTTTTCACTCCGGCTGACCGGAGTCATTGTGTGGTGCATCCGGATTATTTTTTATTATTTCAGTCCGGCAGGCCGGGAATTCTGTGTGACGCGCCAGGAGTACCTCTGTGTATTTTTCTTCCCGCTCCGGCTGGCTAGTCTCTGCATGCCTCTTTTCAGACATTTAAATGGTATTTATTAATCGGCCAGGTTGGAGATGTGTGGTGGATTGCGAGTGATCGTTTTACCCCATCATCAACATAAAACATTGAGAAACAAATGCTGTATAAAAGTTTATTGCATGATTCGCACAGCGTGCAAACAGGGCACACAAAATAATAAAGCACCAAAAGTGGCAAGAAATAGTACAACAATTGCAGTACAATGCAGTAATATGCACAAGCACAACCATAAGCACTTTTTCACACTGTACAGTTATTTAGGCTGCAATGAACAAACGTTTTTTGCTGGAGTAAAAGAAAGGCAAAAAAACGAAACAAGGAACAGAAGAATTCGCACTGAAGACAATATTTATATATATAAAATCTGCATGAACGTGTCAGAAACACAACGCTAGCTGTTGTCGCCAAAGCTTAAAAAGAGGCAGTGGAACTGTTTACGAAGGATAATTCTGCGAGTCGCCCGCGTATGTGCACTGTGGTTTGCATTCCACTGTGTCCAGGCCTGCCGGCAGCACGCCAACCATGTGTTCTTTGGCCGCAGTACTGTGGTGTGGGCCATTCGAACTAACGTAGCCCTGCACCGCAAACGTTGTTATAATGCAACGTTGCGCTATACTTATTGAGAATGCAGGTGCGCGCCCTTCCTTTTCCTTTATATATATTTTTTTTGCGTTTCTTGAAAACCACGGAACGACCATTAGCCGGGGCTTTGCCTTTTCTAACAATGCTTCTAAGTACTGCACGACAACTGTCACTCAAACTAGTGAGAGAGGGACAGACGGGGGGAGCTAACAAAGGGATTGTAGAAGCGGGACCGTGAGAACGAACCACAAGAACGACTCGGAGAGCGGACGAGAAGGGACCCAACGACGACCGATACGAAGAGATTTGTTTGGTGCATGTGGAATTACGTTTGTTTAAAGCTGCAAATGCATGTAAATAAATAACGTGAAAATATCGAAGCGTTTCTTCCACTCAACGAGCATCAAGCAACCATCTACACTTAAGAATTACATCGAACAATACTGTGCCACTCGATAACTCTTTTTGAACTTTGAACTTTATTTCCCTTCGTAAAAAAGGAGGAAGCCGGGGCTAAAGGCTGGAATGCTATTCACATGCTATTTCCTCTATCTCATTCTGCGTGAGGGTTAACATCAATAATAATAATATTAATAATAATAATAATAATAATAATAATAATAATAATAATAAAGCACAAGTGAAAATACTGAAACAAGACCATTTTATTGTTTAATTTGCTCCTGAAATCCGCTTCTACGCCAACGGCCGCGCCGTACCGCAGTATTTGGCAGAGGAAGCTGGGCCTTGAGGCACGCGACTGACGCGGTTTGTGTTGACTGATTGGGCAGGATATAAAGACTGAGTGTACGCCACTATGCTGTACGTCAACCGCGTACAGCACCTAAGATTCAAGACAAGCTCTACACTTTTCAAAGCTATAAAGCGGACAAATTTGTGCAGTAGTGGGAGTGCGCTTGCAACAGCCGCTAGGTGTGACACCCGTCGGTTTAGCTCAACAGTGCGAACCTAGGCATTTGAATGTGATATGTGAGTGCAATGTCACCATCTCTAGCACGAACAAGAGGTGAAAAGAACATAGCAAAAGCAGACACCTTTCTGGTTATGCTCCCTCTCTATACCCTTATTTTGAAGCACTACATTTAAAATCACAGAAGCGGGTCCAACTCGATCAAAGCCCACAGGGCATGCTCAAAGAACTAACTGCTTGATCTAAGTGCTTCCATTGAAGTTGAATAATTTCTATTTTTGTAGTTCTTTCTGCGTTTACCTCAAGAAAACAAAAACAAAAATTTCTTATTCATATGTTTGGGGAAATATTAACAAGGTCACTGAAGTTTATTACAAAGGGTCTTTCAGTTAATTTGCCTCAGATTGTAATAAAAAAAAAGTTCCGCAGGCGCGTTACAACGATGCAATAATATTAGTATTTACTGTAGTATAGACCATCTGACTTTTTTTTTTCAATTAACTCAGGCAAATAACTCTGGCTTATTGTTTACCCTGCATTTAGGCTGTTCTTTTAAGCGAAAAATATTCATTCGAGAAGTTGAAAGCATTCGAACTAGTGTACGGGCAACGTACTTTAATAGTGCATCGGTTTCAATTTTTCCGAGATTTAAAAGGGGCCTTACAAGTTACAACACTTTTGAATATAGTCAGAGAACGGCGCAGGTCTATGGAGGATGCTCCTGTGAACATGTCAGGGAAATATTAGTGCACTGCACGCACCACTCAATTCGCAATTTGGTTTTAAACTCAGCTGGAAAGCGCCTGCTCTTAATTTCAGTAAGTGACGTCACCGGGGCTACGACTACGCCACTTGCTTTTTTTCAGTCCTTTAAGAGATAGACGCCCATTTCCTTCATTTGTTTAATTTAAAACGAACAAATAAAGCAAAGCAGATTATCTCCCGTTCTCATGAAATCAGCCAACACTGCTCTTTTTTTTTTTCAAGCGAATTAGCCGGCGCCTCCACTGAGGTCATTTGTTGAAAGAAGAGCGGGCGCTTTCCAGCTGTGCTCGAAACAATATCTTGGATTCCCTGGAGTGTGCAGTGCAATAATATTTGGCCCAAATGTTCACAGCAGCCCTTCACGACTGATCGGCACCTCTTTGACTCTACCCAGAAAAAAAAAAGAAAAGAAAAAGAATAGAGGGCTTCAAGCTTGCACTAAGCCGCGAAAAGCTCATGCACAGCGAAGCTAATCGGTGACATGCTTATTGCTGTGACGAGGTTGAGCTTGACCACGTATTCCAGATCTGCTCCGCGCCGTCGATTTCGTTCTCGCGTAGCGGCAAGCCTTCGATTTTCGGATCGCGGTTTCTTCCTCGCGAGTGCGATTTAGCTTCGGGCTACCCATGGCTGCGTGTGTTTGTGCATAGCCTCGCGCCGTGAGAGGACGCATGCTCTCGCAGAGCTTCGCGAGACACTGTGCACCAGGCATATCAACGCATACAGGATTTTTCTTTCACCTGCTTGCGGGCGCCAGCCGCCGTTTTGCCAGTGTGTAGTAGTGGGCTTCGGCCATGTGCGCAGGAGAAAGAAGCGCGCATGTCGTAGCGTCGTATGTGTTCGGGAACATCATCATCATCACCACTGTGCATTCGGCATTGCATAGTTCGCCCGGTCTCTTGGGGACATGAACTAAAGGTGATGGCATTTTTTTTTTTTGGTTCTCCGGACAAGGAACGATTTGTTAAAAAAGCTTTGCTGTTTAAAGTGCTGTCGGACCCCTTAAAAAAAGTGCGTAAGGTTCGAATATACGACGGGACTGGGCACTTGCGTGCAGTGACATCAGCTCCTTCGAACATATAACAACAAGCAATCGATGATGCACATAGACCGTACCCATCAAGAAGCCGAGAGGGCGTAAAGTGTGGCCACGTCTTGTCAATACTCTTGTGGCGTGTCCAGTGCTGTATGCCTTCGCGCATCACCGATCATCTTGTTGTAGCATGTTTGAGAGTGCTGATGACAAGTCTTGGAAACGCTTCGTCACGTGGTACTTTTTCGAATCTCCCAGACCTTTTTAGGAGCCCAAAAACGTAAAGCCACTGAACCTATTACCATGATTTTACATTATCAGGACAATAATTTACATTCTGCAAAATTCCCAATAGAGCAATTTGTGTTTAACGCAACTGCTTGAAACTTAGATAACTATAATGTTAATTACCTCAGTTCTTTGAAACAATAGCCTGAGATGGACAAGATAACAGTCAACAATACCAATATGGTAGCGTCCTTGAAGTTCACTCGTGAATTTTTATAAACCCTGGCGTAATTGTTAACTGACGCACCCTGCGTGTTACCGTGTTTTGGACAACCTCTTTCTGCTTCCGGTCGACAAATCACGAAGCTAACAAAGCTACCTGCTTCATTTAACGGTTAGAGGGCTGTTCATCCTACTGGAGCTGTTGTCATGAAACTCCTTTTTTAAAACACAACACCGGCTGGGCTGTGCGATATATTTCTGCGCACACATTGAAACATTTCAGTAGAGTTTTAGCAATAGCGAAATAAAAACCGATATACAGGGCGTCCCACTTAAACGTAATGTAATTTTTTAAACGTAATGTTAGTTAGTTTTTAAAAATGACGGAGCGTGCTAGCGAGTTGCAACAAACTCGGCCGTGTAAAGGATCAAGTCTCCTAGTATTACGAGTTTTTTTCATTCTTCATCGTCAATTAATTAGAATAAACTAATTACCGAACTTTCTACTTGTTCGCTTCAGTAAGAATTGTCGATACCACAAATTCATATTTGCGTGCGCCCAATTCCTTCGCAATGCCAATGCCCCGAAAGTTGTAGATCAAATAAAAAAAATTCCTTTAAGCAGCATTGATAGGTATTTTGATACGTACCGTTAAAGAAAGCCCACGAAATGTAAAAGTAACCACGTGACAGCGCCACTAATTCGGCGAAAAAAAAACTATACATGCGCTTGTACCTGCAGCGCTGTAGCAATCAGACGCACAGTGCGAGTGACGACGAAAGTGCATTATTACGCTCCGTAGTGACGTTGCATAAAGATGCGTTTTTTATTAAATGTGGGAACATGGGAATGTAGGCTGCATAAAGATATTATTCTCTTCGATTCGTCGAATGAAGCCCGCGCACGCACAGACACGCATCTTGTGGCTACCACAAACGCCAAAGATTGTCTCGGACAGCGCTGCAGAGACAAGCGGACGTTCTTCCCTGATCGGCTGCCTCGAAGCGCTAATTTAGTGGCGCTATCAAACGGTTATTGTATATCGCAGGCTTTCTTTCGCGGCACATACAAGCAGACCATTTCACATTTCAATTTGATCTACAAGTATCTCAGCGACAATGTCTTGCTGAAGCGAATAGTTAAACAAGTTGTCTCATTAGTTTCGGCCAATTTATTGATTTTTGAAAAGGAAAAAAAGAAATCGTAACACTAGGGCACTTGATCCTCAACATGTATGAGTTTTTTGCAAATCACTAAGACGCTCCATCATTTTTGAAAACCTGGTTACACTTAGGTGGGATATCCTGTATGTGTCGGGGCAACCAAAGAGAGAAAAATGTATGGTACTCAGCTCATAAAACAGAACTATATCTTGCATACTCATGCCACACCAAATACAACAAGGAGATTTAAAGCACATAACAAAATAACACACTGCAATCTAAAGTTCGGCAGCAATAAAGGTATCACAGTACACCTTTGCTTTTGTTAGATTATGACTAAATGTGCAAAGAAATGGCAACTAGGGTCGTTATCGGCCGCTACACGAGAAAAGCAACTTTGCACTGCTGGCAAGTAGCAGTTTCAGATTAGCTTATACCACGATATAAGCCGCCCTTGATTGCTACATAACCAGCCAAAAGCGAAAATAGACATTTTCTTCTTACTTCGCACTTCATGACTGTGCGAAAAAAAAAAAATTCCTGAAACCTTATACAAAGAGTGAAGGGAGACTCATAACAAAGTAAACTACGTCCCAAAGCATTTAAACGGCGAAAGTAAATGTGTAATACACGACAAAAGAAGAAGAAATGAGCAAATTGTAATAAGTCAGAGTCGCATATGCATGTCACAGTTCCTAGAATGCGCGAAACTTCCTTACATAACATGTTGAGGCAAGAGAAATTGTTTTCATCAGGATGACACTACAACAGCCATGTCTGCCTTGAAAATAAAAAACTTCACAATTTAATACGAAAACGTACTTAACAGTTGCCGTCTGCAACAAGCCATATTCCCGGAACACACGCGTAGGCCAAGGATCGGGAGCGCGGTCGAATCTTGCACTTGGATAGAAGAGGGGAGAAGAAAGTCCCAGACCAACTTCTCGACGCAAAATACGTCAGCTTGCTTGGTGGCAGTGCACTTTCCTTCTTTTTCATTGCAGAGGCCCTCCTGTGGTGTCCGTCTTCTCCTCGGACATACAAAAGAAAGAAGGGCACCGTACCATGACAAAAAAAAAATAGAACAGACGGAGAGGACGGTAAATTCTTACAACATTTGTAGGTACACCGATTGTTAGCTATCAGGATGGCAGTAAACGAAAGAAAAATAAACGCACAGTTGAAGAGAGCAAAGATGAAAACTATTTACTAGGGTATTAAACGGACTGAATAAAGCATAACCACACACTTCGCACAGCCGCCGACTTCGCTCGCATGACGGACATCGCGCTCCCTTTCGCGGTCAGTCAGGTGACTTTCATTCAGTTCGTTCTCCCTCGCTTTTATTTTCGTTTTGCCTTTTTTTTATTTTTGCATGTGACGACTTCTCCGGCAGCTCCGGGCACTTGCGCTCATGCGCATTGTCACGAACGCACAAACGCATGCGCCCACGAACACTTCTCAACGGGTTTTCAACAAGGCAGAGTGGCCCCCAGACCGAGAAAGCTTTCTTCTAGGCCGTCCAAGGATTCTTGTAAACACGGAAATATGAAAGGGGGGGGGGAGTGCACGATAACTGTCTCTCCGGAGAGGACACCTCAACCGCTACACTCAAGGGGAAGGGCATATGAAAGAAAAGGAACGAAAGAGGGAGTTCGAAGCACACGCACACACAAACACACAAGTCCCACCGAGTCAGTCCGCAGCGAATCTAGGCCGTCTAACATTCACGCAGTGAAAGAGGGGAGGGGGAAGAGAGTGACAGGGAAAGGAATAAATATAAAATAACTAAAAGGGTTTGCCAGACGTCACGTACACGGTTCTGATAAATGCTTAAATAGCATTTCCTGCAGCGTTTGTGCCCCTTCCAACACAGTCGGTATCCCCACCGCTTCCAAGCGGCGCGTGCGCGAGGAGCCAGGACGGACGACAGGGCGAGAAAAAAAGAAAAAAAAAAAGAAAAAATTACTGCTAGATTTTTCACATTCTGCACGGCCGTGACAAAGTGAAGAGATCGCGGTATGGCCATGGCTGCCTGAACAGCTCGCGGTGCCCACCTTTCCCACAAAGAGGCCTGGGTGCAACAGCCCGAGGCCGCAGTGGCGCCAGTCGGATATGCAGCGTTCATTGTTCGCGTCGACCTGCGAGGTTGCTTTGCCGCTGCAATACGTCAACGGCTGATGCACACACACATTCCTGGAATGCACGCAGTGGACGGAGCTCTCGGTTTGAGAGCAAGTGCTGGCAAAGGGATTCGAGGCACAACAGCCTGGAGCGAGGAATTATCCGCGAGCACAGGGACAAAAAAGGTCTACGCGAATGTCGCGGCTCGTTAAGTGTGTCAACCTTCGAACCAGCAGAAGAAAGAGCGGTTTTCGAAGTGCGGTGGATCGCCGAAGTATATTGTGGAAAGTTCACTTTCCATACGGCCTCATCTAGCGAGTCTCTCCGGCCCTGTTCGTCGCCACAAGAAGTTTCGAAAGCTCTTCTGAGCTACCCCCTGATGGGACTGTTCTACGAACATGTTGGACACTCGCCCCTCTTTTTCGTTTTCCCATGCATTCTTTCCTAAAGGAGCACAAAAATTGACGTCACTGCCTCGCCTGTGCTATTTTGGGAGTCACGCATATTTGCATGCAGAGAATATTGTGGTGGCATCACGGGACGTCTGGGACGGCCACGGCCCCTGCATCGACGTGGTTCAACATCGACCCCCCCCCCCCCTTCTTGCTCTGCCCCCCTCGTTCCACCCTCTTCCCTCTGCCTGGTCACTGCGCGTGCTTAGACACGATAATGCACCTGCAGCTACACTCTGTTTGAGTAGTTCCGTGCAGCGCAGCCAAGGCCATGCGACCATGACCGGAGTAGCGGCTGGAAATAAACGTTGCGGGAAGGCCTACTTACAATTTTTTTAATCGGTCGACTGATATCTCCACTTCTACAGACCCTATTTAAACACGTCACTAGAATGAGCGCATAGATGTATTCTCAAAGGTAATACAAAAAGAATTGTTTAGCTCGATTCGTTACCCTTTTTTTTAGAGAAAAAGCATATTATCCATTTTAGTTATTAGGCCAGTTTACAAGACAGATCCAAATAATTTGCAGGTGATAGTACACAATGACGCAGCGTTTATTATACTGATTGTACAGAAAGATAACTTGATGGATACGTGACCTATAACAGAAAAACACATTTTAATACTAATATCTTTATAACGTCATTATGAATATAGCTACGGCCATAGTTTTGTGAGACTGCATGTATCTCCATAAAGACATTCTACCGGCTAAATCTCACACCCCTACGTGCAAATTTGTAGAAGCTATTCTCATCTAGCTTTAAAAATACGTGTTTCAAACAATGGCAATTCGGCCGGATATCTTACTCCTATATCTTTCTGTAACAGACCCGATTCTTCTAGTACTACTCAATTCTACATAACCGATATTGTTATTTGTTAAATCGTACAAAAATTTACTTGATTTTGACAAAAATAACACACGCACTTCAAAAAGTATACTGGTTCACTCACCGACGCAGTCGTTGTGCCTGGTATCCGTGGCTGACATTCGATCACTCCCCAACACTCGCACGACGTAGGTTCCAGCGACGCTCTGCTGTTGTCGACCACAGATCCCTTGGTGTTAATCGCTGCTTGTAACGTTTACAAGATGCACGAAACGATTTGATTTTTTCCTAACGCGGCCGTAGGCCTGCCACTTCGCGTAAGCAACGCAACAGTTCGACTGTGCAGCTAGGATCGGCGCCATGTTAGGTTTGAGAGGCCTTGTCGGGCTGCGACGTCACTCCTTCAGCAGCGAATGAGAGCTGCCGGGCGCGGTCAGGCGGTGGTACCGGAGGATTTGCGGGTAGCTACCGGAGGGAAATACGAGCTCCGGTCGTTGTTCGCCGGAGGACAATCATGGAAGGCGCCCCGTTTCCCTCCGTGCTTCACGCGCCGGATTGAAACCGCGGCGAGGCCTCGCACGTACTCCGGCACATCCCGATGCGTCGGGAATATGGCGACGTCACAGGAGGTTAGCGGGAGTATTATCGTGCAAGACCTCCCAGCTGGGTATATTTTCGTTTACAGTGTAGCTATGAGCGTTTGCTTCACGCACGCGTTTGACAGCCGCTGCCGCCAGAGGAACTGTGCACCGCCACTTGCGATCAGTAGAACGCACGAACTTGGCACTCCAGTGGCAAAGCAAGGTATAGAACGCCAAAGGAAACAAAAGCAAAACAATTGGTAAACGGATGCGCGCACCTACCTCAGATTAGATTCTACACCTTGCGACCGCGCCGGGTAAAATGTTATCCCGAACATGATGTGTGTGTTTGTGCCATTTGCGCCAACTATAAGCTTTGCCTTGCTGCTGTTGAGAACATTACTGGCCACAGAATCGATGCTGGTGAGGTTCACTCAGCGTTCGTTTGCATTCCGTCACCATCGGAGTGCCTTTTAGGCGAATGCAATCAGTGTCCAAAAGGTAGGTCCCTGACACTACAGGAACTTAATATCCCAAAAGACAAAGAAATATTACTAGCAATGCGGGAGGCAGGCGACCTTGGGAAATAAGTTTTGGGGGCTGACACTTGTTTTAAACATCTTCGAGTATTGGTGGAATGGTGGATCATACACAACCACTGACACAAAGTAGAGCCATATACGAGGAAAAGCAATGCACGCAGCGTGGGAGCATTGTATTCCACTTTGATTTTGCCGAAAACTGGACTGCCGTGCTTCCTGATGAAGTTCAGACACACCACTTGCACAAGCAGCAAGTATCCGTCTTTACATGCGTGGTCACAACGAGAAAATCTACGAAGAGTTTCGCTGTTGTTAGTGACGACTTGAGCCACGACTACCCTCATGCCTGCTTGGCTCTGGCGAAAGAATGTGTGGAAGACAACCTGCCGGTTTACTCCAAGGTGACATGTGAGTGATGGAGCCGCCAGTCATTTAAAAAATAGATATCAGCTTTTCGAGTTCCGAAAGAGCTGTTTTCCCAGTACCCAATGGGTATTCTCAGCAACTGGACACGGGAAAAACGCATGCGATGGAGTCGGAGCTCTCGTCAAGCATGGCAATGCTCAACAACCCTGAAAGTGTAATTCGGACAGCCAGAGACTTTGTAACCGTTTTATCAGAGAAACTGAAAGGTGTGCATCTAATACACCTTGATGAAAAGGAAGTGGTTGACTTCCGCGAGTTAAAGAAGGAAGAGTGGATGAGTGTACCCGCGCTCCATTGTCTTGGCATGCCTGGCAGCTATCCACGTCAACGAAAGCATCTCCTGGTTTGTACGTGGCACGAATAGCCGGGTCTACTTGGAAGGAGTTATGTGTACATGAACAAGTCTGAACAGTCTAATCAATGGAATAAACAATATCAGCCCAGAAACATGGTTTAATGAAGTGGTTCTTCTGGACCTTCACAAATTTTCCATTTTGCTAAAGATTATTCGGAAAGCGCTCTTTGCTTATTGCATTTTTATCCTCTCTTCTTTTCTTACTTTTTTTAGGGGGGGGGGGGAATCTAAGCTACGCATCGAGTTGTTACTGCCTTTTTGCTGACGTAAAGGCGGAAAATATCTGTCTGCGCTCCGATACCGCAGCGCATCAAAGAACCCCACGCGTAAAAAAACTGACCCCCCCAATCATTCATTATTGTGTCCCTCACAGCTAATATGCAGCGTTCACACATAAAAGACCAGGCACATTATCATGCCAAAATTTAAAAGCCGTACGCAATCACAAATGTCAGAATAATCAGACGTGCATGGTTCGCTGAGCCTTCCGTAAGGGCCTAATTCGACGGCCTGTAACTCCTAGTGAAACAAAATTATGCAACATGTTTTTGGTGATTGTGAAAGCCAATGTGAAGGAGAATAATTGTACAAAGTTTGAAAAATATTAAAAATGTGGTTTTTTTTTCATTGTCGTCAGGAATTTTCATTGTTCGGTGTTTTTTTGAAGTTAGCCCGCCCGTATCTCTTTATTGAAAAATCATATAAATATAATATTTTGCAGGTTGATAAACGAGTATGCTTAGAACATAATGCGGAATTTTCGGCGCTCTGCCACAAGCTTTTACTGAGATATAAGCCCGCAAATAGACAGAAAAGTGCTTCATGAGCCGATTTTGAGGATTTCTATAAAAATATCTACGCTCCCCATAAAAAGCAAAAATAATTTAACACAAGCAAAAGCATACATATAATTACTGAAATAAATTTCACCCTCCTAACCTTAGTATAGCTTGTGTAATTAATAAGCAAATTTGGCCGAAACAGAAGAGCAGGTAAGCGCGGCACTCCACCTCTTCGTCATTATTCACTCCCGGCGCTTTTAAAAAATTTTTTCTAGCAAAACCAACTGCGGACCTCTTCTTTCCACTCATCGGGCAGCAATATATAAAATTTTGAAATAAATTTAAGAGGGTGACCAGCCATGCGTTGTTCGATCTTACGTGGAATCACCCATGTATGTACAACTTGTGTAGTGGGAAGTACTCATTTCCTGCTCCGTAAGACAATGTGCATCTCGAAATCTGACAACATGCCATACCAAGGCAAAATCAACTGCTTCAATTAATAGTGTTTGTGAGACACATTTCGAGCCCTATCTTATTGCTGAATGTTGTCAAAGGGTGCATTAGAGATGCCGACAATATGCCGACATGGCTACTGATGTCTCCTGCAGCGCATCCGTAGCCCATCAGCATATGCCTCCCTCGGAGACAACAATGCCCTACCTCTCCCTTGTGCAACAAATGTGCGAAAGAAGCTGAGCATGGTGTGCATTAAGCGCGTTTTTGACACAAAATCTCTTGCAGCACTCCAGAGAAAGATGACATCAAAAGACAAGTTTCAGCAACAGGGTATACTTGTATTTGATGAGATGAAAGCGTGAAAAGAAATGAGGCTCCATGACGAGACAATCACCTACGGTGGCTTCAGTGACTTAGGGAGCACTGCAACTGCGAGCAATGATCTTGTGGACCATGGGCTTGTTTTCACTTTGCCCTCCTTCAGCGACCACTGTACAGTGGTCAACTCTCATATCTATAACGCCGGAGCGTCGTGCTCGGAACTGCACGAGCGACATCTACAGTTGGAAACGGGACACCTCTGAGCATGCGCCTCGCCACTGACGCACATGCCTTGCATTCTCGAGCCTTGCTTATCACCGCGGATGCAACAACCGCTTTGGCCGTCAGTAGCGCTGTCAACGGTTTAGCGCAATAACAAAAGAAACAAAAAGGAAAAGAAACGAAGCGTATTGTTGGCAGCGCCCGACGCAAGCTGGGGTGCTACCGCGTAGCGATTCCTTTTTTCGTTCCAATGCCTTTCGGCGTTACGTCACTGCTGTCGTCATCGGTGGGCGGCGACGCTTGACGTATATCAAATTGCCCAATCGTAAGCGGCCGCTTTTTCTCCTCTTTCTCCGCAGTTCGCGGGCTTGCATAGTAATTATGTTTGGTAAGGAAGTAGTTAATAAAATTGCGGTTGCGCGCTTATTAGATGAAAATGGCTTAGCAGCATTAAAACGCAAAAGCGAAGGAAATATGAGGCAAACAAAATGCATACACACGTGTATTTCTAGTCGTAGCCACATTTGCGCCGTACGTGAATCCAAGCCATATCGCTGAGCGCGAACAAAATGGCAACCGTTGTGGGATACAGCTGACTGTGTTTTCATCGGTTATTCGTCCGGATCAGCTCCAACATTGTCGCAGAAGCGTAGTACTTTCGCCTGAGGAGAAATTCTACACTCCACATTTTTCAGGCAGTGACGGAACACTGAATTGAGGTGAGCACAAAGTGTTACTGCCGTGGTGTGTTGCCGCTACGTGCATTGTTTGATGTGCGCGCTTTGTTTTCCTGCAACAGGAGGCTGTTCGGAAGACAACTCGTCATATTATCGGACAGTAAAGTGGAACATCGTGAACTGGCCGCGATCGAGAACTCGCAAGGTAGCGAGCGCCGTTTGACGGGGCACGCCCACGGCACAGCGTAATTTCATGAAATCTGTGATCAGCTGCAGTCCGTTGCGCAAGCTACCAGCCACTGTCGTCGTCGATCCAAGAAAGCTGCTGCTGCATTCGCAAAAGTAAGCACATGCACTACATTACCTTGTTTAAGTGAAAGAAATGGCGAAGCACGAAAATAAAGCAAAATCAGAGCACGAAAATGAAGTGTGCTGGCGTGTATGCCATAAGATCTTAACATCAATTCTTTAGCACTGCTTAACTAACGTGTTGTCATGTTCAGTGATGTGTTTTATGCTCATCACAGACGTGAGGACGTAGGAAATGGTGGCTCGTGTTAATGTCTGTAAAAAATACAACTCGGAATATACAAATGGTGCCATTTCTGTTTTTTTTTATGTTAGTCCTGCACAATAAGGGGCGCTATTTCTCGAGTTCTTTGGGAAGTAATGGGTGTCACGCGTATCTGCTATGCTCATGACATGCTGCTTGCCGAGTAGGATATTTGCCTTCTTCGCACCCATGTGCGATTTACTCATTTAACTATTGTCTACCTTGTGAAATCGGAACTTAGTCGTTTTGTTTAAAGCTGTGAACGTCAAGAAAGGAAAGAGCCAGAGCTTCAATGTTGAGCTTTCCACATGAAGTGTTCGCATTTGCTTTGCACACATGCTTTTGTTTGTGCTCTGTGCAATACCAAATTAGCATAGACCCCCCTTCCAGCAGTGCTCGCTAAAGTCGGTCAGTACGTGTATAAGTGCAGATACATAGACATACAGTTGCTTACTCGTTTTCACATAACCTCTGTATACGAAAACAAGATGTGGATGTTCTGAAAAATGCAAGTGTATATGTTGGCTAAAGGTAAGGTAGGCATGCTTTTATTTCTGTATGTTAGTGTGCATGTAAATTTGTGGTGCTTCAGTACAGACTCGCACAGCATTTGTGCATGAGCTTACAATTCTGTAAATGGAGATCGAAACAGTAATGCCGTGAGGCCTCGTTAGGATCGCCTTGCACATAAATTGATTTTGATCTTTTTTTCAACCAGCACGAGGAATCCGAGAGGCCGAGCCAGCAGTAGCTGGGCGCACAGCGCCTGGTGCAGGAGTTCAGGGTGCAGATGACATCGAGTGCCTGCTGCAGCAGCTTGTGTATGCCCTCACCAAGTTTACTGCCCCAGCTCAACCCCACTCCCCCTCCTTGACCTGCCTCATTGGAGTATGCATGCATAAGAGCAAAAATTTTCATTATGATACTCTTTTTTTTCTTGAGCTACTTCATGTACTGGTGATTGTTTGAAGACTGAGTATCTGCAACTTTTGACAGTGTTTAAGTGAAGCATTAATTCACTGTTTCAATTATACCACAATAGTAGGAGTGTCCAAAACACTAGGCTGTGCCAAAAGCTCACTGTGGAAGCGTAAACTTCCAAGCATCCCATCACTGTCATTTAACATCAGACACGACGGCACACTGCAAATCTGCATGTTCATTGTAAGAAAGCTGTAGGTTGTGATAACCTCATGTTATGTTGTCGCGACTCACATGCACAAGAATCATTTTACAAAAGAAAAGTAGCTGAGAGAAATTTCTTGCCTATGCACCTGTCTCTGTGGTGTAGTTGCCTGTATTTAATCTTTCATATATTTTTTTTACTCCTGTATCTTTCTACTTTGATTTATATGTTTAGGTTTATGCTAAAAGTTCTTTGTTGAAGTACGGACAATTTCTTGTTCCTTTCTACCATTTTATGTTTATAGGATTCATACAATAATATATTCATTTACAACATAACACTCATGTACATGTAGGTCCATATTTCTCACAAGATTAGCAGAACACTTTGTTGGACTAATTGGTTTGCAATCATTTGTTTTGTGGCACTGAAAAATACAAACCACAAGAGAGTATCAGTGACCTGTCTCATGTATGGCGCTCATCACTTGTACTCTCTTGTGGTTTGTGTATTTTGATGCCAAAAAGCAAGAGATGTTCTTGTATTTTATGAATTCAATGCGAGCTGTGATTACTTATTTTTGATCCTGTTTGAAGGCATTTTGTATGCTGCAAGGTTCTCTTAGGTGGAGTATTTTCCTTTCTGGTTTATTTGTACAATCACTGCGCAGTTCAATACGTGGATGCATTCTTAGTTTTGCTGGTGAGCAATCCTTTTTTTTATGCTGTGCAGCTTATCAGAGGTTTCGTGGTGTTACCTGTGACATCTTCTGATGCATACATCCACAATTTTTCATCAGAGTGAAGGTCATGGCAATGTGATGCCTGCGCACTGCAGAAATTACACACGCTTAGAACACACCTTGTGTCGCGTAGGCAATGTGGTGCTTGATTTTAAACATGCTCATCATTTCAATTTTTCGATGCTGTGTTTCATAAAAAGCAAGTAGCTGCTTCCTTTGTATGCTGTCAATTAACAGCTGAGTGTTTCATAACCTCCTACACCACACATTATGGAGCTGGTTAGTTGCTGAGAATTAATGGAAAATTGTGCAACATTGCAAGCAAAGAAATCTCACTGTATTGGTCTGCAACTGTAGTAACACAGTAATTATGTTACTGTACACAGTAATTATGTTACTGTATGAGCATTTGCAGGAATGTTCTACTTACACAAAAACAAGAACTGTAGATGTATGCTGGAAGGAAGCACAATGATGTTAACTTCGAGCAGATTTATTTACTTGTCAATTCTACATTTACGTTGCAGACTTGCTTTGTTAACATTGAACTTGACACACGTTACATTCCTATTTACACATACAGCTGCTCTTCATGTACATTGGTCTACAATGAACTATTTGCGTTTCTCACAGCGTGGTGCAGTTCCCTCCGCCTCCCCACTATTCTCATTCATAGGGCATGTGAGGACAGAAAAAAATTATGGGTGCTAAATAATGAGTGCTGTTGCAAACGTTTACGTTAGAGGTAGCTTGGCCTGTACACATTTCCACTGTCAGTGGTAACTTGTACAGCACAGAAATAAAATTTTGGAATATCCTGGTTATTGACTACCACTTTTTCTTTTGCAAATGCAGGTGGTTTTGCTACTGATCAATCAGCCTTTCTATTCTTCGTAATGTAATCGCACTTCAAAGGTAGCCAGCACAGTATTTGGCATGCCAGGTAATGAATTTCGGTGGCATGTTCACCCTCTGAAGCGAATAGCGTGATGGTTATGTGGAAGAGTGGTGGGGAAAGCTGAGGCGCAGTGAATGAGACTCTTGGTCGAGCACAAGGTGTTGTGCTAGTTGCACTTTTCTGCAGCTAGTGGCTTGCAAGCTTCCGTTGGAAGTTATGAGATCAGCAGGAAGCTATGCAAAACATTATCCTGTCTTACCGAACCTAAAAATCGCGGTTACAACAGTAGGTTTTCCATCTGTGTAACAACAGCTCGAGCAGTGAACTTCATTCCCAGACAAATGAGAGTTTGAAAAAAAGAAAAACGAAAGCGGTTCCAATTTCGCAGAAGATACTGGAAAATTTGCATGCACATGATGACAGCTGCAACAAGCATTGAAGGGGCTTTCACATTGTGTTGCTGTGCGTTACACACTGCATTGAAGCACACTGTTTCATACGTCACGTGCAACGCTCTCAAAGTTGGTGCTCTTTGTGCTGTGTACTTCCACAACCAAAAAGTAGTACATTGATTGAATAGATCCAGAAACAACAAATGCTTTGCTGGCAGCCATCAGCATCACCAAAAAACCTTGCATTGTTGGTGAAAAAAATCAAAATACATTATTTTGTATTTCATGCTAGATGTTCGTTTGTCGAAGCACTATACCCTGCTTTCTTTTTAATAGGCTGCGTGCATAGCCTTCCAAGCGTTCCACCTTATGTAGTGGAATATACCATAAAAAAAACATGAAATTCAAGAAGAATCCTCTCTATTCTAGTGCAAATCATGCAACAAAAAGCCACATTTGTGCTGTACTATAATGCAAAGTACTCATTAAATACCGTATTGTTTCACATCGAACATTCTAGAGGTGGCTTTATACATCTTTAACGACAGCATGAAAACACACTAAATGTTGCATGGTTGTCACCACGCTCCAGTATGCAGCATGTATTCTATAATTCAGTCTTGTGGTGGAATTACTTGAACAAGGTAAGTTTCATTTTTGTCAAACATCTGGTAGCACATTTGAACAACATGGTGTATAGTCAGCAGAAATGATATCAATTGATTCTTCGATGCCAGTAAAATGGCCACAATATTGCAGCTATGCTTTGTTGTGCTAACGATGTCACAGTTGTTGCACTTTTATCTGTACTCTCCTCAAACAATGTGCATCCAGTGCCACACTTTGCAAAAACGGTGTCCCACACTGTACAGTGTTCTCACATAAATAGTGATCTCGATCCTCTGCTTTGGGTCTAGCCCTGCGGGACTCTACTCCTGGCTGTTGCTGCTGATATCACCTACGTCCCAATTGAGAAAGCCCTCATTAAGTCTAAGCTTGCACAATGTAGCACACGCTGCAGTGAATATTGGCAGCGATGTCTGGCTCAAGGAGTGCTTAGAAAGATGGTCTGTGGCGAATTTCGCTTGTGCATTGTGTATAAGGGGATGGCCAGGGATCGGGCTCAGAAGCCATGGCTGCAGTGGGTATCCAGTCACCTGCATGAAAATATAATCAGTACCATAGTCAGCTGGCAGCATTTTTTTTCGAGGAGACACACACATGCACACACACACACACCTGGAATATATATGCACAGGCATGTGTTTGTGAAAGTGAAAAATATACACATTAGAATTGGAACAATTTCGGGGGCGGGTTGTCCATGGACCCCTCTCCTACTATTCTTATGGGAGTAGTGCACCAAAGCTGTGTGCCATTGCTTTACAGGAAAGTGAGTACCACAAGTAATAATTCTACTTAACTGCAAATGCTGCGCTGAACCTGCCTTAATGATGTGATCTATATATTACTTCTGCCATCAATGTAGTAGCAACCTGCATTTAAAAAAGTCCAGTGACTGCACTGACGGGGGCTGCTTGTTCATCTTAGAGCAGGCATGCAATAGTGCACTCGTAATTTTGTTAAAAGCACTGTTGCACAAGGTATGATGTGCAATTTGCCACTACAGTCGTAACTTCGCAACAAAACCGGTTTTCTCTCATTTAAGGAGGCATTCGCCTAGCTCTACAGTGCGCCCCGAAGTCGTAGCCGAATTCCGGTCGTATGCAGTCCACAGCGAGAGTGCGCACATCCGAATCGTAGATATAGGAAAATGTGCGCGGTGACAACGCATTGTTAGCAAATGCAATAAACCGGCCAACCGTCATATCTCACACGATCACCTTCAATCGCCGTCAGGTCCGATGGGGATCACGATCGCGATGTGCGCATCGCGATCTCTATCGCACTTCGCTCACATCAGCGCCAGACTTGATCCGGATTAGTTTTGGCCATGTAGCAGCGGCAGCGTTGATTACGATCAAGAAATCCAGCCCTGTTTGCCGCGGTTGAGTGTGCTCGTGTGCCACCGGTGTATGAATCCGGTGCAAGCGTACTAAACAAAACACACAAGGCAAAGTACTCACGGACATGGCGTTGAGGCCGTAGAAGTGGTATCTGTATCCCTTGGGCACACTGACGGCGATGAGAGCGCTGTGCACACATCCGACCACGCCGGGAATGACGCCGCGACGAAGAAAGCACTCCTTCACGGCCGCCTTTTTGATCGTTCGTTGTTGCCATGTGGCCCCAGTGGTTCGTGTCCCGCCGGCGTTCACAAAAACAAGCGAAACGCACCAGACGCACTCGCTCACCGTCGCGTGCAACACCCGAATCGTCTCCTCACATCCTATAGAACCTCGTGACAGCTCCCGGTAGCATAAAAACGCGGCGCGCACAACACCTTCCGTTCGACCGACCGACCCATCGGTCGCTTCGTTTCGAGCTCCTACGCGACTTCACCGCTGAAGCATAGCACGGACGCAAATGCCGTCGAAATTCATCACCCGGCAGGTCAAACGCGCCGTCCCATACCCTCCGTCGACGCCGGCGCCCGCCGCAACAGCAAAGCCGCCGCCGTTTAGACCACTGCCGCCCCGAACCTAGCAGCCGCCGCCATGTTAGATGCTTTTTCCCATTCCTTTCAAAACGCATCGCTCTCCGGCGATTCTAAAAAATGTTCCTTTCGGCCGCGCATAATGAGGGCGTAAACGTCATTTTGACGTCATGGATTCTCCGCCCTCGCTGGCGTCAGCGGCGCGAAATTTGTTTCGACCAATGGCAGGCGGCCAGGACGTGAAGAGGCATGAAAAAATAAATGTAATCGTTAGGCGGTAAGCAACCCGTGATTCTGCGCTCTCGCGGACGTCAGGCGACGTCAGGCGACGTCATGAGGCGCGAAATTTGCTTCCACGAATGGCAGGCGCCTAAAAGCATAAAGTGACGTCAAAAAGCATAGATTTTGGAATGGAATCGTTACGCGGTAGCACCCCTGTGCTGCGTTCTAATTCTCCCTTCGCGGTCACATTGTCCCAACAACAGATTTACGTCTAAAAATTGTTTAGCGCAGGCAAAGAACGGAACACACAAGAGAGGTACACAAGGGACCTAAAAGCAGATTTACGCCCACTTATGAACTGTATATGTTTTCTGTTTCTTGCGAATAAACAAACACTCGCCAAAGTTGCAACGAGAAAAATTGCTTTTGCTACACTTTCTAACAATAACATTAATAAAACACTGCAATCATTTAAGCAGCATATTCGACAGTTTCAGATGACATTAAAATGTAGTACACTTGACATGATTCAATAATTTGCATGAGATTCACTCGTGTCTTGTGCTTACAAAACATGCATGCAAGCATTCGAAATGTACTCCTAAAACAGAGGAAGCATTGAGGATTAACAAAATGGGTACCTGTTGAGACACTCCCTTACATGTGCGTTAAGAAATTCATGTTTTTATTAAATCTCAGCTACAACCCGGGATATTTACAACTTCCATAATAGCACCTTAAGAGCGTTATTTCCTATAATTGTTATCAAAATATTGAAACTATTATACGATATGTACTTATGGCAGAAAGCAAATGTCTACTAAACTTTAGCTGAGAGCATGCTATAGTAGTTATCTTGTTTTCCTTCGTGCAAATAAATCTCACAGGCTGTTAAAAGCATAACTACCAAGAAACAAGCAACGCCAGCCAAGAATGTGACAAGTATGCCGACTGGCACTGAAACCTTCTTGCAGATTAGTTGGTGCATATTTGGCTGATGACATGCTGCATAAGAATAGAAATAAAGAAAACCAGATACACAGGAAAGACCACTTGTTCGTGCTTGGACATGTTTCTAATTAAAAACAACTGAAAGCTTATTCAAGGCAACAGACCACCGAAAAAGCACAAGTGGAACGTTTTAATTTAAAGACGTAACTGTACCCTATACAAGTTATAAAATTGCATAACGTGAGCATGATGACAGTCTGTATTTACTTTGTGCTAGGCTAAAGAAGCCTTACCTCCTTTCTAGACAAGAAACTTTTGCGAGTGCACATGCTATTTCACTTTTCGTGATGGAAAAAAAAAACGCGCAACGAACAAGAAAATAAGATACGACGGCCAATGTACTAGCACACACTTACATCTGAACGTTTATTAAAAACAAAGTATTTATGGAAAGTCGGGAGACCACTGTGAGAAACCATAAATTGCAACTGCATAGTTATCTAAGACATCCCACTAAACAATTTGACAGTGCCTTTAGCACTTTTACAGAGATGATGATGATGTATGGTGGTTATTGGCGCAAGGGCCGTTTGCGGCCAAAGAGCGCCAGGCAAATTATGATGTGAGCACAGTGGTTTGGGCAATGACTAGGTGGTGTTATGTGGCTGTAAATGGGCCTAAAATTATTTAACGTACCTTGAATATATACAAGTAATAAAATTATGACACTGACATGATTAATGGGCAATGATTATGATGTACTTCTGTCAGTTGGTTTCCAGAGGCACTACTGCCTCAAAGGACCCTTACAAAAAAGGGCCTAGAGGGGAGTGCCATATAAGTAACTGTCCCAGCAGCACCGTCTACTAGGAGAGGGTGTGCTAGGTGTCGCGTGCGTGAAGGACTCTGAAGGTGCTTGCGTCTTTTAAAAAGTTTACAATAGTTGAATGATCAAATATTGGGTCACTTCCTAAAAACATTGCAGGATGGAGGGGGATGTGCTCATGATATGCTTTTCTAAAATGCTTCTTTCTTTGATGGTTTAGATCCTTACATTCCAACAACACATGGAGTACGGTCAATGTCTCCCCACACTTAATACATGTTGGAGGGTCACCACCAGTCAAAAGGTAATTATGGGTGCCGTATGTGTGTCCTATTCTGAGCCGAGACATCATCACATCAGTTCGTCTCGATTTGATAGTTGGGGACAATTTTCCTATTTGCGCCTTTATTAGGTGTAGCTTGCTGCTTGTTTCCGCATCCCACAAGTGCTGCCAGTAAGTTAGGAGCCTTTGGCGGAGATAAGGCTTGAGGTCTGCTGCAGGGATAGGGATAGATGAATCTCCTCTTTTTGACTGGATGGATGTTGCAATCTGGTCTGCCAGCACGTTTCCTTCAATTTCTCTATGGCCTGGTACCCAGCACACTGTGACATGTTGTTTTGCAGCATAGAGGGAACACAAAAGAGAATATAGGGACATAATTGAAGGGTTTTTGTGGATTTTCGGGTATTTTAACGCCTTTACAACACTCAAGGAATCTGTGTATATAATTGCCTTGGATATTTTCTTTTCCTTAATGTGCTTGACAGCTGACAATATTCCGTACGCCTCGGCAGTGAATATGCTGGTTTGTGGGTGAAGAACATTGACGTCTGAGAAGGATGGGCCTATCGCAGCGTACGAGACGCCAGCATAGGACTTCGACGCGTCTGTAAAAAATTCTGTACACGAATATTTACTTTTAAGTTCGAGGAAGTGCATTCGAATGTTTGCAACAGGGGCACGCTTCGTGACTTCTTCAAATGACACATCGCAGTCTATAAGCTGCCAATGCCACGGTGGCAGCTGTTTTGGCGGAGTCATGAGACAATGCTCAAGGAGAGAAACATCCATTTCCGCAGCCAGACGTCTCACGCGCAGCGAGTAGGGTTCTCTCAGTGAGGGGCGTTTTTGAAAGATACAAGAGCTGGACAGGTCATTTATAGTAGAATGGGTCGGATGTTCATTGTCTGCATTCACTTTAAAAAAGTACAGGAAGGATGCGTATGCCCTTTGAAAATGAAGCGACCATTGATTTGATTCGACATAAAGGCTTTGTATGGGGCTTGTTCTAAATGCCCCTGTCGACAGACGGATACCTAGATGATGTACAGGGTCAAGCATTTTCAAAGCACTTGGCGCGGCAGACGCATAGACTATGGCGCCATAGTCTAGTCGTGTAAGCATCAAGCTTTTATATAAGTTTATCAGGCACTTTTTATCACTACCCCATGTTGTTCTGGACAAAACTTTTAGGACATTCATTGTTTTCATACATTTACATTTTAAATGTTTTATGTGGGGTATAAAGCTAAGCTTAGTGTCTAGTATGACACCTAAGAATTTATGCTCTGTTTTTACAGCCATACGTTCACCCTGCATTGCAATGTGGGGGTCAACGTGCAGACCTCTCTTCCTAGAGAAAAGGACACATGAACTCTTTTGAGGGTTTAGGGCGAACCCATTCTCATCCGCCGATTTGCATACCTTGTTCAAACATAGCTGAACTTGCCTCTCACATAATGTTAAATTGCATGATTTAAATCCTATTTGCACATCATCCACGTACACGCACTAAAACATTTCGTGGGATATACAGGCGTAAAAAATTCATTTTAATGATGAAGAGAGTGCAACTGAGCACCCCACCCTGTGGCACTCCGGTTTCCTGGATAAACGCTCGTGATAGCACATTTCCTACACGAACACGGAATGTGCGATTGGACAAATAACCTTCGAGGAACTTTAACATATTCCCACGTATACCTAAGTGGGAGAGGTCTTTAAGTATTCCAAAGTGCCATGTTGTGTCGTAAGCCTTTTCTATATCAAGAAACACAGACAGGAAAAAATGCTTGTGGGCTTCGCGGATCTGTGCCTCTATACGAATTAAATGGTCAGTTGTTGATCGACCCTCTCGGAACCCGCATTGGTATGGGTCCAGCAACTTGTTTGATTCTAGAAAGTGTAGCAGTCGACGGTTTATCATTTTTTCAAGGACTTTGCATATAGAACTCGTCAGAGCTATGCTGTTACAGAGGGTTGCTCCACACACTTCTTTTTTGCCTTATGTATAAGATTCGGAAATTATTGTGTGCTATCTATAAATAGTGCCATTGCAGTACCACGAGACAGATGGTGAGTACACACACACACACATACACAATGCAGCACTAAATGCGAAGATTGTTGCCCTTGTGGTTGTTTAGGCAACACCCAGTTTGCCCCATGTAACACCTCCCACAGGAGAGGGACACCTCAAAACCCCACCCCTTCCTTATTCTGCAAACTCATGAGCATGCTCGTGTGTAATTTTGCATGCATCTTGAGGAATTGAACTCCTATCAACTCTTTCCTATAGTGCAATGCATACCCTTGAATTTCAAGCTTGTTCTCTGCCGAGAGAGCAAAATTGGTGCCACACCTGGCACCAACTCTTTAAGGCAATGCGAAACAACATGCAAACAAGGAACTATCCAGTTGTTCCCTTCACTCTTTGAGAACTTCTTGACACGAATTCCAAGGCAAAATATCCGTGTTACAAAAACAGTGATAATATTCCTCATTTGCATGGCATTCCACACCAGCTTAATAAGGTTCATGCTAACAAAAGCAGTGACTGTGTTCTCTGCAAAGATGTGGTGCAGGATCTGTGCTACACCATAAAGGTTCACAGACCTGCGCTATCATAAAATGCATGCGATAGGAAGCACTGTGAGATAAAGGTGAGACAGTACATATTGTGAAATCGCGCACAGTCAAAGCACTGCGAGATAATGTGAGAAGGTGCATAATGTAGCGTGATTTTTCTCCTGCAGGAGGTGGATAACTGGCCAAACTGGCTAGTGCTTTAATAGCTGCCTTGTGGATCATAAATCATCTCCCAAAGGCACAGCTATTTAACATTCTTTACAAAACCATGACCTCACTAGCACTTCACTGTTCTCTAATGCTAAAGCTACATCGTTTTAAGCTTACTGTGAATACCACAGGGAGTGGACTGAGAAAACTATGTATCCTAAAAGCAGATTGTAAACTCGTATCCCAGGCAGCACTGGCTGTGAACATAGAAATGCATCATCTGGGAGCCCACCTTGGGTTACTTTCAGAATTGTATGAGGGGGTCTTTTAATATGTGTTCTAAAGTATTTAGCTAATCCTTTAGATTTCGGTACGCCTTCCATTTTCAGCATATGCTCATGGTATTCTTTGTTCTCATTTTTGAGTTCTCATTTTTCATTTAAGCACAAACAGAAATCTATATGAGCAACATGGTGTGTACAATGAAGCTTTGAAGCCCTGCAGGGCTGGCAAATCTTGTGGCTGATGCAAGGTGTTTCATAACAAAAATTTCTTAAGGAAAACGGCTAGCCAGCCTAGTTGGAACGAATTCGTGGTGGTACTTGCGTCTGGTGGTCTGTGTGTCTCCTTCCTTCGTCCCCGTTTGTTTTGCGCAAGTACCACCATGAAAAATTTCTTCCCTGACAAAACCATGGTTTCCACCAGGCTTCCAAAAACAGGTCAAAGCTTCTAATATACATCTGTTTGGCACAATGATACCCATTATGTTTTATTATACACATTGCTGCAATTTTAAAATAGCCAAGGTACTTAAGCATGAAAACCGATTAGAAAAACACCGGAAGTAAACAAATCACAGGATGGTACAGCCGTCACCACTTCCTGTTTCTTTCTGTCCCTATTTATGCTTCCGGACAGCATGATAAGTAAACACCATCAAAGGCAGAGTTGAATTAACCACAGCAATAAACAGCAACATGATTATTCAGAAGCAATTTGGCTATAGTCCAATACAATAATGATACTTAGAAGAGTGAACGACTGGGTGTGTCCATATGACCAAGTCAACAGCACAAGCAACTGGAGTGGACAGAAGACACTTCAAACAGCGCTGAACTTCCATTTCTAAGAAAGCGCTTCGCTTTTATACAGAACCACAATTCACACCAGCCATGTGCTGGTGTGCAGTGTGGCAATTAAATGGCAGTTCAACACGTTAATAACCCTAAATGTCCCTTCTTTATCTGGTGAGTGCAACAGAAGGTGTACTAACGCATTTATATCTCAACAAGGAAGTTTTTCTGCTTCAGCAACTTCGCTTGTGGTACAATCACAGGACTTTGTGATGACACTGCAATTTAAAAATTTAGGTGCATGCAGTCACATGTGCTGCAATGGGCAGAGAGCCAGCCTTGCTTTGTGCAATCAACGTTGCACACACTCTTGCAAACGAACATTCACTCAACTACCAATCTGTTTTTACACAGGAAAGTGGCAGTTGGTACACAGTGTTCCAAATGCAACCTCTGAACCTGTTACCATCGTTATGGCTGACAGGACATCCTTCTTTCGGTCTATAAGTAGGGACGGATATTTTGCACAACTTGCTCAATTTTTCCGGGGCAGAGGAAACGATATTCACACTTACCCAGAGCGCTACTTTCTTCAAGTTGTGTGCGCTTTTATGTATATACGGATATTGCAGTCTACCTTGCAGGATGAACTACATTATTGATAACCCATACGTTGATGTCGCAAAAAAGCCGTTCGCCAACAGAAACTTCCACAAAGGCAGGACAACCGGCTGAAGTTAGTCTCCCAGCTTGCTCTTGAAAGCTGCCACACACCTTGTGCACGCAGAAATTTTGTAAGGAATTCATGACGCGACTCCACAACACCATGCTTAAAAAGGTTTGAATGCGCAGAATAATAGGGAAGATTTCGCTTATTCCCACCTTGGCGGAACATCCAGCAGGAACGACCATCTTGCAACAATGTCATAACATCAAGGAATGTAATATCACCATTGTCAGACAATTCATGGGTAAGATCAAAGTGCTAAAAATGTTTACGTATAAGAGCCAAACAACTGGAGCATCAGCCTCGTATGCACCAGTACCTCTGCCTAAAAAATTTCAAAATCATCAACTTATCTAAACAGTTGCAACACGTTAGTGTAGGAAGGGCATCTCTAACCAACACTGTCAAGTTTGCTAAAATTAAATTACTGGTGATTGGAGCAACGCATGAACCAATACAAATGCCTTTTGGAAGGTGAGGTTTTCCAATCCAAGGGATGTACGTCGCCTGTAGGAAAAAGCAAAGCAGCTCTAAAAACCTGCTGACACTAACACCAGACTGGGTCTGGAAATTTCACCCTCCAAACATATCAGTACATATGTCAATGTATTGTAGTGAAAACGCATGAGCAATTGAATAATGAATGTCCTTGACATCAACTAAAAATATGAAGAAGGTCTTGTTCTATCGTGAAGAAACCAATTCCTGTACAGCACAAGTACTCTGCCAGAAAAAGGGTCATTCACATGATGCAATTCAAAGTTTTCAGCAAATAAAGAGCAACACATATTTGCAATGGGCCATTTTCAGAAATTATCAGCCTAAAAGGCACGTCCATGTGAGTCACCACAATGAAAATACCTAAACGAAATCGACCTTGGCATTAGATGCACTATTTTGGATGAAACCAATGTATAATCTGCAGAGCAAGCTCTTCACTTTTCTTCTGATCTCTTTCGGGGAAACGTGATCGTGATAGTAAAAACAGGAAGAAATTGTACGGCATGCTTTTTTTCCTTACAAAGTTGAATAGACATAATGGCAAACCCACCCGCTTTCTCTGCAGGAAGCACACACAGTGAATTCTCTCCTAAAAACCAACTTGTTTCACTGAAAGATTGGAAACAGACGGCTTACACCCTAGTTACACGGGCAACCTTAACCACTGTTAGCATAACCGCAGTTAAGAATTTCAACCATGGTTAACGCTGGCCAGAATCCCCCGGAGTTACAAAGGCTATCCTGTTTGCAGTTGACAGACTGAGCCCACACCTAGCATATCGGCATGCACACTCACAAGACTTCGTATCCTCATTATTATGTACGAGAGAAACAACTTTGCACAGCCCTGCAAGTTATATGAGAACACTGTCAATGAAACGCCTTTGCAAGTGACAAACGCATCACAACAATCTGCCGTCACCATGGACTGGCAAACGCTGACGAACTCCTGAGCGCTAGGCTTAGCAATTTGTATGGCGGTGCTGTCACCATTTGTGATCAAGGGTGAGGTTGTCATAGAGCAATTGTTTTTGCCAACACGATTAACATTATTACTGATAAGTCATGCCTTAAACCATGTGATTGCTTCTCGCAGCACCTCGATGTGAGGAGGTAGGTCCGAAAGGAAGCGAGCCGAATGGTTTGGTGAGTGAAACAGCTGGTGCCGCTGTTTACCTCCCGCATTGTAGTGCTCGATCAGTTGTACAGTGTGAAAGCGTGGAGTCGTTTGAAGAAATGGCCAACTTTACAATTTCACTCAATTATGAGTTGTTTCATGTCAGATAAATCGAGCCAATATTTTAAATGCTGTCATGACCGCTGATACAGCAAATATCTCGGTACTCTTGCTGTGAGCGGACCCACCATGGGGAAACAACCGCAGCTTCGTGCAAAAGCACGTGTTTCGGCCACTTGGGCGACTGAAGTCATATTATGTCAATTACCTTCCTAAGATTGTATTACAACTTCCTATGCTGCATCAGGCGAAAAGACTGCCTTTGGGAAGATAATTGCCAAGCACCAGCGCTCTACTCTGGAGAGGTACTGCTCGCGGTATTGCCCGTTTCTGAACGTTGGTTTATGCTCCAGCGAACTTGACAAGCTCGGATGATGGTCAAACACGGCTAGCAGCCTAACCACGTTTAACGCTTACTGCAGTTACGCTAAGCCTGGTTGAAGCTGCCCGTCTAACAGAGGGACTAAAGCGACTCAGGACATGGACACCATCAGCTATACAACATTCTTTTTCGGAAGCTCGTCGAGACTTGCCTGACGGTAGCCAGAAGGTCCTGGAAGGGGGGGGGGGGACACTTTCGCTCAATCATGAATTTTGTTACCGAAGAGAAGACGCCTGTGAAGTTCCGAAGCAGGTTCAGATTTTCCGGATTATAAACAGGGCACTTCAACGTCTGCCGTCTCACAGATGCTAAGTTACGAAGCTGAAGCAGCTGAGCCTTAAATAAGAACTCGGTTGATGTTAAAATACACCACCGAAGTTCACGCAGCTTCTCGGTAACATCAGCACACCCAGTGGTGACTCGTGCCTGAGCGCATAGGCACTCACTGTACCGCCAGAGATGCCTCAGCAGGACACGCCTTCACGGGTTCGCAGACATTAGTCCCGTGTCCTTTAGAAGGCATAAAACAGCCAAGAGCCGCTGGAGTTGCTCGGAAAGCACCTCTTTCTTGACAAAAAATGAAAGCGTGCATGTCCTGCTGACACAAATGAAAGTGTGCACCGTAGGAGGATAATAATCATATGACCTCAGTGCGCAGGAGTGGTTGAAACGCGTGCTCTTGCACCCAGCTGCGGTTGGTTCCCCATGGTCAGTCCGCTCAGACCCTCAGACCAAGACTATCAAGATGTCCGCTGTATCAGCAGACATGACAGCATTTCAAATATTGGCTCTGATTTATGACATGAAACAATTCATAAATGAGCGAAGTTCTAAAGTTCGCCATTTCTGCAAACGAGTTCCCACTTTCACACTGTACAACAGATTGGGCGCTGCATGGCGAGAGGTAAACAACGGCACCAGCCGTTTCACTCACCAAACCATTCGGCTCGCTTCCTTTCGGACCTTCCTCCTCACATCGAAGTGCTGCGAAAAGCAATCGCATGGCTTAAGGCATGACTTATCAGTAATAATGTAAATCGTGCTGGCAAAAATAAACGCTCTATGAGAACCGCGCGCTTGATCACACATGGTGACAGCAATACCATACACATTGCTAAGGCTAGCGCTCAGCAGTTTGTCAGCGTTAAGCAGTCCATGGTGACAGCAGATTTTGATGTATTTGTTGCTTACAAAGGCGTTTAATCATTGACAGTGTTCTCATATAACGATGCAGGGCTGTACAAATTTGTTTCTCTCGTACATAATTATGAGGTTACGAAGTCTTGACATCTTCTCGTGAGTGTGTATGCCGATATGTTGGATGTGGGCCAAGTTTGTCAACTGCGAACAGGATAGCCCGTGCAACTCTGGCAGACTCTGGTCAGCATTACCCACGGTTGAAATTCTTAACAGCAGTTATGCTGAGAGCGGTTAAGTTTGCCCATGTAACTAGGGTGTAAGGCATCTGTTTCCAATCTTACGGTGAAACAAGTTTGTTTTTTAGGAGAGAATTCACTGTGTGTGCTCCCTGCAGACAAAGAGGGTGGGTTTGCCATTATGTCTATTCAGTTTTATAAGGAAAAAAGCATGTGGTGCAGTTCCTTCCTTTTTTTACTGTCACGATCACACTTCCTTGAAAGAGATCAGAAGAAAAGCTAGGACCTTGTGCAACAGGTTGTACATTGGTTCCATCCAAAATAGTGCGCCTAATGCTAAGGTTAATTTCATTGAAGTATTAATACTGTGACGACCCACAATGACATGCCTTTAGGCTGATAATTTATGAAAATGGCACATGGTGCTAATGTGGTGCACTTTATTTGCTGACAACTATGAAATGCTTAAAAGTGAACGACCCTGTTTCTTTTCAGGAATTCTTGTGCTTTACCGTAATTTATTCATTGGCGATAGAATGAGACATTATTTTCATTTTTAGTAGACGTCAAGGACCTTTATTATTCAATTGTGCAACACCTTTCACATACAATGCATTGACGAATGTACTGATAAATTTGGAGGGTCAAATTTCCACATCCAGTCTGGTGTTAGTGTCCGCAGGTTTTTAGAGCTGCTTAGCTTTTACCTACAGTCAATGTCCCTTGGGGTGGAAAATCTCATCTTCCAAAAGAAGGCAATTTGTATTGGCTCTTATCACCAGTGGTTTAGTTTTAGCAAAACTTCACAGGTCAGTTTCTGATGCCCTTGCTAACACTAATGTGTTGCAAGTATTAGATATGTTCACGATTTTGAAATTTTTGGAGCAGAGGTACTGGCGCGTATGAGGCTGATACTCCAGTTGTTTTGGCTTTTATGTAAACATTTTGAACACTTTGATCTTACGCATGAATTGTCTGACAAAGGTGAAATTGGTTCCTTGATTTTATGTTATTGTTGGAAGATGGATGTACCGCCCACGTGGCATTAAGCGAATGCTTCCACATCTGACTGTGCAGGGAAAGCTTGTTAAGCATGGCAATGTGATGTCACGCGTTAGGAATTCCTTACGCATTTCCTGCGAGCACAAGATGAGTGACATCTTTCAAGAGCAAGTTGAAAGGCTAATGGCCAGCTGCCTGTCTTTGTGAAAGTTTCTGTTGCCTAAGGGCTTTTTCACCACCTCAACTTGGGGGTTACCAGTAATACAGCGCAGCCTCGAAGGCAGAAACAACCCAGTGCTGTAATTCCATATATGCAAAAAACTCACAACTTGAAGAAAGTATCACAGCGGGTGAACGTAAACATTGTTTTCTCTTCCCCAGAAAATTAAGGAAGTCGGGCAAAATATCCCCTCTACTTATAGATCGAAAGAAGGGTGTCCTGTCAACCACAACGATAACAGGTTTGGAGACTACTTGCAACGTGCTATACTAATTGCCATTGTCATGTAGAAATTTTCACGGCGGACAAACTGTTTGTGTAAATGTACGCCTGCAAGAGCATTTGTACAATGTTGATTGCTCAAATCGGGGCTGCTCTCTTCCCTTTTCCGCATATGAGGCTGTTCAGCTAAATTTTCAGACTGTAACATCATCGCCCTAAATCCCATGACCGTACCTTAAATGAAATCATCAAAGCAGAAAAGATCTTTGCCTTGAAAGATAAGCGTGTTAATACAACTTTTCTCATGCTCACCGATAAAAAGAAGAGATATTTAGGGTTATTCACATGTTCAACTGTAATTTCAATGTGTAGCGCATGGCTGGTGTGCAGTGTGGTGATTTCAAAGCAAGAAAGTGTTTTAAAAGATATAAACTTGGAAGTCCAGCATTCTTTGTTTTCTCTTCTATACCCTCCCGTCGCTTGGGCGGTTGACTTGGTTATCAGTATAGTAATGCACGACGGTTTGTAGACTTAACCTAATATTTTTAATACGGCTAAGGTTGCAGGAAAATAACACACTTCCCTCAATTAGAACAGCTATAAAAAGTGAAACGAAATAACACTTACACAGCACTGCCCTTGTGCGACTTGAGAAAAATGGTCCCAGGCCAACTTGCAGAAGTGAAGAACTTTGCAAAAATGGTGTGAAATAAACAATATGGAACATTAAAAAGGAAGTATGGAATGTAATTTTTACTTCAAAAATATTTTCATGTATCACCAACTGGTGTGAGCTGCTATTTGCAGCTGTTATAAGCAGCCACATGAGTACAAACATTTGAAAGTCTGACAACTTATCTGTGTAGCAGACTACTCATATGCTTTTATCTCAGCTTGCAGGTGTGCTAACTTATCGATGCGCAACTTCAACAACAATGCATTGTGAAGGACTGCGCTAATGCACCTCAACAGAAAAGCCAGAAATGCCTTTTAGTACCAATGTCGTGCAATGGCAATGAAGTTTTAAATGGAGAGAGTAACAAATTGTGAAGGTAGCTAAGGCGTTTTATCTCTCCAAGATAAATCCGGTACAGCTAAAGAGCAAGAGAACAGCTGCAGCGAAAATCAAGGATATGGTTGATGCTGGTCAGCTTGAAAGCACAAGGATAGCATGTACACAAGCAATTATTTAATAATTACGAAGCTAGTCATGTTTGGTTCTGCCATAAAACGAATAATTCTTACACTGGAAATACACCTGCCAATTTGCTAAGCATAACACTCATGATGAGCAAAGCAAATCATAATTCTGATGTTGCCCTTGGCATGCGAGGTGTCGAACAAACCGTCGAATGTGGTTGCACGAACAAAAAAATGATCACCTGCAGCACTGAAACAGCACATTCACATTAATGGAAGACATATTTATCTTTGAAACAGCAGAATTCACCCAAAAGTCTATGTACAGTGCCCTCCACTGTTGGTACAAACACGGCGCCGCGTGGCTTCGCTCCGCGGGGCGCCAGCGCTAGCAGTGCGGTCGCGCATCGAAGCTAGTCGAAGCAGGCGCACAAGTGCCTGGAGGCCGGGCTTCGTTTTGATTCATAAGCGCGGGAGCGCGCCGTGCCTGTTTTGCCGTGAAGCAAACTTACAGCGCCTGAAGAACCGCGAAGGCGTTGCAGGAAAGCTCGCTTCACGCAGCGCTACGCGGTGTGTAGGAGTTCAAGCCTCTGGCAGTTGAGCGGTCCCTGTTTACAGTACCGTAATACCAGTATAATACGTACATTGCCGCACAATCCTGAGGATTGGTTTCGTTTGGTGTGTAGTGTTTTAAGTCCGTGAAAGGGCTCTGACATTGAGAGACGAACAAAACAATCTATGCGTACTCAATAAGGGATAAAATCCCAAGGATTGCAGCAGCGTCTCGACGCTTTTCACCTTCGCCTTCGAACTTTAGCAACCAAGAGTTTTGCTTTATTTTCATTCTTTTTTACGCTGAACCCACGAGCCATACCACGAACGGCAACGAACCTTCATTTGGGCCTAAGTATTCCTAAGGCGAACGTTACAGCGCAAGCACGCAAGTCACCCGACGAAGGAAAGACACGCCATACGCAGCGCTTCCGTGATTCAGGTATTTTTTTTATTCGTGAAGCACCTTATGTAAGTTTGCTGTTGCTATAACCTCAGGGTACCCTTGGAAAATATCCTACATTATTATGAGGGCACCTCCTCAAGAAGCCTCTCGCCCCACCTTTCCCGTATCCTAGGTAGTTTAAAGGAATACGGACAGGATAATCGAGAGGTCGGTGCTTGAACCCATGGTTTCAGGTTTGCTTCTTGTTTAACCCTGATTGCTGCAATATTCTCAGTACTCGTAGACCAGCTCGCCAAAATTCTACTGCGTCTTCACGTTCTGGCCTCCCAAGATGTGATATGACCACCACACACTGTTATGTGGTGGTGATACCGATACGAGCCAGGTTGCAGATGATTTTCAAGCTAACAGTGCCGTCCGTCCAATAAAAAAGCTGCATACGTTCAAGTCGTCAGACGTTTTACTCAGAGTATTCTGATAGGCTGGCCTAACATTCCGCAATGAGTATTTGAGTTAGGAATTGTGGTATTTCAATTTTGTTGCTCTTTTCTGACACTCCGTAATAAAACGGCTGCAAACCTGCAAACCTGCACCACTTTTCGGCGGACGTTCAACAAGACAGCAATGTCGCGTGTTCCGGAAGGCGAAAGGGTCAAGGGCTCGTTCTTTATTTGTTAGAAACAAGTTAATGAGCAAACAGACAATGAAGCCTAGGAAAAGCATAGGGGAAGTTAATTGTGGTATTGTAATTGTGGAGAAAGTAGAAAGGAATTAAAGTGGACGAAAAGACAAACCTGCCTCCGGTGGGACCCGAACCCACGACCTTCGGATGTCGCGTCCGATGCTCTACCAACTGAGCTACGAAGGCGTTCGTCTCCCCCCGTCCACTTTATTGTGTATTTATGTACGTATTATCCTGGGAGTGTTAGGCAGCGCCACTCGTAGCCAAGGCGGCGTGTGCAGAACACACTTTCTTACCAGGAGGCGCCACGTAGAACATGAACTTAGATGAGATGGCTGCTGCCCAATAAGCCCTCGCATGCTACCTAAGGCACCAAGTCTGCCGCAACGAGGCCCATGCTATGAAATAACGAAAGGGAAGGGGTCAAGGGCTCGTTCTTTATTTGTTAGAAACAAGTTAATGAGCAAACAGACAATGAAGCCTAGGAAAAGCATAGGGGAAGTTACTTGTGGTATTGCAATTGTAGAGAAAGTAGAAAGGAATTAAAGTGGACGAAAAGACAAACCTGCCTCCGGTGGGGACATCGGTGGGGACACCTGCCTCCGGTGGAGGGACATGGTGGATTTGAGCCTGCGAGGCCATTTGCAAAGGCAGATATCTGCGATGAAGAATCGGCCGCTTTCTACTGTGAACCGGATCATCCAGGCGTATAGAAGAGAGGGAAGAATAAAGGACGCTGCTCGTAAAGCACGCCCGAAGGTGACCACTGACGACGACGACATGACCATCGTCGCAGCAGCTGTCGACAATCCGGGTGCAACTGTCAGCGAAATTAAGCAAAGTGCAGGGCTTGCGGGTGTTTCTGACACGACCGTGAAACGTCGCCTGTACGCGGCTGGCCTCAAATCACGAGCAGCGGTTCAGAAGTATCTCGTAAGCCAGGCAACAAACAAAAGCGCCTCGAGTTCGCAAGGCAGCATCTCCAATGGACCGAGGACCACTGGGCGAAGGTCGTTTTCACAGACGAATCCTCGTTCACAAGGTGGGACCAGCGGCAGCGAGTCTGACGGCCCCAAAACTGCCGGCAAGTAACATTTACTTAAGTTCCCGTATTCGAAAACGTGTTAGGTCGTGTTTTGAAGGATAATATGTGATGTAAATGCCAGATTGAAATTACTTGCAGGACCATAAACATTGCATTAGTCGCATTACCAGCTCTCAGCACATTTCCATTTCATAAGAAGCCTGATACTTTTTAGCAGGCCCGAAGCCAGCCCCCCCTCTGGAATTCGGATGGCTTTGTGTGTTGTAACGAAAATGACTAATAGAAAGAGTCATTTTTGGAGGCCTTCAGCAAGTGCCCCCCCCCCCCCCCGAAAAAGTTCCTGACTATGGGCCTGCCTTTGAAGTTGAGTAAATATGGCCCTTGCGATAATTATGTTCCCATTAGGGGAATAATAATAATAATAATAATATTTATAATAATAATAATAACAACAATAATTGCTATTATAAATATTATTATTATGGAATGCAATGCGATGGAATGCAATAGAAATATAATTTATCTTCGGTATTGTGCTAATTATTTTAAACGGATTATTGAGTGGACAGATGTAATTAGCTGAGAGTATTGCCAGAAAAGACTTTATGTCAAGCCTAGCTTAGATAAGGTTCGGCCAGAAGATACGTGTGCTGAGTGTAACAGGACAGGCGGAAATCTGTATCCGAGACAATATTAGTCCAAACAAAATGTTAGCTATTAGAAAAATGATTTTCGAACATGGCGGCATTTGTAGAGAATATCTTCTGCCAGAATCTTGAAGCTTCATTTCGCATCTCTGATGCGAAATGAAGCGAAAGAAGAGCGGCACCGTTCACTGCATCTTTTATGAAAACTTGAAGGCAAAGCTAGTTTGTTATCGTCAATATCCATTCAACAATGCTAAAACGCAGAACTGAATGCATTTTTCTTCAATCCAATGATATCCTTCGTATTTGTTCTTGTAGGTACATGCCAGAATACATGCATCGAGTGACAGCCAGCGATCGTTCTGCCGTAAGCGTTTGGGGCGCCGTCACCGCTGAAGGGCTGGGACCCCTTGTAAGAATTGACAGTCGCTTCACGGCGGATGCATACTGCGGACTTCTAGACGATGTTCTTGTTCCATACCTACTTGGAGGACCATTCCCAGAGGCCGACTTTATATTGCAGCACAACTCCCCCATAGACAAGTCAAAAAAGGTCACTGCGTATCTCGAGAGTCATGACGTGGCAGTACTCGAGTGGCCACCTCAGTCGCCAGACTTAAATATGATAGAAAATGTATGGGGGAGCATGAAGCGTGCCTTGGCCCACCGACAGCTCCGTGCCGTCTCAGCGGACAGGCTTTGGGATATTGTGCAAGAGGAGTGGGAGCGACTGAGGGCCAACGGTAGCATTTGCCAGCCGCTGTACAGGAGCCTCCCCAGCCGAATGAATGCTGTCATTGGAGCTGGGGGCGAACCAACCCAATACTGATCGTAGCAACCTTCGCGAAACGCGGAAGTAAACAACCCGTAACTGGAGTCTGAGTGGCCTTATTGTCACAGACCCGTGGGAAATAAAGCCCGCCGCCACTTTCCAACGGCAGCATGAAATCACGGCGCCAGCACTTTCCCCCTTCAGGGCGCGAAATGAAAAAAAAACAAGCATCAAAAGATGCTGCGTTTCAAGGCGAAGAAATACAAGCGTGCAGCGACAGCGAAGAATCACTCAGTGCAGAGATTGTGAAGTTATGCTACTGAAGTGAGAGTCGTTCCGTCGGCCAAGGAAGACGTGTTTGATAACGCAGTGTGGCCGGTCGACCCGGAACAATCGAGTGACGACGCCTTGACAGTTGCGAGAACTGTGACGAGTGTGTCCTAGAAGAGAAGCATTCGGGGCCGAGGACAGAAGGGAACGTCGGTCAATGCTGGAGTTTGCATGAGTGTCTGCTGGAAGAGAAGCATTCAAGTCGCCTTTCAGGAATTGTGGAATGGACTCCTTTGGCTACTATTTCTGACTTTTATGTGTTCCTAAATAGGTTGAATGCATGAGATTGCATTTGTAGCAAGATTTCTTGTTTCTTCCAGTTGTATCACCATGTAAAATATACTGTGAGTTGTGCTGTGATTGTTACGAGCCGAATATGCATGCTTGTGTGCCATTTGTACTGCTTAACTGACAATGTATTTTGTTGTGTTATCAACTCTCGGCTCTGACTCGGTCTTTGGTCCACAACCGGTGTTCCCTGGCGCACTAAAAGCACAAACCTTAAAGACTGTGGCCGTTTTCGTGGTTCATTTCTGAGGGCTGACACGTCCGCCCTTGGATTCCGCCCGGCAACTGCCACCCATTAGTGGGGCGAGGGACACTTAGCAACAATAAAACCTTTCTTGTCCATTACTCACTTCTGCAGACTTTACATTTGCTGATTTGTTGAATATATCTTATGCTTCGGAAAACACCGAAAGAACAGAAGGTTTTGATCCGTGAGTTTCAACATTTTCAGAATGTTCAGAATCCTCAGAATGCCCGCCGCTGTGGCTCAGTGGTTAGAGAGCTCAGCGTTAATGAGTCGGGAGACGGAAATTTTTATCGCGATAGCATATACTATGTTTCAGTGCAGGAGAAATGCAGAATCACTAACGCGGAGGCAATTGCAGTGCACGTTGAATATTGCCGGTTAAATACATTCCCTTCTCTGAGCCCTTATGAGGAAGGTCTCTCAATGTCAGAGCCCTTTCACGGACTTAAAAAACTACAAACCAAACGAAACCAATCCTCAGGATTGTGCAACAATGTACGCATTATACATGTATTACGGTACTGAAAAGAGGAACCGCTCAACTGCCAGAGGCTGGAACTCCTACACACCGCGTAGCGGTGCGCGAAGCGAGCTTTCCTGCAACGCCTTCGCGGTTCTTCAGGCGCTCTAAGTTTGCTTCGCGGCAAAAAAGGCACGGCGCGCTCCCGCGCTTTTGAATAAAAACGAAGCCCCACCTCCAGGCACTTGTGCGCCTGCTCCGACTAGCTTCGATGCGCGGCCGCACTGCTAGCGCTGGCGCCCCGCGGAGCGCGGCCACGGTGCGCCGTGTTCGTACCAACAGTGGACGGCACTGTACATTGTAGTTTCTTGGCCATTACTCAGTCGAACTGGTGAAAAGAAGTTGCATAAGTGAATAATTTTGCATACCACCACTAGGATGCTTGTTTTAAGCTTATGGCACTAGAGCATGGATGCACTGTTTATGAATCAGCTGATCTGTCAATCAGCCCAAAACTTATTCTCTGCAGGGGCTCCCATGACTATGAATAACGACACACAAACTTGTTAGCCATATGTGAGGTTTGGCACACTTCAGAAAATGTGAATTAATGTTTATAAAAATTGTCAAAATGTCACGCAGCATCCAGCTAGTGTATGTAACATTACTTAAATTAATTGCTACTTTGATAAAGCATTCACTGCATCTATTATGTCATCTTCTATGCTCCTCGCTTTTAATATTATAGAAATTTCACTATTTTTTTACTGTTTTTGCATTCTACACAACTGCTTACACACAGTAAATGACATCATTGTAACTTTGAACATACTAGCTAAACACAAGCACTATTCACTTGACCACAGAGAGCAAAGTTGAAATGTGCTTACAGAACAAGTTGCATGACAGCAGGCAGACAGCGAGGAGATACCTTCAGCCAGTTTCCAATTGCGATGCTCTGCTGGCTCGACACCCACTGCTGAAACATGACATTGTCATAGTGCAAAAATCACATTTTAAGCAAATCTCTGTGCATACTTGAAAGATTATATAAGCATGTAATATACCTGCTGTTCAGCTTCGTCAAATTACAACACACGAAATACCCGCCATAGAAAAACTGCAAATGCAACTTGTTCACTCCATGGTTGATAACACACGCATACTTTAGTTCTTGTGGCATAGTCATAAACACTAGTTCCGGCTTGATACAAGATTACTCGAGTGTAGTGATGAGTGCAAGCTGCATGAACATAAAGATGCTCGCTCGGCTTGGCAAAAATTTTACGATCTCCCGTCTGGAAATTGTTGAAAAGGCTGGTTGCCATCTAATTACCATCACTTTGTTTCACTAGGGATTAGGCTCTTCACAAGTGCAGCGCACAAAAAGACTCAATGCAAATGCAATTTAATTAATGACCAAGCTGTTTTATTTGCTTGGAGGCAGCAAATCTCCGTCACCTGTAACAAGTGCAAAAGTGGTTGCGTAACCACCTGTTGGCTATCAATTACACGCTAACTATATACTAAACAAACATCGCCAGCTCAATCTCATCTCACAGTAGGGATTCAGGGTCCACAGCACAGAACTGTGGGGCTGTAGCAATTATTGCTTTATTTCTCGTGGCCGTGACAAACGGTGAGAGCTTAGCGTCACAATACATTATACGAGCGCAGTGACGAGATCCAACTTAGTCTATTAAATGCACTACGATCATCTTGCCGGAAAAATTATAGCGCCTCGTGCCTTCTAAATTCCTTACGAAAGGTTGTATGCGAGTGCCGGACAAACATGAGAAACCGCTGGCAAGCACAGCGCACTAACGTAATCAGCTAACTTCAACTAACTTCAACTATGTTCAGCACGACAGTGATCGAATACCTTCGGCAACAACGGATACAGCAGTGACAACGCACAATAACGAAGCACAGAACTCACCAACACTCACCTTCGACAAGAAAACACGGCGGCAATAGACCTAGAGACCTGGTTAGGTGGCGCTGCTGCTGCGGGACATGCAGCGCTACCCGTATCCCCGGCCAGCACTAATAGGTTGGGGGGCTTGCGAGTGCGCTCAGTTGAAAGAGCAGCGGCGAGCGACAACCGTGCGTTGTTTGCGGTTTCCGCAGACCTTAAAAAAAGGAAAAGGTTGACGGCTATTTCAAGAAGAGTTGCTTATCGTTTGGGACGAACCTGTACGTGCGCGAGTGGCATGATATGTCAAAGAGGAATTACTGAGCGCGACGGCGCCTTCACATGTCGACGGGAAGTGCCTAGCAGAAACAAAATGTTCAGACCACGATGTGCGCCCGGAGGTGGCCGTCTTTCTTAAATTCTCGCAGGGGCCAGTAATTAGGCTGCCATTTGTTTATCTCTTTTTCTGATTGTTAAACTCAACGCAAGCGACCGGCACATGCAAGGCTTGCTCCGCGGGTTAGTGCAAACACGCCGCGTCAGCGTCAGGATTTTCAAATAATTACGACCACGCGTGTGGCGTTCATTTCCAGCGCGCATGTTTTCTGTATTTTTTATGCCGAAGAGCAAGGTATCATCGCAAATGCTGAGCAGTAGGCGCAGAAGTCACATCAGAACGTTACTGAAAATGCGTCATTTACACTTCGCATTTCGATGCAGCCGAAATTATACCAGCGCGTTTTGCTGTGCGATGTCAGTGCACGTTGAAGAACACAGGTGGTCAAAATTCCCGGAGCCCTCAATTACAGCGTTCCTCTAATTTCCATTCTTTCATTTCCGTTCCCCCATCCACACGACATTAAAACTGCGTTCTTTTGTTGGAAACTATCGGTCCAGCTGTCGACAGCCGCTGAGTAAGAGAGGGTGTGGCGAGCAGAACCACGGCCGTGGCAGAACAGCCAGCCAGGAGGCGCAGGATAAAAAAAAACTTTGGATGAGGCAGCTAGGCTTTCCTGGAATGTATCCTGCTTTGTGATAACAATGAAGAAAAAAAACGAAAAAGAAAAAATAAGGGGGGGGGAGGAGTAAGGGGAAACCCTCGATGGACTTCTGTCGAGCAGAAATAGCAAAAACTGTGAAGACAGTGAAGAGCGCGGATACGTCATTGCGCTGCGCATCTGTGTGTCAGTCACTTGTCCGGGCCATTTTTTAAGAATATTTAATGTGGTCGGTGGTACACAAAATCTATCATATGACGTGACAAGCAATGATATATTGTGCTCTTGATGCTGTATAACGCACGTTACACAAATTACCATTTATTATTTCTATAATTCTTTCAGCGTTGACAAAGCGCCCACACTACACAGTGCATGTCGAGTAGATGTAGCAAACGCTGCTTCGAACAATCCAAAAGCCCCGTCAATATACAAGCTTTTTTCTTTTTACTTATTGAGCGAATATATGCAGATGAATACTGGCAGTGTGAGAGCTTGTAATGGATGAGATGTGGGTATCATACAATAATTCAGAGTTAAAGCACGTGAATGTGAGACATCGGGATTGCTTGTTTTCCCGCCCATGTGTAAAAGTTCACGGCTGAATCATTACGAATGCGTATGATATATATACGCACATAATGCAACTAGTGAAGCATCGTGCACCTCACTAGAAGCGCGTGTACTGCTTAGTAATTCTGACCATACTGATGCAGTGGATTACTCGTTCTAGCATCCACGCGCGGCTGAGGGCAGCTAACCCCCAACCTAACTTTGCCGCCGCCCACGGCAGGTGGCGCTACCTCCTCGGCTGGAGACAGCAGTGCACTCGCCCTATAGGACGGCTATCGGAGTTCAGGCGGTGCGCGAGCCGACGTTGGCCGAACAGGTCACTTTACACGTGTGTGCAGCACTCCCGATGTGCCCGAACACATACTTCCAGGAGCGGAAGTTGTCAAGGTATGCGTATCGTTCTCGCTGATATGCAGAAACAGTGGAAGACGATGTCCACCAGCACTACGAATTGCTTCCGTCACACACACTGATGTAAACAAAGGAAACGCCGGTCAAAACATGCTATTCACTGCATGTTTAGAGGAAATCTTTAAACGTCTAGACTGGGAAGACAAGGGAATTCGAATAGACGGAGAATATCTCAGCAATTTAAGATTCGCAGACGACATTGTGCTCTTTAGCAATGATGGAGACGAACTACAAAACATGATTGATGACCTAAACAGGGAAAGTATTAAAATTGGATTAAAAATGAATAGGCAGAAGACCAAAGTTATGCTCAATAGCCTAGCTAAGGAACAGGAATTTAAAATCGACAATGAACCCTTACAATGTGTAAACGAATACGTATACCTGGGACAGTTAATAACAGGAACTCCTAACCATGAAAAAGAAATTCTCCGTAGAATAAGGATGGGCTGGGGCGCATTCGGAAGGAATTACGAAATCATGACTGGAAACTTACCGCTCTCACTAAAGCGAAAAGTATTCAATCACTGCATTCTCGCAGTACTAACGTACGGTGCAGAAACGTGGAGGATAACGAAAAGACTAGAGATGAAACTAAGGAGCGCGCAACGTGCAATGGAAAGAAAGATGTTGGGGGTAACGCTAAGAGATAAAAAACGAGCGGAATGGATCAGAGAACAGACAGGAGTAGCCGATATTATTATATCAATTAAAAGAAAGAAGTGGACCTGGGCAGGGCATGTCATGAGGAGGAAAGATAACAGATGGACAGTAAGAGCAACGGAATGGATACCAAGAGAGGGAAAACGTAACAGAGGCAGGCAAAAGGTTAGATGGAGCGATGAAATTAAAAAGTTTGCAGGCATAAAGTGGAACCAACTCGCTCAGGATAGGGTGGATTGGAAATCGTTGGGAGAGGCCTTCGTCCTGCAGTGGACCTAAACAGGCTGATGATGATGATGATGACGAGCTGCTGACGTAGTTCTCGGCGTAGAACGCATAACATCCCAGGCAGCACAACAACATTGGACCGACCTTCGCGCAACGTTGGAAAACATTGGATACAATATTGGAACTACATTGGATTTCGGGTCCCATGCTACACTTTTGACTAGATTAGTCCAATGTTGGATACCAGTCGTATAACGTTGGAAAAATTGGGAAAGAATGGCTTTGGCCAACATTGTCCATCGTTTGTATTTTCAATATTGGTAAGCTTGTATAAACAATGGAAGCTCTAACCGTTCTTTCCAGCCTTTATTGATGGCTGTCCATCATTTTTTGCCAGCATTCATCGTTGGATGAGGCAGAATTTCTTGCCAGCCTCCTTTATTGGCTGATTCTATATTTTCCCCATCTTTTTTATTGGCTATCATGCATGCGCTTAAATTTGTTTTGCCGAGGCTTCTGGCTCTAGGCAAAAAGCAAGAATATCCAGTAAATTATGGGAGTAACAATAGCTTTATTTTGTCCTTAGTATGCATGTATGTATTGCCAGCTTGGGAAATGAATTTGGTTATGTTCACGATTCGTGGTTATGACGATAGCATAAAGGAAGGAAGGAAATAGTAGAGAAGGAAAGGCAGGGAGGTTAACCAGTGTATGACAACCGGTATGCTACCCTGCACGAGGGGAAGGGGACAGGGGAGATTGAAAGGTGAAAGGAAAGAGGAAGAGAGAGAGAAAGTGGGCGAACATATAGCACATTCTCACAGTCAGTGGCAGCTGCATGGCACACGACGTCACACATCGCTGTTACAATCGCTTGTGCAAGTCTGTCGTCTTTAAGAACTGCAGCATAAAACGATAGCATAAAACGGACATAAATGGTCTATGCACTCGTATGTTAATGGCGAAACGTATCTTTCGAACACATACACACATACAAATAAGCGAAATGTCTTCTTTGTGACACATTTTATTCGTGAGTATAAGAGATATGAGAAGGGATTGAAAAGGACGTTCTGATAAAATCAACAAATCAATATTCACTCTAAGTTTGAAGTCCATTGTATATAATCAGCCTCGAGAAAACTAAACGCATAAGCACCATAAGCAAAAAGAAGAGGCACAAGAAAACATACGCCTAAACCTATGCGACACGTTTTGGTTTACGTGTTTACGTGCAGCTGAAGCTTGAAAGGTTCCTGAAATGATTCCACGAAACAGCTGAATTGTAGAAATTTAAGGCTTCCTCAAGTAACACAGCATAAGTGAATGTTAGGATATGGCGATATGTTTCTTCATGCAGAATCCGGAACGGAGGGTATGTGGGGACAAACCGACGACTTCGAAAGAACCGAAAACCAGGAACAAGAAATGACCGTTAAAGAGCACAGGGAAAACACGCGTTTCACGCAAGACAAAAACACAAACATGAAAGCCACACGAACCAAAACAGCTTTGCTAGAACCGATTACTTCATCTGCCGCGACGTATACAACAAAGCCCACCGCGTGTGTATTTACAAATAGACAAATATAAAGAAAATACGCAGTAATACATGCTATAATAAACCCGGCACACGCCAAAATGAGGGTGCGAGCACAACAGAATACACAATGAGTAAAATAAACGAATGGCTAAAATCGGTACGAAGCTTTCAGGAAAACCTTTAGAACTGTCGCAACACGTCGAGGCTCATCTAGGAGTTCCAAAAGGTGCGTAAATTGCATGCGAATTTCGCAAATACTTTCGGAATATCGCGTAAGCAATCTTTACGCGTGCTGATCTGAGATGCGTCAAATGAAATTTATCACAAAAACGAATGTAGCTTTCACTCAACAGAACGCGTACCTTAACAGCCAAATGCATTCGTCGGCTACACTCAAGCATTAGCGGATGTGCGACTCGGAATCGTCGTCACGGGTGCTGTCAGCAGCATCTCTAAACTCCAGATTCAAGAGCGACTCGTATTCACTTGGCGAAATTATCGTGGCGCACGGTTCTCAGTTAATCGGCAAACACTATGTTGAATTTGTTTTATAGGGATCGCCAATATGTCGCTATTAAACAATCAAAATGCGACCGGCTATGGCGAAGCCTGGGCTACCGAACACTCAGTACTGAAAAAGGACATCACTAGCCTGCGCCACGTGGCACTGGGTGTCATGGGGAGAGCATGCAAGTAATATTTTTGCGTAAACCGTACTTAAAGTTGGGAGTGAAGAAATTACGCGTGGGCGCTAATTATGCGAGTGCACACGTTACGTACATATATATGAACGTTGTTTTAAATGAAAAAGAGATCATTGCTTCTAATATATAATGTACTTCCCAATGTGAACAACATAGGCGCGACAGTATTTACGTCTGGACAATATTGTCTCGCAAGCAGCATTGGCTGTCCTGTATTGGAGAAACCAGACAGAATGTCTGGACAGTATACACAGCCTACTTCTATTATTTTGGAAATATTGCAATGACAACAGATAAAGTGACCTGCTATGCCATGCACGTGGGCTCGGAAGCCACTAACATGCTGCTGGGCATTTTGGACCACATGATGGCGTTGTAGATGTAGTTTGCTCAACTTCCAATGTTCAAGTTCTAGTCTACTTCACACACATAGCTAGAACTTGCGCAAATAAACAATTACGTAAATTAGAGAGATAATTTTTCCTGCTGCACTGAATACATACACAATGACCTTTCTGAACTCATTTGCGGCACCGAGTCGAGCTAGTGGTCCCTTCATATTGGGAAAACTGGAAATATATCATGTGTACTTGCCTCCCGATATATCATGTGTACTTCCCAATGTTACCAACAGTGATGCTACAACTCTTGTGTGCGGACAATATTGTCCGACACAGAACATTGGAAGCCCAACATTGGCGATGCAGTGAGATTGATTGGACAATATATACAGCCTGCCGCCATTGCATAACCAATATTGATAGGACTATGTGGAAATTGACCCATCATTACCATTCTTGTGGACTGGCCCGACCAATACTGTATGCTGAGTGGCAACCATGGCCCACGTTTGCCTTCTTTACAGGATGGAAGAACCACTATTGCAAATTGAATGGTTACGATGGGCCAATGTTGGAGACCTTAGTAGATGGAATTTCCAATGCTGGCTTATGAGTGGTATCACAGGGCCTTCATTGGACCTCGGTAAGCCAACAAAAAAACAATATTGGCCCGAGCATCTGTGCTGCCTGGGATAGAATCAAGAAGTTCCACTGACGTGAAAAACAGCAAAATAATGTCAATAGTGCAAACGTCAGTTGGCCGCACAACTATAATTTCTTTGAGAAACGGCAGCACGAACACATGCCAACGCGGGACGCCATGTTGACCATATGAAAAAAGCGAAAAAAAAGGCGACAGCGGCGCCACCACAGCCACTGCGCCGAACACGTTTCGGTTTTGAGACAATTGGTGATGTTCTGACGCTGCAACCAGCACAAACGCGGCAATATCTAGTTGTCCGATGAAAACGTAGTTCAAATTTATTGTAAAGTATACAGGGGCGGATATTGAGGTGAGCATTTTGACGGTCAGCGCGAAAAAACGAGGAGAATACGCAGGGTAGGATTTGTGTCCTTTGTGTATTGACTCGTTTTTTCGTGCTGACCGCCTTGCACGCGTTTCTAAAAATGCAAGACAGAACGGGTCACAGCGAACGTTATGGCTCGGGCTTATCATACGTCGTCTCAATCGGCTCAGTTCAACATGTGCCGCTTCACCGTGTGACAGTGGAGATCCATACGCAGGAATATGCTGATACGTACTCAATATGTCTGCGTAAGCGCTGATAAGAGTAGGAAAAGTCCGAGTGTGAGGAAAGTTGAGGAAACCCAGTGCCGTAATTCCGTACATGCATAAACAACTCACAGCTTGAAGAAAGTAGCGCAGCGGGTAAACGTAAACATTGTTTTCTGTGCCCTAGAAAAATTAGGCAAGTCGTGCAAAATATCCGTCTCTACTTAAACACCGAAAGAAGGGTGTCCTGTCAACCATAACAATCATAACAGCTTTAGAGACTGCATTTGCAACTTGGTACACCATGGTATACAGTCATCGCACGGTCACATCGGGAAACTGTGCGATGAGGTAAAATTCCTTTTTCACTGCTGGCTCTTCACTGGCGTTTGGTAACTTGACCAGCTGCGGGAACAAAGTTTCTGCGATGATTTTCAATATCGTGTGTTGATCCGTGACACAGTTGCCTGCGAAACATTGTCCAAGTCTGCGGGGACGACTTGAAATGTTCCGGCGCTGTAGAATCGCAGTGCGATCAAGAGATGCAGCAAAGGCGGTACCGGGTTACCGCGTTCGTTGGCTTTTGGGCCCAGAGGCAGCATCTCAAGCAGCCGTAGCAACGCTCGCTTCGAAAAGCGGCACCGCGACGAAAATTCCGTGTCGTTATACGCCTCTATCGGATTATGTCGATCTCCGAGAACTGGGATTGACGGTGGTGCGTAACTGTAAACCTCATCTTCCAATATATCGTCCACCCGTCTGGTGAAGTCACCGAGGCTGCCGTAGCAGTCAGCCATTTCGTTTGTTTACGAATGAAGAGAAAAGTCGCACTTAAGGTAGCCAGTAGCTATACTTTCTGGCGGTTAAGTGCCGATTAAAGTTTGTCTTAAGTACAAGATTTGTACATGAAACGCGTTCAGGGTCGATTGGTGTAGGATAAGTTCGCTTTGTGAATACGGGTGTCTCCGTAGGCCACGCAAGCAGTCCATGGTGTTCGATGAACGAAATCGCGTGGTTTCAGCAATCGGCGCAAAGAAATCGCCTCAAATGTGGGCAATGTGAGCCCGCCGTAATTTGCGGCAAATGACAGAACTTTGCCGCTTCACCGTGCGCCTTCAGCGACCGTCGGAGCATCACGATCACGATTTTCTGACCGCATCGAAGCCGTCGAGGCTGATCGTACCGCAATAAAATAGTGCAAACAAATGGAAGTCGTAGGTAGCGTATTTTATCTCGCGCTTTCCGTCGGCTGTTCAGTGCCGCGCGTTACGCCCAGTTAGTACGAAGTTACGCCCAAGTTACAGTACAAAGTTAGGTACAAAGTTACGCCCAGCGTGCTGTTTGCGGATAAATTACCTGCGATCACAAGGTTAGGCCAGGGCTAGGTCAGCTAGTATACCACCCAGGTACAGAATAATAGCACCACTAGCGCCAATTTGTCCCCTGGTGTTTGGTAGGCCAAACTGTGAAGCCAAAAAAACAATAAGGAATTGCTGATGCTGCTATAGCAACGCTTTTGTTGATGAGAGAGGAGGAAGCGCCGAGCTGCTTGTCGTCTGCAATGCGCTCGACGAGCACGCGACCGCTTGCAATTTTTTTTTCAGGTTGCGTTGCTCATGCATATCTTGTTTTCGACAACTTCCGTTTGCTATTTTCTCGGACTTTCAGCACACCCACAAAACATTTGTTTGTAAACATTTCCCGTTTCAGTGCGCACGAGCCAGCAAGCCTTGAAGCGTGACAGTTTTCTTTGAGCAAGAAAACGGTGTAGTAAGAAAATGCGGTTTATTCACTCATTTTATTAGCAATGTATTGCAAACGATAAAACTCAATAGATGCCACAATAGCACAGAGCAGTGTATCTCGTACGATAAATACAAATGTTCGCATTCTGTATCGGTTACACAAGCATAAGGAGAAGTCTTCACACAATTCATCGTATACAGAATATCGCTGCAGGGGTCACCATGTTTATAGGCTGTACAGAATACAATTCTCCAGAAACGACGGTTCATGGTAACACGTTTGTGAATAGTGAACTGATCAAGCAGTGCAGATTACCTGCACGTTGAGCCCAACACTACCAGCCCCCTTTTTTATGAAGCTTGCTAGTCGAAACAACCTTCTATATAGCAAGCTAACTTCCTATATAACTCAGCTTGTGCTAATCTACCATTACGTGCTGAGCAAATTATATTTACGTTATAACACTTGGCTATGTTTCTCGATACGTCGCGTAAACCGTCGTTCAAAGCTGTAGCATTGCTAACAGGACATCATTACAGAATTTCACAGCAGTACATTGCAGTTTTTCCTCGCAATTTGTAATGCCCATATATTATATCACAGTTTAGGCATGAGTATCGCAATCCTACAACATCAAACAACAAATGACACCCTGTATACAGAGCTTTCCATTGAGAAAAAAAATTCTGTATAGGTTAGTGTCGACGGTTAATCATCATTGGAAACTGGGCTAGGACAGGGTCATGCGCAATGATATTACGGAACGCGCACCTTCGGGACATGGAAAAATGTTCACAAATGTAACTCAGATCTACAGCATTTAATGAATCAGCCTGGGCATAAAGTTCAGAAGAAGCCTACTCTGACCCGTTTTCAAGACATTCCTCTAATACGCCTGAATCATATAAAGCATTTATTTTATGGAGCTCGTAAGCTCAGCTTCGCGCATAATGTTGGAAGCATAGGACAAATCTGAGCTGTACTATTAGTTTTGTAACTGGTTGAAGGTAATTTGTCATTTGACTTTCGAAGACGGCTTAACAAATCGATGAAAGCCCCTCAACTTTGCTGGTACAGCCTCCAGCATTTTTAATAATATCGCGCGAGCGTCGACCGCACGCAGTATCAGCGCCTTACAACGGCGATAATCTGCAAGACCGGCAACAGTACGCGCAGGCGCACAAAGCAGCGCTAGCGCAAGCGTCTTCTGCCACGCTGTTCCTTTTAGGACGATGCACGCCCTACTACAATGACTGTATTAGTCTCCATAGATAAAAAAAAGGAAAACAAGAGCGGTGTGAACAAAACCATGCGCACAACTAAAACCGTGGTCTACCGATTTATGTTCTCTTGATCTTTCCTGTTATTGCAGTCAAAGAAACTGCTCAAAGTTGATGCGCAGGGAAATTTGAATAAAAAAAGTAAGACACGTGGAAATAAAAACGCGGAAATAAAAAAAAGCAGGACGTTCGTGACGTTTCTATCTGCGATTGTGCGCACTCCGGGCGCCTTTAACAAAGAAAGGGAGTGTTTCATCCTGAAAGGAACAGCCTGGCAGACGACGCTTGCGCTAGCGCTGCGTCGTGCGCCTGCGCGTACTGCTGCCAGTCTCGCAGATTATCGCCGTTGTAAGGCGTTGATACTGCGTGCGGTCGACGCTCGCGCGATATTATTAAAAATGCTGGAGGCTGTACATTTGCTTGTGGCACAGCGTGCTTTCTAACTTACTAAACTATTTCTGACTTTTCTAGAAGGAGCTTATTCCTCCTCATTTGATATTAAAATGACAGTATGCGTGGCAAGAATGCCGAGTACTATTAGTACTTGTTCAACTTCACCACATCAAGTACAAGATATCAAAATTCGTGTTCGCAGCAGTGAATTATAGTGCAGCAGTGTAAGCTATGAATGTCTGCACAAGGACAATACCTTGCACGCTGTTTGCGCAGACATCGAAATGCGCGAAAGTGTTTCGTTTTGGCAGGGTTCGCGTAGGTACTTTCGGCGAAGTGGTCCGAACAGCCGACACAATAGCCGTCGTACAGTTGCTCCTGTGTGAGTCCCTCGAGGTCTGACCTTTTGGCGTAATTTCGCCCCATGTCACACATAGGAAATGAAACAAATACCGCCATGGAAATCAATAAACACGTAAAACCGACACTAATATATATAGTGCGAAAAAAGGAGAGAAGAATGTGTCACAGGTTTAAAAGCAGAGGGCACCTTGGCCTTAGCGCAGGTAACTTCACGTTACACGGAATGTAAGCAGTCACTGCTATGTAAATGATTTTGGGGGCTTCTTTCTTAAGCACTTAAATGAGGTAGAGTCGCTACATGGAACTGGTCATCGGAATGCTCTAAAGCCGAACCAGTTCGTGGCTTCTTCGTACCGAAGTTTTACTGCAGTTCGTCGAAGCAGCGCATTCGGCGAACATACTTTGCACGATTTCTTCTCGAAGAAAAAGAAATTAAGATCCACCGCTAACAATACCGATACCGAAGCGAAGCGAAATTTCCGTCTGCGCGTCAGCTGGCATCAATCGGCTCACGAGAAACTGTCCACAAGTAGCTTTACGTGCTTGCTACATTACTGAAAAATGCGCAGTGCCAAACAAAAAACCCACTGTAAAGTACCAAAAGCAATCTTTCGGTTCACCCTGTAGCTGATTTGATAAGGATAGCCCTGGCTTCTTCGTACCGAACAAGGAGTGTACTTACCTTTCGTCCGCTGGGAAGCGGAAAAATTTCGCTGCGTTGTTTCTTCCAGAGTTGTGGCACCAAAAAGCACCGCAGCACGCCTTGTGTCCTTTTCCTAGTTTCGCCGACATTATGAGCGCGTTCGTAATCACAAACACCGAAATGTTCACCATCAAGGCAATTTAAAGAAGTTCCACACGTGCACAGTCAAAACGGCAGAAGCAGACGGACGGAATGGCAGCAGCAGAGATAAGAACGAAAGCGCCGCCCATCGGCGCAACGAATGCAGCGTCTGGATAAATATATAGGGTGTTAAAAAAGGAAAATACCCGAGGACACATTTTATTTCTAAGCATAATTGCATAACTTTACTTTATTCATGGGTAGGTTGCAGAGATAAGGCCACACATGGAAACGTTGCTGAATTTTCGCTTCCTACCAAAACAATGGCGGACGCTTTGTTTCTAATACCGAAACTAGTCGAAGTGTCCGGCCCCTGGTTAGGCATAGCGTCATGTGTCTCGCAGGCCAGTAACATGCGTTGCCGCTGCACGGTAAGCCATCGGGGCTATCATATCGGGCTCGAGCAGCAAGGCCCAGTTGAAAGCAACGGGTGCTAGCGCACCCGCTGCGGACACCCACGAGGACTCTTTTTGCAAAAAAAAGGGATAAAGTTACGGGTATTTCGGTACAGTAATGTTAACTGTTAAACAATTTTACAAAAAAATGAAAAGAAGAAGTCAACGCACCAGGATTCGAACTCGCAACCTCAACTTCGATTCCACACGCGCACCAGGTGCGTTAATCGTCTGCACCACCTCTTTTTTGCTTTTTCTGCGTTTTAAAGATGACAGACTTTCATGGGCTAGCTCAACATGGGAAGAAAAGGAAAAAAAAAACTTCTGCCTGTTCAGTGCCTGCTAAACGAGACAGTGGCCTGTTTGTCTCTTGATTCGACCTCCAAGCCACCAAAGCATTTTGGTTTTTCCTTACTTTGCGTTCCTTTTTCGCTAACGTAAAGGTTGTTTAAAAAACAAATCAGCAGAAATGTGTGATGCTGAACCGTCGGCTGTTGGGAGAAAGCATGACATCAACATGATAAACTAATCCGCGTTTAACAGTCTGGACGTTACGCCAACTATTTCGATTAAACGCGCAGGCGATGAAACACCCGTTGCGTTGGCTCTTCGTTGCGTCGCTTGCAGCCCTTCACTCATGAGCGAGCTCACTGGCAGCGGCCGCCTTCGATCGTGTCGGTGTCGCCCGCAAAACGCCGTGACGACGGTGACTGGCGACGTGAATAAAAGTTGAAATATTGCATTTCTTACCATCTAATTCCTAAGTTGACGTTGTTACATGTATTTCATCAGTGCAGAAGTGTGTCTAGCGAGGACTTTTAATTGCGATAATCAATGCGATTGCATTCTACCCGGGCACTGTGCTGCTGCATGGTAGTGTTGGGACGCGTGTACGCGCGGTAGAAGCGGACACAACCACGCGGCGTGAATCCCAAACATCAACTGACTTTATTCGGGTTCTCTCTGGTGGTTCCGGAGAGCAGCGGAGGGTGACGCTGCCTGGCGGCTTGGCTGCCGCCACAGTAGCTTTTGATCGCGATTTTGCCCGGTCATTAGCGGTCAAATAACCGCTATCTCCGCCAGATCATGGCGCCTCTGCGAGCACAACTGATCATGATGAAATGTGCCAATTTGACTGTCACGTGTATATTCATTGCGTGGAAATACCTAGATTAACAGACAACTTACTAAGGACGTTCCATGTTAATGCCGCATCGCATCGATCAATGAGGCAAGATTTTTGAATTATACTTCTATGCACAATAAATTAACACAGTGCCCATTCCTTTATTTATAGGGTGTTAAATAGTAATGCTCAGCTGCAACACCAACACGCCAGTCAGTGTTTGAACTTTCAGTACACCACAAATTTTTTTGTCTGCGTGCTGAATTCTGCAAATGAGGATTTTTCCAAGCTCTCGAGTTGCATCTACTGCACGATGTCTTCCGGCCACCGTGTATCCCACCATATGCCTTCTAGACTGCGTCATTGCCCATCTCATGTGCACTATCCCAGCGTCCTCCCACCACCTAGCTGCTTAACGCCGCATCCCATCACTCACCCACTGTCGCCACTACCACCAATCAGTGTCACTATGCATACCACCATTGAGCTTTTCCACCCACCCACCAATCCACCACCCACCCATTGTGACCACCACCACCCACCAAATCATCATGCACCCATCACATACTCCACCATTGCAACCACCACATAACCCACCGCGCACCAGCTACGCCCACCTTCCACCCACCAACCGTCCACCAATCTCACCATGTACCGACCAGCTGCCCACTTTGCACAGCTAATTACCCAGCACTCCCATCAGAACTTCCATCACTCCCACCAGAATTTCCATAGCACCCACCCTAATTTCCATCACTCCCACCAAAATTTCCATCACTCCCACCATAAAATTTGTGGTGGGTAATGGTGGGATTTCCAATAGGGCAATGTAAGTAAATTACTCTCACAATACCACGGAGACATATAGTGCGAAAATACACACCACACCACATATTCCGATGGCTGCTGCTAAGGTCTGTATAATTCTTTATCGGTAAAAATTATTTAACTTGCATCTTCATTGAGACTAAGGCTTAATATAACGAGTTGCAATAAGTTTTATTCAGACAATGTGCTTAAATTTGAAAAGGGACGAAATTCGTAATGTCACATTGAAATACATGTGCAATATTAAACTCCGATTATCATTTAACATTCTAAATGCACCTACAATGGCAATGTTGACCGTGTTGTCAGGGAAGTTCGAAATGGTTGTGATGCGGGCTTGATGATGCATAATGTGAAACAGCGCAAATATGGGACGAACGTAAGAAAGAAGTGCTCGTGTTACTGTCTGTACTTGCGTTCATGCCACCATTGCACTGTTTCACATTATTCTCAAGGAACATTGTAGCAGTCTACAGCAATTGTCAATTTAACTTTAGTGTTAGTTTAAGACGTCATTCATGGCTGCCTGCCCTGTTTTGGTGTAGATTATATTCAAGAACAAAGTACAGCAAAACTGGAAAATGTACTAGTTTGAATAAACTTAGGAAAAAAAATAAAAGGGGGGAAGGGGATTGTTGTGCGACAGCAACTACGTAAATTAATTACAACAGTTCCGCACATTGAGAATTTGTTGAAACTAACGAAAAAGCCTACTATTTACGCAATCCGTCATGTACAGGCGCTCCCAGAATAGTTCGGAACGCCGAGCACGCAGTCGCTCGCCGGCGGAGCGCACCGGCGGGTAAATGCACCCAAGGTGTGCGCATGCGCGGCCACCCTAGCGAGCTAGTTTCCCTCCCTAGTGCATCTAGATTGGCGTTGCCTTGGACCAAAAGAGCAGCGCTAGGTACCCTTTAGCATTATGACAAGGTTGGCTGGACGGACTAGGCGCTGTATCATACTGCGCACCGCAATCTCGAAATATAAAGGCTTGTCGATTCCTTGCGGCGTGTTCTCGTCATTATCTGCATCCATTCTGGCATACTACTTGCGGTTGAAGCGGCAAGGCCACAACGTCATCCTTGCCTTCTTTTCAACCGTGTTGGTCTGTTCTGCGAAACTGCTGCTTAGTTATCTTTCAATCCGTGGTACTACAAGCTCGGTAATAAGAGGACAATTTGTACCATTACACGACCGCTCCCTTACAGGTGTCGGCGATCGCGGTATTAAAACAGTTCCCGAAATTAAATAAAGCGGCTTGTTCCTCAAGTCCAATTTCATGCAGAAGTGACTGCATGAGTACTATGATAGTAAGTGTTCGGGATTAACGTCCCAAAACCATTGATTGATTTGATTGATTTGAGGGGTTTAACGTCCCAAAACCAGCTCTGATTATGAGAGACGCCGTAGTGGAGGTCTCCGGAAATTTTGACCTCCTGGGGTTCTTTAACGTGCACTGACATTGCACAGAACACGGGCCTCAACATTTCGCCTCCATCGATATGCAGCCGCCGCGGCCGGGATTCGATCCCGCGACCCTCGGATCTGCAGCCGAGTACCTTAGCCACTAGACCACCGTGGCGGGGCGTCCCAAAACCATGAGAATATTATGAGAGATGCTGTAGTGAAAGGCTACGGAAATTTCGACCATGCACCTGATCTCACTGGCGTGCACCTAAATCTGAGCACATGGGCCTCGGCCATTTTCGCCTCAATCGAGAAAATACTGTCTTAGGCTCTACACGACACCGGAATCTTCTATTTGCGCATCAGATTAGAATGTTTGCATACATATGTGCACCAATAAGTTACGGAATATGGAGTGTTTGGTAGGGAGTATTCTTACTGTTTTATCACATGTCTATTTGTTGCCGCAGGCAGCTCTTTTATTTCGCTCAGTGGGAGCTTACAAAGCAGAGACAGTAGGCTGTGTGAGCGGAAAGCAAAATAAATAGAATTAAATGTCAGGAAGAACATTGGGCTCATTTTCACAAAGAAAACGAAAGAATCAAACGAAGCGATTGCTATTCTCAGCTTCGATATCGCGTGAATGGGCCGTCCACGCGAACTGCAGCTAGTAGCCGGCGTGGCATAGACTCGTAGAGCGCTTCTACAAATTCCTTATCACCAAGGCGCTTCCACTCTCGGGTTATGACGAGCCAGAGGCACCTCCCATGTGGGACAAACTGTCTTTCATTGCGCCCCACACGTTCTCTATCGGATTCAAGTCTGCACCTTTTGGAGGCCAGTCAAGGACACATACAGCACGCTCTTGAAGGAGATTTTGCACAGCTCTGACGGTGTGCACCGGGCTGAGGTCTTACTGGAAAAAGTAGCAGCCATCTTTAAATGGCCCGTCCAGAGCGTATGGCAGTCCAGAATTTCACAGTAGGCGTCAGCTGTGAGAGATGGGGACAGCCGGACTAGCGGACCGAGGCCCTCTTTGCTGATTGCTCCCCACACGTTGACAGCACAGCAGCCGCTACTGTAGGTCTCGGAAACATACCCGGGTTCGTACCTACACGATGAGAAAAATAAATATTGGTCTTTCTAGCTGAAACCTTTTTTCGCGCCCGAATATTTTTTGTGCCAAAGATCAAAAAGAAAAAAAAACTGCAATTGTTCGGTCTCCATACACGGCGCTCTTGATCCCACCGCGACGTAAATGTGGATTCATCCGAGGATATCACTTGCGTCCATCCTTCTGTAGTCCACTGCTCGTATGCCCTGGCAAACTGTAAGCGTTGAGCTTTTTGACGATCTGTCAGGTGTGGCTTTTGCGTAGCGACAAATCCACGGAGACCAGCTTCTCGCATGCGCCTTCTGATTGTCTCCTCACTAGCTTGCAGGTTCGGTGCTGTCTTAATCTGGCCGGCGCTTTGAAAAGCATCGGTGACTGCTGCAGCAACAATGAGAAGGTCGCATTCTTCTGACGTGCATCTGTGCCTTCCGGATCGTGGCGCATCTGTTAGTCGGCCGTCTTCATCCCTGTATACTTGTATAATGCGGTTGACCGCGCTTACAGACTTCCCTGTGAGGCGGCATATCTCGCGCTACGATTTCTGATTTCTCTTGTAACCAGAGCTCAATTATTTTTCTCCGCACATCGATCAGCACTCTTTTCGGCATGCTGCCTTTGAAAAGAAAAGGTGAACTTTGTATCAATGGCACGATTCAAATTTATTCGCATCTCTGTCAATCTGGCCACCGAGATGCATGCTGCCCTGATAGCAAAAAGGTGAACTTCGTGTCAGTGGCATGGTTAAAATATATTCGTATCTCTTTATCAGTCTGGCCACCGATATGCTAACGGTTGCATCAGATGAAACCACCGTCCTTTGCGAGCGCTAGTCACAGTCGCCTACCGGAAATAATCACGTCAAATATAAATAGGTAGCAAAGTAGCAAAATAAAAGTCATCCAAGTGCACGAACACGCACGCACGATGGTTCCTGCTCCAACGCGCGTCCATGCGCACACGCGGCTTTTCAGACACCACCCACCCAGCCCCCCTTACCTAAGCGCTAAGGAACACGGGGCACCGTTTTGTAGCAACACAACGCGAATATAGGTGCAATACGGAGCAATGTTTGCTTGCTAGGGAGACCGCGCACGCGCAGACCATCGTATTACTTTTCTGCGCGCATACTCCACCGGCGCGCTGCTGCGTGTCCGGCGTTCCGAATTATTCTGGGAGCGCCTGTACATTTCACGTGCGTACAAATCAACTACGGTACATAAATGAATTGCATCTTTCAACATTCATTTACATAATACCTTCAGCTGTTGTGACTATCCCTGTTTTTCGGTAATTTTAAGGACAGACGCTGGAGCAAGTTAGCAGGCATCGATCTGTAGGACTCATGCGTTTTGAACGGATCTCTAATTTTCGTATCCGTCAAATAACAGCGCAACAAACGTATCAGACCGGTGTCACAGAGGCATTTCAGATGGCTATCGAGAGGCGATCGGTATTTTCTCGAGTGGTATGCAGTGGCCGCTAGCTAGGGTACCACGCAATGCGCGACACAGTGAGCATGCCAGTGCATGTTATCGTTCTAAATGTGCGTTTAACAAGTGCTATGAGCAATGCTACACAACTTTACGGCACGCTTCACGGGCGGAAATGAAAACTTACCAGTCACATCCAGCACTCGTCTTCTCATCGCCGTTCCACCACACCTCGTATGGGACGGTCCGACGGTTCGACCGAAATACGTTCGATTTGCCGGATCTTACACTGCAGACATTCCCAGTCTTCCACTGCAGACATTCTCGATCACCGTAGCAGTCAAATTAACCACGTAATCTCCAAAAACAAGCACACCGATAACCGGCACAACGAAAAAGCAACCGGCACGAATGCAGCCTCTGCGGGCTACCGATACGGATTCACATACGTCTTCGACAGGAATACATTAAAACGTGTCGGTGAATGCTGGCCACGTTGACGTCCCAGTACACGGAAGCACAGCCTTTGAGAGTTGTAAGCGTGAATGTGCACAGCACTTGTCAGGTCCCAAACAAAACAAAAATAATAAAGAGGTAACATACTATTATAAAAGTACGTATCTTACTATTTGCGATGAGATTTGGAAGTTTATTTACGCACACTTTATTTGTCGTCTGCTGCACCCCGGCTCACTGTGTGCTCGCTTTTAGCACCACGCCTCAATTTTATAAATGCTAACTACAACCTGCAGCGCAAAAAAGAGGACAAGGACGACGACATGAACCACACGGCACAAGCGCTGAACTTCCAACAAGTGTTTATTAGCACGGGGATCACGTATATATAGGTACAAATCAGTTCATACAACATTGCCGCGCATGCGTAAAAACGCCAACTCTTTATCGGAAAGAGCTATCGACGGTGTGCTGACACAGCTTTCCCCTAACCTGCTAATACGTTCCGTCTACGCACGACGCCGCAGCAGTAGTTACGATCAGCCCACATCTATTACCAGCCGAGAAGAAAATTATGGAAGACCTTATAAATGAATTTGCAGAATTCTTCTCTACATCGTCAAGAGTGCGGCGCACGCAGATGGTTAACCACCGTATCATAACGGATGAAGTGACCCGGCCTGTATACCAGCACCCGTACAGAGTATCGCCTAAGGAACGAGGTTATAAAGAGACAAGTGCAAGAGATGCTTGAGGACGATGTCATTCAGCCATCCAACAGCCCATGGGCATCTCCGGTAGTTCTTGTCAGAAAAAAGGATAACACATGGAGATTCTGCGTCGATTACCGAAAACTGAACAGCGTCACAAAGCGGGATGTATACCCCTTACCCCGTATCGATGACGCATTGGACCGGCTACGACATGCCAAATTTTTCTCCTCATTGGACTTAAAAAGCGGATATTGGCAAATTGAAGTGGACGAAAGGGATCGTGAAAAAACAGCTTTCGTGACCCCAGACGCAGTGTACGAGTTCAAGGCACTTCCATTCGGCGTCTGTTGGGCGCCAGCAACATTCCAGCGAATGATGGATAGTGGCCTATCGGGTCTCAAATGGCAGTCTTGGTTAGTGTACCTGGATGCCGTTGTCGTTTTTTCTACAACCTTTGAACAGCACGTCGAGCGACTACGTTCAGTACTCCAGGCGATCCAATCGGCCGGCTTGATGATTAAACCTGAAAAGTGTAATATTGGATTTGAAACGCTCTGTTTCCTGGGTCATGTCATCAGCGCGCAAGGTATTGGACCGGACCCCGAGAAGACAACAGCCGTCGCGGGATTTCCCAGGCCTAAAAAAAAGGAGGTGCGCCGCTTTTTGGGCTTGTGCGCTTACTACAGGCGATTTGTCGAAAATTTCTCGAAAATTTCAGAACCCTTAACGAGACTCACGAGAGAAGACGTACCTTTCGTTTGGCATCCTGAACAAGAGGCAGCTTTCAATGATTTAAAGCAACGTTTGCAAGCCCCACCCATCCTCGCCCACTTTGATGAGACCGCGGACACAGAAGTCCCTACTGACGCAAGTAATGTCGGTCTCGGCGTAGTTCTAGTTCAGTGGCAAAACGGAGAAGAGAAGGTCATAGCGTATGCTAGCCGCACTCTCTCGAAAGCTGAACGAAACTACTCTGCGACGGAGAAAGAATGTTTAGCAGTCATATGGGCCATCAGCAAATTCAGACCCTATCTCTATGGCAGGCCGTTCCGTGCAGTCAGCGACCATCACTCACTTTGCTGGCTGGCAAGCCTGAAAGACCCATCGGGACGACTTGCGAGGTGGAGCCTCAGGCTGCAAGATTCCTTGCTGGTGCAAGTGGCCCTTCATAGCACCTTGTATACAGTGCTCACAGAATGGAACACGTACAACATGCAAAAATTGAATTACATCAAGAAAATGTACAATTGCTCAAAATAGCCACATTATGTTGTTATGGATCTGACGATATAAAGGTCACGTTGGTTCTGGCATACCTATGCAAGCTAATATTACATTGTTTCCATGACATACACAGATGCATATACCATCTGATATGGAGCTGTACAGGACTGCATTTGGAGCACTCTTGTGAGCTACAGTGTCTCAACCCGTTATGACAGTTGGATACACAATAAAACAAATTTCAAAAAATGCAAAACAGTGTTTCAGTTCATACAAAGCACTGGTCTTACATTACATATCTAACAGACACAAATTATGAACTCTGCCTTAAGAGCAAGTCCATTAAAAAAAACTGATGGGGCAATGAGTGAAGACTGCAAAAAGAGAAGCACATGCACTGCTTAGGCCTAAATTCATGTTGCATTCCCATCTGTGAGTTCTGTACACTATATAGCTAGTTCTTCTCTCTATACAATCACTGGAAAGTGTTCTTAACCGTATATCTGTATTAAGCCTCATGCAACAAAGCTACAGTGGCTTTGTTGCTACATAAGCATACAAAATCAGCTGCTTAAAACTAAGCACAATGTCTCCTTTGTCAACTTTGCTGCTGCTGCAACATGCAATGGAAGTTGCTGAAGGTATAACTTTACATTTCAGGCTGAATGCTTACAGACAGTAAACAATAGCGAAGGGACATGAGCTGAATATTGAAACTCTTGTCTGTACATCTGTTACAGACATTTTTTAATGCAAACATAATTTTTCTTGTTCTGTTACTTGGTGTGGGCACATCTACTTACATAGTGTATTAGCTGTGGAGCTTCTCTTGAGGGAATGTCAACATTCATGTGGTATTATACAGTACAGTACTGCTCAGCCTATTTAAGTGACCTATAATGTCCCTTTTTGTTCAGTGTGCCCAGTGTCCTCCACTCTGTTTGATTTCTTCTGTAAATTAACTTTCCTAATTCTGATGTCACATTTTTGTACGAAATCTATGTGTGAGGCCTTGTTATTTTATCTTTAATTTTTGGTGGCCTGATTCCTTTCATCATTTCAGCCTGTATTAAATCTGGCCTCTTTGTGTTTTTGAAGCTGCGTATGGTTTTTGATTGACTTCAATTACACGGATATATGTGCAAGGCTCAGTCTAAGTTAATTGGCCCAGTAAAATTTTTAATTAACTCTGGCAGCAGTCCATTCAACTTGCCAGTCAGGAAACAGACGACGATGACGGTTTCCTGGGCGCTATTAGCTTATCAGATTTGAGCACACGGCAGCGAGATGACGCCGAGATTCGCCCGATCATTGACCATTTAGAGGGCCGTGGCACAGCCATACCGCGTCATCTTTCGCGTTCGTTGACGTCATTCTTTCTCCGAGACAGCGTCCTGTACAAAAAGAGCGCTCGTTCGAACAGCCGTACATACCACTTGGTTGTTCCAAAAGACATGCGAGATGACGTCCTATTCGCTTGCCATGACGAACCCACATCTGGTCACCTAGGCTTCTCACGCACACTCGCCACAGTAAACGACACGTACTTTTGGCCCGGGCTTTCCGCAAGCGTCAAGCAGTACGTTAAAGGCTGCCCTGAGTGCCAGCGCCGAAAGACTCCATCGGTTAAGCCGGCTGGTTTACTTCAGCCGATTGAGGCACCTCATACACCCTTCGACCAAGTCGGAACGGGAATCCTCGGACCGTTTCCGCTGTCTGCTGACGGCAAGAAGTGGGTGATTGTCGCGACGGATTATTTAACGCGTTATGCCGAGACGCAAGCGATTCCACGGGCCACAGCTCCTGAGGTAGCGCAGTTCTTCATGCGTCACATCGTCCTACGTCACGGTGCTCCCTCTAATGTAATAACCGACAGAGGGTCAGCATTCATGGCGCAGCTTATGGACGAAGTTTATGGACGACGTCCACCCTTTTACCAGGCCCCTTTTTACCAGGCCCCTTTGTCATAGCAATATTTGTAAAATAATGGAAGGAGGCTGTGTATACTGTCCAGTCATTCTAGCTCTTCTTGCGAGACAGTATTGTCTCGACGTAAATATTGTCGCGCCTATGTTATTCACATTGCGAAGTACAACCGCCATATTCGACGCAATCATTTCGTGTGCACTCGCATAATTAGGGCCCACGCGTAATTTCTGCACTCCCAACTGTATATAAGGCTTACTCAAAAATATTACTTGCATACTGTCCCGGTGACATCCAGGGCCACGTGGCGAAGGCCAGTGCTGTCATTTTTCAGTATTCTGGGGCCGAATTCACAAAACTTCTCTTTCGTAAGTGCCTTTTGCCATTGGTCAGCGGGCTTCTGTAATGATATGTCCAGCATCAGGATTGGCTGAAATTTTCTCTTACGAACATTTTTCTCGTAAGTTGTTTTTGTGAATACGGGCCCTGTTCGGTAGTCCACGCTTCGCATTAGCCGGTCGCATTTTGGTTGTTTAGTAGGAACATGTTCACGAGACCTATACAACAAATTCAACATAGCGTTTGCCGATTAACTGAGAGCCGTGCCGCTATGAAGATTTCGACACGTGAATATTGTCACGTGGTAGTGACGCACGCAGCACTCGAGACGAAGTACGCAGAACTCAAAGTGATGTCAGACGAGCTGTTTATTGGGCGAACTTGTGCCCAGCAAAACAAAGCCAATCCCAATTCACAGCAGCAGCGGCGTGAACAGTCGTAGGTCGACGGAAAGACTGACAAACGGCGTAATGCGTCGGCTTGTATACCCGCACAGAACACGTTCTCGCATTATCTCTGGAATTCCAAAAGTTACTGAAATGTACGCGTCAAGGTTCAACAATGGTCGACACGGTTCTAGAAGAACCGTGTCGACCATTGTTGCAGAACCTAAACAAAAGATAAACGCGGCCTGCGTTGCGCGTACCAGAAAGTGATAACAGCGCTCGCTGCAAACAATCAAAACGTGCGCGCGTGCCACTAGGAAGTGATAACGGCTTTCCACTTAAACCAAAACAACCGCACGTGTCAATATGAGTCACCCTTGATACTGGAGGATGGAGACGCCGCTGACAGCACCAGCGACGACGATTCCGAGTCGCACGTCTAGATTTCTGCTGATGCTTGAATTTAGTCCACGAATGAATTTGCCTGTTAAAGTAGTACATCCTCTGGTGACTAAAAGCCACCTTCGTTTTTGTTATACATCTCATTTGATATATCTCAGCTCAGCCCGTATCAGGATTGTTTACACGATATTTCGGATGTGTTTGTGAAATTCCCATGTAATTTACGTACCTTCTTGAACGCCGAGATTCATGGCGTCTAGATTCATTTTTATTCATGGCGATTCATGGATTCATGAATCTATGCGCTAAGAAACACATTCACAAGGCAGGGTACAGGGAGAAGCGCAAACTCCCACTGTTTTCTTCATGGGCAGAGCCATTGAATAAATAGGAAATGTTACACCAAGACCACGTGTGCACGCGCCAAGAAAGAACACCAGAATTACACATGCGCGGCCAGAAAGCCCCCCTCTCCAGCATACATGCTGATTGAAGTATCACTAACACAATCGGCTCGCTTCTGCGATATAAGAAACGCTTCAAGGATCAACCGTGCATTCATATTTGCACTTCCACCTTTAATCTTAATCTCACTCAATCGAGGATCACACATGTAGATATTACAATGCTCAGCTAAATTAGTTTTTTCTCTTCCCTTTACATCTTGCAGATGCTCCCTCGCTCTATAATTAATGCAGCGTCCCGTTTGGCCTATGTAGACCCTTCCGCAGCTAAGTGCAATTTCGTATACCACTCCGACTGCGGAGTTGTATGAGAGTCCGGAGGGCCTCTCATGCTTTTTGTTGCAGGGTGCTGTTTCTTCCCACTAATGCGGGAACAAAGAACAGATAGCTTTCTTGGGGCCGAAAAAACAATCGGAACCCCATATTTCCGTGCGACCTTCTTGAGGGAGTGCGACACACGGTGCACATAAGGCAGAACCTCGGGCCGCGTCAAACGCTGCGCACTGCCGGCTGCTTTCCTTGCCCCCTTAAGCTTTTGCAACAGGGACTCAGCAACTGCGCCAACAACAGAGCGAGGGTACCCAGCCTCCGCAAGTCTGCCAATCTGCGCACAAAAGCTGTCATGCAACTTGTGATCACACGACTTTTTCAGAGAAGATGCAAGGCACATCGTCGCAATAGCACATTTCACCACTTTTGACTGGGCGGATTCGAACGGAAGCAAACGTTTCTTTTCTCTGGGCTGATACTGCCACCACACATGTGCCGCAGAGAACGTCAAATTAATATCTAAAAATTGCACCTGATTGTCAGGAGAAGTCTCATGCGCAAAGGATAATCCTCTACCATGCTTATTAAAAAATTTAAGATGTCATCTACCAAAAGCTCGTGCGTCAAGTCAGTGTTAAGTTTTAAAAGAATCAAAAATTCGTCCAGATATCTAAAAGCTTTAAGAATCACAGTCTTATCAAAAGCCTGGTCAAGTTCGCTGTCAATAAAAGCCAAGAAATATTACAAAGAACAGGTGCGACCGTCGAACCAATGCATATGCCCTTCTTTTGCAAATACAAGTCATTGTCATAAGAAATGAACGTGGACTGCAGATAAAATTCCAGCAAGGGCATAAAATTATCCACACTAATCAAAGCTTTGTTGACAGAATAAATTTCACCGTTCATCTAAATACAAGCCTTGAAGAAATCTTTGTGGGGCACTGAATAAAACAAATCCTCAACATCAACTGTCAAAACCGGTGCCAGTACCACTATTAACTTGCAGAAAGCTAATCACCCTCATAGGAATTTTGGACCATGAAGGGATCGTGGAAAACGAGTCCTTTCAAGTGGCTGAAAAGAAACTTGCTGACCTGCAGGTTCGAAGTTCTGGCTTCACAAACAATGGTGCGAAGGGGCTTGTCGACCTTGTGCGTCTTGGCTGTAAAAATTCACAGCGTATCCACGGAGTGAATGATGATGAGTGGGCGAAGCTCCGGATGTTCATCGTATATCGTGCCGTGTTCCGGATTAATTTAGTTAACGCGCACGCTACGAATCCTTATGGTTCAACTACGCACTAGTGAAATATCCCACCGGCGCTTCACTGCAAGTCAAGAGCCAGTCTCAAGAGCGGTCTCCTCGGCTCTGGTCCAGTGTATGGTGCTGTAGAGCTCGCCGATCCCTGTCCGACTGCGCCAGTTATGTTTTTCTTGTTCGTTTTCTCCTTGATGTGGACTGTAGTCCCGTCAAGAAGATGATCGACGTCGATGAAGCAGGAGGCAGGTTGGAGGTAATGAACTTGAAGGTATATTGTAGCAAAATATTTACTGTCATATGTACATCTTGTCGGAGCACACTGATGATAACATAGACATCAACAGCGTCTTACTCTTCTACTTAACTTTTCTTAAGTTAGAGCCTAGAACACTGTTACTACATACAACGAACTTAGTCTCACTGTTCGACCACCGAGTGGTTACGGCCCAGACAGAAGTTGCATCGTACGGAGTCTTACTGATCGATCAGTTAAGTGATTACAGCCTAGACTGAAGGGAAACGAATCCCGTCCAGTCTTTAGTACCTTGCGGTAACAAAGAAAAAGGGGAGGTGGCCACTGCTGGTCCGCCTCAACCTTCTGTCATCCAATCTGTTTATCCTCAGATTAAGCCACTCCCTAGTGGGCTGTCCCTAATCTTGACAGCAGCGTCTTTGCAGTTTAAACAGGCATTTTGGCATTCTTTCCCATCATGGCTCTCCCTCTCCTTATCCCACGCTCTCAGATATTCTCACAGTCGAAATATCGGTATCGTAGCAGCCCTGCGGCATTCGCGCCATCTCCCAGGCTCATCCAGTCGAACCCTGTCGTAAAGTGGGTTCCGGGGAACACTGCGTGTCTTCGACTTTCCCGCAGCTCGGATTGTGCATTGCTGCGACTCAACCCTTCGTTCCAGTCGGCGCGCCGAAAGCGCATGCCGGTCGTTAAAGAATTGGTTGGGCCAAGCGCATTGTCGCTTCGAGCGACGGCGCACTTCTCATGCATTATCCTCCTACGCGTCCGAGCTGCCCTTCCCCGAAACGGCCACTGAGCAGACAAGGACGGTCGCGCAGCCGCAACCCCCCGGAGCGACCGCGGGGAGCATGACATGTTTGCACGCCTCATCTTCCTTCGCGTTGGCCGATCTTCCTCCAGCCGGGTTCAGCGAAAGGGAAGGGTCTCGTACCAGGAACCTCTGGGGGCCAGCGTGGGAGACCAGCCGCTCAATGGGAGCCGTTTGCTTTCCATTGATAATTGCTGTCGAAGACCATGCAGAGAGAGAGCCGAGAAAGAAGCTTTGTATAGCGTACGGTGCTACGCCGTCCCTTCTGTACGATCGCCTTATGAGCGGCAACATAACAGGGGGCTTTGTTGTATACCTCGCCGCAGATTAAGTAATCACCCCTAGGAAAGTTGTTCTGGTTTGTGTGACTCTCATGTTTTTTTTTGGTCTTGCGTGAAACTTATCTTTTTCCTTTGCTCTTTAACGGTCATTTCATGTCCCTGGTTTTGGGTTCTTTAGAAATCGTCGGTTTCTCCCCACATGCCCTCTGTTGCGGATTCTGCGTGCAGAAACATATCACCATATCCTAACACTCACTTATATTGGTTTACTTGAGGAAGTGTTTAATTTCTGCACTTCAGCTGTTTCGTGCAATCATTTGAGAAATCTTCCTAGCTTCACCTGCTCCACCATTTGGTAAAGAAGTAAACCATAATGTGTCGCATAATTTTAGGATTATGTTTTCCTGCGCCTCTTCTTTCTGCTTATGGTGCTTATGCATTTAGTTTTCTCGAGGCTTGTCGTATACAGTGGATTGCAAACTGAGAGCGAATATTTATTTGTTGATCTTATCAGAACTTCCTTTTCAATTCGTTCTCATGTCTCTGTAAACTCACAAATAATAAAACGTCACAAAGAAGAAATTTTGCTTATTTGTATGTGTGTATGTGTTCGAAAAATACGTTCCGGCGCTAACATATGAGTGCATTCACCATTTATGTCTGTTTTATTCTATTGTCGTTACCACGAAGTGTGAACATAACAAAGTTCCTTTTCCAAGCTGTCAATACATACATGCATGCTAAATACACAATAAAGCTGTTCTTACTCCCACAAGTTACTGCACTCTTAGTCAAGTCCCGTATAACGTCCTGAACATAAACGGCACATTTCCACTCAGTCGCAATGTGCCGCATATAGGAGGGCTTTCTAACTCCGCTAAGCGTGACAAATCATGAGGCGGCAGGCTGGGGCCCCATGTATGCGGCTCCGAGCGCACGCAACGTTTGTATGCGGCTGCTCTTCGTTTTGGCGCGAAAAAAGGTGCCGGTGCCTCTGCGACGTCGGCGAAGTCTCTCCACGCGAGGAGGAGGCCTTCAACATTGAGCGCATTCCCTCCCTCATCAGACCTTCCCTCTAGTCGCCTTTCCCTCACCCGCGAAACGAACGACGGGAACGACAGCCGGCGGTTTCTGCCGCCTCCGCACTTCGTCCGGTGTTTTGTTCCAACGTTGGGTGTTGTTGCGCCATTTTCTGAAAGTTCGCGGTTTTTGTTGGTTTGTTGACATGCTTCACCGCCTCATGCATTGACGCCGTGCCGCTGAAGTGGCGTGAAATTCTTGTGCGACTTAGTCAACTTAGTGTTTTGCGTCAAGATGTACTACGCAGTACAGACATGAAAGGCGCTGCGACGGGAGCCTGCAACCAAGAGAACCAGTGACACCGCGGCGGATACGTGATACCATGCAGTGATACCGCCTTATCGGCTACAGACAGCCGTGAGCCGGGCGTGCATGCTGAGAAACGCCTGGCTTGAGGTGTCGTTGTGCGCAACATTAAGCAACATGCTTCGGCCGCAGCACCGTGAATCACGTCTCACTGGGTAAGTTTCGATTCTTATAAAACAGGGTCGGTGAAAGTGTGCGTCTTTTTCTGCTCCGACATGGTCATGAAATTAGCGCGTTCCTGGCCAACCTCGCGTCATATAAATGTTGCTCTTGAGTTCAGAAGCCGCGGGGAAAGCATTAACACGGTGGCTCTCGTTTAATGCATGCATTCAGAGACCGTTTTTTTTGCGGCAGTCACTCCAGCCAAGTTAATGTAGTTTATTAAGATTAATAGAAGACGTGAAGGTCAGTGACGCTTTGTAAAAGGCGTCGTTTAGGCCGGCAATTTTATTTGGACAAAAGTCAAATCTGTTGTTATTGTTTATGAGTTCGCGACTCGGGAACGTCACTAAACATTCCTTACATCTAATCATACAGTACTTCTAAATACGAAAATATATTTATCCTTCTACAAAGCGGCTTTAATTACAGTGAGAAAGACAGTGCAAAATTAACGCATGGTGACACCACCTTGCATTTGCAACACAAGGAGTACTTGAAAAGATGCGACATACGTCTAGCCTTAAGTAGACCGCCCATTGTATAACATCTGTGCACACGAAATAATTCATTTTGAGTTGCTGAAGTGAACTGATGCCATCCGTATTAATATATGGCGACCACTCAGCGTTCCTTTAGATGTGAAATCCTTTTAATTTAAACATTCCTTACGCACGGTGTTTTTTTTTCTTGGTTCTGCAAGCAGTGTATCTTGAAGCCTAATGCCTGTCATTCTCACGCAGGACAACCAAAGGCATTTACGACAACCCACCAAATCGAGCAGAAGCACCTGCACATCTCACTGGAGGTGAGAGTCTTGTCAGGTGACAAAAGGATATTTAGTTTGTGTTGCATATAAAAAAATTGTTCATCGCGTCCTACAAACTATACTTCAGAAGGTAAATTGCTTCTTTTCAGGGGACCGCAAATAACTTTTGTAGCATTCACTCCATGCCAATGTACAGGGCCGAGCCCACTGTCAGAATCCACAGGTATCTAACAGACGGAGTAGGTCAAGCATTTATCACCTAATTGCTGCTAAGAATCCTGTTCGGATACTCTTGTCTTGCTTCCCCCTGCAAAGTGCAACTCCTAGAGTAAACAGTATAAGTCATAGATTCTCATTTTTGGGCAGGTGTATATTGTATAGCTACATCAAATAATATATAATTGCACACACACCTGTACAAACTGCCAGACAAACTACTTGAGACTGGGTGCATCTGATTGGGGTTGTGTTCAAAGTGAATGTGAATGCACAAATAAACTATCTTGAATGTCGCACAGCACATTTACTCGTTTATGAAGCAACATTAATGCTAAGTTTATGTTGAGTAATTCCGTTTAGAAGGTGGAATAAATCAGCTTTATATTCAAGTACGCATTTATGTGAAGTCTTTCACAGTTAGCTGTCTCATTAAATGAAAAATTTGTTAATGATAGCTGCATTGAATCACGAGCATAAATGACCGTTATTATGCTGTCTGCCTTGTTTTCTGCCACATTTGCACCCTCTGAGAGCTGGCATTTTTACTGCCTGGTTCTCTTCACTGTGCCCTTGCCAGTGCACCTTACACCATCTTTCATTAGGTGTACCCACCAATTGCCTCATTATTTCAGCGTTTAAAGTGGCTGTTGACTGACTAGTAAGTCTTAGGTTATGTCTCAAGGATTTTTGTGTACATAAGTCAGCTAACCAGCCTATAGTGCAGGATGTCCTGCATGGGTGGACAACATTTAAGTTTGGCGTGCGTGCACGTAGTAGTGTGCATGCTGTTGAGTGTGGTACAGATGGAGTGCTGGTGTCCCATTCATGACATCCCTTCATTTTCAGGCATTGCATGGGTGAGGCAATTTTAATTCTGTACATTGGTATGCATCTGTTCAGTGGAGCAGAGGTCCATGAATGTCAGCATGGACTATAGTGTGTAACATATTGTTTTTCAACGTGTCATAGTGGTAGCTTACACACTGGCTGGCAGTATGGTGTGATGGATTATTGTCACGCATCAATGGAGCATTTCATTTGTATAGTTCAGCAAATTACGTGCTGAATTCACCTAGCTGAACACATCAGTTTTGGTGGACAAGATGTGAAATGTTGATGAGTTTCGTAATTCTTGGCAGCCCATAATGTTGAACTCTTTTTATTGTTTCTGCAGAGTTCACCTGTTCGAGACGACGACGGATAAAGGAACAACAGTAATGGCACAGCTGATGTTCAGGACAATGACTTATGAAGCCATGGATCACCTATGCCAAGCATGGGAAATGATCAATGAAATATGCAACCACCCGATAAAGGTCTTCACTGATAACTTCATTGATTGACCTAACGCTAGAACTTTGGAGTGCCATTTTGTTTTAACCCACACAAGTGTTTTATTCTGTGCTCTATCTCTAGTACAAAAGCACTGCTACCCTACCTATCAGTATTTCTAACCTGTTTTGTTCCTACCATAAAATCTTGAGAAAGCGCATTGCTCCCTTTTCGAGAGATTCAAAATTGATCCTATTCTGCGAGCAAGCGCTTCAACCCCTTTCTAAGCCCTGTTTACCACCGATCGCATGAACTTTTCAAGAAATTCCACAATAAATTATAAGAAAAAGAAATTTGTTAACTGCATTTTTCCCAATGCCTGACAATACCAGCACCACAGCTTCATACTCATGTGCATAGCCATCCATGACTATAGATCGGAGGTGATAGCCTTTATGAGTTGCCATTTTCATAGGACTAGAGTGAGCTAGATTAGTTCCAGGTTGCTCTAATGAAATGGATGGATGTGAGCCGCATCAGTTGCAAGTGTCACTTTAATGTTCGGGGCTGCTCGAACACACAGGCCTGCAACTCGTGCGTCTGGTTTAAGGAGTCGTTTGGCAGCTTCAAGAACAATGGCATCAAATAAAAGCATTAAATGCATCTATTCTACAGATATTCATGAAATGACCTATTTTTTGTTCTTTACCTCTGGCACCTGCCGTCATTCTGAATTTTGGCTCATGACCGAATAAGGCGCCCTCCCCATAAATTTATCGTATTATCTCTTGCAAGGGGAGGGGACCACTTGCTCAGGATTTTATGGTAGTCTGTTCGGGCAGTGCCGCTGTCACACTTGTGCCATGTATTTAAAGATTCGAACCACATTTGACATTGTCCGCGGCTCTTGAATGTCTTTGCTGTCAGTGCTGTGTTGTTTCGTAAAGCCAGACTGTGAAGCAAATTTACACTCACATTGCCAACCTGATCAAATTGCCAAATGAGTAAGAATTGGGTGGGGGGGCGGGGGGGGGGGGTACACATGCCTTCAAAGTGGAGTGGGACATAGAAGGTAGACTGATTTGAAGGGACATTGCGGGGGAAGTCTCGTAACGTATATTCTGACCTCACCTGAAAATACCTTCCACTCGTCTGCCGCAGTTTGTAGATAGCACTTATAAGGGTATGTGTTGCTACATCCGGCACTGTGGAACTTTCAGTTTGTATAGTACTTTTCATCCATTCAAGCGCACTGACATTAACCTTGCTGTATTCTTGACTTCTCATTGTGTCGAGGAGGAATGGCCTCAACATGTCAGGAACAACATGTGCCTTGCCTATGCAACGTTTAGCTGTGATGTGTAAATGCTTTACATTGTATCAGGATCTGCATTTGTCATGGCTCCTTATCAAGAGGTTTGTTGATGAAGGACTGCCGTTGATTGTGGTCCATTAGTGCATTTGTGTTTTGACCAAATGCATACTAGTGAAACTCCTGAAGTGCAAATACAATTTCCAACATTTCCTACTCAACGCACATATCTGGCTTCTGTTGGTGCAAGCGCTGGGCTGGCGTAGTGGGCAGGGAATGTTCTTGTAGAATTGCTGCTTGTAGGCACTTCCCACTTGCATCGCACTGGACTGAGAACTTTGTTTTAATCAGGAAGAAGGCCAGGACCAGTGTTGCTTGATACATTCAAAAACACCTGCTTTTTCTTTTCTCTTTACCGCGTCCTCTTACTATTCTTCTTACTCAGTATTCTAACTGCCTTCATTACTGCTGACATGATTGATGAAAATTTAGTGCTGTAACTTATCGTGCCAAATTGGGGGAGTGCGTTACATGTAATGCACTCCCTTACCAGAGGAGGATTGGCCACCCTCATGCAGTAACAGCCACCACCTCCCTTAGGTATGCCAATAACAGTGTGTACTGTGCAAAATAAGAGTGCTTTCATCATTGTTGGACTAGCTGCAAAAGATTATTGATAAGCAGAATAACATTCCATCAACATTCTTTGTTCTCATGGACTTCTTTGGTGTCTTATTGTTTCTCTTAACTAAAGAGTGCAATTGTTTTTATTCCTGACTAGCAAGGTTTTTGACAACCTCCCAAGCTTTCAAGTATGTTTTTTTTTTTACCTTTACCACGTATTTGACAGTGTTGTTTCCCTACAACGTGGGCACACACAGGCACACCTTTTGGCTGAGTTTTTTCCTTAGCATATATAACATTGGCAATCCATTTTCTGATTGTGCATGTGTTTAGGAAAAGTTCTATTATTATGAGAATATTTTTGCCTTGGATATCTTTTATTGTGCATGTAGGGACTGTTATGGATAAAGTAGGCATATGATGGCAGCTCAAAACAGTGCCGTAGAAACACGGACAATAGGAATATTCAACGGGAACAACATCATTACTGTGTTGTTTATTTATTCATACTTTTCCATGCATTTCTGTCGCACTGTTTCGAGTTTTCATCGTCTACCGTATGAACTCCCAAACGGTAGCTCTTATGGAGTAAGCATACAGCTGGACATGCACTTCATGCCCGGGTGATGTAGCTTATTTGAACATTTCATGTGAGCCGTAAAAAAAAATGTAGCCCCCTCATTGTGAAGGCCTGATGAAGCACATTCCGCTTCATTATGGATTAATTCTGGTCAAATATCAGTGACACTCCTGAGGCATAACAAAACAGCGGGTCTCCTCCCATTATTTTTTATCCCTTGCTTTTATTTTTCCCTTTTAATTATTTATCTCTTGTTTTTTAGCTCGCATGTTGTCAAGAGGGCAGGATTCACTTGCACATTTAAAAATACAGTATTGATCATTTGTACATTTGGAAATGCAGTATTGGTTATAGGTTGTGTGTTCTTTTATTTGTGAGTGAAAATAAAATCTTTAAAACTGGAAAAGTGTATGCTGAATGTTTGTGCAAGCTTACTCACCACAAAAACAGAGGTAAGTCATGTGCTGTGTGAAAAGGCAAGCTAAGCAAAAGTTTTATAGCCTTTTCAGTGCAATGATTTTTAAGTATAGCTAGTCATGACACCTGCAAGAATTCGTCCATTCTTAAGAAGAGTTGACATCAGCTGCTGTACTAGTAAAATCTGACATTGCATGAGAGTTGATATTTAAACAAGGATGCACTTAAAGCTGCATGTTGAGGATAAGGAAGGCCCACTGGGACGCATTGTGAAGCTAAACTTTCAAGCACCTTCCATGTGTGGGAAGCGTGTTTTTAATTGGCGGCTTTTTGCACATTATGACATTGAGTATAAGGAAGGTTCTGCCGAAGTACCTGTATAGTGTGTATTGATATGTCGCGTCTCGTGATCCGAATCTAGCAGGCGGCTTACGATTGCACATTGTTAGGACCCACGATTTTTTCCTTGAAACCAACATCGCTGCGTGAGTTGTCTATTTCAGCGTTTAGTGTACTTAATAAACTGTCGCTAGGCCGAAAGCATGATCAACTGGATGTTTCGGTCACACCTGGTAATCGTCGTAGCCAAACTGAGAATCGTTTTCACCATCGACAACGCGCGGAATATGAGAACCTTCGACCGTCCGTTCTCCCCAACACGGGGCCTCCGCCGGATCGCTCATCTCCGTTGCCAGGATTTGTCGCTTAATCACCGGAGTGTGCAATTCTCTCTGTGCGAATAGTTTTTTTTTCTTTTTTTTTAATTGTGTACCTTCCTCGCGCGCCTCGGTGGAAGCTGGCGCGCCGCTGTACATGCCTGTGCTGCGTGAACGTGAGATTCCTTGAGCGGAAACGTTCAAGTGAAACAGGGCATCGAATTCTGATAATACAAGACGCGCTCGCCGCATCGATGCGATGTTGATGAAGAACTCGGAAGACGTAAGAACTTCGCAGCTAGACGAGAGGCGATATTGGAGCCGTCAGGTTTACCAGTTACGAGTCTTACGATCCTTTCGAAAAACATTTGCAAAAGTAGTCATTTGGAGGCTGCAGTAGCTCATGAGCTCACGATCGGGCAGCTGCAGTATGATTCCGGTTCTCGGAAATGCGCTCGAAAACTGATCGTGGCCACTTTGCGTTGCGAACGCCGTAAAGAACCCGTGATAACGGTGTGTATTTCGCTTGACAAAGCCCGGATTTACATATAGTCAAACCGTATGGTGTCATTCACACAGCTGACACAGTACCATTTATACAAACTGCATTGGCATTTGAGCAATTAAGGCAGCACGCGAGATAGCTCTGACTGTCTATGATGATCGATAAGGACGCGTCTGCGCATCTCATATCCATATTCTGGCGAATGGTGATAGCATATGATCAAATATAGACAAGCTAGTTCCTAATTATTTCGATGTGCATATATATAGCCACGCAAATGCTACACAGGCAGGTAAGGTGTTGTGGCGTAATGGTTAGAGTGTCTGCTTCTCACGCGGCCGACCCTGGTTCGAATCCTCGCTGTTACGTGTTTGTGTGCATATATGGTTGCTTGTGCAGTGTGTGTCGTTGATTTGGTTAAGATCATGTGTGATGGTGGCTCAAGGTGTGAAAAAAGAAAGTATTTGCGTGAAAAAATCAGCCGCGTGACGAAAGATTTTTTTTATTTTAAAATATCCAGAAGTACCGCTTATACTTGGAGCCGCATAATTTTGGGCCGCATGGTAAGCCGGACAAATTTGACTTAAAATACCGCTTAATCAAATCTACGGTATGCGTTATTTTAAGCGGTACCTTTAAGCGGCCTTCTGACAACAAGATGGCCGCGCATATAGGAAGGCCGCATAGGCATGGGCCACAAAAAATTGGGCCGCATAGAAAAGAGCCGTTTAAATGAGCCGTTTAAGTGAGCCGTTTAGAGAGCCATTTATAAGCGTCGAAATTTTGACTTACTTTCCGCCTCATATGCGTTGTTTTAAGCGGGCATTTGCTAAGAGTGTGGATATTCTTGCTTTTTGCCTCGGCAAAACAAATTTAAGTTCGTGCATTACAACGGTGGGAACAATATTGGATCAGCAAATAAAGAAGGCTGGCAAGCAATACTGACTCGTCCAACGAGGAATGATGGCAAAAAATGATGGAACAGCCATCAATAAAGGCTGGGAAAAGCGATTCGAGCTGCTATTGTTTATACAAGCTTACCAATACCGAAAATACAAACGATGGGCAATGTTGTCTAAAGCGAATTTTTTCCAATTTTTGCAACGTTAGACGATTGGTAGCCAACATTGGACTAACACCACATTTAGTGCTGTTTTTATTAGGGAACCACACGATGCCTTGCCCGACCCCCATTTTTTGCCATCCGCTAATGCAAAATGTCACGTTTGATGCCGCCGCTGTCGTCAAGGTCGTCGAATCGCTTAATAAATCGTCACCCATGGGTGTAGTCGGTATTAACGCGAAATTGCTAAAAATACTAAACACGTGAGTAGCCTGTTTTTGTCACTGATATTCCAGGGATCACTTACGTGCGGTTCTGTTCCACGTGACTGGCGGGTGGGCAATGTCATTCCAGTCTTCAAGAAAGGAAACCGATCATCGCCGAGTAACTGCCGTCCTATTTCCATAACTAGCGTTGCTTGTAGATTAATGGAGCATGTTCTGTACTCGCATATTGCTAAGTTTTTAACATCCACAAATTCTTTCCATCCCGATCAGCATGGCCTGCGTGAAATTCATTCTTGTGAAACACAACTTGCTCTCTTTTTGCATGACACATGATAGTCTAGATAATAATATACCGATCGACACAATATTTTAGATTTTGAGAGCCTTTTACAAGGTGCCCCACCGTCGTCTCTTACTAAAATTATAACGTCTTAACATTCATCCGTGTGTTGGGAGCTGGATTAGGGGATTTTTAACAAATCGTTTGCAGTTGGTGAATGCTTACTCTCACTCTTCATCCCCGACACCCGTCCTTTCAGGTGTACCGCAAGGCACCATTCTTGGCCCCCTCCTGTTTTTAATATGCATAAATGACCTACCTTCAAACATTTCTTCTCATATCCGATTATTTGCAGACGACTGTGTTATTTATCGTGTAATTACTAGCCCATCTGACCATCTAGCACTACAAAGCGACATCACGCGTATCCAGAACTGATGCAACGCTTGGCTCATGTCATTGAATGTATCCAAAACTGTCCTGGTGTCTGTTCACCGTCGTCGCAATCACGTTACATAGGCTTATAGTATCGGTGACATGCCTATACTACTCACCGACTCATTCAAATATCTTGGCATACATATCTCGCGAGACTCAACTTGGACATCACCAGTATAACAGTGTAACAAATTCCTGCCAATCGCATTCTAGGGTACATCCACTGTAACCTCTTCCTCGCTCCACCCTCTGTTAAGCAGCTGGCCTACCAAACCCTTGTACGTCCGAAGCTGGAGTACGTCAGCGCTATCTTTGACTCCCACCACAGCATCCTTTGAAAGGCTCTTGAGTTCAGAACCATGCGACTCGATTTATCTTGTCTAATTATTCGTATAACAGAAGCGTCTCAGACTTAAAGGCAGATTAAATTACCAATTCTTGCTTCACGTCGTAAAATAGCCCGCCTCAATCTTTTTCACAAATCTTTTCATTCATTGCCTTCCGATAATCCATAAATAAGAACAGCCCATAGTATCGCCCGCAACAGTCACCCTAACGCTGTATATCCTCCTCAAGCCCATACTGTTGCCTTTCTGCATCTTTCTTTTTACGTACAGCCCAAGACTGGAATTACTTGCCCACCGAAGTTGCCACTGTCATGAGTCCAACAGTATTCAAGCGGCTCATCGAATCCATGTCATCATAAGTCCTTGTATGCCTTTTTCTTTACTTTGTTTTTTTGTCTCCTCCCTCATGTAACACCGCATCTTGAGACCTTTGAGGAAATGAAATGAATGAATGAATGAATCTAGTTTTAGGTGTAGCACGGGCCTCAAAACCCAATGTAGTTCGGCCGACTCTGCTGCCACCGGGTGGAAAAAGAGGATAGCCTATTCCGACCGGGTCGTAATAGAGAAACACTATTTTCACCCAACTTGGCTTGGCTTAGTTGCGGATTGCGGCTTTTTCATGAAATTTTAGAAAGGCGAGCCAGGCAACCTACGACGCTTTTGCTTGTGTTTTTTTTTAACGAAGACGTCGTCGGACTTCGTTTTGCGTGGTTTTGCATGTGTACTGTCATGTACTGCTTGTGTGTGATCGCCTCTACAAATTTTTGACGTTTCTTGGGATGGAGCAGCTTTGTGGTGGTTGCGTTCTGGCCGCTCACTGCGCTCGTCTGCAGCTGTGCCGATGTGGTTGGTTGAGTAGGGAATCGTTGAACGGTGTTTGGAGCCGCTACTGGAGCTACTGAACTTCGCCTGGAGTTGCGCGCTCACTAGGTTCTCATCAACGTGTTTTGGCGTTCTTTGTGACCCTGATCTTTGTGTGCGGTGGTGGCTCTTTGATAATGCGCTCGTATTTATCTGTGTGCGTTTCAATGAGTTTTTGCACGTATTCGTTGAAGAGTCGTCAGCGAGGCTACTCTTCGTGCTCGATGCAGGCGTCACACGATGTAATTTCGATCGCGATCGAGCCCGTGTGCCCGTGTTTCTTGATCGTGGTGGGCTTATTCGCGCAAATTGCAGAATAGAGGCAATCGCGTCTCACAAGTCAGATCGAAAGTGCCCATGTCTCACTGTGCATTCAAGCCTAACAAAGCTTCAAGATCGCAAGTTCTACATGAAAGGTCGTTTCACTTCATCCCTGACACGTAGTACGTAGGCGTGTGTGGCTTGCACTCTACAGGTTCTCCTGCCCACGCGTGGCATTTTACAGCGTAAGCTCTTACGGGCTCGGTGCAGTGGCAGATATTGGTGGCGTTGGTATCCTCCGGTGTCCGTAACTGCTATCAGCTTCAATGAAGAAAAAAAAATAAATAAGAGCTTTGTATCTTTGCGGATTTAAACTCGCCACTTGGTTGGGCGACTTGCATTCTCGTCCAACCGCTCGACATGGTAAGAGGAGCAGTGGCACCCATCCCTGACTCTCACCACATGGCTTGGCTACTGAGAATGTAAGAGTGGAGTCTTTGTACGTGATATGTTGCCAGCCAACATCTGTGGTTATATCTACGAGGATGCGGGAAAAGATGACAATGAAAAAGGAGGAAGCAGAAAAAGCAGACGATGGAAGAGGAAGAAGAGTGTGGGAGAAGCAAGAATAGAATAAAGCTGAAAGAGAAGATTGAGACAGCATACAGCAAACGCTAGCTTATGCTGTTACTGTGCTGCATCCTCTGCGCAGGAGCTCCGTGTTCTGGCATGAAATTGTTCATGTCTACAGAGCTTAGTACCGCGGTTGCACAGTCACTTTCTCTCTCTGTTTGCTTGATATGGGTCTAACTTCTTTGATACGAATGTCCCCTCTACACAAGTTGCAGTGCACAAGTTGCACTGCCAAGAAATTTATTCCCAATGAGGCCTGATTTTAATGAGCAATGACCACAGAGGGGAGGTCGTGAACAGAGAGCTTAAAGAAAAGAAAGGGAAGAAAGGCTACTTTTGTTGGAAAGTCTATTCTCCTTGTGTAGCTCGTTAGTGAATTTCCAAGCAAAGCCTGTGTGTGCTTCAATATCTTCAGCATAATACTGGCAGCCTGTCTTCACCTCCTTTCTGTGGCAAGAGCACCTCCTGCCATCTTTTATTGAGCTTGAAAAAGCTAGTGCACTCCCACACAGTTTACACCATCCTACAGCAGCAAGCAAACTCATTTCAGGACGTGTCCCCCTTCCATTGCTAGCATTAATTTGTGACCACGTCACGTGGGACCACCCTGCAGTACGTGACATGCATTTGACAGTGCATGCTCGCAGATAGCCTGTTCTTGCTATAAATCCATACCAGTTCATCACTACTGAGCAGAAAATCTTAAACGAGTAACACAGCTTGGTGTGACTGATAGTGTTTCTTCCTTACATACTCCTAAATATCAGAATAGGTGACACTGTTTTGGACTTTCTGTTTTCTTAAATGAACATATAGGTGCATGTGTTTGGGAGGGTTACCACTTGTGATGGAAGGGCAGTTCTACTCTGGACCTGGTTTGGCGGCCACATTAGAAGAAAAGGAGGGGATGGGTGTCAGCCCGCGTGTCATCAGGAAATTACAGGAAAACATTAAGAGAAGGTGTGGCTCTTTGGTAGAACACCTGCCTGCTATGCAGGTGGTGTGCGTTTGATTCCCACTTAAACCCAGCTAGTGTTCTTGCAATGTAAGCATGAAGGAATCATAAAATATGTTGCAGCTAAAGTGTTTTGGTCTGGTTGCATGAAATGTTAACTAGGTACGAGAATTGTTTGAGTTTAATCAGGGGGCACAACGAGGCTTTGTTTCAGTACCCCTGTGGTGCATAGCTGATATGCCGAGTTTTCAGGTCACGGCAAAGCAGAACGAGCTATCACAGCTTCGCTATTAATAAAAGCTGCCCAATTATGGTAGTGGAATGCAGGTGACAGTAGACAATAAGTGGAGCATAACACGTGAAGAGGGCACACCTTGTCAGCACCACCCTCACTTTTTAGATCACAGCGAAACGCCATGCTACTCCCATGCACTTTCCCAACTGCCTTAGTCTAGTAACATTGACTCCACCCACCACTGCCCAGCATATTCCTGTCAAGATAACAGCTTCATACTGCCATGTGATGAGGATAGGAAGCCGAGCTATATCTCAGTGGTACATAAAGGATAAAAATATAAACAAAACCAGATCGCTGATATCTGCATATACAGCTCTCTTGGCACAAACAGAAGTGCATTTTGGAATTGCATTTGATTTCGCACTTCACATGTTGGCCTCCTGATAAGTAACTGAAGAATTTCAGAGTTGTCGGCTTTGTCCGTTTCAACTTGGTGCTCTCTCTGCTTTCCATGAGAGTACTGGACGTATGAATGCAATAGCTCCTGAAAACTACCTAAAATCTGGATTGTGGCATGCATCGAAGCGTTGGTGATAAACGTGGTTTAATTTTATTGTGCTTCACATTGTTCTAGGTTGGAGCAGAAGGTGCAATGTCATTTCGAAAATGGCACGTGCATTGTATGTTGTCCCAGATTGATGTACAGTTGAACCCCGCTAGAAGAGGCAGGGATGTAATGGACAAACGGGTACAACAGGCACCATCCACCCTCTTGGTTGGCCACCCTATCTCTCACATTAATTTGACCTCTTTTGTTAGAGACGCCGGATATATAAGACAATCGATTGTAAAGGACACGCTATTACTGAATTTCTGTCAATAACATCGCTTGTAAGAGATATTCTAACCTAAATGCAGTGCCATTGACCGCTAATTCAATTTGCGTCCATCTTGGGAAAGAAAAGGAAACAACAGGCATTCGCATTCCCAGTTTATTATAACCTCATCAAACGTGTAGTAGGTCCGTCAGCTATAAAACAATGATAATAAAGGCCCCAAGACTGATATGCATCGCCGATGAGCACTTCAAGCTTACCGCCAAGGGAACGAGAACGACCGCGCGTGTACTTCATAGGCACCTGAAGGAGCCAAGAATACCACGAGCGCTTGGTGTGAACTCGTCGCACAAAGCTTCCAATAAAAACGCATGACATGCTTTGTATCCACAAGCCAAAAAAATAAGCCAAGTGCACAGCGAATGCTCTCTTAAAGGGACCCTGAAATGGTTTTGACGATTTTGTGCAAACATGGTGATCCGGTAGAGCGGGTCATTAGGACTATTACAGGACAGATTTCAGCGCTGTGCGTAAAGTGTGGAATTTATAATAAGGTTTTGAACACGCGTATCGCAAAAGGTCGCAGCGGCTCGCCAAAATGCGTTTTCAAATGCCCCCGCCAATCGAACTACGAATGGGAGGTCGCTGAATGGCCCCGAACCAGTCACACTTTCAAAACCTAGCTGCGAACAACGTGCTTCTACAACGTACTCCTTCGTTTCAGTCAACGGTATCGTCGCGGCATATGGCGGCGTACACACGAGTCCCCGGCGCTCTATTACAGAGGCTAGCACTGCCGAGGCGGGCGACCTCAGTGAGGATATCGGGGCGCTATGTCGCTACGGAAGACTCGGCAGAGCAGCTGACGCGGGAGGCGCTGTCGTCGCTAGCGCGCACTCCGCAGCAGATCGAGTTGAGGAGGAACAGCAGTGGTAAGGTGGGAGGCAACAGAAATAAGCCCATAGCTGCCTTAGCGCATGGTCCTTCGCTTTATTTATGGTGTGAATTATTTCACAATTATGTTGCCTAATCAGTGACGCAATGTCAAAAAAACGTTTCAGGGACCCTTTAAGCGTGATGTGAACGTAGCAATCAGCCCTACGCTCTTTGTCAAGCCAACGCCTCCTCTAGAAAGATGCCTGCAGCGTGAGCCGAAAACCTCCTGCCCGACCCTCTCCCTCCTTCTGAGGGTGGCAGCTGGCGATCCTTGCGGTTGCTGCTTGCAACACACATATGCGCATGCACACACCACCACCTGACGCCCTGCCACCCCAGCCCCATTGAAAACAATAGGCTGGGACGTGGCGATGCCGCATATGAAATGAAAACGTTGTGCACAGCTTATAAGAGACCTCTCATATAAGAGACACAAACTGCTTTCCTGTACGTGTCTCTTATAGCGGGGTTCAACTGTATTGCCGTCCTTCCGCTACTGAGGGTTCCTGGTGTATTTAAGGACACTTGACTGAACGAATTGGCACTTTCAATTATTTCTCAAAGCCCAGCTGTTGTTAACCGGGTAATCAGGTACGACCGTTTCCAAAACCACCTGTACTTTTTTTTAACACTGATGTACCCACTTCCTACTTCTTGTCTGCTATATTCCTATTTCTTAAAGCCTTTCATGTTGAAGTACCTTGTACAGCATTAGATTATTGGTACAGTATAGATGTAAGGAAAGGATGCATGGCATGCCTGAAGACCAGCTACAAAGCGGACTGTCACCAGCCCGTCTTCAATGTTCGTTATTCTGTTATTGCTTTACCATGTTGTAAAAATCAATAGTGCATCTATGCTCTTCCTCTCTTGCTGAAACAGTTTGTGGAACAATAACTCTTGTAATTCATTCACTGAAGAAAACCTGCTTTTCTTCATATATATTGTGAATGAATTACACAATAACTGTCAGCCTCGAACTGCAATGCAATGTTCTTGCCTTCTCTGAAAATAAAGCAGTGTTTATGCCTTGTTTTTCTCTGTGTCTTTATGAGGCCTGGGGTGCAAGTGTACTTGTACTGTTCCAGCCATGTTGTGCAAAATACTGGAAAGAAGCACAAACCTCCTTCAGTACAGTAAAAGGCTTAATAAAGAAATTGCTCCTGTGAAGGTCAATTTTCTAGCAACCAATGGGCAGGGCTTTGTTTTTCCACCTTGAACATAAGGACAGTCGCCTCAGCAGAGAAAGATACAAGTGTGGACCTGTAAGAGAAGGTATCTTGCATATCTGCTTTCTCTAAAGTATAACTATTTCACTTGTTATAATTAACTTCCCATGTAATATCTGGGTATGTGCTTATGCTGAGGACACCTATTACAATATGGTGCCAAAACATGCAGCATGCATTTGTGCTTTGAGCAGGGCTTTTTTTTGCACTTGCCTGCCCCCTGCTCAACAAAAAGGTACAGTATCATGAGTCGAGTTGGGGCAGCACTGACTGGGTCACATTTTGTAAATTTCCTAACATGTAGGTTTCACTTACAATGACTGCGTTAAGCTGTGCGCTTTCTTTATGCGGAAATGGAAGAGACGTATGTGAGGTTAAAAAGACAGTAACAACATGTGTGTGTGTTTCATCTTCTGGTGTTTGGAGCTCTTCTAGTTGACTAAGGTGGACTCCTGGTTCATTGGAAGTTAAATTTAGATAGACTGTCTCATATAAATATAATCCAGTGTGGGCATGAGCATTTCTTTCTCTCTCTTCCTCACCTGTGGCTCATACACACATCCATGCAGTGTGCATCTACTTCACTTAATCTATTTTCAATAATTACCCAGGTGGTTAAGTGACTTTCCTGTGCTATTGTGCTCTGATGTGACTTCTACCTAGCACAACTCTAAACTTGCTGTGTTTTTTGTTACTTTCATTTTTTCAGAATTTTTCCTCGTAATTTTTCTAACAACCCCTTCGTGGGGTGAATCGAAGGTGCTGGGCAGGAAACATAATTTCGTTATGTGCTAGTATTCCACCCAGACTGTAGGGGTGTTTCACTTCAGAATGAACTACTGTAAAAGAGGCTGGACATCTGCTGAAGATCCGCGTGTACGGTTGGTGGAGAACTAGTAGATTTACCAATCTTGCTAGAATCGCATCCCTGAAATGCTTGCTAGCATTTCTAGAACAGAAGAAAACTGACAGAAGTTTTAGGAATGCAATTTATGTAAGAAAAATATTATACAATTTTCTCAAAGAAAGAATCAGTAAACTAGTAAGCTACAAAGAAAAAGCATTGGCAGGGCAGTTCGTTTGGTATTTACATTTAAACTTGATGATGATGATTATGTTACATTCCTTGAACAACACAACACTCTAAATAGATGGGTAAGCTTGCAATGATGTACAATAATTAACAAGTTTCTAATATATCGACTTTCGTGCTGTCATTTACGCTTGGACAAATATGCCAGGAGGAAGGTTGCTCAGTTGAAGACAATCGCACGTCAACAATGTCTAGCGACTGCGAAATTTCTTGCTGCTGTTCCGCTCATCAAGCAAACATAGTAAACCAGCTTATGTCAAGAATGAAGAACTTTGTATCACATTCTCAGAATTAAATTAGCAAGGAGGGTTATCTAGATTGATCCCACAGAAATTGGGCCGCAGTTTCCTTCCAACACACTTGGCAGTTTGCTACATCGTCAGTGTAGAGGCTAATTAATTAATATAATTCTGCAATAGCATAGAAAATTGGGCTAGTTGGAACATATGCATTGTAGCAGCGCAAAGAATGAGACCAAGGGACATAAAACACACAGGATGAGTGCTGTCTCACAACTGAAAAAATTTATTTTAAAGTACAGACAGGAAAACGAAGCAAACAAAAAAACCGAGTAATAACCGGAAATGGGTGAACTAGTCAGTGATCTAAGCATCACTTAACAGTACACCTGCTGAGCAAATAGGCAAACTCTTTGTCATTTAGTGACAGCAATGGCTGACTGATGCACGCGACTCCCATTCTTTTTATATTTTATTAATTTGATACTGTCAACCCCGAGCATGGGGTCATTACAGGGAGAGTTTCGCGTTACATGGTATATAACATTCGTGCACATCCCTGGGCGTACTGATGGTACATCCCTGAGGGTACTGAAATAAGTAAATAAATAAATAGTACACCAGGACACCAAACAAAAGACCAACATAAAGAAAGTAATAAACAAAGTTCAGTGATTATAAATGTCAACCAATAATTTCTCGTACCAATATCTAGTGCATATCACTACAGAGAAAAGTGTCAGGCATTTTCAAAATCAACTGACGTCTTATGGTCTACAGCTGCGTTAGGCAAACTGTTCCACTTTTGCATTGTGTCAGGAAAAAATGAGTAACGAAAAGCATCAGTGCATGTGAAATAAGTTGAATAGCTGCTCTATTGTTAAGACGATCACATCACCTTCCTGGGGGCTGCAAGTATAAATCCTTGTTTATTTTTGTTTGGCCGCTTATAATCTTAAAAAGAAATTTGAGGCGATGTTTGCGCCTGCGATCTTCCAAAAACTCCAGCTCAAAGGACTTTAACAAAGCCGTAAGAGAGCCGTAATATAAAATGCTTCTATAACTTCACGTGTTACTTAGCATCTATGTGATGAAAGTACCTTAACATCTTCAAAAACAGGTGAACACCCATACGTGTTGGTGTTCCGTTTGAAAAGTGTTGCTTTGAACCATTGCAAATGCAGTCACTCATGTGATAGCAGTTGTAGCTGCATGGTTGTTGGAAACTTCAAGCAACCAGAGGACCTCTGTGCTGTAATTTCTGTTCTGTGTTGTTAGTATGCATAGAAGATTGGCTTTAGAAAAAAAGGGGGCTTAATCTTCTATAAAAAAATTTTTGAACTGGAAGGGGAGAGAAAAAAATGCATGATGATGGTTTCTGACACATTTAACTTGTCACAATGTAAACCCAGTCATTGCTGACAACACAGCTATCACATAGGAACTGTAGTAAGACATATTAACTATTTGAAGTAGTGAAGCATACAAACCTTTACAAGTTCGTTCAAATGCATCTATTTCAAAAGAGTAAGATTAAACTGTCAAAACACAATGCACATAAAATGTTATTTTTGAAAATCCTTTTTTTTCTGTGAGGGTTCATGACTGCTCATATACGAGTCAGCTACTTCATTCACAGTTGCACTGCACCAATTTTGTTCTACAAATGCTGGTACAATTAAATAAACTGTAAACAGGTGCATTTGAGTTTAGCCAATTCTAAAAGTCCTAGCTGGAGCACTTAAGTATGAAAGTTATGAATATAAAGAGAGCATTATATAAAGGTCTGAAACACTTATGAAAGAGAAGATGGGGGGACCAAATTAAGAAGTTCGCAGGCGTCAAACGGAATCAGCTCACGCAGGACAGGCAAGGATGGCGAGGGTTGGGAAAGGTCTTCATCCTGCAGTGGACATGAGATAGGCTGATGATGATATAAAAGTCTGAAGCATTTATGAATTAGCTACTTTTAACAGTTCCTGCTGTTTTCCTTAGTCCATTGCAACTAATACTGCTGTTTGAACTGAGCTGAACAGTATTACGATACCTTGCTCAAATGTCCACATCAACAAGTTATATTTCGACCACCACAGATCTTAACAGTGAGAAAAAGCTTGTAACATTTCCAGTCAGAAAGGCTGTACGAGTGCAACAGACGTTCATTAGGGCGGATATATTTGTATTTAATACAGCCATGTCATAGTAAATAGAAGGAAGGAGCAGTGCAGTATAATCTACAGGTATAACTGCATGGTCATATGGTCAGGACGTCGCGGGCAGCGGTGAGGACAAATTATCAAGGGCCCACACGTAGTCCTTCTACTTGTGGAGACTTTATGCTACCAAGATTGATAGCATCCTGCATGTGAGTTAATTTCCAGCTAAGTGGGTCTAAATGGTTACTCCAGTTTTGTAAACAACCTCAGATCCATTCGTTGTACTATTAAAAAGTAACCTTGTCATCAAGGATTTTCCTATCCACCCATCATTTTACTCTCACTCTCCACCTCCTGAATCCTTGGGCAAACACGTCAACATGTATCGCATTTTTTAACAATGGTTTGCACTGATTTAAACAATTGCAATACTGTGAAATTATGTGCAAGTTTCTACATCTATCTGTGTTAGGAATAAAGGCAGAGGCAGACTGGCTCTATGCAAAATTTGGAATAGCGAACTACTGCTATTTGTTAAATTCTGGATTAGTATGTCGCTGTGAGCTGATAACTTGTAAATGTACTTATACGACATGCGCTGGTAAGCAAGCTGTACCACTGAGTAAGCCATAAAGAGAAAGCTTGTATAATAAGCAGGTAGACGACCAGTCAAAATAATGATTTCTTGAGATCCGCGAAAATTCCTTGTTCACAATGTAATGTGTTGGCTGAGCACAAGGTTTTATAAGTATCACTGAACACGTGACATAAAGTTTAGGGCTACACGTGGTAAACCAATGTGCCACATGACGTATTGCTAGTGTTATTTTACGGTCATGATAAGCTATTGAAAAATTTTTGCAGGCTTTCATAGATGCCTGCAGAAATTTCTGCTTTCTGATTGCAAATTGGTATATATTGACATACCAATTTGCAATCAGTGCAAAGAATCTTGTACACCACACCTGGGAAATTTTGCCAAGAGAGAGGATCCTCCATATTCTGCAAGTGAACTTTGACGTCACTTGCTTGCTAGAATATATGCTCAATCTGAACAGCGTGTTTTCTAATACCACAATCTACAGCATTGCTCTCACTATGAGTGTGGGAGAAAGCAACACGCTTCCAAGTTGATTGTGGATTACCCATGGTTTTGAAGGTAACTGGTAAGTGCAACACAAATGTGAGGTAAAGAAGAATACATCAAACACAGGAAACATGCTTCTCCCACCAAAGTGATATGTCTGCTGTACTGTTTGACAAAGAATTGCAGTTTCAACAGTGAAGCAGCTTTTGGTCAACCCTATAGGTTTGCTGGCATTTTTGTGTGTGCTGCTTGGTGTGACACTGGTGAAGTGGGCTGATCCCACAGGCAGCGTGTAGCCTTGCGAGTTACGGAAGCCTTCAGGCCTGTGGGGAGTGTATGTGCATGCATTTGTGCGTAGCTTGTTTTTGTGTTTAGCCTGAGCTTAAGGGTGTATTCAGGGTAGCCTCAAGGAAGCAGTCCTTCCAGCAACTATATGACATACCACTGGACAAAAAAAAAGAAGATGATGATGATGATGAAGCACATGTGTGTGGGTGGTAGCAAAGGGGGGGGGGGAGCTGAGAAAACTAGGCAAATACTCAAATTTTTTTTCTCATGACATGCATCTTGTACGACTCCTAGCAACTGTCTTGGGAGTGAGGCCACCCCTAGCTCTGGGTCCACCAGTACTAGGAGTAGAAGTTGCGGGTTCATTCCCCGCAGCCACATCTGCGTACAGATATAACGCAGGATACGAAAAAAGAGAGAAAGAAGTGCACAAGCAATTAGATTGAGGTGCACATTAATAAACCACTGCTCTACATTAATCAAAAGTGCTATATTAGGCACGTTAAGACAAGGAAAGGAAGAAAGAATAACGGACAGCCTGTTTGGGACAAGCACCTCAGTGCAATTAATACAGCTTCACTGTTCAACTCCCTTCATAAAGTGGCAGGGGCGGTCACCTTTTGTAGATATGATGTTTTAGTCGGCTTTATTGATGATATACACACCTGTGTCTGTGATGTGCAGAGTGCCTATTGACTTTGATTTTGGTGTGTATATATTAAGCGAGGTGTTTCACAATAAAGATTAGTTGAATGTAGCAATTGTCCTGTAAATTTGGTGTATTCCCTTTCTCGTCTTTTCCCGTCTTTGAATTGTACTTATGTGTTTTTTCAAGACTATGAACAAACTAGCCCACACCAAATTCTGATAAGCACCCATGGCTTGACCGAGCCTGTCATCAAGAACTGGGTCACCCTTTTAATAAAATGCTTGGGGCACTTGTTCCTCGTTAGGTCCTTTTTCAATGGTTCTGGGCTTCCCTGCAGGTTCCTTGCATTAGAACATGTGCAAATGGCTCACTGGACTAAAGAACAAATCACTGAGTGTTTGTGGGATATAGGATGAACTGACTCACAGTCGAGGCATCTATCTTAGTGAGTTGGATTTCTGTACGCACTGAAAGGGACCGTCTCTTCTATAATCTACAGTGAACTCAGTGGAAGTTTAAACAGTGCATGTCCTCCCTATGATACAGAAGTACAGTCATCAAGGTGCCTCAAGACCTTGGGTGGTCTTCCCTGAATAAATTACTTTAACACCTTGACTCCCATTGTCACGCTCGCAGGAATGAAATAGAAGCTCCCTTTATCGAAAACTTAATTGCCTTTATAATGCATCCATGTACATGAGGCAAGTTATGGACAGCCAAAGCCATAATGAGCTGCACAGTTCAGCGACAGCAAACGGTATATGCGATCCCACAATGTCACGCACGTCCTTGTGGAAGAGCTGTGAAGAAGTTTCCATGGCAAGATCAACAAGAATACTTCTGAAAGGGGGCACGCGTAAAAAGTACGACTTCATCTTAGTCCACACTGATGTTCTTCACCTTGTAGGTGCGAGTTTCGGTCTTGCCTCCCAGATATGCATGGATGCCATGATGGTACATTAAATGAGATCTATATGTCTCAGAGGCGTGTCCTGTTTTTGTGCATTTTCTGCAAGATGCAGATAGCTCGAGCAGATATGCCAGTGGTAAAGAACAGGAGTGTAGCCATTATTCTTATAAAGAAAGTCCAAGGAAAATATAGCTAGAGCGACTGTCATGTTTCAACCTTCGTGGTTGTGACGGTAGCGATCTCGGCGTACAATATCGTGCTGTCCGCGGTCGAGGACATCAGGCCCTCAGATACTCTCTAAGCCAAAATGGACGAAAATGGGGTATGCTGTTCGTCCTTTCGGGGACTAAGTGGGCTGCCACAGATTTTGAACCAATTTTGGAGTAACTGCAAGACTAACAGCAGCGGTTCAAGTTTTTCGTCCCCTGCAGTTACCACTCGATGGCTTAACGGTTGCCCTTGGTGGACCATTGTACGCAGACGAACTGTTGGACCAGTTCCGACCAAACGGAATAAAGAAAAAATGGAGGCTTCCCATTGCGATCACATTTTCACTTGATCTATCAGCATTTATGTCACACATGCATACTTTATCAGCATTTAATATCGCATATACAGACTCCAATGCATTCAAAGGAACAACGCACACACGTAGACACTCAAGCTTACACGCAAGCATATCAAAGTAATGCACCACATAGACCACTCAAACCGCACACCGACGGTCGGGTATATATACTCACATATATTGCCCCACATGTAGTGCCGGTGGCAAGTTGCTGTTCAGCGCAATTACAAAATATATATTCACAGAAGAGCCGTGCGGTTAGCGTCGGCTCTTAGATAACCCACCACCGCACAGAACTGTTAATCTAAACCCGCCATATCGTGAGCGCGTTTTTAATTAACGAATTCCAATTAGTAGCTAGCACCTCGTCGATTGTAGCGAACGAGCGTTCGCCATGCCGTGCGCGAGCTCATAAAACACCCCTGAGCACACACAAACACAGTAACGGCAAGCAGTCTGCCGCGGCGGCGAAGAAACGCGATGCACAGTTGCCCCGCCGGTGTACCTTCGTGCCGAAGTCGTCCCTAGGCCTTTTCCGTTGAGCACGGCTGTAGAACAAACGATCACCGGCGCTCACAAAATACCCAGTCCTGTGCTATTTCGACGGTCGTTATTCCGCACACAAATGAAAAAAAAGTCTCATCGTCACTGTCGCGGCTGAGATGTGATGTACTTACCCCACTCACTACGAACGAGACGGCTCGCAGTTACGATATGCAGCGTAGTCGCAGCGCGCCGGCGGCAGCCGTGGTTCGGTCTGCCACGTATCGGCGCTCGCCTTCGCGATAGCTGCTTCACAGTGGTCGTCGCACGAGACGAAATACACAATTTTAATTACACTTTATTCTACGATACAGACAGTATTTCTCGGAAAACAAAATGTACTTTTCCTTGCGCCGGCGATAGCTCACGTCGGCCGCCGACGGGCTCGATGCCGACGGCATGCGAAGTCTCTTTTCGCGTACAAATTGCAGCCATTTACTCTTCGGACACTCGGCGACCAACCGCTAACGATTACAACAACTTACTTTTGTTAGCGATGTAAATATCCGCTGTAATTCGGCGCGTTCAAGCAATGTATCCACAGCGTGTAGGCTTGGAGGCTCGCACTGGCGCACACACACTACGCCAGCAAACTCGCCGTAACACTACGCCAGCCTCCGTAGGCCTGAGACGGCAGCCGAGCGAGTGGTGTCCTCCAGTTGTTGAGGAATGCATGTTTCCTTCCTTTTGTATTTTGTTGCTCTTTCGACAACCCACGTGCTTGAGCCTCTGACAGGAAGGGGGGCCAAAAGAATAGCACAGCGGGGCATGGGAACGACGATCGGCAGACGGACTCGGGAGAGCGGACGAGAAGCGTCTAAATTCTTCCTGAACCAGTCAAACTACATGGCGCGGCCAGGCAGCGCGGAAGCAGACGATCCAGCGCAGACCAACGGGTGCTTTTTCGTCCCCCCATTGGTACTTATCGTGGCGGGCTTTTGCAAAAATTTGGTCCTTTCGGATGAACCGTTCAACCGGCGGTCTAAATGTATGCAGTTAGTCCAAGTTTTCCCAATTCTGGTTGAGAGTGTAGGAAGCATAGCGGCGCGATATCCTTATTTTGGCGCCGTGAGTTGACCGCTGTTGGCGCGATCGTGTACTGAGAGAAGTTGCTTGGAGTAGAGATTGCGCGCGTTTGTCGATCGTGTTTGATGAGTACAGCAATCGCGTCTTCAACATGCATACGCTTGCAACTGTAGATTCGGCTACTTTCTATGGTTGAAGAAGAACTCGACCTAAATATTTGCTTTTCGCAGCGGTTAGGCTCAGGAACATTTGTTCCTGACTCGAAGTTAGGCGGCTAGCTGCTGTGGGTTCCAGCTAGGCCTTTTTTTTCTGCATGCGGGAGAAAACCCGAATTTCGAAGTTGTTCATCGTGCCCCTCCAGTTCTGATCTCGCAATCACGTGCACTTAAAACGTAATAACAGCACAAGCAACAAGTATGATCAAAGGACGCACACACACACACATATCTCGTCCTCGTTGCTTGTGCTGTTATCACAACACGCCCAACTCTTCGTCCTTCATGCAATCACTTTATGAACGCTGACTGCATGGGTCGAGCTGTTAAATGCAACTTACAGGAGGAGCTCTGGGTCCGTGAAAGGACCTACTAGAATAAGGGCGCAGCCATGCAAGCTCGTCAAGCATTCGATAGGGTTAACACAAGCTCACAACAAAATCTTACGATTGTCGTGTTTCCTGCGACTTCTAGCTTTTAATTGTAGTGCATACGTGCTACTTCGTGCGATTAAAGCCGTGATTACTTCAACATCATTTCGAAAGCGTGCTGCTGTCCCGTACATTTGAGGTGTAAGCAAGCCACCTCGTCTTTTTAAAATCAAGTGCTGATCGCGCACAGCTCAGCTGCCTTGTTATGAATGTGAAAGATCCGCTCCGATCGGCAGCGTTTCCCTGGCGCGGCACAAGATTCCTTGCGCGGATTGGAAAAGTAGAACTTGTGAATTCAGGGGTAAAAACATCAAAAGAATGATGTCGCCAGTGACAAAATTCCCCCGCAGATAAAGACGGCGTCAGGATCGAGATATCTGGGACAACGCGTGTAGGAGAGAAAAATTCACTTGACATCCAGGTTCAATCAATGAACTCAAAAGAAGACATAGCACAATCAATGGCACATTAAGCCTGGCACATAAAACCACGCGTGCTCAGTTTTGAGTCATGCGGCCAATGCATGCTTGCATGGAAAAAACGCGCCTCCATGACATTAGGTGCCTTTTGAATGCACCAGAAACACCAGATCGTCAAAGTTTCCGAAGCTACGGCGTGCCTCCTAATTATATCGTGGTCTGTCAAGTATTTCATTGTATGATCAAGAAATAGGAATTCCGAAACAACGTATTGTGGGCACTTAATGCGCTACTCTTCGTCATCTGTACATAATCATCATCACATGGGTTTCTTCTTCATCGATTGTGGGTTGTCACCTCGCGTCTCTTCTATGCTTTGGGCTCGGCCGGTTCGCCGCATCATCCAGGCCTAATAAATACCCCGTGGTGACGGCATCGTCACAGTATATAAACTTTGGTCAGTGTTGCTTAGTAGGGCATTCCGACCAGATCAGTTCTGTTAGGCCAGGCTCTCAAGGCATTTTATTCTTTGAAAGGCCTAGTCTGGTCAAGGCACATCGGACAGCCTGCCGTTTTTTCGACAAAGATAGCCAGTGCATGACTTGAGCACATAAATGCTCTTTATCCATGCCTTTACCTTCACTAGCATCAGGTTGAAACACACAGGTGGCTTTTCTAGAATCTTCATCATTAATGGCCGTCACTGAAAGCTTTAACCCATCTTTCATCTGAGCAATGTGCCACATAATCAGCATCATGTCTAATAACATCCAAGGAAATGCCAAGGCATTTTGCTTAATAGGCTGCTACTTCATCTCTTGTTGCTCTGAGAAAGGTTTTTCCTCCACATGACATACATTTAAGCTGCTTTTTAGCTATATATGTATGTTAATTTTCTTTCAATCAAACAAAGGATACTTACCAGATATTGGTCCCTGTTCTAGTACTTCTATTTGAAATCAAATCTGCACCTTTTGTGCAGTTGTTCTAAAGGTGCCTAGTAGCACACACTGCAGGTGTGCCATTGAATAGGGCTTATTTAGGAGAAAATCAAATGATGCCACAGATGAAGCAGAGGAATTCCAACAGACACATGTGTCCATCATTTTCACTCCATGCTTACTTAATAGTGGCCTTCAATTTCCTCATAAGAAGCTACTACTTGGTCCACCCTATCTAAATGCAGCCTACTAATTACAACATCTATTAAATGTGATGCAGTAAATGAAGTCCCAGCTTGACTCAGGGTACGGTGTCTTTTTATCAAACAGGCAAGACCACAAGAGACCTGCTCGGTCACACCACATAAATGCCAGTTGTTTTGCCATTGTTTTGTAACAGCAGTTTGCTCAGCATAGATACACTAAGATATTAAAGGAGAAATTATTTGTAACAAAAGAAGTAATTACATATGAGAAAGCATGAATGCAAAGTAGTTTCTCTCCTTGGTCTCTGTTTATCTTGCTCTCTGTTGAGGCAATCATTCTTGTGTTCAAGGGAGAAAAATGTGGCCATTCTTGCTGCGTTTCTTGCCAGAGTCCTCTTTACAAAAGGTGACACGCAAAATTCGATGGCAGCCATTCCGCTGGGAAAGTTCATACCGAAGAAACGAAAAATCATACACCATGGGTACGAGACGTTACTAAATCTGGGATTCTGTCAGTCAGTGTATTACTTTGCGTTTATTCTTTACACCTCGTCTTGTTTCACTGCACGCACTTTTACTATGCCAACGAAAGTGCTTCTTTGGTCTGTACTGCACAACATGAATAAAGCAGCACAATGACTATCACTATGTCCCTTGAATCAACTAAGTCAGTCACGGAAAAAAAATGGTATAAACTGTGGGCTCAGGGCCGTGGCTTGTGAGCCTCTGGCCAGCTGAGGCTCCCAGAGATGGGCACACGAGCCATTCGAACAACGTAGTTTACTCGCTGCCAGCCCAACGCCGACTGCCCGGATCCGCTCCACGCGCTCCGCCCCAAGCCGGCGGTACGTGCCACGAGCTAGCGTATTTTCTGATGATTGGCGGCGGAGGCAAGCAGCCTAATTCCCCACAAAACATGGGTTTACTTCAAGACCTGCAAGAATGTCAAATTCCAGTTCAAATCTGACAGGTATCATACAAAGAAATGCATTTTTTCGACGGCAGCTGAATCACACAATTTAGTATCTCATAAGCTTCTATGGATAGAGTGAAGCAGCACAGGCACATTAACTCATTTACTACACGGCAGTGATTGATTTCTTTTCACACCTAACGTAAAGGAGCGAATCATGAGCAAGAAATTCCATAAAGAAACCCGGTCGCCATTGAAATTGGCCTGAAATTGGCCACATAACAGTGGCATTAAACTCTTATTTATTGATTTAAACATACTGTTAACCACATTTGTGGGTCATTACAGGGAGGGAACGCATCAATAAGAATTGATACATAAGGAACACTGTAGTATACATGAAAAAATAATCAAAATGATCCAAGTGGCATGACATGATAGAAGGAACATAAACAGACAAATTAACGAATTTCATGGAACATAACTATCAAGAGAACTTTCAAGTGCCTTTATATCAGTGCACTCAGCAATATGTTCAGGCAATCCATTCCATCTTTCCATACCACCAGGAAAAAACGAATACAGAAAGACGTTTGTGTGCATGGCATAAGGTCTGATGGCTGCATTCTGATTTATTCTCTTGCTAACTATTGCAGGTGCTCGTATGTACACGATTTTATCAATTCTAATAACTATCCTTGAGAATCTGAAATAATAATTTTAGGCTGTTTCTTTGTGGCCTAATTTCTAGTAACTCCAGGTTACACAAACTTAGGATTTCGGTGACTGAGTCTGATTTTTCTGTACCTGGAACATATGAATCGTGCAGCCAGTCACTAAAACTGTAGATATCAGCTGTTTTATGCCGAAACAAAAATGCACGTGTCGGGGACGATGTCGAACAATCTTTCATGCAAAGCTTTCGATCTTGCAGCTTTGTTAGGCTTGAGTGTACAGTGTGACAGGCACTTTCGATCGGGATCGAAGTTATCCGCGGTTTGCGCGAATAAGCCCATCGCGGTCAAGAAACACGGTGACACGGGCTCGATCGCGATCGAAATTACATCGAGTGACCCCTTCATTGCTTGATCGGGAACGAACAGTGGCATCGCTGGCAACGCATTCTTCGACGAATATGCGCAAAACAGTCCAGAGGCTGGTTGTCGAACGCTCGTGCAAAGCGGAATCATACTTTGCTTGAAACGCGTACAATAAAATTGGTATACGAGTGGATTACCGCGTATTCACTACGGCGCACGCGCATATCATCCACATATCAAGAAATGATCAAGGTTCATAAAGGAGCACAAATGACGAGACCGTAGTAACCGCTAGTCCAGGCGAAGCTCAGTAGCAGTCCCAAATAAACACCATAGAACAATTCACTACTCAAACAACCACAGTGAGAATTGCCGAGACCACCACACACAAGCCACAAACAGCCCTGCTCCATCACAAAATACGTAAAAAATGTACAGGCGATCAAAAAACGCGACGTGAGCAACGCAGGTTGCCTCAGAGAACACCTATACGCGGCCACAACGCAACCACCACAAAGCTGCTTCACCACAGGATACGTAAAGAATTTTTAGAGGCGATCACACAGAAGCAGTACATGGCAGTGTACACATGCAAAACCACGCAAAACGAAGTCGACGACGTCTTCGTTCGAAAAAACACAAGCAAAAGCGTCGTAGGGTGCCTGGTTCGCCTTTCTAAAATTTCTAGAAAAAGCCGCAATCCGCAACAGAGCCAAGCTAAGTTGGGTGAAAATAGTGTTTCTCTATTACGACCCGGTCGGAATAGGGTGCCCTCTATTGCGACCCGGTCGGAATAGTCACTTTCATGTAGTTCCAATATCGTATCCAACTGACTGTCTGGCTAATATAGCACTTTCCACGAGACAGAGGGATTCTACAAACGACCCCTGTTACGCTCGTCACAAAAACGTCAACGCGCTTTTTAAGTGCGAAGCATTTCTTGGTGAAGTTGAGAAAATTTGAGCGTATCTATCTATCTATCCGCCTACGTCTCGGTGCTCTCCTGGCCGCCTCTTTGACCGATGCACGAGGATTTGTATTGTAGGGTACGAATATATGACGAACATGAGTGATTGATATTTACACTACTAACGTGACGCACTCGTGATCTACGTCACGAATAACGACACTGCAGTCACGTGTGGCTTATACCCGTAACGTTCAAACCGTGGGATACGGGTATGTACCACAGGTGTTTGAAATTTCTGCAGCCCCTGCCAGTGAGGGGCCACCTAAAATGGACATTTAGCTTGAAAATAAGAAAAGGGCATACCGTTTGTTGCAGCATGGCACTAAAATGTATATAACAAACACATATAACCATGAAGGCATTGTAATATTCGAAGCAACCTACCAAGCGAAGCGGTAGGCGGGTATAGAACCCCGGTCCCAGAGATCCCGAGTAGGCACGCTACCGCTGGACTACGGTGGCTTGTCTCACAAGGTAAATTGGTATTCAATCTAATTCACAAGCAGTGGTGATGTTGATTCTTTTTTGTAAGATCCACTACACTTGTAGTGTGTGTCAAGAGCTGTCAGCGTGATTTCATAAACGACACATGTTCTAGAGCGGATAATATGTTCCAGTAGTACTTGGTATGCTTGTGTCCTACACTGCTGCTCGATTCCGCAAGAATACTTCAACGACGACGCTCATGATACGCGTATCACCGCACCGAAATCTGCATTTGTCTTCGATAAAACAGATGTCTGTGCTATGCGCTAAAGCGAATGCAAGTGTTACGTCCTTACATGAGCTGCCATTTCGTCGCCATGGTGCGGTCGAGTTTCCAGGTCAGCTCCTGTTGAACGTAGGCCTACCCATCATGCACTTTGAAAAAAAGATGTTCATCCTACTCGTAACGCTACGCTGAATGCCACACGATTAGTCATAGGTAATGTTCTCGGTGACTACTTCGCATGACACCGACGCCCACAATGCGTGGGATAAGCACGCACTGTGATATTTTGTATTTGAAACGGACAACTTGGAGCGCTAAAAGACGGGGACAAGAAGAAGACGCACAGGACAGGCGCTCAGTGCTCAACTTTCAACTGAGCTTTATTGAAGCATCACGAAAATTTTTTTATAGACAACCAACGTGTGTAATCATGTTAGCGATAACCCGACAGCGAAGAATCACCACATTGTGATTTTATGCAGCCAGATTGATTGTGTTTCACGACTGTTCACCGCAGGGCACGTGCGGGACAGCTGCTGAGAGCAGCACGGGGACCCGCACTTGGCGGCTGTCTCTTTAGGTCGGTGTGACAACCGGTCTTTTATCATCACGAAAGGGTACCCCGAAATTACACTTGAATAGCGCTGGACTTGCAACTTTTCTTACTAAAAATCACACATATGCTTAAATTAAGTCTCACATGTTCGCGGACAGATATTTAGAGGCAGTTACACAAAAATGGCTGAATGAGTGTACTTTCTTCCACCTAAATTATGAAAGGGTTCGAAATGAAACTTCAATGGCTATGGAGGGAATGCCTATGGAACACGTTTTATTTATCTTAATGCGGGAGGTGTCAACTTATCGCATAACCCAACTACCATACCCAAAAATTATAGAATCTTCACAGCATATATGGGGATTCTAAATTGTGAGTGCAGTTCCAGCGTATGTTGTAGTCGTTTGTACTGCCTTATCAAGATACTTCTTTACAAACACCTATTATAATTCGTGACCTAAGAAAAGACTTTGCACAAAATACTTTGCTAAGCAAGAAAGGTGCGGCAAGTTACACAATCTCTGCTGAGGCAGGTAGCAAAATAAAATTGCCACAAACCCGAAAAGGAAAAAAAAACTCAGCAGACAGTTCTACATATGTGCTAGCTATTTCCTTATTAAAAAGACAGAACGAATGCTTGCGTTCACGACAAATGACGCCAAATCTTGACAAAACTTATCTGCTGCACGAAATGCAGTCAAACGAAGTCATGGTTACTTCGGGCAATATAGGACAGGCAGGTAATTGTTAGCGCCCAAGTGATGAAACACCAGAACAATTCAAAAATGTACACGAAAGTAACAATAGCGCAGTGCAAGAAACGTGTCTGCAAAATCCTGTTCTGATAAAAATACCTTTACATTGAACCAACAGAATGAATCGTGGAGGCGTATTACGTCAGTATAAAGCAGGTGACAAACTTGGTCGCGTGCTTGAATTGTTGGCAAAGTGAGCACAATTTTTTGTTTGCTCTTGTTTTTGATAGTGGAATGTATTGTTACGAAGCGTTCCTGCCGGGTGAAAAGAGCGCCATCGTCAACGTGACGTGTGCGCAGGAAAGTGACGAAGGCGACGTCTAGAGGACCGCTCGTGGTGCTGTTGCTGCTCTTCTTCCATCTTGGCTGCAACGGCTGCTCAATGTATATATATAATCTGTAAATGCATTTGTTTACCTTTCTTGCTAGTGAGTACTTTGTTCCTGCAGGTGGCATTTTGGTGGAAGTGCTAGGCAGGACCCGATATAACGGAGCTGCGCAGCAGGCGGCGTTCGGCTTGCTCCACGGTAGCAGAAGAGGGGCAGGATCCGATATTGCTAGCTACAACATCAACGGTGGTCCTTACACATCCGCAAGACCCAGACACGTTCTGTGGGACTGACAATGTGGATATCGAAGACTGGTTGCCGTTCTACGAACGCGAACGTAGGAGTAGTCACCGGGATGAGACGATCATGTTGCACGGCAAATGTGTGGTTTGAGAACCACGAAGACCTAATCGAAAGCTGGGACGTATGCAGGGAAAAGATGCGCGCCCTATTCGGCGAGTCCACTTGTAGAAAGACAGCAGCCAAGAAGGAGCTGGCATCCCGCGCACAAACTTGGACGGATTGTTGTTTTGTTGTTTTGTGGGATTTTACGTCCCAAAACCAGTTCTGATTATGAGAGACGCCGTAGTGGAGGGCTCCGGAAATTTCGACCACCTGGGGTCCTTTAACGCGCACTGACATCGCACAGCACATGGGCAAAAAACTTGGACGGAATCGTACCTGTCTTATATGCAGGAAGTGCTGGCTCTGTACCAGAGAGTCCTAAATAGTGGGTCAGCTTTTAAAAGGTATAGCAGATGATGCTTTTAATCCCCTAATATGCAACGACTGTGACATTTTCTATGCCGTCATACAGGAGTTTAAGCGTTTCGAGGCCGCTAAAAGTCGACGTGTTGCCAATCCAATCACTCGTCTTCCCAATACCGCCGAAACATGGTAGTTCGAAGAAACACCTGCGTCACAAGCGGCTCCGTTAACTGTGATTCGAGCACGCAGATGATACCACTGGTCCACGCTATCGTCCGCCGGGAACTTTCGAATGTGGGCCTGGGCTGTGTGTGCAGCACACAGCCCAGGCCCACATTCGAAACTGCTGGCCGTATTAGCCAGCAGTATCCCGGCCCATTAATAGACATTTTCCTTTTTCGTACGCCCAAAGCCAGAGGTTCCTGCCGTCCCTATTGCAAAAACCAGCGCATCCAGGGCATTTCCAGTACGTTTCCCATACTGGGAGCACTGGAAACGCGCGGGGAACAATATTTCAGTGGGTGGCACATACTGGGACGCTGGCAGTGCTGGATTGCACTGGTGTGCGCTGGGATTGCACTGGGACAAGCTGGCACACCTGGAATATCACTGGTACCAGAGAGAGGCTCGCTGGAGAGCGCTGTACACTGGGAGGCGGCGCACTGGCACGAGTGCTGAACACAGTGGAAGCAGCCTAACAGACGCTGGCGCTGGTTTCACAGGCGCACGCTCTGCACTGCGTCCATTATTAGTTTGATTTCGCTAGGTGTGAGGACTCTGGGAATATTTGCGGCTTGGCCGCACTTCACCGCTGCGAGCTACAGTATGCAGCAATTCGCGGCATACAGCGTCCGCGCGCACTGAGCGCTAGCTGCTGTGAATGTTGACATTTGTGCAGTTTCCCCACGCTTAGATTCGACGTGCAACGTCACATTCATGAACTGCTCCGGTGATAGTGCCGCTGTAGTGTTTAATTGTCTGGAGGAGTCGGTACAAACAACGGTAAAATTTTACGTCGCCGTGCTGTTACAACCTACATTTAATGACGCTCTCAATGCGTCGCAACTCACGCAGAAAAAAGAAAAATAAAAGAAGCCACCGATGCTATCACCATGCAGCAAATACACTTTTGGCGATAGCTGCACTTTCAATTACTCTAGGTACACCGGAAGGTGAGAGAGTTGCTTCAGCTCATAGGCAATAACTTCAGCTTTCGCAACCAGCTGAGTCCCGATCGGTCTATCCGAGTATGTTCCCAGTGAAGCTTAGGCATACCGCACCGGCCGGGTCCGACTACACGCTAACGGCGCTCGAAGCCTTCAGGATATGCCACTCCGACGGATCCAAATTACTGCTCAGCACACCCTTGGTATCGGTTAACCTGCACAGATGATTTTATTTCTGCGCTGTTCTTGAAGATGAAGCGGTGAGCATCGAAACGACGTGCTTTGAAAAAGCACATATATGTCGCTAAATGTTGCTCCCGCACTCTTCTCTGACTCAGAAGCAATAACACAAATTTGTCGATCAATACGGCTTACTGAACAAAGAAGATGAGATGTTTCCCACTGCACTGCACTTGCTTTTTGCGAAGCGATCAACAGTTGTGGGCATCGATGATATCAGACACTGCCGCTGCCGCTCTACTTAAATATCGCCGTTTGAGCGAGAAAACTGCTAAGTAGCTCTTGAAGTACACGTTAAATTATAAAGTGGCATTATAATCCAGATAAAACGCATCTACATGCATGTCGACTATTCGTAAGAGCAAGAAAAGGCTATCGAGTTCGGCCGTAACAGCCGATAGTCCCTGCCTTATATTTTTTCAGTATTAGATATGAATTGTATAATACTAACTGCTGTCGCCATTACTTGAATGTCATGGGTGATCCGCGACTTGCTTCTTTTGTCTGATAAACTTTTGAGGTTCAACTGCGCTTAAAAAGCGCGTCCGTATTTTGTGTACCGCTGCTAACAATGAAGTCTGACGGAAAAGTCTCACCGCTGACTAACCTGTTTACGCATTGGTCACCATGTTCTAGTGTGGTGCAGTGAGGGTACGTTGGAGTATACCCCATAACACCACATCCCACCATGCTATAACTACATGTTCGATTGTTTCAGGTTTTTTACACAGTGAACAGTCTGTACCCCACGGAACAAATAAACCCTTTTCCGCCATCCATGTTTTGACCAATGCGGTACCACCCTTACAAATATGCCATATATGGCGACATCAGGAAATGGGCATATGTGGCTATATATGGCAAGTACCCGTACATGGCCGCATTTGCCTAAATCGTGATGGAAACAGATATGGCAATGAAAGACCAACACGAGGAATGTCATATAAGACTGTGATACGTATTTGGTAAATACGGGCACATACGGACATGTGCCATATATAGCCAGATGTGCATACATGGCCATATATGCATATCTGGCTATATGTGGAATGTGTCCGTATGTGGCCATATTAGCCGTATACATATCACAGTCTTACATGGCAATGCTCCTGTTGGTCTGTCATTGCCATATATACTTCTATCGCGATTAAGGCAAATGTGGCCACGTACGGGCACGTACTATATATAGCCACATATGCCCAATTCGTGATATCGCCATATATGAAATTTTTGTAAGGGCAGTATGTAACTGGAAGAAAAACGACTTAACCGCCGGTTGTACTATAATTCTTTTAACACGTTTTAGGACGTCTTGACCGGGACCTAAAGAGAACAAGGAGCGATATACAGGAACAGCGAAAATAGTGTTTACCACAACTTTATATATTTTTTTACGCGATGCACTGCTTAGGTAACCTAAAGAAAACCGAGTCATTAGGAAATGAGAGGAGAGGACCACGTCTTTGTAATAACCTCGCACGACTCCACGTAGATGCATAGAGGAGATGATAATCAAAAGAAGAGGCGTGCAGGACACGGACACAAGAAGAGAAGTGAACACCACGAACGCCGACTAGCAACTGATGCGCAGCACAGAGGCGAAAAAGAAAGAAGACACACAGCTTATCTGCGCATGCTCGGAATGGTAGCGCCACCTGTCAATCGGTTACACGTGCCCGCCTACGCGATAGACAACTCCCAAGGCATTCTATCTCCTCCCTGTTTAAGCTAATCGACGGTTGACTCACGCATGCACTTCCACTAATACTGATATACCAGGCCTCAACCAATAAAAGCGTATCTTCGTTCTTATGCCTGTACAGGATCTCGGTATTATCTAACTCGGGCATGCAGCTACAGACCTGGCAGTGCAAGGATAGATTGGACGGCGTCCCACCTGATAGCGACCTCCTGTGTTCAATTAATCTTTGATTAATACAACGCGCAGTTTGCCCTACATAAAACCGTCCGCAGCTAAAAGGAATCTTATAAACTACACCCATGCGGCAGTCGGTGAAATTGTTCTTGGCTAGGTGCTTAACCGGACAGATATCGGTTCGCTTCAACCTTCCTTCTGCTCAATTCTTCTATGCACTGCAGCACAAACCCTTCCTAACTTATTGGGAGCCGTAAACGCAACATTAACCCCATATTTACTTCCCACTTTCTTAAGCCGGTGCGAAACTGCGTGGATGTATGGAATACTCACGACCTTTTTCTTGTTAATGTTACTCTCTGCTACCGCTTTTGTTCCGGTCGAAATCGACTTCTTAAGACGCTCAGCTACTGTGGCTATGGCTAGTCTAGGGTAACCTGCATCTAAGAGGCGCTCAACCTGCGCATTAAAGCTAATGGTCAAACGGTGCACGCACGACTTCGATAGGGCTGACTTTAAACAGGACAAGGCTATTCCGTTTTTTACTACTTCCGAATGCTTGGAGTCAAAATTTAGCAACGGCTTAGATGCTCTAGGGGAATACTGCCAACACACGTGATTCCGCTCAAATGACAACGAGATATCTAAAAATTGTATTACGTTTTTCTCCGGTAGTTCTTTCGTAAACGTTAAACCATCTCCATTAAGTTTAAATTGATCGCTTACATAGGTGACGACGGATTCAAAATCATCCTTACTACAAAGTACCAAGTAATCGTCCGCATACCGAAATACCCTAATGATGCGGTCCCCTAAGGCCTCTTTTAAACGGCAGTCAAACTTACTCAAGTATAGATCACTTAGAATAGGGGCTACCTTTGAACCTATACAAATCCCTGATTTCTGCACATACACGCCTTCCCTGTATCCAACTAATGTTGACGTTAAGTACATGGAAAGAATTTCTAGATCCACAGGTACCTTTCTAGAAATTCTTTCCATGTACTTAACGTCAACATTAGTTGGATACAGGGAAGGCGTGTATGTGCAGAAATCAGGGATTTGTATAGGTTCAAAGGTAGCCCCTATTCTAAGTGATCTATACTTGAGTAAGTTTGACTGCCGTTTAAAAGAGGCCTTAGGGGACCGCATCATTAGGGTATTTCGGTATGCGGACGATTACTTGGTACTTTGTAGTAAGGATGATTTTGAATCCGTCGTCACCTATGTAAGCGATCAATTTAAACTTAATGGAGATGGTTTAACGTTTACGAAAGAACTACCGGAGAAAAACGTAATACAATTTTTAGATATCTCGTTGTCATTTGAGCGGAATCACGTGTGTTGGCAGTATTCCCCTATAGCATCTAAGCCGTTGCTAAATTTTGACTCCAAGCATTCGAAAGTAGTAAAAAACGGAATAGCCTTGTCCTGTTTAAAGTCAGCCCTATCGAAGTCGTGCGTGCACCGTTTGACCATTAGCTTTAATGCGCAGGTTGAGCGCCTCTTAGATGCAGGTTACCCTAGACTAGCCATAGCCACAGTAGCTGAGCGTCTTAAGAAGTCGATTTCGACCGGAACAAAAGCGGTAGCAGAGAGTAACATTAACAAGAAAAAGGTCGTGAGTATTCCATACATCCACGCAGTTTCGCACCGGCTTAAGAAAGTGGGAAGTAAATATGGGGTTAATGTTGTGGTTACGGCTCCCAATAAGTTAGGAAGGGTTTGTGCTGCAGTGCATAGAAGAATTGAGCAGAAGGAAGGTAAGAAGCGAACCGATATCTGTCCGGTTAAGCACCTAGCCAAGAACAATTTCACCGACTGCCGCATGGGTGTAGTTTATAAGATTCCTTTTAGCTGCGGACGGTTTTATGTAGGGCAAACTGCGCGTTGTATTAATCAAAGATTAATTGAACACAGGAGGTCGCTATCAGGTGGGACGCCGTCCAATCTATCCTTGCACTGCCAGGTCTGTAGCTGCATGCCCGAGTTAGATAATACCGAGATCCTGTACAGGCATAAGAACGAAGATACGCTTTTATTGGTTGAGGCCTGGTATATCAGTATTAGTGGAAGTGCATGCGTGAGTCAACCGTCGATTAGCTTAAACAGGGAGGAGATAGAATGCCTTGGGAGTTGTCTATCGCGTAGGCGGGCACGTGTAACCGATTGACAGGTGGCGCTACCATTCCGAGCATGCGCAGATAAGCTGTGTGTCTTCTTTCTTTTTCGCCTCTGTGCTGCGCATCAGTTGCTAGTCGGCGTTCGTGGTGTTCACTTCTCTTCTTGTGTCCGTGTCCTGCACGCCTCTTCTTTTGATTATGGAATGTTACCAACTCGCTCAACTTTCTGTCCTTTTGAGGAGATGATATACAATGGCAGGGCTTTAAACAAATGCAATTGGCATACAGATCGCGAAAAAGGGTCCTCGTTGCCCCTTAAAATAAAAAAACGACCAATTAGCTGCTCAACAAACAAATGAGCCAAGCCAAGGCCGCCGTTGCGAATGCTCCGAAAGAGGTTCGTTCTGCTTGTGTGCTCCCATGGTGATTCTCAATTTAACACGGCAGATACACGATGCAGCTTTTGCATATTTGAACGCGAGCAATGCAATACTTGCAGTGTTAGAGGTAAAGGTCACTGACCAGTGTCAAAAATATAAAATGACGTTTCGGGGTCCGTACGGATCCCTTGTTCACAATGGAATGAAGGCAGAGCACCAGGTTCTTAAGTAGCGTTGAGCGCATGACGCAAAGTCCGGGAGTACACGTGGTTTAAGGTGCCAGATGATCTATTGATTGTGCTTCTTGTTGTCTGAATTATCAGTGATTCGAGATTGAGCCTTGTTGACCAATTCCTCTCCGTGACCATGATGTGCGCAATGTCCCAGTTTATCTCGTGGCCCGTCTTCTCGGAATGCTCTGAGAGTGCATCGGTCACTGTGTGGCCTATGGCGACGTCATTCTTGTGCTGTTTTAAACGCTTGCAAAAATTTCCGCTTTCACCAATATATACAGAGTCACAGTCGGCGCATTGGATTTTGTATACCACACCAGGGAAACGTTGCCGGGGGAGAGGATCCTTCACATTTAGCAAGTCACCCTTGAGCTTGCTTGTTGGCACATGCGCAATCTGAACACCGCGTTTTCTAAATGTGCGAGCTAGGGCCTCGCTTATACCTTGAATGTATGGAATCGCTGCGCGCTTGTGTGCTGATGCAACGCCATCAATGGTTTGACTGTTTTGCTGCTGGTTACGCATGATGAACTTTACTGTCTTCTTAATAAAATGTTTGGGATATCCATTCCTGATGAGGTCATCTTCAATGGTCTTGAGCTCTTCCTGCAGGCTTCTTGCATCAGAACAGGTTCGAATGGCACGTTGCACTAAAGAACGGACCACTGAGCGTTTGTGGGCTACCGGATGGACTGACTCGTAGTCAAGGTATCTACCGGAGTGAGTTGGCTTTCGGTACACGGCGAAGGCGAGGCCCGTTGACGTACGTTTCACAATTGCGTCCAAGAACGGAAGGCATCCATCTTTTTCTTCTTCCACAGTGAACTTGATGGAAGGCTCGATGCCATTTAGGCAGTCAAGGAAAGGTTGCACGTCCTTCTTTATGACGCAAAAGCAGTCGTCGACGTATCTCAGAAAAACCTTGGGTTTCGGCTGAAATGACTCCAATGCCTTGTTTTCAATTGCTTCCATTGTTACATTTGCAGTCGTGACTGAAATGGATGCTCCCATAGCGGTACCGAAAACTTGCCTGTAGAATTCGCCCTTGTACGAGAAGTAAGTGTTGGACAGGCAGAATCGTAACAAGTTGCAGAGCTCAGTGACGTCGAATGGTGTGCGGTCTGCCAACGTCGTGTCCTTGTGAAGTAACTGTCTGGAAGTTTCCACAGCAAGGTCGACGGGTACACTTGTGAAGAGGGAGCAGACGTCAAAAGAAACCAGTACTTCGTCTGTGTCCACAGTGATGCTCTTCATCTTGTTTATGAAGTCATTAGTGTTCCGGGGATGAGTTTCAGTCTTGCCTGCCAGGGGAGCCAAGATGCCATGAAGATACCTTGAGAGGTTATACAGTGGTGACCTTGTGAAATCTACTATGGGCCTGAGAGGCGTCCCGCTTTTGTGAATCTTCGGTAGGCCATAGATCGCTGGAGCAGAACCATTGGTGCACAGCAGTTGGTAGTAAAGCCTTTTGTTTGATGCAGGGAGCGTTTGGAAAATACCAGAGAGCAACTTTTGCAAGCGTGTTTGAACCTTCAAGGTCGGATCCCTGTCGATCTTGGCGTACGTCGCGCCGTCTCCCACTATCTCCTCCATCTTTGACTGATACGCGGAACGGTCAAGCACTACTGTCACGTTGCCCTTCTCGGCAGGCAGGACGGCAATCTTCTTGTTTTCGTGTAAAGATTTCACCGCTTTCGCTCGACTTCTGAGAGGACTTGTTGGCAGCCAGACTTGCGGATCCTAGATAGTATGCCAACCGCTTTTGTGCGGACTTCGTCTCGTTCATCTTCTTCAAGTAGGCCAATAGCGTTTTCAACAGCACACACGATTTTGCGGGTGTCCGGTTGCTTTCCTTGGTTGAAATTGAGACCTCGGCTCAAAACTTCGCATTCCGCATCAGTTAGCGCGTAGGAAGACATGTTCTTGACCTCGAACTTTGGACCTGTAGATTTCAGGCCTTTTTCCAGCAAGGCGTTCAGTTTGCGCTCTTGTGACGTTTCCTGCTTTTTCAACCAAGGAAAGCAAAGTCGTGTGTGCTGTTGAAAACGCTATTGGCCTACTTGAAGAAGATGAACGAGACGAAGTCCGCACAAAAGCGGTTGGCATACTATCTAGGATCCGCAAGTCTGGCTGCCAACAAGTCCTCTCAGAAGTCGAGCGAAAAGCGGTGAAATCTTTACACGAAAACAAGAAGATTGCCGTCCTGCCTGCCGACAAGGGCTACGTGACAGTAGTGCTTGACCGTTCCGCGTATCAGTCAAAGATGGAGGAGATAGTGGGAGACTGCGCGACGTACGCCAAGATCGACAGGGATCCGACCTAGAAGGTTCAAACACGCTTGCAAAAGTTGCTCTCTGGTATTTTCCAAATGCTCCCTGTATCAAACAAAAGGCTTTACTACCAACTGCTGTGCACCAATGGTTCTGCTCCAGCAATCTATGGCCTCCGAAGATTCACAAAAGCGGGACGCCTCTCAGGCCCATAGTAGATTTCACAAGGTCACCACTGTATAACCTCTCAAGGTATCTTCATGGCATCTTGGCTCCCCTGGCAGGCAAGACTGAAACTCATCTCCGGAACACTAATGACTTCATAAACAAGATGAAGAGCATCACTGTGGACACAGACGAAGTACTGGTTTCTTTTGACGTCTGCTCCCTCTTCACAAGTGTGCCCGTCGACCTTGCTGTGGAAACTTCCAGACAGTTACTTCACAAGGACACGACGTTGGCAGACCGCACACCATTCGACGTCACTGAGCTCTGCAACTTGTTACGATTCTGCCTGTCCAACACTTACTTCTCGTACAAGGGCGAATTCTACAGGCTGTGGGCATTCATTAGCCTCTTCTACTTCATCTGTACATAATCATCATCACCTTGGTTTCGTCATCATTCTCTGCTGTGGGTTGTCATCTAGAGCTCAATCTGTGCTTGGGGTGCGAACCGTCATCTGTAGCCTCAAAGCTTAATAAAACGGCGTTATCGTCACAGCTTCAAAAGTGGTGGAGAGTGCTCTTCGGTCCCCCGTCCTCTGCCACCCCGGTCACACCCCTGGAGCTTCGATCGGGCCGCCGCTTGTGTCAGCTGCCCGCCGTCATGTCGCAGCCAACGGACACGTCCGCATCACCCATGTCGGCTCAGACATCTGCCGCCCCTCATTGTTGGGTTGTAAGCGGCCACCAGCGTGACCCCCACTTATTCGCTGGACTTCGCGGCGAAGACGTCGAGGATTGGCTTGACGACTATGACCGAGTAAGCGCAGCTAACCGTTGGGACGAGCCGCTTAAGCTAAGCCACGTCCCCTTTTATCTAACGGGAGTGGCAAAGACCTGGTTTTACAACCACCAGGTAGACTTCGCAGACTGCGGCAATTTCAAGCAGCAGCTTCGACAAATTTTCGGCACACCAGCCGTTCGCTCTGCTCTCGCAAAGAAGACACTCGATTCCCGTAAACAACAACACGGCGAATCATACACTTCCTACATAGAAGACGTCCTTGCCCTTTGTCGTCGAGCGAACTCAGCCATGACCGAATCCGACAGGGTTCGGCACATTCTCAAAGGCATCGGGAGTATCGCCTTCAACGCCCTGGCCATCAAGAGCCCCGAAACCGTTGCCGATGTAGTTTCCACTTGCCAGCGCCTTGATGAACTCGAGTCGGTCCGCTTGCAACCGAACACCGTAGAAAACATCGCTACCACCAATTCCTCATTGCGCGCGATGATCCGCACCATCATACGGGAAGAGCTCCAGACGCTTGGCTTCTTACCAGCTTCACCGCCCCTGGCTGCTTCCGGTGACTCTTTGCGAGACGTTGTCAAGGAAGAGTTGGCGTCCATGACTGGTGCTGTTTGTGTGGACCGTCCAACAACATATCCCCCGCCAACATACGCGAAAGTAGCCGCAAGTTCGCCGGCCGTAGTTCCATCGATGCCTCCTCAACCAACACCGGTCCACATGGCTTCTATGACTCTCGGTGGATCCATTCAGCCCAGTTATGAGCAGTGGCGCCCGCCGCGTCCTACATGCTACTACTGCGGATATCGTGGTCACATCGCGCGGTTTTGCCGCAAGCGCCAGCAAAACGAGCGCCGCGGTTACGACGTCTACGAACGAGATGACTATTCCGCCGGACCTACTTTCCAACGCCGTCCGTATTCTCCTCCTCGACGTCGTTCTCCATCACCACCTGCAGAGTCCGCGAATGATGGTGCCTACCGTCCGGCGAGGCGCCGCTCCCCATCGCCACTTCGCCGCTCTACGTCTCCGCTGCGCCCTGCTTCCCCCTTCTCTGATCGCCGTCCGGAAAACTAACTTATGCAGCTTCCGGAGGAAAAGCTGCATCCGACGATGGGACAGAAATTCCTCCAGCGCGTCCATGTAACATGATATTGGTTTCCGTAGAGGGTGTGTTAGTAGAAGCTTTGATAGACACTGGTGCTAGCGTATCGGTAATTCATCGTGACTTGTGTTGGCGTCTGCGAAAAGTTACCACTCCATATAACGGACCTACATTACTTGCTGCTCAAGGATCCTCTATTCGCCCTACGGCTATGTGTACCGCCCGTGTTTTCATTGATGGGCTTCTACATTGCATACCATTCGCCGTGCTAAGTTCGTGTCCGCACCAGCTCATCTTGGGATGGGATTTTCTTTCCACGGCGTCCGCTTCAAACTGCTGCCGGCAACGCGCTATCCACTTGACCGACACCAACTACTCACTCCACGCCGATGACGCACCTCTTCATTTTGTTGCTGCGCACGACACTGAGCTGCCACCTCGCCATCAGAAAATTGTGACCATAACGTCTGATGTGATTGACCAGGGTGACGTGCTGGTTTTACCATCTGTCCGCTGTCTCGCAAGAGGGATAGCCTTTGCATCAGGGCTGGTTCGGTTTCATAGTGGCCGTGCACATCTCTACGTGACGAACACGACTCCCGAAAAAATTCTCGTCGCTAAAGGCACTACACTGGCGCGCGTCCTTGAATCGCAAGCTATATCACTGCTTTCCTTTAAATCAACATCCTCTGGGGCGTCATCTGCTCTGAGTTCTGAGTCCCTTTCTGCTCTTTCATCTACAATCAGTTCCGACTTGACGCCTTCACAATCACAAGAATTGCTGGCTTTGCTGAAGAAGCATGAAGATATGTTCGACGCGCATTCCACTTCGTTGGGAAAGACATCCATTACAACGCATAGAATCGAGACAGAAGGCGCTTCCATCGTGCGCCGTCGGCCATATCGCGTGTCGTCTGCTGAGCGCAAAGTGATTGAAGAAAACGTCGCCGATATGTTACAACGGGATATAATACGACCATCCTCGAGCCCTTGGTCATCCCCCGTTGTTCTCGTTCGAAAAAAGGACGGCTCTGTGCGGTTTTGCGTAGACTACAGGGCACTCAACAAGATCACGCGCAAAGATGTGTACCCTATGCCGCGCATAGACGATGCCTTGGATACCCTGCAGGGTGCCGAGTACTTCTCGACTCTCGACCTGCGTTCCGGGTACTGGCAAATACCTATGCATGAGGACGATAAAGAGAAGACGGCGTTTTCAACACCCGACGGACTCTACGAGTTCAATGTAATGCCGTTCGGCCTGTGCAATGCACCCGCAACCTTCGAGCGCATGATGGACACTGTTCTCCGTGGCCTGAAGTGGAAGACTTGCTTATGCTATCTAGATGATATCGTTATTTTTTCGTCAAGCTTCCCTCAGCATCTGCACCGTCTGGACGAAGTTCTCACGTGCCTTGCCAGTGCTGGACTTCAGCTAAACACCAAGAAATGCCATTTTGCAAGCAAGAAAATCAAGGTGTTAGGCCACATTGTAAGCAAGGATGGCATTCGCCCCGACCCTGACAAGGTTTCCGCCGTTCTGCACTTTCCTCGTCCCGAGAAAGCTAAAGATCTCCGCAGTTTCTTAGGACTCGCTTCCTATTTTCGCCGATTCATACGCGACTTCGCCACCATAGCTTCCCCTTTACACAAACTCCTCAGAAATCATGTTCCCTTTGTGTGGTCTGCCGAATGCGAATCAGCTTTTGACTATCTCAAGCGCGCTCTAACCTCTGAACCCGTACTTTGCCATTTTGACGAAACCGCACCTACTTTCCTGCATACGGACGCCAGTGGTCACGGAATCGGTGGCATTCTCCTACAGCGAGACCATTCCTCACGTGAAAGAGTCGTTGGGTACGTAAGCCGCGTTCTTACAAATGCCGAGAAGAACTACACGATTACTGAACAAGAATGTCTGGCCGTCGTATGGTCCGTGCAGAAATTCCGACCTTACCTTCACGGCCGACATTTCACTATCGTGACGGACCATCACGCCTTATGCTGGCTTTCGACGTTGAAGAACCTGTCCGGGCGCCTTGGTCGGTGGATTCTACGTCTCCAAGAGTATGACTTTACCATCACCTACAAGAGCGGTAAAAAACACCAGGATGCAGACGCCCTTTCTCGATGTCCGCTTCCTGCGTCACAGGGCAATGGACCTTCAACCACCTTATGTGACAAGCGCTGGCAAAGTCCCTCCTCGTACGCTACGTCCTTAGCTACTGTGGACCAAGTACTGCCGCATGACAACCCATCATTCCTATCGCATCAGCTTGCAGACGCTTATTGCCAGCGCATCATAGCCCGCCTTCAAGGAACTTCGCGCCCACCTAACGCCCGCAGTCGTCGACAGCTGACACGGTTTAAGATCGCAGACCACGTCCTATACCGCCATGTATACCACTCCGACGGCCAACGCTGGGTGCCTGTCCTGCCTCGCTCTCTTCGACCTCAAGTCCTTCAGGCTTCTCACGATGACATGACTTCTGGCCATCTTGGCGTTCAGAAAACCTATGACCGCATCAAAGCTCGCTTCTATTGGCCAGGCATGTCTGCCAGTGTAGCGAGGTATGTCTCTTCTTGCGCCCGTTGTCAGCGTCGAAAGCTCCCTACAACACTGCCAAGCGGACAGATGCAACCGGTCCCATGTCCGTCAGAACCATTCGACGTAGTCGGCGTTGACCTGTACGGCCCCCTTCCTCTGACGTCTAGCGGTAATCGATGGATTGTGACGGCAGTGGACCATTTGACACGCTACGCCGAGACCGCCTGTGTGCGTTCAGCGTCAGCTTCTGAAGTCGCTGAATTCATACTTCGAGCTTTAATACTCCGTCACGGTGCTCCTCGCGTCATCCTGAGCGACCGCGGAAAAGCATTCCTCTCGCAATTTGTAGACGAAGTGCTCAGTGCCTCCGGAACCATCCACAAGACAACCTCCAGCTATCACCCGCAAACCAACGGCTTAACCGAGCGATTTCATCGCACGCTCTCCGACATGATCGCCATGTACAGCCGCCCAAATCTTTAGCTATCCTGCGCGAGCGCCGACTTTTTTGTGCGTCAGCGCCGTACGACGGAGCCAAGTTGCAAACAAGGCGAGAGTACGCGCATGCCCATGAAGCGCGCTCAGCTAGGCCCATCGTCTGCTTGGCTGTTCCTTCGTGAGAACGTCGCCCCGCATTAACTCACTTCAGACGGACAGGCAGCCCATCTTGCCCGTATGTTCCGAAGATCAGCAAGCAACAGAGAAAATGAAATCCGCGGATACGTCACACGCCCCCGCGCCCGTGGTGTGGAAACGGCGTCTCCTACAGGTGAAAAAAAAAGGCATTTGCGTCGCCAGATAACAAATGAACGATCCACATTTGTCAGCTTATCTCATGCGCGGGGGCGTGTGACGTATCCGCGGATTTCATTTTCTCGGTTGCTTGCTGATCTTCAGAACATAAGATACGGGCAAGATGGGCTGTCTGTCCGTCTGAAGTGAGTTAATGCGGGGCGACGTTCTCACGAAGGAACAGCCAAGCAGACGATGGGCCCAGCTGAGCGCGCTTCATGCGCATGCGCTTACTCTCGCCCTGTTTGCAACTTGGCTCCGTCGTACGGCGCTGACGCACAAAAAAGTCGGCGCTCGCGCAGGATAGCTAAAGATTTGGGCGGCTGTACATTCAACCTGACCACACAAACTGGGACACCATTTTGCCATTTGTAACTTTCGCATATAATACTGCGGTACAACGCACAACCGGGTACTCGCCGTTCTACCTTGTCTATGGCCGCTCGCCCTCTTACTTTCTTGACGTCTCTTTCTTCGCGGCTCCTATCAAAGAGCCTTCATCGACTCTTGAAGAATATCTGTCCCGTCTCCTCCGTTGTCGCGAGCTCGCCCGCATGAATACCGACGCTAGGCAACGGGATCGCAAGGAGCACTATGATGCACATCGCCGCGTCGTCTCCTTCCGCCCTGGCGATGAGGTGCTGCTCTGGACACCAGTTCGCACCCCTGGCTTATGTGAGAAGTTTCAGTTTCGCTTCATCGGCCCCTACACCGTCTTGGCACAGACCTCCCCCGTCAACTACCGCGTGACACCTGTTGTCGTCCCAACTGACCGCCGCTGCCGTGCTACCGAAGTGGTCCACGTTTCTCGTATGAAACCTTTCACCCGGCGCTCTCCGTCCCCTTGAGCTGCGGCCAGGATGGCCGCTCTTGCGCGCGGGAAATTAGTGTGGGCATTCATTAGCCTCTTCTACTTCATCTGTACATAATCATCATCACCTTGGTTTCGTCATCATTCTCTGCTGTGGGTTGTCATCTAGAGCTCAATCTGTGCTTGGGGTGCGAACCGTCATCTGTAGCCTCAAAGCTTAATAAAACGGCGTTATCGTCACAGCTTCACAAGGCAAGTTTTCGGTACCGCTATGGGAGCATCCGTTTCAGTCACGACTGCAAATGTAACAATGGAAGCAATTGAAAACAAGGCATTGGAGTCATTTCAGCCGAAACCCAAGGTTTTTCTGAGATACGTCGACGACTGCTCTTGCGTCATAAAGAAGAAGGACGTGCAACCTTTCCTTGACTGCCTAAATGGCATCGAGCCTTCCATCAAGTTCACTGTGAAAGAAGAAAAAGATGGATGCCTTCCGTTCTTGGACGCAATTGTGAAACGTACGTCAACGGGCCTCGCCTTCGCCGTGTACCGAAAGCCAACTCACTCCGGTAGATACCTTGACTACGAGTCAGTCCATCCGGTAGCCCACAAACGCTCAGTGGTCCGTTCTTTAGTGCAACGTGCCATTCGAACCTGTTCTGATGCAAGAAGCCTGCAGGAAGAGCTCAAGACCATTGAAGATGACCTCATCAGGAATGGATATCCCAAACATTTTATTAAGAAGACAGTAAAGTTCATCATGCGTAACCAGCAGCAAAACAGTCAAACCATTGATGGCGTTGCGTCAGCACACAAGCGCGCAGCGATTCCATACATTCAAGGTATAAGCGAGGCCCTAGCTCGCACATTTAGAAAACGCGGTGTTCAGATTGCGCATGTGCCAACAAGCAAGCTCAAGGGTGACTTGCTAAATGTGAACGATCCTCTCCCCCGGCAACGTTTCCCTGGTGTGGTATACAAAATCCCGTGCGCCGACTGTGACTCTGTATATATTGGTGAAAGCGGAAATTTTTGCAAGCGTTTAAAACAGCACAAGAATGACGTCGCCAAAGGCCACACAGTGACCAATGCACTCGCAGAGCATTCCGAGAAGACGGGCCACGAGATAAACTGGGACAATGCGCACATCATGGCCACGGAGAGGAATTGGTCAACAAGGCTCAATCTCGAATCACTGATAATTCAGACAACAAGAAGCACAATCAATAGATCATCTGGCACCTTAAACCACGTGTACTCCCGGACTTTGCGTCATGCGCTCAACGCTACTTAAGAACCTGGTGCTCTGCCTTCACTCCATTGTGAACAAGGGATCCGTACGGACCCCGAAACGTCATTTTATATTTTTGACACTGGTCAGTGACCTTTACCTCTAACAATGCCTTTACCTGACCAGACGGTATTCCGTCGAACTCTTGAATACTTGCAGTATGTGCCACAGCTTGCTTGCAAGGAAAATATTGCAAGCTATAGCACGCCTAAACACTAAGTCCCAACCCTTCCACCTCCACACTTGACTTCTTAATTCGCCAATTTGGATCCTCCAATACGGGTCAGTGTCAGTGTAGTACCAGAGGGATATTCCCAAGTACCTCATTGGTACTGTTGTCCATTTGATATTCAAAAATTTGCTTGGCGTTAAATCCCATTGCCCATGCCATAATCCTTGATATTTGTCCCAGTTGAATGCAATGCCATTGAGGAGACAGAAACGTTTCAATATATATGTTACTGTGTCACATATAGTCTTGTGGTTGTTACCCAAAAACGGCGGTCTTCCGTATATGCTAGGACACATACTTCGCACGAATTTAATTTGAAACCAGTGATACCTGTAGAATTGAGAATACTGAGGCAAAAACATTCAATATATACTGCGAATAGAAAAGACGAAAGCGGGCACCCTTGGCGGGCAAACTTTGCGACTTGAATACGATTACTAACTCATTTGTTAACGAAAATTCGCGGTGCGCTCTTGCTGTAGGCCAAGCGCACACCTTCAAGTATAACAGATCCCACGTTAACATGTTCTAAAACTGCCACTAGGGCGTCATGTGGAACTTTATTAAAAGCTTTCTCCAGATCTAGTTGCAACATTGCCAATTGACTCTGCACGGCGTCGCAGCATTCCAACACACTTCGTGCTGTGTGGATATTTGTTAAAATGGCCCTTTCTTTAATTCTACATGTTTGGTGCGGGCCTACTAACTCCTTGATAGCAGTATGCAGTCTGCTTGCTAGTACTTTTATCAAAATCTTATAGTCCACATTAGCTAGGCATATAGGACGATATGATGTTACTTGACGGAGTTTATCCTTGTCATCAGTTTTCAGTATGAATATTGTATGGGAAGACTTGAAGGAGGGAGGAAGAGCGCCTTGTTTATTAGCCTCATTAAATAGTACTGTTAGTGGGCATGCAAGGCCATTTTTGAAGATCTTGTAAATAGAGGCGCTTACATAATCTGGCGCTGGACACTTGCCAAGGTTTATTTTAAGTATAGCACTTCTCACTTCGTCCTCTAAGATGGGTAATTCTAGAACATCTTGCATCATCCAACCGTGGCATAAGGGGTAAGAACTCCCTTTTGGTTCATGGTCCCTTTTGAAGTTGTTGATGTCTACTACATTGGAAGAAAACAGCCTGCAGTAGTGTTCATGAAATACTTGCTCGATATCCGTTTTTTTTCTTTCTTAATCCTGCCATTGAATTCGATTTCTCCTATTTCGTTGCGAGTTGAGTGTCTCTTTTCCATAGCTATGGCCTGTTTGGACGCTGATTCAAGGTGCATAATGTGTTCTGCTCTAGCATTCACACGGGCACCTCTATATCGTTCAGTGTTAATATATTTGAGTTTCCTTTTTACCGCACAAATGTCATCTTTAAAAGCACCGGGCACTGCACTTTTCTCTTTTATTAAAGTGCATAAGTTTTCTTCTAATAACCTCTCATCTTTTGTTTGCTCATGTTTAGTAATGCTCCCACGCTGTTATCGCAGCCACCTTGAATTGTTGTTTAAAATGCTCGCATTCCGTACCAATATCAGTGCCGTTAATTGTGCCTAATTGTTTAATGGCGTCCGTTTTCTTGGATATTAAAACGTCGTTTTCCAGAAGCTTATTGTTTAGCTTCTCCATGTCCCCGCAAAAATTTTTCGTCGCTTTCTTGCGGCCCATATCAAATATCAGTAAACAGCGGTGTCTGAATGACACCGGGGTAACTTCATAATTGCAACACCGAGGAAGCAGTTATAATGAAACATATGCTCTGTCCAATCGAGCATGGCTGGTTCCTTGATCCGGTGGAAAAATACACCAGCCTGTGTCGGGTGTTTTTGCCTGTTCATACCAGAACATGAATTGAGACACCGGTCTGCTGTTCCTGTTGTGGCCATGCTGGTGTGCCTGGTTTGGCATTCCTGGTGTGCCTGGTTGGTGTTTCTGGTATGCATGACCTGGCATTCCTGGTGTGCCTGGCCTCGTGCTTCTCATGTGCCTTGTGTAGTCTTATTACACAACTGTCATAGTCACATATACCATATGTCCACTTTGTTGTGTATATTTCGAAATATAGACGTGACAGACCTGGATATCACACAGGCTGTTTCACTCTGCGCTACTCAGAACAGCAGTGTGAACTGCCAAAGTAACATGCGACATCAAAACAGCCAGAAAAATTGCCATCTTTATTAAACCTGCTTCGTTGACTTGCGGCGCAGCTCACATGTTTTCTGTAACAGTCGTAATCTGACGATCTTGGCGCTCTTCTTAGTTTCCTCCACAGAAAATCCTCGAGACACCGCGTAGTGCATGAAAAAGGCTGCAGACTCATGGACACCAGTGAAATTAAAAAGTGCACAGTATTTACGGAAAATGTGAACCCATAGAGATATGCTTAGTGGAGCCCAAATGTACTGAAACCAGTAATCTTAATCTTCGTCCATCCGTTTTGTATTGATAAGATCTCTATGTGAATTTGGCTGCTGCTGACAATCATAGACTTCTGCTTTTAAAATGTTTGAATATAAATAAGAAACCTACAGCATGGCATATAGGAAACGATGCATAGCACAGCAAACTCTGCATAGCAAATAATGTCTAGCGAAGTTATCAGCAATGCCAACACTCAAATGCTGAATGCATATCGCTTTAATTTCCTTGCATTGGAGCATATTTCAGTGATAAAGTTGACCAGAGCTACACATCCGCTTGATTGACCTGGGGTGTTAAATCCCAAACCACGGTACGATTATGAGACGCCATAGTGGAGGGCTCCGAAAACATCGAACACCTGGGGTTCTTTAACGTGCTCCGCCATCACAGAGTGCATGGGCCTAAACATTTTGCGTTCATTGGAATGCAGCCATGGTTACTTTAGTTCTATCCCGCGACCCTCCGATCAGCAGCCGAGTACCTAGCCACTAGACCGTCTGCTACAAGCCCAGTACAGCGGCTTCCCTCAATACCACAAAGCAATATCTATTAGCAGAGCCATGTCAGACAAATTTTTGAATTAGTTACATTATCATCCATAGTACTTAGATCACGTAGTACCTAATCCATAGCACGTATAAATGTGGCCGTACAAAAAGAAGTGTATTAGCCCATATTTAAAACTCATATTTCATGCGGTGCCTAACGGACAAGTGTGGAAGCATTTAGATTCACATCATATCCACGGAGTGAATGATGATGAGTGGGGCGAAGCTTCCGGCCCATGTCCGCTGTGTTTCTAGTGTGAAATGCCCAAACAAATAATTCAATAAAAATGTTCATAGAAAGGAACTGCTTCAAATGCCCCTCCAATATCTCAGGCAGTGACCAAAGCAGAACAAAAAGTAATGCAGGTTAAAAAAGTACAGCTTCAAGATGGCCAGCTGTTTTATTAGAGATTGGACTAGAATAAGGTCATGATAGCTCGTGATAATTAAACTTGGCTATTTTTTACGCAGAGTTTGTTAAATTGTTAAATAAAAACAAAAAATCCATGCATATCCACGGAGTGAATGATGATGAGTGGGCGAAGATCCGGAGTTCATCGGTAAAAACCGTGAATCTTCCGTGAATTTTGCCCAGTACATCATCAAAGACGTGACAAACACTGTGTGTATATACACAAGAAATTTTTTATTCGTGAGCCGTGATTTTCTGTTTTCGTACTGCAGCGTGTTTTCTTTGTTGGTCGTGAGCCGTGGTGGTTACCGTTTACATGAGCTGTGGCTTCCGCTGCCCCTTCATCTGTCCGCATCTGTCCGGACGAACGGACGGACGGACAGACAGAAAGAGGGATGGACGGACGGACGGAAGCTTCGCCCCACTCATCATCATTCACTCCGTGGACATGATGTGAATCCGCAGCCGCCATCTAGCACTCTCCTATCACGCTAGAGCACGCAGCGAGCGCCTCCGCACCATCTATTGATCACTTCACGTACTAGCTAAGCAGCACCGCAGCGCCATCTCGTGATCATTATGAGACCTAGAGGTGGCTACGAGGACGACGACGACACCGGACTAGCCTATGCCCTAAGGAGCTTAGCCCCTAAAATTTATTTTGTCGGCCCATATCCGCTGTGTTTCTAGTGTGAAATGCCCAAACAAATAATTCAATAAAAGTGTTCATAAAAAGGAACTGCTTCAAATGCCCCTCCAATTTCTCTGGCTGCAGTATTATTCGTGAGCCAAATTGATGTTAAGTGTGGATGAAGAATCAAGCATGGTGGCTTATGCACTGCCAATTATGCACAAGATAGCAGCAAACATAAGCCATTTTGCAGCTGTAATGAAGCTTGAAAACTGCCTTCATAACACCGGATGGCCTATACGAATTTAACGTCATGCCATTCGGTCTCGGCAACGCTCCCGCCACATTTGAGCGTATGATGGACGCCATACTAAGAGGCCTCAAATGGAACGTGTGCTTGTGTTATCTGGATGATATAGTGGTATTTGCACCCGATTTCCCTACCCAACTTCGTCATTTGGAGCAGGTTTTACGCTGTATAACCGACGCCGGCCTTCAAGTAAACTTGAAAAAATGTCACTTCGGTGCTCGTAAGCTAACCATTTTAGGACATGCCGTCTCGAAGGACGGCGTTCTTCCTGATGACGCTAAACTACGTGCTGTTACAGAATTCCCCAGGCCTGCTTCTCTAAAAGACTTGCGCAGTTTTATAGGCCTCTGTTCCTATTTCCGCCGCTTCATTCGAAATTTTGTTATGATTATGGCCCCACTTACCGAGCTTCTTCGTGGAGACCACAATCTTTCCGCGGGGTCACCAGCCTGTGATAATGCCTTTGAGACGCTGCGTCACCTGCTCACAACGCCACCGATACTGCGCCGTTTCGACCCAATTGCCCCCACAGAAAAACACACGGATGCTAGCGGTGTCGGTCTTGGCGCTGTGCTCGCCAAACGAAAGGCCGGCTATCAAGAATACGTTGTTGCTTACGCGAGCCGTACACTCACAAAATCCGAAGTGAATTATTCAGTCACTGAAAAGAAATGTTTAGCCATCGTCTGGGCAATCACAAAATTTCGGCCATATCTGTACGGCCGGCCCTTCGATGTCGTCACCGATCACCATGCCCTTTGCTGGTTGTCGTCGCTCAAAGATCCCTCCGGCCGCCTAGCACGGTGGGTTTTGAGACTCCAAGAGTACGACATCCGGGTTATTTACCACTCGGGCAAGAAGCATGCCGATGCCGACGCTCTTTCGCGTTCGCCTGTCGATACCGAAAACGCCAGCGTCTCGCTCTTGACAACTCGCGTTCACTCGTCGCCTCCATCGACATGGCTCTAGAGCAGCGAAAAGATTCTTGGATTTCCTCTTTAATAGATTGCCTCTCCGACTCACCTGCACGCCCGCCATCCCAAACCTACGCCGACAGTCCTGTCACTTCGCCGTCCGCGACAAAATCCTTTATCGCCGCAACTATCAATCCGACGGCCGCAAATGGCTACTAGTCATAGCCAAACACCTCCGGCTTGATATATGCTCCGCTTTCCTCGCCGATCCTCAGTGCGCAGGCGCTGGCCTGATCAAGACCTACGCCAGACTGCGCCAAAGGTTTTACTGGAGTGGAATGTACTTTTGTACAAAGATATATTCGTTCATGCACTCAATGTCAACGCCCCAAGCCTGATCACTCCCGCTCTCCCGCACCACTGCAGCCTTTGCCGTGCCCATCGCGACCTTTTGATCGGGTTGGAATAGACCCCTATGGGCCCCTGCCATACACAGCTGCTGGAACTCGCTGGGTCATTGTGGCTATCGACCACCTAACACGGTACGCAGAAACTGCCGCTCTACGAGTCGCGACAGCTCGTGAAGTTGCCTCCTTTCTGCTGCAACGCTTCGTGCTACGCCACGGCGCCGCCCGCGAGCTCCTCAGCGACCGAGGTCGCGCCTTTCTCGCTGATATTACTCAAGAGCTTCTCGCTGCATGCCGTGTTGTTCACCGTTGTACGGCTGCATATCACCCGCAAACGAACGGCTTGACAGAGCGTTTTAACCGTACTCTTGGCGACATGCTGTCAATGTACGTCGGCTCCAACCACACCACATGGGACATCGTTCTTCCCTTTGTCACCTACGCCTACAATACGGCACCTCAGGCGACAACCGGCTTCTCTCCTTTCTTCTTTATGGCCGAGAACCCTCTATTCCAATCGACACCATTCTTCCTTACCGCCCCGACTCGTCGGAGGGCACACCGGCATCCGAAGCCGCTCGGTATGCTGAAGAGTGTCGTCAACTGGCCCGCTCACTTATAACAGAAGATCAAGTACTACAGAAATCTCGTCATGACGATGGGCACCCACAAGAGCAGTTTTCTCATGGCGATTTCGTATGGTTGTGGGTACCTCCTGCTTCTACACCTGGGATGTCGTCAAAATTTGTCTCGAGATTTCATGGACCCTGCCGGGTCCTACAGCGCACTTCGCTGATGAACTACGTCATCGAACCTTGTGACACCCGCTATGGACCTACGTCGCCGCGGCCGCGAAACTTCACGTTGATCGCCTCAAGCAGTACCATGAGCCCTCCGTCCTCACGACGCCTTAGGTCACGTGAGTGACTCCGTCTTCAGCGAGGGGGGAAGATGTAATGAAGAAGCACACCGTGCACAGCCCCGCAGCCCTATCGCCAGCGCATCGCAAGTGCTCGGGCTAGGGGGCTATCGGAGATGGCATTTTAGCGAGAGCGTTCGGAATCGCCGCACGCGATTGGCCAGCGCCCCTCCGGTGTCGTCATCCGCGGGGCGTGCCCACGGTACACCTACCTATAACCACATTAGAGTAGAGAAACTGTACCTTTGACAGTGCAACGAAAAATAAGAGCAGCGGTGGCGTCCTAAACTAAGATACACGATCAAGAGATGGCACTGCATGTACTATCATCATCATTGTTTAGATGTAACACGGTTGTTTTGTTTTTGACGCCTACGCCTTCTGGCCTTATTGAGAGCCTCTAGCAGGAAAACTTCACACTAAAATGTGGGGCTAGGTTAGTAGTTCCACTCTACGCGCAACTTGATGGAACGCGTCGCGGCTGGTTTCTGTGGAACATCGAACCTTCCGGGGCCCCGAGATTTCGGTGTCGTCAAATTGACGTCAATTCCCTGTCAATCATTTTCAAACCGAGCGTGTCGTCTGCTACGCGGAGAACGATTCCCGAGGCCGCTCACTCAGCGAAGGGTTTACGAACGAATTTACGAACGCTTTGCGAACAGCGGCCGCGGCAGCGGCCCCGCTTGGATTGAAACGGCGGCTGCGGCTGCGGAATGGTGCGTCACAGAGGGAAATGGCGGTCCACTTGGGCGCTGAGTCCTCGCATTGTCGTCGCTGAAATAGGACGCGGAGCAGCAGGAGGTTCACGATGTATTTGGGGATTCGACAGAAAGTGAATTCCGGGGTCAATTTCGCCTGTCGAAGCGAACAGTACGTTGGCTGTGCGCCGAACTTGATCCCGAGAGAGAGAGAGAACAACTTTATTTTAGGGGAAAAAAATCCTCACCGTCTCACCCAAAAAAAATCCTCACCGTCTGATAGCCTGGAGTTGTTTCTCAAGGCTTGAGTCGCGGAGAACCGTGTCCCACGCTCCAGGCGAGGGAGTAGTGAGGAGATCAGAAACCGGGTGCCAAAGAGCCCGTGGAATTTCGACGCAGAGAGCTGCGCCTGTTGAGGTTCTTCGCTACTGGAAATTCCCAGTGCGCTGTCGGTAGTGAAGAGTTAGTCGGGCTTTAACAGTTGGGGTGCACCTCCAAAAATGCGAGAAGGAGCTCCCTCTGCCTCTGAGCACCCGCGGGCCGAAATGCACGTTTTTGTGCGAGGACATGGCAGCAGCAGAGGACGAGATGAAATTTAGATATCACGCCACTTACGCGCACGCTTCTTGTTTTTCGCACCCGCTACACCGCTTAGCGAACCTGCAGAGAACGATATTGATGCTTAAGAGCGTGTTTACGTCTGAGAAGAAGAAAGCAGCGTTTTTAAAAGGACCAGCTTTCTTAATTTCTCGGGAGAAACATTCTGACTTTCAGAAGCTGACGACAAACGGAGTACGTCCTCATCGGAGGAGCGCGCCGCTTCCCCACTGGCCGCGCCGGCCGCGCCCCGCCCGTTCTCAAAGCATTGCTCAAAGCTATCGCGGACCACCCACTTTTTGACGTCAGTGTTCGGAAAGCGTTCTCGAGCGAACAGCCGATCTCCGATAGCCCCCTGGACGTTGTTACCGCCTTGGCTGGGAGGCCTACGCTGTCTCGTCTTGTGCGAGCCGCATCCGCTGCGTCTACGACCGCGTTGGTCTTTATTATACAGCCATTAATGACAAGCTGTGCTCGTGAGGACAACATGCATAGCGGTGGGGGTGCTGCTTGCACAGTTCGTTTGTAAAGTTGAAGAGCCAACACAGCAACCGTTGGTTATTAATGCTGCACAGGCCTTCCATCACACTGCTAGACCTGGATGAACAATAAAGTGGCTGCGCTTGCCAGTGCGAACAGGTATTTCAAAAGCATGTGCAGTGACATAAAACTATTAGCAATTATAAAGTTGTGATTCAACAATGAATGATCACAAGTTAGCAGGCGTGTTTCCACTGGGCCAGGAGATATTCCAACAATTCAATGAACAACCTGAAATATATCCCTGAGGTTGAATGCCACGAGTCTACACGAATTGGAGCAAGTTAAACTAAATGATATATGAAGCTATACTTTGCAAAGAAAAACAAGACACCATGAAAAAACATATGAATCCGCTGTGTGCCTTTTCATGTACACAGCCTTATAAACTAAATAAAATGGAACTTGTGAACAGATGCGTATTGTCAATTGAAAATATTGCTTGCCTTTCAAGGCGTCCACCTTCTGCGGTGTGAGGGGTTTCTGTGGAGGCTTCTTCCCACCTCCAGAAAAATACCTGTTTGACAGTGGGCCGCAAAAACTTCTTTTAGCCAGCACTTCCGACGACCATATTGCCGTAGGGCGCTCGCTTGAAAAACAAAGACTCCTTAGGCATGGGCATGAGAGTTTCGAACACCTCTTTTCTTAGGCAAACATTGTTTGCCAGATGCACTTGAGGCAAAAATTTTCAGTCACTACCCTATATACATTATATCTGATAGTCCTTAGTTCTTACCATGCCATTGTCAATGATGGAGCAGACGGGAGGGCTTGGCGTCATTGGCTCCTCCACCATCTCTGGCCCTACGACACCAAAGAGATATTCAGGCACATATTCACACAAATTGCCGTCTCATATTTACATTTATTCAATTATATGATGAGGGAAGGCTGAAGGACGCAAGCAAAGAATAACAAGCATGCACAGTGAAAAGCGACATGCAGCAGTCGACTAATAATACAAACTTTCAAGGAATACGCATCAATCAGAAGTCAAAATGAAAAAAAGATTAACCACAGCAAAAAATAGTTTTAAGAAATAGTTTAGTTTCACGTTTTCACAAATGACCAGGAAAGCTTATGAATGTGCCACCATGTGCACATGTTTACATTTGCCCATGATAGGGCATTTGTCATATCGTTGCTATCACCATGGAAAATGCAAATAGAGCTGGCACTTCATTCTCACCTTTTGGCATATAGGAGAGGCTTGCGTCTTTCTGGGAGCATAACAAATGCATGCTACAACTTTTCTTCCGAAGCACTCTTCACGCCTCTGTGGGCAGTGACAGCAAGAGTGCAGCTGGCTAACAATTATAGGAGACAAAAATTTCAAAAAAAAAACAACTAAGTAAATGGACACCACGCTGCTATTCATCATGTTAAGCTATAAATGGAGATGCAAAACCCATGCGGTATGTGTTAAAATGTTACAAATGTGCAGCCTACTGGTAATGTGGCTAATGGATTGAGGATGTTACGGAATAGGCCAGAACTGTTGCTTTGCTTCCTTTGGTTTTAGAAATGCGCCGATGACATAGTAACGTCACATTTTGGGCGTGTTGGTATTGCATACTGGAAGGTTTTAGTGCACGAAAACCACTGACTGACAAAGACATGACACACACAGGCGCTACTTGCAACGATGTTTATTTTGAAAACAGGGAACCACACATATAGGCAACAAACATCGCTTTTCCACTATCATCATTGCATGCACTTCGCAAATTCAGCTATCTTTGCGTTGATAGGCTAACTCCTTAGAAAGGGCAATCGAAGGTTTGGAAACGCACATATCTGCCAGCTTAGCGATCGGTTCAGCCTCGATGATTTCGCGTGTTAGCTGACTTATGCAGGTACTGATTCTTCAACATTCCTGAAAAGTGGGCGTGCACGTTGGGCATCGTCACTTGTATCTGAATTACTGCAGGCCCTGCAGTGAGCAACGAGAAACCCACCACTGTTTTTGTCCACATTGTACTGGTATTCCTTTAAATGCTCGTTGATGCACCGTCCACTATGACCTACATAATTCTTGCTACATGTTAATGGAAGCTTGTACACTAACTGCATCCTTACATTCTATAAACCTGTTTTGGCTTTTATGCATTTTTGCAGCATCTGGAGAAGCAGGCGTGCAAAAAGAACCTCTCAGAGCTTCTTTTTGCAAAAAGAAGTATCTCAGTAATACTCCATTAGCATATTAGCATTAGCACTATCATGTGCAGGATCTGTCATGTGCAGAGACCTGTCATGTGCAGGATCTCGGCTTCGTAGTAAGATCCTGCTGTCAGGCTGTCGTCTTCCCAGTATACACTGTATACCTCGCCGGCCTTAAAGTTTCTGTTGGGCTTGGGCTTCAACCCCTTTACATTGTTCGACGTCGTGACCTTTTTCACCTTGTCGAACACGTACCTAACATAAACAAAGAAAATCATGATGAAAAGTTCAGCACACACACCCACAACACAAAGAATACAATGCACCCAAGTCCACACGTCACGGAGAAGCTGACGAAGCGCAGAGGATGAGAGGAGTCGAGTCGATCGGGAGGATGAATTTGACGAGGTCTCTTTGAACTGGGGTGGCGTCTAGTGCCACCAAAAGTTTTATTAGCCCCGCCACGGTGGTCTAGTGGCTATGGTACTCGGCTGCTGATCCGATGGTCGCAGGATCGAATCCCGGCAGTGGCGGCTGCATTTCGATGGGGGCGAAATGTTGAAGCCCGTGTACTGTGCGATGTCAGTGCACGCCAGCTCTAATCATGATAGATGCCTCCACTACGGCATCTCTCATGGTCAGAGCTGGTTTTGGGACGTTAAAACCCCACAAAACAACAACAGAAATTTTATTAGTGCTCTATTGTGCGTTACTATTAATATTTTTAAACCAGTCACAGTTATAAATGCGCCGAAGCACCTAAACAATACCTTTTTAGGCACTATAACTGCACCCTATGCTAAACACTTGTTTTCTAAAGCGTGCGTTTTCTAAGCGTGGCGCTTGTATTCAGTTATTCAAAAAGCCTGCGAAAAACCTCATTTTTTGAATACGAATGAATGTTAAACAAGATAAGCTTCAAGTTATGATTAATCAATGTGTTTTGTAGAGCTTTTCTACCCTAATTTTGGGGAACTGGGTACTACGCACCCTAAACCAATCCGAATAGGCATCTGACGCGAGCTCATGGTAAAGGTGGTGTAGTCTACAAAAAAGACACTGCCAGGAAAGTTTGATACAGCCTTGGTAGTTCTAACACCACTCTTAAATGGAAAGATCCTGTGAAGCCTTCAGCGTCCCCTCGCATGAAAATCACATTGGTCAGAGTTTGATCAGATTGTTTTAATTCTTGCATCAGCAACTCCTGGACCTATAGGCATTTAAATTGAGTGTTTGCGGCATTGTTTCGGCAGTGTTTCGGCATTGTTGCGGCAGTGTTTGCGGCATTACTTGAACCATTTAACCTCGGGATATTGCCTGAACAGAGACCGCCAGCTCTGATTTCTAATGTAGACAAGCTTGGAAAGACGTTCTTCGGGCAACACAACTGATGCCAAAAGAACCATGCGTTCACTTTGCATAGCAAAGCAAGCAGAATCCGAACAAAGCCTAGGGAAGCGTCGATAATGCTATGCGTCGTCAGAGTGCATATACACCCATTAGCTGTGACTGGGGCATATCTGAATCTCGAGTCGTAGGAGAACCCGGGTAGTTTATTCTAGCCTGGGTGTTACAAACGGACACGCTGGCGAAACGTGCTTTCCCGGCTAGTTAGCAGAGTCCCACGACGGTCTTTCTGCCGCGGCTATTGTCATTCACACCCTATTCCGGCGAGATTTTACAGGCATTCTAGAATCTGCTATTGTGCCTGCGTGGTGCTGGAGGTTTGTTTCGGAAGCGCTTTGTAACCAAGGCAAGGCACTGCGATCCTACATGCCCTATTTTGATTGCGGTCAGCTGAAGCACTATGTGCTCTGTTATAGCGCTGTTAACTATACATCATATGTGGCTGCATCTCCTGAGTATCGACACCTTTTTCCTTGCACAAATCGTTCGATGCCCACAAGCTGAAGTATTCTTCAGCAGTAAAATTTCTTCTGTTAACTTGCAGGAAAGTTTTTCCCTTTATGGCTGCAGCGCTATCGCCGAGATTTGGAAAAGGATCATTTTCGAATCTAGGCCATTCGGTGTAACATTTCTAGTTCAGCAAATGGAAGCCTGCACGAAGAGGTGTACTACAATTGTCAAATTGCCCGTGTACTGTGCGATCTCTGGTGGTCGAAATTTCCGGAGGTCTCCACTGCGGCGTCATAGCTGAGTTTCGGACGTACAACCCCAAGAATCAACCACCAAGAAGACACAACTCCGGGCCCTCCAGAAGGCTCACGAAAGGGCGGAGGCTTACGGGCTTCCCGTCCCAACATTAGTGCGGCGCGCCAAACCTGCCGACCACTGAACCGTGAGTGGGTGGTGGTTCCTCCGGACTCAATAAAGTTGTACAGCGTAAGCTGTTATGAGATCACAACAACGGCGCCGTAGTTGTCCGCCGCCGCCGCCCGTGTCCGTAACCAATATCGCTCCTCGTGAAGAACAGGACAACTGCTGCCATCTATTTGCGCTGATTACCTCCCCATCGCCTTCGAAATGTGTTTTTGCGAAGCGCTGCCTCGTGAAGCTGTTTTGTCGTATCGTTCTATGCGTCACGCGACAGGCGACATGCGCAGCCCCGACAGCAACCTGACTTGGCTCTTCGATATACCTGGTGGCGCCTCCTCTCAAGATGCGGACCGCTGCTGCAGCAGGGCAACGTCGGGCACAGCATACCGCTGTGCAGAGAGCAGCCCAAACCGCAGAGTTGTGGCGCAGGGGATACCCACCACCTGTACTCGCACTAGTTTCCACAAGCGTTTACAGTGGCCTCTAGGAAGGTCGCTCCGTCAACTTACGCTGTCACTGTCGTGCGATTCCGCGCAGGCCTGGCTCTTTTTCGTCCTCCTCAATAGAATCGTCAAATTTTCTACATTGTATTGGACATTTTGTCGCACCGCCGTTTTAATTCCCCCTCGACCGTCCTCTTAGATTTGAACAATTTCTAATGATTATTTTGATTACATTTAATTTCAAGCAAGCGACTTTGTTCGTTTCCATGCCCTAATATTTTTGCCAATGTGCTTTAAATACACATGTAGAGATCGAGCTATTCATAAGCCAAGACTAGCCATTGCCGCATGTGCTGGGAAACAAGTGTATGTAGTCGTTTCCCGCACTGGTATTGTCTGTCATTTCCATCGTTACTTCTAGTGCTTCATCGGTATTCGTCACTCGCTTAGAGTGGGTTTTGGAGGACGTTCATTTTGTGCAATATGCCTCCTGTAAAGAGTTACTTACCATTCATGCTTGGAGCCCGGCACGTCATCGACGAAAGTTCCTCGGCAAACTTTGTGGCGCCAGCAAAAGAAGGTTCGCCGAGCCCCTTCCACGCTCCAACTTCACAGGTATGTAGTGGTCGTTGTAATACGGCAGTGCAGCTACTGCGTCAAGAACCGCACATAGTCGTGTAGCAAGACGCGCTTTTTCACTTGCCAACTCCCTTCATTCCCATAGACGCGTATTACTGGTACTTTATGGTCGTACTTAAAAACGTAATATTGTCGAAACACACACGTCTCTGTGCAGGAATTTATAGTGCTATTGTTGGTGTATGGAAGCAAGCTGGATGGAAACAATGCACGATGTTGTGAGCGCGAACCGACAAAAGCTCCACGCATGACGTGGCCGCTGTTGCAGTTTATCCCTGCCGGCACATTTCCTGTTATGGCTATTTTAAATGTGTCCGTGGTATGGCCGTGTTACTGGAGGGTCCGTTAACGTAGGTTGCCGCTTCGCGGTGCGCCTTCGGCGTTGCCACTATTTTGCGATCAGTACTGCTAGAGCCGCGAACGTCAGCGACGGGCGGTAGCGCACCCGCAGCTGACAACACCACGAATCTTTTTTAAAACAACATTACTGCTCCTCCAGAGCAGTAGTGTCAGCGCTAATAAAACAGTTCTTAAAAAAGGCAACACGCAAAAAAAAATGTTTGCCGATATCCACGACTCGAACCAGGGTCATCCAAATCCCGATCGCAAAGAGACGCGCTAAACCACTACGCCACCCAACGCTGCTGTGCTCTAAGGAAAAAAAATCACAGCATATTCACGGGGTGAATGATGATGAGTGGGGCGAAGCTCCGGAAGGAATCATCGGTAAACCGCGAAACTCTACCGTGCAATTCGCCCCACAATTAAAAGTGAAACAGTTGAGTAAATGTCATCAAACTATTATAACATCTCGCATCTTTCATCATCAACTACAAGCACTGCCATCTAGTTTTATAACATCTCGCGCATGCTACGAATCCTCGCGGTTCAACTATGCACAATGCACAAGTGAAATCTCCCACCGGCACTTCATTGCAAGTCAAGATGCAGTGCCTATATATATATATATATATATATATATATATATATATATATATATATATATATATATATATATATATATATATTATTACGGGAGAAAAGATCAATTAGTTTTTGCTTGCACACGTCCCAGCTCGTTATTTCTTGCTCATGATTGAAAAACCATACTTGTGCGGTGCCCTTCAGGTAGAATATGATGTTTGCTAGCATAAGGGTAGGGTCCCAATAGTTGCCCGTGCTCACCCGTTCGTATAGCTGAAGCCATTCTTCAACGTCGGTGTTGTCGGTGCCGGAAAAGGTACCTGGGTCCCGCGGTTGTGTGACGACGACGGGTCGATTTGGGGCCGCTGGTTGAGGCACGGCTGGTGCTCCGGCCGGAACATTCTCGTGCTCGCCTTCGGCTGGCATTGCAGGTGATGCCAATGAGCGTCCGCTGCGTAAATCCGTGTTGAGGCTTGGGAAACCCGCACTCTCCACCAAAATATTACGGGAGAAAAGACGCTTGACGATATATTCACAGGATATGTACAGAAGGCCGAAGGTGGGCATACAAGATGGAGCCCGAGCGCGAGACAATCAGCAAGCTTCGTCTTCGTCGGGTGTGTCTGCTTCGTTCCCCACTGCATAGCCTCGTTGCAATATTTATTTATTTATTTATTTATTTACAATACTGCCAGTCTCTACTGAGACCATAGCAGGTGGGCACTATGTACAGGTACTATGAATACTCATCATATGAACAAATCAGCAATACATACAAAAAGGTGTAACATCAACTTTGCTCATTATACATCTGCAACTTACAATACATAACACATAAAAAAAAATACGAGTAGATATAAATGGCAGAGGAACATTAGAAACTGAACACACGACTACATGCAAAATGTACAAGTACATATGTCTGTTACATGAATGATGCTACTGCCAATTTAACATACTAAGATATTTTTTCAATCTCTGACTCAAACTGAGCCAGTGACTCAGTGTTAGTAACGAGCGGCGCTAACATATTCCATTCGCGAATGGCAACCGGAAAAAAGGAATGTTTAAACACGCCGCTGTTGCATTTGTACTCGACTAATGTGTTTGAATGTTTGTGCCTGGTAGCTCGAGTTTGCGAGTAGGAAATATAATTTGAAATATCTATTTTATAATAATCATGGAGGAGTTGATAAAGAAATTTTAAACGTGCTTGTTTGGCTCGTGCCTCTAGCGTAGGAAGTCCAGAAATATCAAGAAGGTTAGTGGGCGAGTCGTCGCGTTTAAATTTGTTGTAGATGAATCGTATGGCTTTCCTTTGTACTGCTTCTATTTTCTTTATGTTAGTCCGAGTATGAGGAAACCACACGGTGTTTCCGTATTCGAGGATCGGCCTGACAAATGTTTTGTAAGCTAGGAGTTTTGTTGACAAGGGTGCCAGTTGAAGTGATCTGCGAAGAAAAAATAATTTTTGCATGGCAGATGAAGTAATGTGACTAATATGCTCGTCCCACCTTAAGTCTGACGTTATCGTTAAGCCTAGATACTTATGTTTGTGTACATTGGTCAAAGCTGTGCCATTTATAGTGTAGCAAAAGTCTGAAGGGTCTCTCTTCCTCGTAATCATCATAAAAGCTGATTTCTTTACGTTGATTTTCATCTGCCAATCTGAGCACCATTCGGTAATAGTATTAAGTGATTCGTTGAGCAAATAGTGATCTTGGTCGTTTTTAATTTCCCTATAAATGATGCAGTCGTCCGCGAATAACTTTATTTTACAGTTTATATTATTAGTTATATCATTAATATACACGAGAAATAACAAGGGTCCGAGCACGGAACCCTGGGGCACTCCTGATGTAACTGGTACTCTATTTGACGCGATATGTTCAAAAATCATATATATATATATATATATATATATATATATATATATATATATATATGGGTTGCCGTAAACGCTTCTCCAACGCGAGCAGTCGGTATTTCTCAATCAAGAAACTCGCTAGGAGACGCTGCCTGCGCCAACGTTGTCTCTCGCGGGCGAGCGCGTGCCGGGAGCCACGCGCTCGCCTTCGGCGCGTGCGTGCCTCCCGGCAGGCACGCGCCGGTGGCTACATACTACTACTACTACTACTACATACATCGGGGACGCACGAAACACGCCTTAAGGAGCTTCGCCCCTAAAAGAAATATTGAGGGGCCCGGTGAGGCCGTCTTCACCATCCCGCAGACTAGTCTAATGGTCGCGGGCACCCAGTAAAAAATAACTGCCGGTAACCTTTTGCTTGGGATCCTTAACCCGGCATCCTGCAATATAGACACTACCAAACTAAAACGGCTCCCTACCATTACACGCACCACAGAAAAAGCTCCACATCGTGCGTGGAGCCTTACCCGGTTCGCGCTAACGATATCTCAGGTCCGGCATAACTCAAATGTGAAATGCGGAAGATGCCACTTGCTTCTGTCCCACCCTGCTAAGGAATTCATTTTAAAAAGTGCGGAATATTCGTCGCCTTCATGGTAACCTTCCAGCGTTCTCGTTCGAATGTCTCCACCAGAAGTCCAATTGGGACAGCCGTGTGTGCCAAATAATACTTAAAAAAGTATTTTTTACAAAAGAAACTCGAGGCAATTTTATACATATTTTTGAAAATAAGATTCGGTATGCAATATGCATGATTCATTGTGAAAATTCCAAGATACAAACATGATTTGCTGTCCATGAGGGGAGAGTACACTTGCAGTAAGCTATTGGTTTTGGCTCACTAATAATAATATTGATTTTATGTACACTGAACACATGCATGATGCTTGGGACAGCGGAAAACACTGCCACAATATACACTAAACTCCTGTTTTTCCTTTTCTTTCTCTCCTCCTGCACCATCTTCCAGCCCCCGCGGTTCCTACAAACAATGAGTCGTCCACCCATAGTACTGATGAAAACTATGACAGCGCACATTTTTCATCTGAAGATGCCACACTTGAAGAACCGTGTACAGCCAACGATGAATGCCCTGACCTTGACGGTGACCTCAGAGAGTTCATTAGAACGAACCCTGAAAAGAAGCTTCCGCATCAGACAACCAGCTTACTGCAGGCAGTTTTGTTAGTACTGCATTTGTCACTGCTGCTGGGCTGATGTCGCAAGTGGGTGGACTGCTTAAGCTTTTAAATGCTCTCTTTGGACAGGACGTCTTCCCAGCATCAAAATATGGACTGAGGAAACCGTGGGAGCTCCAGCGGTCGAAGGCCGTTGAAGTTCATGCACACTGTCCGCAGTACCTTCACCTCACTACAAGCTGTGGCGACAAGGAACAGTGTGGTGTTTGTTCCATGGAAGCAACACTTCCATGTATGATTAGAAGGGAGAACTTCTTCAGTACTTTCCACTTAAAGCACCAACTACTGAAGTTGATGAAGAGAACAGCAGATTTAGTTGGCCGGAATCTGCAAAAAATAGCGACAGTAACTGACGAAAAGTCTATCCAAGATGTGACAGATGGCGAGCATTACAGAAACATCCACACCAACAACAAGCTGTCATGGAGTGACCTGACTGTAATGATGAACAGTGATGGCTCTCCTGTGTTTAAATCCAGCAAGGGTTCTTTGTGGCCAGTTCAGGCAGCCTTAAGTGAGCTACCTGTCCCACATCGCTGGAAAAATATCCTTGTTCGTGCAGTATGGTTCGCCAAAGAGCATCCACCTTGTCACCTGTTCCTGAAAACATTCGTAGACAATTTAATGCGATTGGCACACTGCTGTGGACTTTTGCTGGACGCACTGTGCATTCCACTGTGACTGCCCTATGTTGGTGCATTGACTCACCATCACGGGCTGCTCTGCTAAACGCGAAGCAATACAACGGTTATTATGGCTGATAATGGTGCTATCAGAAATGGACACTCATTGATGGTAAGATTACTTTTCTTTTACATGTGTGACAAGCGTAGGGGATAAAAATTGTTTTAGTCATCTGAAATAATGAGCTCAGTATTCAGTTGTAGCAGTACAGGGTCATTGTGGGAGTATTTTTCTTGAACTGTCATATAAAATGGGCAGGTGCTTTTGGAATGTATGAGAATTAACGTAACTTGTGGTCTAGTGGAAATAATGCTTACATTGCAATAACGCTGCTCAACAGTCGGCCTTCATTGTAATAGCATTAGGAGTGTCCATTACTTCTTGCGTTTGCTGCCAGAGGTCCCGTTATATATAGCAGCTTACAAATGAGGTCACTGCTGTAGGCTTTACTGAAAGATACAAATACTGCAGACCATGACATTTAAATACTTTGGCTACAAAGCGACTTCACTTAAAGTATGCACACATCTGCAACCTCATCTCATTTGCTCATTCTTCCTCCTTGGCGAGACACAGACACCCACCAGCCCCGCCACGGTGGTCTAGTGGCTATGGTACTCGGCTGCTGATCCGAGGGTCGCGGAATCGAATCCCGGCCGCGGCGGCTGCATTTCGATGGAGGCGAAATGTTGAGGCCCGTGTGCTGTGCGATGTCAGTGCACGTTAAAGAACCCCAGGTGGTCGAAATTTCCGGAGCCCTCCACTACGGCGTCTCTCATAATCAGAACTGGTTTTGGGACGTTAAACCGCACAAAACAAGAACAACGCACCATTGCCTTGCAGTCATGTGGAAGTGTCCACTGAGGGTTATTGTGGCCCCACTTATTGCGGAAATGTTTGTAATGTGGTCTATCAAACCACTTTTACTTGGGGCGGCACTAGAATACCTTGCTTGTGTTTCTCTTAAGGAGCTGTCGCTTGTAAAAGCACCACTAGAAGCCAGTGTCATGGCATAAACCTCTTTGAATTGTTCTGGAAATGATAATATAGCTGGCCATAGGTGAACTAACTGTTCACCTTAGTGATGCATAATTGGGGTACGTTCTTGTAATTCACATGTTTCCAGGCATAGCAAGGACAGTTTAGTTTGCTATAACCCTGCCTTCGCTGAGTTTAGAGTCCCTTTTGTTTGTGAACGTGCATTTGTGCTTTGAGCTGTTCAAATGTTTACAGAGGGCGGCTTTGGCTATGTGCCACACATTGCCATCTTGATTTTGCTAGTGACCACTATAGCATCAGTATTGTGGTTGTGGCATGTATAAACCTGTAATTGATGTTGATTTCATTTAATTTTATTTCCTTAGGTACCCCACAGGGGGATGTTACATAAGGGGTGGATATACAGAAGAACGATAAACAAAAGAAAATATGAATACAGTGATGATGAAACGCTAATTATACTACAGGCAGCTTGTCACAGGAGGCAGTGTTGTGGGAAAGGTTGTCCCATTCGGGTACTGTGCATGGAAAGAACGAGGTGTAGAATGTTGATCAAAAGGACAGAAAGTTGAGCGAGTTGGTAACAGTCCATAATCAAAAAAAGAGGCGTGCAGGACACGGACACAAGGAGAGCAGTGAACAACACGAACGCCGACTAACAACTGATGCACAGCACAGAGGCGAAAAAGAAGACACACAGCTTATCTGCGCATGCTCGAAATGGTAGCGCCACCTGTCAATCGGTTACACGTGCCGGTATTCGCGATAGACAACTCCTAAGGCTTTCTATCTCCTCTCTGTTTAAGCTAATCGACGGCTGACTCACGCATGCACTTCCACTAATACTGATATGCCAGGCCTCAACCAATAAACGCGTATCTTCGTTCTTATGCCTGTACAGGATCTCGGTTTTGTCTAACTCGGGCATGCAGCTACAGACCTGACAGACGCGTTTATTGGTTGAGGCCTGGCATATCAGTATTAGTGGAAGTGCATGCGTGAGTCAGCCGTCGATTAGCTTAAACAGAGAGGAGATAGAAAGCCTTAGGAGTTGTCTATCGCGAATACCGGCACGTGTAACCGATTGACAGGTGGCGCTACCATTTCGAGCATGCGCAGATAAGCTGTGTGTCTTCTTTCTTTTTCGCCTCTGTGCTGTGCATCAGTTGTTAGTCGGCGTTCGTGTTGTTCACTGCTCTCCTTGTGTCCGTGTCCTGCACGCCTCTTTTTTTTTTATTATAGAATGTTGACGTGCCACTGTGTGGTCTGGCGACTTGCGAAGTGTGGCCGGTGTGATGAAATGTCTGAGATGGAGGAGCAATAAAGTAGGTGCGGTTGCAGGTGCTATAATAAGATTTATGGAACAGTGATAAGATTGCGATGAAGCAACAAAGTGCAAAAGTTAATAAGGACGACTTCATTTAATGACGATGCACTGATCTTGTATGACCAGGATGAGTGAATAAATCGGATTGCTCGATCTTGCGCACTGCCTGATTGCATTTATGAGGTAAACTTGGTTATGGCCCTAAACTGCAGCAGCATATGGCCTGATGGGCGAGTTGAGGGCTAGCAATTTTAGGGGTTGAGGCATGTTATGTAAATTATGTTTTAGGAATCAAAGTGTTTTGCAAGGAGTGACGGTACGATAAATGACGTAGTTATCAATGAACGTACGAATCTGACATGAAACATGCCATTACTACATCAGTAACATATTTGCACCATGTTACATCATGTGGCAAAGTTACCCCTAGGTACTTAATGGTTCAACCCTTTACAAGTGACCATTACTCACTGTGGGAAAAAGTTATGTGGTGATAACGACATGTAAAAGATAGTGGTTCACATTTAATGGGCTTAAGCGTCGTGAGCTACGGGTCACACCACACTTGAGATGATTTCAAGTGCTATAGTGTCTGAAAAATTAGTGACGGTACGATAAATGACGCAGTTATCAATGAACATACGAATCTGACATGAAACATGCCATAAGTAGGTCGTGGACCTGTACTACAGCATCTGTTAAAACAGCAGACACTGTTACTCGTGTTTGGGGGAACCGTGCATGCTGCACTCTTTACGTTAAAGCTTCCCTGGAGTCCTAAGTCCTGCTCAGTTACAGAGAAGAAAGGGGGAGCTTTAATTTTATTTGGCTGTTACCCCTACAAACCTCATTCTCTAGCAAAATACAGCAGGACTTATTAGTAAGAAATGGTAGAGTCCTAAGTGTAGAATGGTAATCTGTTTTTTAGCTGTGCAGGAGTGTGTTTGTTTGAATAAGCTTACTACAAATTAGTGTAAAAATAACTAAGCATTCAACTGTTCTTACGTTCCTACATTGCTGATGTTCATCTTATTGAAAATCACACGAAACTTTCTGCAAGCAGTGAAAGGCCCGTATTTCCCCCACTGAAGTGTGCTATGCTTGTACTGAAATTGCCCGTCACAGCACAATGAAATCATTGTTGATATTTCGCATCTCACTTACATACACGACACTTGTTCATCAGACATTTGTATCTGTTTTGCTACTTTCATCTGCGCACGTACAGCACTGACATTGCTCATTCGCAGTTTTCAGCTCGCAAAGCCATGGCTCACACCTGAATGGAGGCGTATTGGCTTAAGTGCTGAGTCTCTATTCTTCACATTGTGTGTGTCCATTTCCATAGTTATAATGAATGTTCCATGTGATTGGTGTAGCTCCTACAACATATCATGGGTATTTGGCAGCCTTTGGGAGCCTTCATGTCATTACGAAGCACATGGAAATTGGTTAGTCTGCTCACACGTTTTTGTTCTATGTGACTGAAACCGTTGGCTAAAAATGTTACATAGCTGCTGCCATGGCTGCGAATGGCAGTGGACGACACTCCGAAGACCAATGTGCTAACTGCCAAAATAACAAACTGACCACGACAGAGGTGGCCAGAACTGCTGCGGGGCCACAATGCAGCCCAGCTATCTTGCTGAGCACGCTAAGGACGAGAATACCCTTAGTTAGGCTAAACTTCAACTTCTGTCTTGCACAGTGCCTTGCTGCCAAAGTTACTTTCATCCTGGCTGCCTAGCCATGGCCTATTTACTTTTTTGTTCATTTGTATACATGGTGTGCACTGATACCCAAGAAAGTGAACAGAAGTGAAAGGGATAGCCATCGCTGAAGCTTCACCAGTAATGCATTTGATTCATAACGTGGGTAACATGGGCTAGACTGCAGCTTTTCCTGTTCTATTTCGTCCACTTTAGTTTATGTTATTTAAAGTTCATTAACATGGCATTTCTTTCCTACTCGGCTGTTTCTGGCTCTGCGATGTGGTTTAAACTCAGTAAGCGTCATATACTAAATAATTTTTCAAATCTTGTGCTCACATGCAAATTGCATGTGCTGCAACATTTGCAGAGAACCAATTAATGTGTCATGCAGCATTTTAGACTGATGTGAGCGAACCCTGTCTGCGACCAGTATTCATCAAATTGACTACAACCCTGCACACCTTCATTTTCAGGAACTATCAAGTATATTTTTGAGGGTTTAAATGCCACGGAGAGGTGCCACGACTCATTGATTAGTGCAATGACACTTGCTGCCAGGAGGAGGTGTCCTGTGGATGGCATAAAGGGCCCATCTGCTGTTGACAACCTGCATGCATTGAATTTGGTTTGGGGTTTCCCACCTGACTATTTATATTGTATCCTTGATAGTGTTGTCTCACAGATAATGGAGTTGTGGCTCAGTTCTACTGGGAAGCCGTGGTACATTGGCCACAGACTCAAGACATTGAATGAGCGCGTGACGAAAATTCGGTCTCCTGTGTTCTTTACCAAGTTGCCAAGGTTGCATTCTGAGAGATCGTTCTGGAAAGCAACCAAATTTAATTATTGTGTAGTGAAGAAGCACACCCACTATAGTTCCGCAGCCGGATCGCCAATGCCCTAGTGGGGCGCGAGCTCAAGGTGCTTTTGCTACTCGGGCTAGTGAAGCCCAGACGCCATCGTGTCTGCCAGTCGGTGCCGACCTCGTCATCCAAAACTGCGGTTGAGCTTCCTTATCACAAATGGTGGAGGATCGCTGGGTTTCCTATCATCCTTGAACTGTGCAGCCGGATTCTCCATCCCACCACGGCTACCGGCACTGATTCGAGCTCAACACCACACCACACCATTCTCCCCACACCAGCGTCTGCCATGGAGCAACCCGTCAGCGGGACCCTCCGATAATCAGTGGCACAGACGACACGACGTTGATGACTGGCTCTCCACCTACGAACGCGTGAGTGTCCACAACAAATGGGACGACGTCGCGAAACTAGCTACCGTATCTTTTTACCTCACCTGAATCGCCCACTTGTGGTTTCGAAGCGACGAAACTGACGTCCCCAGCTGGACAGCCTTCAAAAAAGGTTTAGCGAAGTATTCGGACGTCCGGCAGTTCGAAAGCTTCGCGCGGAGCAACGCCTTCAATCCCGATCTCAGCAGCCCGGTGAGAATTTTACCAGCTACCTGGAAGATGTGATCGATTTGTGTAAGCGTGTGGATCCAACAGTGACCGAGTCAGATTTTCATTTTTCATTTAGACTTACTGCAATCACCATTCGGTGATTTTAGCAGGGTGGTACATAAAGTAGGTATTCAAACAAATGGCAATACATGTGGCATACAAACAGAATGAAATACAATACAATACAACAGCATACAAAGAAAAATGCAAAGCAATGCGATACAAAGCAATGTCATATAAACAAGGTGCAATACAATTCAACTGCTAAGTGTAGCTTCTAATTCCGATGAAAACAATGCCAATGATGGTGCTGAAACAGTTGCATTAGTTAGTTTATTCCACTCGACTATGGTGCGAGGAAAAAAAGAATATTTGAAGCAATTGTTGCGTGTGGAAAATGGGGTTATGGTGTAGCCATGCCTCTGCCTAGTTGAGTAACCAGAAGAAAAAGAAAAAATATCGGCTATATTGACTTTATATTGGCCTTTAATTAGTTGATACAAAAATTTAAGCCTTGAGTTACGGTATCTTAGTGATAAGGGCGAAAGTTGCGCTCTCTTTAAAAGGTCTGTAACAGAAGTTCTTGAAAAATTATTGTAAACAAAACGTACTGCTCTTTTCTGCACTTTTTCTAGTTTGTTAATGTTAGTCTTGGTAAAAGGGTCCCATATGATCGCGGCGTAATCTAATATTGGTAGGACAATTGATTGGTACGCTAAAAGGCGGACAGACGGAGTGGAAAGCTTGAGAGCACGACGAAGAAAAAACAGTTTGTAGGTTGCATTTGTTGTTATGTGCGTAATGTGTTTATTCCAGCACAGGTCATTCGATATGTAAAAACCCAAGTACTTATAATTAGTGACCTCAGACAGAAAAATATTGTTAGCATTGTACCTGAAATGTAAAGGATTTTTCTTGTGAGTGATACGCATAAAGACCGTTTTGTCAAAGTTGATGACCATTTGCCATTCCTCACACCAGGAGGCTACTTTCTGAAATGCCTGATTTAACAGCAGTTGATCGGATGTGTTATCAACCTCGGTGTATAAAACACAGTCATCCGCGTAAAGTTTCACTTTAACAGGAACTTGTTCCACAATATCATTAATAAACAAAAGAAATAGTAGAGGCCCAAGAACTGAGCCCTGGGGAACACCAGAATCGACCTTGACATATTTAGAGCAGCGATCGCGAAAAGAAACAAACTGTTGTCGTTTAGTTAAGTAACAAGAAAGCCAATCCATTAATCTTTTGTTTTTAAGTAATTTCTCTAGTTTAAATAGCAACTTTTTGTGCGAAACCTTATCGAAGGCCTTGGCGAAGTCCATAAAAATTGCATCGATTTGCTTGCCTTGGTTAATGGATTTCGCAAAATCATGCACGGTTTCAACGAGCTGAGTGCAGGTTGAGAAGCCCTTTCTGAATCCGTGCTGATGCCTAGTTAGAAAATTGTGTTTGTTGAGAAAATCTAAGATATGATTGTGTATTATATGTTCTAATATTTTGCATGAGGTTGAAGTTAATGAAATTGGTCGATAGTTCCCAACCTGGTTCTTGTTTCCTTTTTTATGTATTGGTTTAATTCTGGCGGTTACCCAATCATGCGGTAGTTCACCATCGCGTAATGATTTACAGAATAGTACATATAAATACTTTGATACCCATTCTGCATACCTTTTGAAAAAAGCGTTGGGTATGCAATCAGGGCCAGGTGATTTTTTCGTGTGTAGTTTCAATAACATGTTTAAAATACCACTCTCTGAGATAACAACATCAGGCATGGAAGGTAATGAGACATTAAAATTTGGCAAGGTGCCATTGTCTTCGGTGTAAACAGATCTGAAGTGTTCATTGAAAAGGATCGCGATTAATTCTGGATCACTAATTTCTCTGCCATGGTCATCAAATATTTCACATTCGTTTGACTTAGGAGAAATCGTTCTCCAAAACTTCTCTGGCGATGTAGTAATGAAACTGGGTAATGACTGACCAAAGTAACGTTGTTTATCTGAACTAACCTTAACTCTAATTTGAGCTGTCAATGTTGCAATTTTCTCTTGACAACTTGAATCAGCATAGCGAGCCTTACTTTTCTTCTTCAATCGTTTTACCTGCCTTCTTAATTTCAATGTCTCCCTAGAAATCCATGGGTTTTTGGTTCTAGGCTTTTTAGATATAGTTGGTACAAATCGCTCAATGGTCTCACCAACAATACCCTTAAAGATATTCCAAAGATCAGTCACACTATCAGTACTATTGGCAAAATCGTCGAAATGAAAAGAAAGGGTATCAAGCACCGACTCATCATCAGCTCTATGGAAGTCAGGAAAAGTAGTCACCTTGGGTTTTTCTCTGATAGAAACATTAGATACGGTTAGCAATACAGCAAGGTGATCGGAAATACCGGGGAAAACGTCACACGTACAATTATGCGTTATATTTCCTGAAACAAAGACAAGATCTAGGATTGATTTCGAGCTGCCTTGAATCCGCGTATAACTTTCAACTACCTGTGATAAGTCGTGCTGAAAAGCTATATCCATCATGATATCTGTGGAAGCGTCATAGTGACCAATATGTGTCATTGTTGACCAGTCAACATTTGGCAGATTGAAGTCCCCTGCCAAAATTATTCGGTCACCCGGCTTTACATATATTGTCATATAATTTTTTAGTTCCTCAATAATATCAACTGAAGAACCAGGAGATCTGTACATAGCACCTAATATATATCTAGTGTTACCATGAACGACTTTGCAAAAGATACATTCAGCATTAGGCACATCTGGCATTTTAATTAATTCTATTCCCTTATTGGACAGAATACAGACGCCACCTCCCTTTGAGCTCCGGTCTTTGCGATAAGCACTGAATCCTGGAGGGAAAACTTCGCTGTCATAGATTGAATCTGTTAACCATGTTTCAGTTAGAAAAGCCACGTCAGGATTCTGTGACAGCAAAACTCCCTCCAGCTCAACAGCCTTATTTACAACACTTCGGCAGTTGATATTGAGAACCTTCAGAGAGGTGTCATGTGGCCTGTTCTGTCATTTCTTGTCTTTGTTTCTAAGGCGGTAACGGGACCCTTTAGTGTCGTCCCATCCATATGTCACTCCATCAATGCTTAGTTTGTCGCACGATAGCTTGACTTTCGCGCCTTTGGCCCTATCGGCAGTCGAAGTTTGCCATAATTGCCTCCTGATATCTCTAACTCGCTTTGAAAAGTCTTCAGCTATGGATAGGTCACTGTTCTTTAGTTTGTAGGCTGCCTTCATGATAGACACCTTTTCGCGATGATCCAAGAATTTTATTATCACAGGTCGTACTTTGTTTTCAGCCTTTTGGCCGAGTCTGTGAATTCTTTCAATGCCATTTACAGATACTCCAAGCTTGTGTTGGAATATTTCATCGCTTACTGTCTTTGCGAGCGTTTCTGAAGTCTCGGAGCTTATCTCAGTTAGACCGTATATAATCAAGTTATTCCTGCGTCCTCTGTTTTCAAGCTCATCTATTTTTGCTTCTAGTGTTGTCAGCTGTTTTCTTAACTTCGCATTATTTGCATGAAGTTCTTCCACTCTTCCTGGTAATGCGTTCATTGTCGACAACTGTTTTTCAATGCCATCAACTCGGTCTGCTAGAGTAGATATTTTTCGCTCAATGTCAGCTTGCGGTTTCGTGATAACATCAATAGCAGACTGCAGTTTACCCTGGCCTGCTAACAAGTCACGCAACATTTCTTTTTCGGTTGGGCCAGGATTTGATTCTATGTCACCACAAACTATCAAGTCTTTCGTTAAATCACTCACGCTACAAAAAAAGCATCTGAGAAGCAGTGGGCAGTGCAACAACAGCAAAAAGCGATCATCGCTACGCTAGCACTTATCAGGGAGATAAACACCAACCTGTAGAACAAAGTGGAATGGGTTTCTGAGCATGTTGTTTCCGCTGTTGCCGCAAGGCCCACTGTCGAAGCACAATCCAGGCGCTGCCTTTATAGGGACACCCTTAGTCACATGGAATGACGTCACCGATGTCGGACGAAATGTCGGTGCAGTGACGAAGGAATCAGCGAAACTGCTGACACGAGGAAACAATCCACGTGCGTCGACATGCGGTCCGAGACGGCGCAGTAGCATCTCGCAAGACGACCCCTCTCGAATGCAGCACCCGGTCGCATCGTTGAAGCCCAGCACTAGGGTCATCACCTGTAGAACAAAGTGGAATGGGTTTCTGAGCATGTTGTTGCCGCTGTTGCCGCAAGGCCCACTGTCGCAAGGCCCACAGATAAAATCAAGCACATACTGAAAGGTCTTGATGAGGATGCTTTTCAAATGCTGATTTCCAAGAGCCCCTCAACTGTCACCCAGGTCATCAATCTATGTCAAAGCTACGACGAGCTTCGCCGACTACGCCTTGTGACCCGCCACGCTGTTCCACATCAGGAATCGCTGTCGGCCTTTGTACCAAGTTTTGAAGACCCCGCCCTCTTTTCGCAAATCAAAGCTTTCGTGCGGGAAGAAGTTACCCGCCAGCTCTCGCTCATTTCCACCCCGCCGCACTCAACTTCGTGCCTCAGCCGTACCATTCGGCACGCGATACAGGAGCAAGTGTCCGAGGTCCTCCCGCAAGAGCGGTCTCCTCAGGTCGCCGCTCCGTTGACGTACTCGGACGCACTATCTCGACCGCGACCACTGATGAACCGCGCTCCAGCTCCCGTGACTACCCCTATCTTTGCCCCAGTGCCGCCACGATCTCCAGTCTACTGAGTCGTGAACCTGTGGCGCACGGCAGACAATAAGCCCATATGCTATTCATGTGGGACACCCGGACACGTCGCACGCTTATGCCGCCGTCGTCCACTACGTCCACAGTACGACGCACGCACTCCTGTTTACGACCACCCGCTGTCTTACGTTTCCGACCGTGACACAGAACCACCCCAGCCAAGCTTTCGACCACCACCTGGCCGCCAATCTCCTCCTCTCCGTCGCTCGCTCTCCCCGATGCGTCGGCGTCCATCCTCTACTGAACCCGAAAACTAAGTGACGCAGTTCCCGAGGCAAGAACTGCGTCATGGTCGAAACGACGAAGCCCTCTACGTTCGCCTCCAAATGTTATAGATGTCGTCGTCGAAGGTGTTTCTGTGTTTGCGCTCATTGACACTGGTGCTGCTATTTCCGTAATCGCTGAAAAACTATTCCGTTCACTTCGAAAGGTGACAACGCCCTTCTTTGGTCCATTACTTCGCACAGCCACAGCAGAGCACGTCAAACCTGTGGCTGCCTGTACTGCGAGAGTTGTAATTCAGGGGAAGCTCTACAAGGTCGAGTTCGTCCTATTTCCCAACTGCCGGCACGACATCATCTTAGGATGGGATTTCCCCTCCCTTCACCAGGCCGTCATTAATTGTTTCCGAGCAGAAGTCGCTAACTCTTCACTTGGCGGTGCCATATCTGACGACGTTCCGTCATCTCGCGCGAAGTTGGTTATCGCAGACGACATCCAGATCCCTCCGCACTCGTCTGTCATGGCACCTGTAGGCTGTTCCGCTATTTCCGATGCCAATGTACCTTCCGCTGCTTTCATCAGTCGCCACCTCGTACAACTACCAACCGCTCGGCTTGCTCTTGAAGATTGTGAGACAAACCTTCTCTTTGCTAACCGATTCCCGTTCCCGATTACATTGCTTCGCGGTGAATCCGTCGTTACTGTGGAGCCTTACGAATACATTGCTACGTTAGACGACCCAGATGGTTCGGTGGAGATGAACGTCCTCTCCTATAGTACCCTTGGAGTATATTTTTCAAAGCACTTAACATGGAATGTACATATTGATAGCCTGCACTCAAAGATGTCATCTGCCATTGGTGTCCTTGCACGTATGCGATGTATTCTTCCTACTAAGGTGAAAGTTACGATATACAATGCGCTGGTATCATCTTTGTTACAGTATTGTAGCATAGTGTGGTGTACTACCGGAGTGACAAATTTGGGCAAGTTGTATTTACTACAGAAAAGAGCCATACGACATATTGCTGCTGTACACTATCTGTCATCTACAAAACTTCTTTTTCCAAAATATGAAATTCTTCCAGTATTCTCTTTGTATAATTACAGGCTGATGTTGTGTTATAGGGAGTTTATTAAGCATGGTACCAATACCATAATTAATCTTGCTAAGCTAAATGTAAACCCGAGTGTTCGACTGACCAGGCACAAAGAAATGTGGACTGTACCCACCCCTAGAACTGTTTATGATGAACAATCATTGTCCTACAGGCTGCCGTCCCTACTAAACTTCTTAAAGCACGAAGATTTTGATCCTTCGTCTAATCAAAACTGTCACATTAAACGCTTCGCCCATCGTATTCATTTTTCGGAATAATATATATCTCGGAATTTTGGCCATTCTTATTATTGTTGCTTTTCATGTTCATGCCACTTCATGACTATACATATAAACTATTCTCTCTATTTTCAGTGATTTGTATAATAATTTTTTGTATTACTTGACGCCATGTTAAACTTGTAAAGTGTATTTCTGTATTTTGCATTCATGATTTGTCCGCCATCCTGCTGCATTGCCAACTTGTAACGGGGTCGGGACCTCGTCAAGCTCTCGAGCTTTTAGTCCTGTACTCCTCCTATTGAAAGGAAATAAATTGATTGATTGATTGATTGATTGATTGAACTGCACCACTGCCTCAAGAGGTTTTCCGCCCTGTCATCGACGACGGCTTTAGCCCAGCGCAACGAGAGGAACTCCTAGGCCTCCTTGACAAGTTTCGTCATGATTTCGACAGCCACAGCAGTACTCTTCGCCGAACGTCGACTGCCTGTCACCGCATCCACACAGCCGCTCACCCCCCACTGCGGCAGCGGCTTTACCGCGTATCATCGACGGAACGCGCGTCATTGATGAACAAGTGGGTGACATGCTAATGCATAGTGTAGTTCAGCCATCCAAAAATCCATGGGCATCGCCAGTTCTGGTCAAAAAGAAAGATGGCTCGATTCACTTTTGCGTAGAATACCGCCGCTTAAAAAAGACAACCAGAAAATACGTTTGCCCATTGCCGCGAATCGACGATGCCCTGGACTGTTTGCAAGGTGCTGAGTTCTTCACCTCTCTCGATTTACGACCCGGTTATTGGCAGGTACCTATGGCTGCAGAGGACAAGCCGAAAACTGCCTTTATTACACCAAATGGCCTTTGCGAATTCAATGTGATGACGTTTGGCCTTTGCAATGCTCCCGCCACATTCGAGCGCATGATGGACGCCATTCTTCGAGGTCTAAAATGGAACACGTGCTTATGCTACTTGGATGATGTAGTTGTATTTGCACCTGATTTTCCCACTCACCTTCATCGCCTGGAGCAGGTTTTACGCTGCCTCACTGCCACCGGCCTACAGCTAAACTTAAAGAAATGTTACTTTGGCGCACGAAAGATAACCATTCTCGGGCACGTCGTGCCGAAGGACGGCATTCTTCCGGATGTTGCAAACCTGTAGCCTGTACAAGAATTCCCAAGACCAAGGAATCTAAAACACTTGCGCAGTTTCATTGGCCTCTGCTCGTACTTCCGCTGCTTCGTTCGAAATTTCGCTTCAATTATGGCCCCACTCACAGAGCTCCTTCGGGGAGACACCAGCCTTTCTGCGTGGTCCTCAGCTTGCGATCGTGGCTTTGTGACGCTACGGCAACTCCTCACAACGCCTCCGATACTGCGTCATTTTGACCCTACCGCTGCCACAGAAGTCCACACAGATGCCAGTGGTGTCGGTCTCGGTGCTGTCCTCGCGCAGCGAAAGACCGGATACGAAGAATATGTTGTTGCCTACGCAAGCCGCACTCTCACAAAGGCTGAAGCGAATGACTCAGTCACCGAGAAGGAATGTCTGGCGATCATTTGGGCAATTACGAAATTTCGGCCATACCTGCACGGCCGGCCTTTCGATGTCGTTACTGACCACCATGCCCTTTTCTGGTTGTCGACTCTCAAAGATCCGGCTGGTCGTCTCGCCCAATGGGCCTTGCGCCACCAGATGTACGACATCCATGCTGTCTACCGACCAGGAAAGAAGCACGCCGATGCCGACGCTTTTTCTCGTTCGTCAGTCGACACAGACATTGCCAGTGTCTCCGCCATTGATGACTCATTTTCGTCATCAGCTTCCATCGACATGTCTTTGGAGCAGCGCAAGGATCCTTGGACTGACTCTTTGATCCGTTACCTGTCTGATCCATCAGCCAGCCCGCCATCTCTGCTCTACGCTGCCAAGCTTCCCATTTCGCCATTAGGGATGGAATCCTTTATCGCCGCAATTACCAATCAGACGGCCGCAAATGGCTGCTGGTCATACCGAGACAGCTCCGCGCAACTATATGCGCCACTTTCCACTTTGATCCTCAGTGCGCTCACGCTGGTCTGTTTAAAGCCTATGCCACACTGCGCCTTAGGTTTTATTGGCTGAAGAATGTCGCTGACTGGCTCGCTCCCTTACCACCCAACAACAAGCCCTGCAGAAATTTCGCCGTGACGATGGCCTGCCAAACCGCCAGCTTCCACCTGGCTCTCCCGTCTGGCTGTGGGTGCCCTCTCCTATGCCAGTTATCACCCCGAAGTTTGCCTCGAAGTATCATGGCCCTTATCGTGTCCTACAGCAAATTTCTCCCGTCAACTACGTCGTCGAACCACTCACACCCACCACGGACATGCGCTGTCGTGGCCGCGAGACTGTGCACATAGATCGCCTGAAACAATACCATGAACCACTTGTTCTCACAGCGCCTTAAGCCCACCGGAGTGGCTCCGTCTCCAGGGAGGGGGAAAGATGTAGTGAAGAAGCACACTCACTATAGTTCCGCAGCCGGATCGCCAATGCTATAGTGGGGCGCGCGCTGAAGGTGCTTTTGCTGCTCGGGCTGGTGAAGCCTAGACGCCATCGTGTCTGCCAGTCGGTGCCGACCTCGTCATCCACAACTGCGGCTGAGCTTCCTTATTACAAGTGGCTTTTATATTACGGGGTGCCTCGTCTTGAGAATCTGTTGCCACACAAACACCTGGTCGACTTTGCTTTCGCATAGCACTTATTTGCTATTGAAAGCAAGTATAACAGAATCGGAATTATCGCATGCCGATCACTTGCTAAAGCAGTTTGTTCAAGAAATGCCTCTATGGTGAGCAAACCTTCACGTTTAATGTGCACCAACTTGTCCATATTGTAAAGGCAGTTAGGATGACAGGATCACTTTGGGTCATTTCGACATTTCCCTTCGAAGGGGGAATGGTGACCTGCTGAAGCTTGTGTCAGCTGCCAAAGGTGTGCCCCAGCAAATATCAGGGAGATGTATTATGCAGATGTGGAAATCTCTTGAGCGTATTGTTTGTATCCCACCTATTTTGAAAAAGAAGCAGCAAATCATTTCTGGAAAGAAAACAGTGAATAATTATTCCACAACTCTCATGGGCACACCTTTGGCTGCATCCACCCTAGGAAGCACCGTGCACAATCTGTTAAATGCATTAGGTCCTGTATGAACAATCGGTGAATACCACAGGGTCCAAATTATAGGACGGACTGTGTACAGTGTACAGTACAAAAGGGCAGAAAAATCTTGCACCTTGTACGTTGAAGCCTCTGATGGAAGGCTTTGTAAAATAGTTCATGTGCTCTCCGCAGACAGTACTGTGGCGTTGGTGCGTCAGGCCTCGCTTTGGGTGCTCACGGGAAAACGACAAACGAGGCTGTAAAGGGCGATATGGGATGGGCGAGTTTTGAGGCAAGGGAAGCGCAGAGCAAAATAAGGTTTGAAGAAAGGCTAAGGAATATGAAAGAGGTTAGGTGGGCAGTGAAGGTGTTCCGCTATTTATATAGAAAGAGCGTTGACACGCAGTGGAGAAAGAGAACTAGGAGGCTCACCAGTAAATATACGGCTCTAAGAGAACTGACAACAAAGAGCGTAAGGGAAAAGTCAGAGAGGCGGAGAAGATTTACTGGAGGGCAGCGATGGAAAAAAAAACCGACTCTGAATAACTACCGAGAGGGCAAAAACGAAATAAAGAGGGAGGCATTTTATGATAATTCAAGAGGAAGCGCTTTATTGTTTGAAGCGAGATCGGGCTGCCTTAGAACGCGTGTTTATAAAGCGAAATTCAGTAAAGAAGAAGAAAAATGCACATGCTGTGAGGAAGATAGGGAAACGACAGAGCATGTTCTGATTGAATGCGGAAATATCCACCCAGGTGTACGTTTGGGTACCACCCTACATGAAGCCTTGGGTTTTAGGGCGAACAACGGGAAGCTGAACATAGCCGCGATTGAAATAAGTAAGAGACGGTTAGAATACTGGTGGCAGAAAACTAGAGAGAACGGACAAAAATAATTATAGGGAAAAATATGGAATTTCTGCCATAAGGGGCAGGGAACTGGGCTATGAAATTCCATTTTCGATATGGCATGATCGATTTGATTGAAGTAAATTTAAAAGGCATGAGGAAAATTCAAAGAGAGGAAAAAAAAAGTTATTAAATCTTCTTACGAGCCTGGTGGCGCACATGTCACCGCCCCGTTACAAAGGGGAAGCTCATAGCATCCATCCATCCATCCATCCATCCTTATGTTGACTGAAGGTCTTATGCCTTTCCTCTATAATGTTGAGCACCCACCACCTGACGTTGGGTTGTGTTTGCTAAATGAATCAGGCATTTTCTCTGTATATGTCTACATAGACCAGAATGACAAGTCATTCATTGCAAAAATCCCAAATTTATATGAAAGGGATGAGGGGTTCCTTGAAGCAGGAAGAAAGCAGGCTCTTTAATTTTCATATTTGCTGGGGCTTTACATGCCAAAAGCAAAATGGTTGTGAGGCATGCTGCAGTGGTGCTGCAGCAGGAACAAAATGAGTTGCTATGCTGGTTATTTTACGTACGAAACGCTAGTGGCGTCACTTCCCTAGTCACAAGTGTCCGCTGACGTGGCAATATGTGCAACGGTAATTTTTATTGCAAATAATGTGCGGAGAGCTGCGTGCTTAACATTGTTGAAAGAGCACTGTGAATTTTATTGTTTGGATGCCTGTTTTTTTTTCTTCATTATAAAAGCCAATGCTGTTCTTTATATGTGTGTGCTGTTTGTATGTTGTCACTCCACATCGCTGAGTGCTTGAAGCCTGCTTCACTTCTGCCGCTGGTCATATTGCACCAGTTGTTGTTGCAGTACCTCCAGAACAGGCCTACAATTTCTCCTGTGGATGATTCCATGAGAAATGCTGAACTATGCGAGGGTAAAAGCTTAATCATTACACACTTTGTAGTAGATGGGCGTTTTGTGTCATCTCATGTTCCTTAGCTTAGAAATATGTGGGCGATTGTGAAATTCAGTCTGTTTCACAGTTTGACAATACAGTGCTCCAACCGCTATGATAGTTGCTGAATACATGTGTCCCTTTAAGGGTCCCTGCGACACCAATTGAGCATGCCGTTTTTATCACTTATTCTTGAACTGCGACATGTGCGGATCCCGCAACGAGAGTGGGAGCACCACAAGTGGTTATAACTCTATTTCAAAGAAGAAATAACCTTCTGGAGATTTTTTCTTTAACCATGGCGACACACAACGGCGAATTCCGCCACAGGAAGTGACGACTGTGGTTGGCCATTGTTAATGGTTTCATATGCCATTTCGCATTTTACATTCATTGATCCCTATTAGGCCGCGCGGCTGAGCACAAAAAATATAAATACTCAATATCCAGGGATGTCTTCGGTCCCACAAAGGCACGCTTCATTCGCAGTGGTTTAATAAAGCGTAGCTAGTGTAGGGATGGTCGATTAAATTTTTTAACCGATTAATCGTTAATCGTTCGTCCATTTAGCCTTTCATGGATTAATTGCTTTCGTTGTGACGTTTTAATCGATTAATCGACATTTTTATAAGTGGTTGAAAAACGATGCCTTGTTGCTTGAGAAGCGTTCCTTGTGTTTGATATCGACACAAGCGTTTATCCGACGCGCCAGAGATCACATGTGCGCATTAGGGGCTGCGTGAAAATTCGCACTTTCGCCCACTGGACACAGGGAGCTCGTCGTCTTTCGATGTTGTGAAGGATCCAAGATTCCGTGGGTGGCCATGATCCACAGACGATTCGGCAGCAGGTCGTATTTCCTCGAAGTCTGCCTACTAGAGCGAACCGATGTCGGAGGCGCTTTCGGCGATCACACTGTTTGGAAAGTCGCACCGGAAACATGAAGTGTGGCCGAGGGCGATGAAACACCGAGAAAGGTAAAAAAAGAGAGAGAGACGAAGAGGAAAGGAAAGTTAAAGACGCTCGGACGCTCGCTCTTGTAGGGACGGCAACATTTCTCGGTTTGTCCGTTAGATATTGTGGAAGCCCTCGATAATACTATAACCACGAACTGGCGTGATCGCTCATGCGAGATTGCACAGCAATCACTGGTCTCAAACAGGCCGCCAGTGCAGGCATCTGAGGGAAATATAGCGACACAAGTTTTCGCGCGTAGAGTTCGAACTGCCAGCGCTGTCTAGTGTATCAGAGATTAGAAAACATAGTATTTCTCGACTGTCCTCCCTTCGTGCTACAGCAATAGACGGCGGCCTCTAGACTGCCTGACATGGGAGTACTAGCAATAGATGAGAGCTGTGTTTCACCCGAAATAGGCGAACATACAGATTTACCAAATGCTACGTCATTTTAAATGCGAAGCATTTCTTAGCGAACTTCGGTGACTTTGTGCGTATCTATCTATCTATCTATCTATCTATCTATCTATCTATCTATCTATCTATCTATCTATCTATCTATCTATCTATCTATCTATCTATCTATCTATCTAGCCGCCTACAATTTTCTGCTCTCCTGGCGGTTTCGTTAAATGGGATGCATACGAAGATTGGTATGCCACAACATGACTGCAAAAAGAACGTAAATGACAAGTCATAACATGGAAATCATGATATGGATGTCATGAGCGGCATGATTTCCATGCCACGGCCTTGGTGCTCTCCTGTCTGTTTTGTTGATGGGATATATACAAAAATGGTATGCTACAACATGACTTCATGACGAACATAAATGAGAGATTGTATCATGAAAATAATGACATGCATATCATGACTGGCATGATTTAATGCCATGGTCCCGGTGCACTCCTGGCCGTTTCGTTAATGAGGTACATACGAAAATGGTATGCCACAACATGACTTCTGAAGAAGAAAAATGACAAGTCAAAACATTAAAATCATGACATGCATGCCATGAGCGGCATCATTTACCTGCCAAGGTCTTGGTGCTCTCCTAGCCATTCCGTTAAGGGGATGTATACGAAAATTGCTATGCCACAACATGAATGCATGACGAACCTATATGACAGGTCAAAACATGAAAATCATGACTTACGTGTCATGAGCGGCATGATTTACATGCCACAGTGTTAGTGCTCTCCTGGCCGTTTCGTTAAAGGGTTGTGTACAAAACATTTAATGCCACAGCATGACTGAATCACGAACATAAATTAAAGGTCATAACATTATAATCACGAGATGCGTGTCATGAGCGGCACGATTTAGATGCCACAGTCTTGGTGCTCTTGTGGCCGTTCCGTTAACTTCATATGTATCAAAATCGGTATAGCGAGACAACAATGCAGATCCAGAGTAGGTTCCTGATGTGTGCTTCGCATTTCCTTGATTCCCACTGCACGTGGGATCTGCCATTTTTTTCTATAGAAATGGACTGGAAGCTAGACGTTCGGTATACCATTGCGCAAAGTTGCGGATTATGAAAAGCGAATATAAGACTTAAATGCAGCTAAAGTGGCTTATTTCCATTATGCGACTATTAGACCTTTTTCATAACCCTCGAGTGCATTTCCCTGCAAAGCATGTTCGCTCAACTAATGGCGGCCCCTGTCACGTTTCAAGTGGAGGCGAGGTCCCAGTTCCACGTGCTGGGGTTTGACTATTTGTCTTTTTTTATTTGGAACATTACCCGCAGCGCCATCTTAGGCATTATTGCGGGGGGCATATTGCTTCATAGAATGAATCCGAAGTCTTGCGGCCAACTAAATCTGAGCAGATTATGAGTGTTCGTGTCAAGAGAGCTTAGTTGACGTTTTCCGCGTCATAGTACGCTGTTTTGCTGAAGTGAATAGCCGCCATAAGTTGGGCTAAATGCATAGCAGGAAAGCTAGCATTACAGTTATCAAGGGGTACATAGGCGTTAAGGCAGACAGTTGGGGTATTTGGTATCAGGCGCAATGCAATATTATTACTAGCGTCCATGTCCTCTTTGCGCAAGCAGTCATGTTCTATTATGTATATAGGGATCACTCATTCTTATCCCCATCATCATGCTTCATCGCTCTTTTTCCCCTGTTGCTTTGCCCTAAAGTAGAGTAGAAGGGTGGGGCGTACTAGATCAGGGCACCTTCTCTATTTGTCAATAGAATATCCTCTCTTTCTTTCATTGGTGACCAATATTCTTTATTTCACTAAGGAGTAAAATACAACGGCAATATGAACGGAATCAGTCAAGAAATAAGTTACGATGTGGCACTTACACAAGAAGCAATAAAATCTGGGGGTTAAATAAAATGGTGTAGGCGACGGAGATCGGGTCAAGTTCATTTCTATCTCTATGGGGTATGGCCGCCTGCGGCTCCGGGATCCTACTTGCGTCTCGTCGTCGAGCGCCTCGCAATCATGCGCTCCGGCCGAGGGGCGGTGTTGGGGTGGAAGGGCGGGGCGGTGTGCCGTAATCGATTAATCGAAGAGGTTTAATTGATTAATTCGATTAATTAAAATGGAGAAATCGATGACGATTCATTGATTAACAGTGTGTATTTAATCGATTAATGGATTAATCGTTCATCGATTTTACCATCCCTAAGCTAGTACCTCCTCTAGGCATAGCCCCGAGCCCGAGCAAGTGCAACTTGTTTACCTACTTACCCACCGCCCTCAGTGGAGACGGAGCCACGGGGGGGGGGGGGGGCGATTGTTCTCTTATTTTTTCTTTCTTCTATTTTGTGTATATGTGCCCGGCGGGAAAGGGGTGCCAGAAACCGGTCGATAGCAGCAGTGGTGCTGTACTATGTACTATGTTGAACGAAAAAGCACTGATGTGGCTTCCAGGTGGCAGATGAGAAGAAAGAAGCCAGACTATGGTCTTTGCATTGTTTAGCATGGATGGTGGAAAAACTTGGAAATGATGAGTTGACCTAGAGTTGCTAAACAGTTCTCGAAATGTTCAGCATCGCATTCAGTTGTAAAAAGGGGAGTCGTGACAGGCAATAAGCACCTGTGTAATGGCGCCCACTGTTAAAGCGCACATCAAAGTCGTACTTCAGCAAACGTAACTTGTCATCAAGCACTGCCATGATCATCTGGGTATTTCAATCGATCCAAAAGAAATTGAGCGCGCGCATCGTCTGGGTCGCCGCAAGGATACTAACCACCATCGCCCCATAATAGTTAAATTCGCATTCCATAAAACAAAAGGAGCGATTCTTTCTAATGGACGGAAATTTAAAGGAACCACTTTTAGTGTTGGCGAAGACTTTTCACGTCGTGTACAACACGTCCGTCGGCAATTGGTTGCCTTTGCTAAAACCAAGTCGCTGCCTTTCTCCATCACTTACAAAACACTGCTAATGGGCCACAAGCGCTACGTCTACGATGAGCAATCGCAGACTGTGAGGGAAGCATCGTAGCAATTCCCTCGGCGCAAATCTGCTGGGCACACCACCGCACCTCAGTCTGGCCTGTCACTTTCAGTAGTCTTTGCTAACGCGCGCAGTTTTTTTCCTAAACGCGATACTTTTTCTGAACTTGTTTTATCATCAAGCAGTAACGTATTGGTGATAACCGAGACTTGGCTGACAAATGATATAACTGATGCAGAAGTGCTTGATCACCTACCTGGATTTCATCTTTATCGTAAGGACCGTGTGGGCACACGTGGAGGCGGTGTTCTGATTGCTGTGCACCAACAGTTATCGTGTTCCGTGGCCAGGACCGACTCTCCTGAACTCGAAATTCTTTGGGTCGTTTGCCGTGCTCACCCTCATACTGTCCTTGTGGGCGTTTGTTATAGGCCCCCGAACAGTAACCCAGATTTCGCATATAAGCTCAACAATAACCTGAGTGACCTTGGTAAGCAGTATCCACAAGCAGAGATACTCCTTTTCGGCGATTTCAATTTTCCGCAAATAGATTGGAGTAGTAGCGTTCCGTCAGCTGTGGGCAGTGAGCCCGCAAGAGACTTCATAGATTTCTGCCTGAATTGCAATCTAACCCAACTTGTATCCCAACCAACGCGCGTTACAGAAAGCAAGTCCAGCATCTTAGATCTAATACTAACTAGTCATCAAGAGAGCTTATCATCAATTACATATCTGCGCGCCGTCAGTGACCACAAGGTAATCCATGCGGATTTTTCGTTCAGACCTGTAAAACGCGATCTCGTCACCAAAACAATCCGTCTTTACGACAAGGGCAATTATAGTGCCATCAATAACGAATTGGTATCTTTTCTTCCTGAATTCCAGAGAATAAGCCATACACACTCTGTGGATGAGAATTGGATTATATTTAGAGATAAGTTAGCCACTCTTGTCGAGAAGTTTATCCCAAAAATAACATTCACCGCAAACCGAAACAAGCCGTGGTTCTCACATACACTTCAGAAACTAAAAAACAAGAAAAAACGCCTCTTTCGATCAGCCAAACAGTCCAAACTCCCGTCCTCATGGGAAAAATATTATGCCGCTGAAGACGATTATTTAAGAGCCATTCGAAATGCCAAGCACATGTTCTTTCATGTTGAGCTGCCCAAAATGCTTGCAACTAGCCCTCGCAAATTCTGGGAGGTGATAAACCCTCAGGAGATGCGCACCATTAGCGTCTTAAATGCGCATGGCGACACAGTCAACAACAAGGAATGCGCGAACCTTTTTAACGAGGCCTTTTTCTCTGTTTTTACGAATGAAAGTTCAGCTCCCGACTTTTCTTCACCTGCGCGCAGCACCGAGTCTATGTCCCCGATTACATTTTCTACGGACGGGATCATTTCGATTATACAAAATATTAAGCTTTCTTCTTCCGCAGGTGTGGATGATATTAATTCAAAACTTCTCATCAATGTTAAACATGTGTGTGCCGCATACCTTACATTGTTATTTTCGCAGTCATTATCATCGAGCATTCTGCCATCAGACTGGAAAGTAGGCAAGGTCGTTCCAGTCTACAAATCAGGTAACAGAGACTCTCCACTGAATTACCGTCCCATATCTTTAACAAGTATCCCCTGCAAAATCATGGAACATGTCATCTACTCCCATATCATGAACTTCTTGGACTCACTGCACTTTTTTCATCCTTCTCAACACGGGTTCCGAAGAGGTTATTCTTGTGAAACGCAGCTGGCCATTTTCATTCACGATTTACATTCTAACCTTGACTGCAACATTCAGACTGATGCTCTTTTCCTGGATTTCGCTAAAGCATCCCAGGCAGCACGCCAACACAGGACTTATGTAGGCGTGAAGTCGGCCAAAGTCGGCAGCGATATCGGGCCTAAGTCGGCAAATCGCGCTCGCGCTACTTTCACCCACATGTGCCCGATGACGGCCAGCCAGAATGGCGCCACTGTGGCGAAGCCACCATGGGTCGAACTTGGCCAGCCAGAGTGGGCGAAATTTGGCCAGCCAGAATGGGTCAAATTTGGCCAGCCAGAATGGGTCAAATTTGGCCAGCCAGAATGGGTCGGATTTGGCTAGGTAGCATTGGCCGATGTTGCGGGCATTCAGGCTTTTTTGGCGTGTTGTCGGCCCCGCCGACATCGGGAAACCCCTTGCGCGACCGTTCACAGCCACTATGGTGTTTGTAGTTTACCCCACGTGTGTCGCGCCGTTTGGATTGCGATAATTTTATTTTTTGTTTTCACATTTTCGAAGGACCAACAGTAGTTTGTGTAAATGTGCCTCTCATGCATGCGCGAAAGCTTTATTAACACAGTAATAAGTGGGGCTAAGTGGATCCTCTGTAGTTTCTATCAATGCGTTCTCACCAAAACAAATAACACAACAAGAGAGGTTTATAGGGAAAAGCACTATTTCATTTATTTTGTGAACTCTGCATTGATAATATGCTATTCTCGTGTTGCACCGTCGTAGTGGAAAAGCTTCGGCAAGGGTGGAACCTGCGGGAAAAGGCGTGAAAATTAGCACAGCTGTGGAGCACATCAGCACTATACTATAATTCCATGCAACTTATGTGCGACTCATGAACAAACGCGGAAATACAAGAAATGTCAGAAACATTCATAATCGGGCACTACTTTAGAAAATAACAAAACAAAGTCGTCCTTTTAAATATAATGAATCTATGTTCAATATCCAACCCCGAGATCTTGGTGTCGTGTCGCTTTAGATACCCAAGGGTGAAAAAACGTGAGTAAAGGATCTGTTGCAAAGCAACTTTAAAAGCGGCACATTACTTGAAATAGGTGCATCTTGCATTATAATAAATTTAATATTTTTGGCATACATCGTAAAGGAAAACATGTAGACGTGAGCTAACACGACACACCCCAGGGATGGGGTCGTTAGGCAAAAGATGTTCTTAAATGATAGGTGTAAGGTGCATTATAAGCAGATATTAGAGAAGGAACCTCTTTTCAAGGCTACTTTAAAAATGCCATCGCGTGCCGAACTGCCGCACATGTCCTGCACCAAGGAGCGCGTGTTCGGTATCACATTACCTTTAAAAATACGGGCAAGAAAAGAAAATGTTACGAGACGAGAACTGCAAGTCACCACACAAAGGGTGTTTGATACAAGCACAGGATTAACTACATGAAGTAAAACTGCTTTGGGACAATGTACGTAGGCTCTTTATTCGAAAATAAAGAGCCTACGCACCTCACGACACAAATGATATATAAAGTGGAACCGGTGCTTCCACATGACAACAATATGTGCCGCATCCCATTTTGAAAACTGGCCAGCAACTTACCGAATTTTGGCATCCGCTCTGCACTCTTCAGCTGTGAGTCCGCAATACAAATTCGGCGACGACACTGTAGTCTCACCAAAAGGCACAGGCTTGTGTTCATATACAACCGATGTCACAGTTGGGATGGGCATTGTCTTAGGAGGTACACTCGCCAAGGAATCGCGCAATCAACTTGAATGATCGATAAATGCGGTACATGATAAACGATAAACGCGTGGACAGACTGCGTGCAGCCGCTGAAACTCGTTCTTACACCTTGCACGTTGGTAGCGATGCAGCCGCGACGAGAGAGCGCGGAGAGAGTTCCTCGTGGTTTCCCCCTCGGAAGGCAGCGAACGCCAGCAAAAGCAGGTTCAGAACCACATTCTTTGCAAACTGCAGATGAGCACAATGGATGTTCACGGAGGGGGCCGTGACAAAGGTGGCCAGTTCGGGAGGGGACGCGCGCCCCCCTCCCCACACACTTTGTTTTTATGTTTAGTTGCTGCTGGCTTAGCACGTGCTAGGTTGCTTCTCGGCAGAGCACGCTCGTTTTTCTTGCTTTCTTTTTTTTTTTGTAGCTGTCTCAAAACGTGGAAGACAGCATGTCTGTGGGGCAAACATTTTTGCACAATGGCGGGGACACCCGCCGGGACTGCATTTGTTAAGTGCAGCTCAGTGCAGCCTGTGGCGTATGCTGGCACGCATGTGTTCTATTGCCAGCTACTTGTAACACAGGATTTCGCAGAGACTGAACCACCCACTATAGCTAAAAACGAGAGCGAAATGCTGCACTGCACGCAACAAACGTAGCGAGGACGCACGGCGCTGCCATTCTGTTTGAATTCCTGCCATTTTCTTCAGCGCACGAAAGACATGCACGTTCTGCCTTTCCGCACGACAAGAAATACTGCGATGACTCTGTCTCTACGCGCCCTTCTTTTGCCCTTATTGGTTATAAATAAATGAGTTGTTAAATATCAGAATACGCACATGTGTGCTTATATCAACGCCATAGTCTCATACGAACGCCAGTGATAAATCCGACACACTGCACAGAGCATGCACTCAAGCTCGATATATTCTGCTCATTTAACCAGTACAACGTAACCGATGGCCGATGTGTAAACGAATTCGATATGTATGGAAAGAACGCAAAAACGGACGTTACACAAAAAAGCAAAAAAAGCATGAATTATACGCAATGGCATGGACATATTAAGGAATTATTAGCCTATTGTATCTGCGTGGTAGTAGAGAGCATGGAGGTGCATTGTCTACCCGACCAGTAGACAATTATTTTCTTTTGCTGAGCTTATGCGAGCTGCGATACATGCGTTGCGCTGTACAGGAGCTGTTTTTGAAAGGATTGCACTAGTTTCGCGAACGAACTGATGAAATGTAGTGGAGGGCCACGTGGTCAACAACAGCTTGACTTAGGACGGCTGGTTTATGCTGTAACCCTGCTCAAACGTATGAAGAAACCAGGGAACAGAAGAGAGCTTTGATTTTCAACTGATTTTTTTTTCAGTGCATGCTTGCTGTTTTTATATAACATAAGATACGCAGATCGCCTGCACAAGAACACTCTGTGATCAGATACACTCTAGTAGAACTCACCAGGAAAGCTCTCTCTATATCAATTATAGGTGTGTGCATTTGTTTGCCACCTTTGATATGAAAAATGCTTGCCATATCACTGCTTGGTATTTTTCGTTCTTGCTTTTTTCGCAAATGTCGTGGTCTTGACAAGAGCACTTCATTTGAATTTGCAATACAAATGGATCTATGTATTTCATGGTCCTCTCATTATAGAGCTAGCACTAGATCAGTATTGTCTCCTCGCTGTCGCAATGTTAGCTCTGTATACCGTTCTTTTGCATAAGTTGCTAAATGTCAGTAGTATAACGCCGGTGGCGAGTTTATCTCCGCTTCAGCGCACCATAAAGTCGGCGCTAGACCTTTTTTGTCCATGCGCTGTTACCTCCATATGCCTTTTCCTTCCATAGGTTGCTAAATGTCAGTAGTAGAGCGCCGCTTGCAACTGTTTATCTTTGTTTGAACATATGAGTGCTGGTTATGCCCATCGATGTATGCACGAACTAGTTGAATTTCTATGAATCTAAATTTTCTGACATGCGCGCTGTCAGATAATTTTCCACCATGCTTGTCGATCCTTCTGGCTAATGTTAACTGTTGCGCCAGCCTGTTTCGCTAAGTTCCCGCAAAACAGCCTATAGATGTATATATGAATAGTTTATATGCATGTTTTTTGTGTGCCCTGCTTATTAAAAACAATGCGCGCGAACATAATGTCATATATGCTGCTCAAAACGCACGTGCGCTATGTTCCGGCACTGAAACGCGTATACATGAATATATGAAGCTCAACATCTTATTCTTACGTCGAATCTCTCAAGTGAATTTCGGTCATCCTTGTGTCGATCGGATCTCTATTGTTATATACAGCAGGCTTCCAAAGAGGCCCGGCCGATATCAACCATGAAAGGCTGCGGCGTAGTCGACGTTGCCTCCAGGACAACAGAAATGACTCAATGTCTCCTGTGAAATAATCTTCCTGGGCAAATATCGCGCCAAATTCGCCATTCCTTAGGTGATTCTGATGAGCGGCAAAATCGGCGCCACATTTGCCGGAGAAAGTTATCGGCTAGCCGACGGGGGCTTTAAGGTGGCATACTTGGCACAGTGTTGCCAATAAATGGCGTCGGCCAGCCCATATTGTCTGTAGACAGGCAAAATCGGCGCCATAGTTGCCGTTGAAAGCCATCGCCTCAGCCGATGTCGGCAGTAATGCGGCATAAGCGGCCCCATGTTGCCGATTACAGTAGACGGCCTGCCGATATCGGCGGGGCAGCGGCTATAGTAGCCCGACGTTGCCAGTCATTGACGGCGGCGTGGCCGATACTGGCTCGCTGTCGGCAACATTAGGCCGTGGATGGGCCGAACTTTGCCGCCATAAAACCAATATCGGCCCTACGTTGCGTGCTGCCTGGGATTTGACACTGTCCCTCACAAATGCCTGATTCTTAAATTATCTCTATTAAATCTAGATCCTAACGTACTTGCATGGATAACATCTTTCCTGACTAATCGCTCCCAGTTTGTGTTTGTTAATAATCACTCTTCTAACCGACTACCTGTAACTTCTGGTGTCCCGCAAGGGTCTGTCTTAGGGCCTCTACTCTTCTTAATCTACATTAACGATCTACCACTGCATGTATCTTGTAACTTTCGTATGTTTGCAGACGACTGCGTAATCTACCGATCAGTAACCAGCATTCATGACCAAACACTAATTCAGCATGACCTTAACAACATACAAACATGGTGTAACCGCTGGTTAATGAATTTAAATCCTAACAAATGTAAGCTTGTTTCATTTTGTCGCCGCCGTAACCCTTTTGAGTTTACCTATTCCATTGCTAACGTTCCCATACAATCAGTTCAATCATTCAAATACCTCGGCATCACCTTAGCTCATGACCTGTCCTGGCGTCATCACACTACTAACATCATCTCGTCTGCTAATAAATCACTCGGGTTTCTCAGACGACACTTACGCCATACACCGCCTCATGTCAAGACACTTGCATACAAATCATTTATCAGGTCCAAACTCGAGTATGCATCTTCCATCTGGAGCCCTCATCAAACATACATCATAAGAGAACTCGAATCACTTCAAAATCGAGCTACCAGGTTCATTCATTCCGCATATTCGTATGACATCAGCATTTCATCTCTGAAGGGGGAATCAGGTTTAGAAACCCTTGCTTCACGCCGACGGTGTGCCACCCTCTCTCTTTTTCATATGTCTTATTTCAGTTCACTGAACCATCCACCGTACATCACGCCCCCTTCGCACATATCTCATCGCACTGGTCATCCGTTACAAGTCACAATACCACGTACCCGGACCACTGCATTTCAAGCTTCCTTCTTTGTACGAGCAGCAAAAGACTGGAACGGCCTTCCTCACGCCACCTGTGCCATCACTAACCCATCTATGTTTGCCGAAGCCATTAAAAACACCGATGTATAGTATTTTTTCTTTAACACCACCCCTTATGTAATACCCCTAGAGGGGGTCTTTAAGGAAATAAAAGTGAAGTGAAGTGAAGTGAAGAAGTGAAGCCCAGCTTGCAAGACGGCTGGAAGGATCATGTAGACCAATGAGCCAACACAGTGAGTGATGGTCTGTGACAATAGAGAATCAGCGGCCATAGATGTATGGTCGGAACTTTTGCACGGCAAAGACGAACGCAACACGTTCTTGCTTCGTAACGGGCTAATTGCGTTCTGCTTTACTCGAAATAACATAGGCAGTGACAGGCATATGCTGTTGCTTCTTGGGCTCTGTGACACTGAACTAAAGCTGTACCGATACCTATTCCACTAGCATCACTGTGGGCCCCAGTTGTGGCTGATGCGTCAAGATGGTAAAGAATAAACCCGAAAGCGAGTATAAACTTCAACTAAGAAAAAGACAACTTGCACTGTGTCGTTCATAGTAACAGTGCATCTTTGTTGAGCGGATGAGTAAGAGGCTGAGCCACATAAGCGAATTTAGGAACAAAACGCCAGAACTATGAGCACAGGCTCAAGGAGCGTTGAAGTTCTTGCAGTGAGTGCGGTTCAGCGAAGGTGCTGATCATGGTGATGTTATGTAGGTCAGGTCGAACACCGTGCCTGTCTACAAGAGGGCCGAGAAGTATCGTTTCACAATCACCAAATGGCATTTTTAAAATTCAAGATAAATGCCGGTTTCTCAAGGCACGTGAGAACAACATCAAGGCGATTATGTCCATCAAACTTGCAGCCAAAAATTACGTCATCATCAAGAAACAAAGGCATATTGCCCACTTTAGGCTGTGGAAAACTGTATCCATAAAACGCTCAAAGGTGGTGGGAGCATTGCATAAACCAAACGGCATAACATTAAAATCAGATGACCGTCTTGAGTTCTAAACACTTTTTCCTTGTCCACCGAGTGTATGGGAATTTGCCAATATCGAGATCATAGGTCTATGGAAGAAAAATACGAAGTGGAGTGAAAACAATCGATAACATCATCAGTGGGAGGAAGCGGATATGCATCTTTTTTTGTCAGAGTTCAGCTGCTGGATATCTACGCCAAACCTCCGAGAACCATCCTTCTGTTTTACAAGTGTAATACCCCTGTCAGGGAGCATGTAAACGTAATTCGCAGCAAATGATGTTTATAACTAATGTCATTGTGGCTTCGCATTCCTCGTCTACACGGTTATATATAATTACATTCCACCGCGATGTCGATGTTACTAATGCCATTGTGGTTTCGCATTCCTCGTCTACACGGTTATCGAAAAGGACATTCCCTAGTGATGTCGATGTTTGCCCGCCGGATACAAGGATAACAAAATGTTACAAATTATGCCGTTTATTTGCATATTTTCTCGTTGTTCTTAGAAGCACACTAGTAAATATTGGCAGGCCATGTAAAAATATATCGCAATACGATATGACAGCATTAATAGGAGAGAAGTATGCACAAGTATCCAATGCAAGACTAGCCCAAAGCTGCTTTGATTTCTTCTGTTTTCGGCACTCGGCGGTATTGTAGACCGTGCCCTGCATTCCTGTCACCGTGATGTAAGACGATCAGTGCAAATGAACATTAGTTGCTCTCTAGGTGTTCACAACAAAGTGCCGAAACCTGCTGAAGCGGCCCAAGCAATAAACGCGCATTTGTAAACATGGCCGACAGGAAGCGTTGGAGTAAACTCGAAGTTTGGGAACAAGGGTATGGTTGGACAGATTGCATAAACTTTCGTGCTGTACGTCAGAAAATTATCAAAGAGCCACAAGGGCAACTAATAAGAATTGTAATATTGGGTACATTTCGCTTTTCCTTACAAATTTTGCATTTTATTGCGAAGCCTTTGTCATCGATAATATGCATGTCGCGACTGCATGAGTTTGGCGAATGCATTCAGGGGGGGGGAATGCCATTGAATGTCATTTGCTATGCCCGTGTAGCACGAACAAAACTTACATTAACGCGTAATCACATTTGCTGCGAATATCGTTACACATGCCGTATGGCAGGAGTATCACAGGCACAGCCCAAGGGCTAGATGACTCCTGAATAACTTTCTTTGCAAGCATTTCTGCCATCTGCTGAGCCGTAATTTTATACCCACGTTGAGATGTGGGCGTAAAATTACGTCTCTGGCAGTTGGTATGGGCTGAACCAGTATTAATGACGTGGCGAGCACATGAAGGTGATACAGGAACTTCGTGGCTATTCTGTGCAAAATCAAAGACAGATGCATGCCTGGAAAGAATATGAAGTAATGTTTCTTTCTTCTTGAAAAGTAACTCATTTGCCACACCCAGGAATATGTTACCATTGGGGCAGACCTCATCAGATCCATCCTTTTGTCATCGCGAATGACCGCAATGTTAACGTTATCACTTGCTTCCAATTCAGACACTGCCAGCCGCACTCCGCTAGAAAGTGCAGTCGGCTCGAGAAAAGAGTTTATTACACATAGCACTGCTCTGCCACTGCTTGTAGAAATCAGACAACGCGATACAAACACATCCTGCATCATGCTGGTCAGCTCGGTTGGGTCAACTCTGACATCAGCATTATCAGCTGCAACACCAGACTTCAACAGGCAATTGGACTATGGGCTGTGCTGGCAGAGTTGTGTTCTCAAAAAGGGCAGTAGTCTGTTGGCGGTGCGTAGGCTCCTCACAGAAAGCAGATCACTGCAGTCCGTGGTGGATCCACATTTTTTTCAGAAACTCGGTCCCCAGGATAACATAATGAGTAGAATGCACAAGAGCTACAAACTCTGCCTTGAACCATTTTGTGCCAGAAGTAACTGTTACTGTACATACTCCCATTGGGCTCAACGTTACGTAGTTTTCATAATAAAACATAACTTTCCAACCAATTTGGTTCCTGAAATCGCTGCTCATAGTGGAAACAGTTGTTACCACGTGGACTAAAGCTAGCTGACACGGGAACACCATCTATAAGAGCAGGCGGAGCTATATGTGTGCGTAGTGAAAAATATCCAGCAACTTCACCTCCATTGGCTGTGCCATCTAGTTCCCCAGCAAAGGAGGAGAGGCGAAATGTCGATGGCCAGGTGATGGTGATTGACGCTAGTGGGAAATTGATGGTGTCACAGTCCACAAAGATGCAGGCGAATTGCTGTGGAAGTTCTGGTCCAAGTTTTTGCTGTAGTACCTGTTCGGTGGTGGACAGCGATAGTGGATAGTTGCAATGTTTACTTCAGCGGTGGTGTGTTGGAACCATTTATCGGGGCCATCGCAGTTGCAGTTTCGGTTTCGCTGTGTGGTCTGTAAACCTTGTGCGGAGCACTTTGCGTGCGCTCCCACTTTTCTCTTTTGTTCCGACTGGTGTTGCACCGTGTGGCAGCACCGCCTTTTTACGGATGGTTATACAGCATTAAATATCGCTTTATTATACGTTGTCGCCGTCCGTCATCTGCCCGAGGAGTGGCCGCTACAGAGACGCGTGCCATGGAATCGGAACAGGTGGGATGTTGCTGGTGGTCGTGCAGAATGCGATAAAGGGGTACTCTGGCGCTGGGGCCAGGCTATGTGTCCACAGGCAGCACGGTAAAAGCGCACGGGTGCTTTATGGACTACACGCTGTTGAAGGTCGTCGGCAGGGTCTTTTCTATCCACGCTGTAATGTCAAGGGGGACCTCTTGAAGGGGTTGTTTCCCGGCTCGTAATTATAAGTGGACACTGTACCAGCATTCAATTCTCGAATCCTGCTGCATTGGTGAATACAGGCGGAGTGCTGCATGGTGTAAAAGCCCAACCGACATGCGCTATCGCCGTAACAGCTGTGTCGCAGCGATCAAGTTCTTCACGCACTATTTCTCTTATAGTTGACGCCAGGTCATAGACAGAGGGGCCACATCAATGCAGCAGTGGTGACAGGGAGTCGACCAAACTGCTGAAATACACCGAGCTTTAGGGGTCTTGAACATGCGACAGTGTTGGATGATGTCATTTACCGAATTCAAGTCCTCCTTGCCTATGAGGTAGGATATGCCCTCACTTCTTTTGAGGAGATGCCGACCTTATCCTCATCTGTCACAGGGTCCACACTTTAGCACAACTTCAGGACTTCCTCTATATACATGGTGCACCTGTCCCACGGGATTTGAACATGGACGGTGCGCCGAAGCACTCCATCTTGCCTACAAAATTCGGCCAGATAGTCAAATTCTCCTGATGATTCTCGAATCACATCAGCGCGGTCCCCTCAAGAAACATTGGGGCGTCATTCCACCGTATCCAGAACCTCCACCAATTCTGTTATGGTGAGAGATGTTTATTGTACAGAGCGGGATAATAGATGGTTGCAGAAGGCCTCGCATTTCACCCAGAAGTGAGCAACTCTTCGTTCTGTTTTTTTACACTTCATCGGAAGCCTGGTATCAATACGTTCTACTTTACTTTAAATGAGGAACACGAATGAACAATGAGAAGTGAGCCTCACAATTGCTTGACAAGTGGCATGTAACTTTTTGATAGGTTGCTTATAAAACTAAGCACATCCCAGGAGGAAATTTCAACAGCCTATCGGGCTAAGGGCAACCGTAATTTGTGCCTGCATGTAATGTTCTAATTGTAATAGTCTGCATGGCCTGCCTGTTTAATGGCCCTGCATGTTTAATGGCCCTGTATGTTTTAATGACCTGCCTGTTTAATTGCCTGCATGTAGTGGGCTGCATGCAGGAGGCTGGGCCAAGCGTGCTCATGATTGACAGCTACAACCTATTGCTTTCACGCCCATGCATATCACTAGACAGACAGACAGACAATGAACTTTAATTAATCCTGAGGAGCTACGTAAGGACTCCCTAGCGGGAGGCCGTTGTAACCGCTGGCCGCACCCACGTGGAGGAAAGAACGCCGTGACGCTCCGCCCTTTCGTGGGCCCTCTGGATAGCCTGGGCTTGCTTTTGGAGCACCGTGCTTGTGATGGCCTCCTCCCATTCAGCTTCGCTGGAGAGAACGTCCTTAGGCAACGCGGGACATCGCCAGAGCATGTGAGCCATAGAACAAAAAGTTTCGACACAGCAACTGTTTTATTTGCAAGTGTATGTCATCTCCATGAATGCTCATCATCATCATCGTTTTCCCGCCACCGCGCTAACCGCGCTGCGCCTCACGCGGAGCTCATGCCACGTGGCTCGAGGTCACGAGCCACGACGATGAAGTAGAACGCGCTCATGCTCACGGCTGGACGAAACGCTGCAGCCCGCCGCTCCGCTCTGCACTTGGCAAATAAAAGGTAGGGACGACGGCACATCCTACGTTGGCCGCTGTCACGGCTTCTCGCTTCTTCGGTACAGTTTTGACCCGGACAAGCCTACCAGCGAGCGGCCCGCTGTCATGCTCCCGCGTCTCCACCCGCTCTTGAGACCCTTCAAGCCGGGTAAACGAGGCCACCTGGCGTGGCTCGATGCAGTTTTAGAGATAAATGGCATCATTGACGAGCCCACAAAGCACGCCCTCCTCCTCAGCACCCTCCCGGCCGTGCTGCAATACTTCTCGGCAGCATCGTCCGCCAGTCCACGGCCCTACAACGCTCTCCGCGCTGCAGTGCTGGCCTACAAAGGTGAGTCATATTGCCCCCCATATTCGGAGTACTTCGCTTCAGCTGCGGCGAAGCGCGCAGTTGTTCCCGGCCCTCGACCTACCCACGCTTCTGACCCGCTTTCGAAACCTGTTACGACCAGTGATACATCATGGCCCTCATCCCTCAGCGTGTCCACGCTCGACGCCGAGGTAGATCATGTTGAGTCCTCAATCACGCCATCAACTGAGCGGTGCAGCCCCTCGGCGACGCCGCCACCTGCATTATCCCAGGTTCCGGCATCTCTCGAACGTAACCTGACTTCTTCGACGGTCGGCGACGTCAGCCACACCGCAAACACTACACCGGCAGACAGGACGCTCGCCATGAGTTCTGTCGCGTACACCACGTCGCATGCTGTACCCCATCCGGTTCCAGCGACATCAACATCCATGCCATCCAACCTCGGCAACACCCCTCGACTACAGTTATTCCATGGCAGCAGCAGTCGATATCCGCTTCTGTGTTGTCCTTAGTCCAAGAGCCGGCACACCACGAGCTCCCGCCACCCTTCCGTGATGTCGCTATGAAAGCGGAGACACCTGACAACAATGCGCCTCCTGCGCCCCTCCTGGAACCTCCCACGCACGATGACCTTATGCCCTTAGCTGAACCTCACGCCATTTTTAACACGTCTCTGGCGCTGTCTACACCAGGCGGTTCAGGGACCACTAGTGCCCCACCGGATCTCCCTGCAATCTCCACGTCACCTCATGTGACCCGGACCCAGGCTGTACGGGACACTTCGGTGACACACTCGGCGCCTACGATCAACTCAGCGCACCACGACCGCGAGCTTATCACAAACCGGCGCACAGGACCGTCACTTGTGATATCGCCGGCTCCTGTTTGCCCAGTGCGCTTCATGCAGCTGCCTCCACACTGTTCCAGAGTTCGTCGACATGCGTACTTGTGCAGGCATCCTAGGTGCTGCATAACGCTGCCACCTGCATCGCTTCGTTACCGGCGCACATGCCCGAGCCCTCCACATGCCACTATCGTTGCCGAATCACGTGGACGACCATCTCGCTACACGCCAACTTTGTGTATTCATTACAACACCCGCGTCTGGTGCGATTACCTCCTATCACCCAGACATCTGTCCCTGCATCGTGCCCCTCGTTCTCTACGCAACTCTCAGTGCCGTCCTCCTGAGCTGTCATAAGGACCTTAGGCCTTTTTCCTCTCATCACATCGACTGGCCATAGACCTTTTGGACTTGCGTTGGCAGCCCTGTATATAGTACACACACTTTCACATACCACTTTTCATACCGTTCATGATTTCCATTTGGCTTCATTTCTGCGGGGGGAGTAATCTGTAGCGTCATCTCCATGAACGCTCATCATCATCGTCGTTTTCCCGCTACCGCGCTATCCGCGCTGCGCCTCTCGCGGAGCTCATGCCGCGTGGCTCAAGGTCACGAGCCACGATGATGAAGTAGAACGCGCTCACGCTCACGGCTGGACGAGACGCTACAGCCCGCCGCTCCGCTCTGCACTTGGCAAATAAAAGGTAGCGACGACGGCACGGCCTACGTTGGCCGCCGTCACGGCTTCTCGCTTCTTCGCTACAGCAAGTAAGAATTTCGTTTATCTGCAGCTGTGCTTCATTGTAACAAAGTTTCAGACCAGACTGCAAACATTCTGGGGATTTTACGTTCCATAACCCTATGACTATGATGCACATAGTGGTAAAGCACTTTAGATTGGATTTGACTGACCGGGGTACCATAAACTGCCCTTAAAGCTATCTATATGGATGTTCGTACATTTCGCTCTCAATGAAATATAGCTACCGCAGCCCGGAATCGTACCCGCGCCCTAAAGTTCACCATGATGACGCCTTAAGAGTTAAGCAATTGTGGAAGTACACAGAGTGGTCAACAAATCATGTCACAAACTATCCGAAACAGTGTGAAACATGAAATAATTAAACCTTCATCCAATATTTCTTTCAACATACCATGCTGCAGGTAGAAGGAGCATAATACAACACAAGCAATAACACCCACTGGCCGCGCTTAAAGTCGAAATGAAACAAGTGAAAAAGGGTGAGCAATGTACTCATGCATGGCATCGGCTGATATTCTTAAACACAGCTCAATTTCGTGGTGATCATAGCTGTACTCCAAGTTTTCGTTCCAGTTTTACCAGTCAGAAAGCATAATTGCAGTGATGTTTATGTCAAGCTTCATTTAATGCAATCTCCTTTAAAATAACCATCTTATACACAATAAATGGCAGTTATCTTGGTGTTCCCTTTTTTTAACGATCTTCTTGAAATCGACGCGTGCCACCAGGACTCTGCGTCACGTGCTTGCGGACTAGCACACTCTTCATTTGTTTCTCAGCAGCATTCTTGGTGTTGCATCCTCGACGTACCGTATTTTCTCGCATATAACCCGCCCTCGCATATAACCCGCACCCCTAACTTTGAACTCCCCGAAAAAAGAAAAAAAATCGTCGCGTATAACCCGCATGCTTAGCTTAAAAAAACTGTTTTGGGAAGTCAAAACTGCACAGTCAAATCTCGTTTACAAAAGAACTTTATTTCAAAGCGATCGCCGCAACGTTGACGGCGCCGATTCCCGTTCCTTCAATCATCGCCCGACTCGCCGCTGTCGCTGCTGCCATCCGAGGCTTCGTCGCCGCTGTCTATGGCCTGTGTTGGCTTTTATTAGCTTTGCGCCAGACGATGCCGATGGGGATGCGGACTGCACGGCAGGCGATGCATTGCCGTGAAGCCGACCTCTGCTTCCGGATTATTCGCAGATAACCCGCACCCCCACTTTTCAGGCGATTTTTTTTCAATTTTTGGTGCGGGTTATATGCGAGAAAATACGGTACACATCCAACACAGCTGTGAAAAGAATGTGCATACATAGGGTAAATTTAGAGTAATGACTAAGTTGTGCAGACAGCACACACAGTTATGACAAGCTGAGCTTCTCTTCTAGTTTGTATAGTTTTGACAAAGTAAAGGAAAAAGATTGCCATCGTTTCAAGCCAAAAGAAAGCGTCAGCGATGGGAAAGGACACTGCGATTGTCTCATAATTAGCATCCAACCACCCTACTTCATGAAAAATTAAGCTGCTACATTGCACATGGGTGCGGCTTGACCAGATTGGATGAGAGCACTAACCGGATCTTCTGACATGGTGATGCTTCATGGCCAAGAATTAGTGGTCAAGCATTCGATCCATGCAATAACATGTACGGAAAAGTCATGCATACTATTGATCTGGAACGTCAATTTTGCTAACTTCCATTAAATGGTTCAGAATTCCTTTTCTTTTATAAAGCACCCATGACACACACTTAAGACTTGCACACCATGACACCTCAGTGGTTATGAAATAGGTGCTACCACTAATAACTGCTAGCGTTTTACGTGCCAATACTGAAACAGCAATCTAAGGCAAGCCATAGTGCAAGGCTCGTGAAACCTCAGCAGGCTGCGGTTCTTTAATGCGCACCTAAATCCAAGTACGTGAACCTCAAGCATTTTGCTTTCGGAATGCGAGCTGTCATGGCCAGAACTGAATTGTCTTTTGGGCAGCTGACTACTGTAACCACTGTACCACTGCAGCAGCTCAAGTGGGCACCAAATGTTTGAGTAAGAAAAGCTAAATTATTTGGCACCCTTGATCACAAATGATGTACTGAAATAATCTGTGGACCACTCTGTGGAAAGGAACTTACAGCAGCTAACAGAATAGTAAGAAGGCGTTCCCCTGAAGCTTTTAGCCATGTAATGCTATGAAGTACTCTGGTACAAGTCAGTTGAGTGACTTCCCAACCAGAAAGCTTGCAGCCAAATATGTGCATACATCATTCACAGAAGAAATCCTCTTGCATGAACTTGTTTTACAGGCTTAAAAAGTATTTAGTGAATAGGCACGACACATACAGTGTGGACCATGTGCAGGATACCTGCATGCGGTGAGTTTTACTCAGAAAACAAGGCGAAAGAAAAAATGCATGGCATCTACCCTATTACGACAGCAATATCCAATTTACAATTAAATGTTAGTAACAATAGGCAATGTCAAAATATCTCGGCTCTTGTAGCAATGTCCTCATGCGTATGCTACACGTAAGGGGTCCTCATTCGGCCCCCTAATAAGTAGTCAAGCACTCACCACCAACGTGGCAGAGTGTTTCTATGGAAACAAGGGAAGTAGACATTACCTACATCTTTCTCAACAAGATATGCCTGTGAAAATGCAGTTGGCAATCATGTCCCGTGAAGGAGGATATTGCACTGCTGAATGCTACGTCGGTAAACAAAACCAGCAGAGATGCTGGGCAACCTTCCTAATGCAGAGCTATAACTTGTTAAAAAATGAAGGCGAACTGCAAACACGGGACACAAGCACAAGCGTCGACTTCAGCGTGGAACTTGTGCTCGTGTCCTGAGTTTGTAATTAATCAATTTTGGTGCCACCATTCTCACTATGAACCCCTACTAACTAGCCAAATTTTCAGTGTCAGTTTTATTCCACAGTGGTAGCCATTATGCTTAGCGTTCTGTGTACCTGTGGTAACTCCATGCTTGAAGAAATCTGTGCAAGGCCTCGCGGCACTTCAGGATTGCTCGCATGTGGTTCCATGGGTGGTATAAAAATTTGAGACATCGCTGCAATTAAACTTCGTAAGTTCGAAGCTCCAATGCAAGCTCAGCAATAGTGCTTCAGTGTTAAGCAACACCATTCGAGAACCACGACTACGTGAGAAATTTCTTCACAGATACATGGGTGCATACACTGTGCTTGACAGATTTCACACAAACTATTGAGCTTCTCCTTTTCGCTCATCCACTGACCACTGTTGCCAAAGCATCCTTATTGTGCACATCTCTCACCTGAAGCTGTACATCCATTGTTAGTTCCCTTGATAACTTGCTGTCTTGATGACCGCTTTCGCAAAGGGGGAAGTTAAGTTAGTGTGAGTGCTAACTGCATGGTTTCATCACCTTAATCTGTATATATTCATCATCGTAATCATCATTGCTTGCCTTGGCTAGTGCCCGGTGGCAGGCCTTTTCATTTTGTGAAGCAATGCGGTGCTCACAGTCTGCATTTGCAACAAATCGTACCTGCCGTCGCCTCACCAAGCACTATGCGCTCTTCCGTTTCAAGGAGCATGCATAATAGTCGAAGGAAATAAACTCCCACATGGTTTTGAAATATGCACTCACCGTAATAACTTTTTTCACTTCTTTCTTTTAATGCTATCCATCAGCTGCATTAGACTAAGTACTCATCAAGCTGTGTAGCTTCTAGCAGAGAGTATGAAGTTCAAAACGTGGAATGTCATCACGATTCGACATCAGCCATTGGTCAAAGCGTCCACGAGCCGTGATCTCTCCACAGCAGATTAGTAACCACCGACCTTTAGCGCAGCCTAGGGGCGCGTTTATGCTGACTCAAGTTGTGTCAAAATGGACAGACGTGATGGTGACACTTGTGCAACAGTGGGAACAAAGTAGCATATTGAACATTACGGCACCTTGCGAATGCTTTGAACGAGGCAGGTAGCCTCGGGTGAATTTGCTATGTTTAATTGCATCTAAGAAGCACATTGTTTTCCTGGGAAACCAGCCCGAAAAATGACTGCGCAGAAGCAACGAGTAGCAACAAAACCAAAGCCATGTTCTTGGCGTTGGCAGTCTCACGTCTGGAACTGCCAAAACATCGCCATTGCAAAAATGGTGGCGGATCATATTTAAAGCAAGTTCACGTTGATTTGTTGGTTCTTTTCATGCTTGCCTGTGGCCTGTGTGCATCGTATCTGTTCCGAATTAAGTAACAAATGGTGATACGCCACTTTGATTATCAAAGTAATGTTCCAAACAGCTTCTGCACGTTGAAGATAATTGCATCACGTTTTTGTCCAAGCATTGTGATGCGAGTTAATAAATCTATACCTGGATGTTGACCAGGAAAAGTTTCTATGGCGAAAGCAGGAAAACAACCAGACCTCAAAGAATAGCTACCAGTCTTCCATAATGAACTGCACATTATCACAACTTTCAAGGTAACAGTTTCAAGGTAACAGTAACAGGTAACAGCCCCGTACGAATGCCCTGCAGCATTTGTGCTGTGAAGGCCCATCTAGTTGTTTTTTTCAGTTAGTATGTGCCGCATTCTTATCGCGATCACGACTGAAATGATCGCTGCCAAAATAGGACATTCTGGAAAAGGTCCGTTATATCTGAATGCTGTTTCATTGGATAGCATAGAAAATCATAAGAACGCACAAATATGATCATTAGGAATAATAAACAGAAACCAAGTAAAATTCAAGCTGGCGAGATCCAACGTTTCGAAGCCAGTCCTTCTCTTCCTCAGGGTTGCCTGGGGCTCAGGTTTGGGCTGCATTACATCGACCCTGGCACGACGACCACAGAAAGCGACTCGCCATGAAGTGATGACCGTGCATATCCACCGTGGGAAGAGCTCTCGGAGAGTGGTTTAAGTTTTGTGCCATGATTCAAGAAAGTATTTTCCCCCTTGGGGCTGACTCGAGGATTGTTGTCCCCTTGAAGTCACATTCATGTCGAATACCTCGCAATGCTCGGTGAGAGCACTTCTTTCTCTGCCTTGCTTCCACACGTGTTCCCTGTGTAGCCCAATTCATTCCGGTAGGTGTTTTGTCTCGCCAGTGTATGAGCAGGGGATCTCAGCAGACAGAATTTTGTACACAACACCCGGGCTCTTCTCCTTTCTCGGTTGGTCCTTAGGGCAGGGAAGGCCCTATGGTGGGGTGAACAGAACTTAGATGTTGCGTCAAGTTGTCGATTTTTAGATGTCTTCACTTTCCAAAAGCAATCGTCCATGCAGTTTCTTCTCACCAACCTGAACTTTCTCTTTGCTACAGGGATGATTGTTTTGTGTAATGGAGACCTCTGAAATCACCAGCTTGACACAACATTTAACTTCTGTTTGCCCCGCCATACAGTACATGGTTGAGTGTGAACGAGACTGCACCATTCCTTTCTCGATGTCCAAGTGGTCAGAAAATGCAAGCACCTGAAACTGTTTACAGGAGGACGAGACACAATGGTCGTTACCTCCATTATGATTCCTCCCACCGCGTCAGCAACAAGGCACTTGTTGCGAACACTTTACTTCAAAGAGCCCACAGCATACACACAGCAGACGAGACTCGGAACAGCAGACTGAAGAGGACCACATGGTTGTGGACCTATGAATGCGGGTTACCGAAAACCCTCATTCAGTCCGTCGCCTGTCGCAGGGAGGAAAAGAGCAGAAGGCATACCGGTACCATAGGCGCAAGGAGCCAGAGAGGCATTGGCCCAGATTTTCAAGGAAGGGGTGCACTGGCACGTGTGCCTTCGTGCACACTAGGCCACTACCTCACCCACCCCTGAAAAGCAGCCAGCAAAGGGAGAACAGCCGAGGTGTTGCGTACAAAATTCCACGCACCGAGTGCCCGTGCTCGTACATTGGTGAGATAAAACACCTACCAGAATGAATTAGGCAACACAGGAATGACATCAGGAGGCAAGGCAGAGAACGAAGTGCGGTCACCAAGCATTGTCAGGCATTGTCAGGCATTGTTCGTTTCCTTCTATTGTCCTCGTGTATGTTGCGCTGTAACCAATTGAGCAAAAATGAATTCGACCACAAAACTGACTTCGAGGGAACGACAATCGTCAAAAGCGAGTCACAGTGGAGAAAAAGACTTGCTTGAATCACGGCACACAACTTGAACCGTTCTCTGGGAACTCTTCCCAAGGTGTATACTTAATAGAATGCGTTCTGGGCGCGTTGGTTCAATGAGGGATGCGTTAGAGCACAAAAAACGACGAAACACGGGAGAAGACGACAACACGAGCGCTCCGGTACCATAGGGCGCTCCTGTTGTCGTCGTCTTTTCCTGTGTTTCGTCGTTTTTGCGCTCTAATGCATCCCCCAAGGTGTATACAGAGTCTGCACTCCATCACGAATCACTGCAAGTGTGGTGGCTGTGCCAAGGATGATATAACGCAGCTTGAAGCTGGCCCCATCATTCCTGAGGAAGAGGCCGGAACGGCTTGGAAATGTCTGATATCCCCAGCTTGAATTTTGGTTGCTGTTTTTATTTCTTAATATGTTGCATCCCAATCAGCCAGATATATTTCAAATGTTTGCATCCTAACCATATATTGTTTTATCTCGGACCATTATAAGTGAGTTGAACTGTAGCACTTTAAGTGGGGCTGCTCACGCACACACACTGCTCACTGCAAGTGAAGCATGACTTCTTATAATGGGCCTTCTACCGTCATAATTTTAGAATTTTAATGTAAAAGATCATATCAGTACAGAAGCCACCCTTGACTGGCTTTGAACTCAGCAAGCTGAATGTTCATGTGCCGAGTGATGGCAAGTGCTTTCATGTGCACAATTTCCATAGACATTGTGAAGCTATTGCTCCTGGTAAGGCGAATCTATTCGACAAGGTCCCCTTCAAATTTCTAAATTCACACTCGTACGGAAAGTCTTTTGGGTTCAAGTGGTCCTGGCAAGGCTTTGCATTTGCATCCACCAGCAGCAAGCATGCTCGTTCTTGACAACAAACTTGCACCTGGCCTCCAATTTAAAGCAATCCTTAGCATATTTTGCCACTTCAAGTTTGAATCTTGCAGCTTGGGACCGTCTGTGCTTGCCCATTGCTTCCATTTGTTATTGTTCAAAAGCACGGGGTCTGCCACATGGTAGGGTCAGCAATGCAAGACGCACCACAAGCTGCCTACACACTCCCCAAAAGGGCATCGGATAATGACTAAATGGCCCAAGTGTGGTATGCCAAATCAAATAGTGCTCAATAGTGGCCAAGAATTCGAATATTGAACACCAGAGCCCTCACTCAAAATTCAAAGAAACAAGTACATTACAAACTGAAAACGTCCTGCTTATGTAGACTTACGAGTGTTTGTTTTGGTATAATTTTCCTGCACGTTCAATGCACATGAAAGTTGATTTCCAGCAACAAAAGTATAGTATAAGAGCTTTAGGCAAATGTCGCTAACGTATTTTTTATTTAAGCAAGCGTGTTAGCAGCAGCTGCTACCGCACTTACATCATTTCAAATAGAGCTGAACCTCTTTTTAATACCTGTGCCACACGGGCATGTTGGAAGGCCTTTTTAGTCGACAACCTTCGAAAAGCCCAGAACTCTACAGACTCAAGTAGTCCTGGTGCTGCTGCAAGCCAGTTTTGAATGGCCGTTGAGTGGTTCAGGCATTTCACGCAAGGACCGAGTGGCACTGAGGATGTTTTTTTTTTCATGCCACGAAAAGTTAATACTAAATCCAGTTAGCACAAATACTTCTGTTACTTCTGTGCAAACATTGATATAAATTGTTCATACACTGTCATGCGTATAGTATGCTTAGTTTTTAATACCCCTGTCACACTAGGCAACTTAGTGCACTCTGAGCGAGTGCACACACGCTCACAGCGTGCACTTACACTCACGCAGCTGCTACACGAGGAAGAGAAGTGTGCTTTGGAAATGTGCATTCCCCTAGCGGACGTTGCCGCAAACTGCCCGAGGGTGAGAATAGCGAGGTTTTTTTGTTGAAATATGATTTGTTTTGATACATAGCAACATGTCTAATAACGAAAACAATGTTTTAAAAATGCTACTGGCGCCGCATTATGCTTAGCGTATTTGTTTGCTAGCCACTGCAACCGAGGCTAAACACTCCGTCGTCGCGAAGCCGGCGACGTGAGTTCGGCGAACGCTCTCGCCAGCAAGTGCGCTTTGCAACGAGTGTCACTAAACATTCCCGTGTGACAGCGTGAGAATGACACTAGCGGTGAAGTGCACTCTCTCAAAGTGCACTTAAGTTGTCCCGTGTGACAGGGGTATTAGTTGTTAAGTAGAGAGACTGTAGCCGCATTTTCGCCGCTTGGTGCTGCTGCCATGTTCAGCTAGTGTTGGGCGTCCGTGGTCTGTGCGTACATGTTTGCTATGTTCAACATGCTTTGGAATGCTTGTTCTGCCATCAAAAGCGAGCAATAGATATAAGCTCAAGACGACAAGGCTGGTGCGATATCCTACATGGGCACGATACATGCAGTTGGTGCCGATACTGAAGCAGTGAAAGTGGAAACCATTGCTGTCGAGGAAGGCCTGCACGTAAACCATTCGGTGACCAAACAAAGCGTGCAGAGACAGGTTGAGCACTGGTCAAACAAGGTGGTTTGAGTAGACCATGCCGTTGATTGGTGAGAAGTCTTTCAAGCATGCATTCCTCAATACATCTGCTAGCAACACTATGGATGCTAGCAGATCACTGCTCGATTATCAGGGCCATCCCACTTAATAAACATGTCGCGATTGACTTGTACCGAGTGAGTTCTTCAGGAGAAGGCAATACAGAAAGCAAGAAAAGGTGTAAAGGCGTGAGCAGACAAGGACTAGCAAAGCACAAGAGCATGAGCACCAACTTTCAGCTGAATGTTTATTGCTAGAAACAACAGTGTTTGTAGACCTGTGTCATGAAGTGCCCAGTTATCATGCATAAAAACCTGCAGCATCCAAAAACGATAACTCAAATGAAGTCAGCACCAAACAAGGCCTGCTGAGCCAGTGTCATAGCCATCTCGCGGGGAGCAGCCGAAGTGGAACAGCACACTTGATACCGTGGAAAAACACTGCCCTTTATTTCCTACGCACTCGTCTTTTATAGGAACCTTGTGATGACGTAACACGCCGCATATGCAATCTGTTAGTGATACAACATCAACGCATCAGCGCGTGTTCCGGTGGCTATTATGTTACACTCCTCCCCACCAAAAAACAACGATCGCTTAGCGGCCTTCACGGTCAGAAACGCACAACTGGTTTTTTGTCCTCGTGCTTCTTCGCAGCATTGGAGTACTGTCATGGGTAGTAAGCACAACCAGATCGTGTGTTACTGTTGTTCCACTTTCGCTGCATGTCTCAAGACACGGCTCAGCAACGGGCTTCGGTTGTTCCGACTCACACTTGCTGGGTAGCGGAACTAGTTGCACAGCCGGTTGCACACCCGCCCGTTCCGACATGCACTCCGTGGTTGACGAAGCTTTTTATACAGGGGATAGCCCAGGGGCAATACCACCTAAATACTGAAGGCCTCCCCACGCCGCAGTGACGTCACGGAAGTGAGATCGGCCTGGTAGTCGGCTTCACTGCGCCGAAACGGTTGTATTCAGTTCGCTACCGGTCTCTTCGCATGCAAACAGCCTGTGAATTTAAATTTACCCTCAGAAACGCTTCTTACGCAATAGGTTTTGACATAACCTATTTCAATAATGCCGTTTTATTTCTGATTCGTACAAAGTGCTTCTGCGGGCCACTGGCTGTCTGCATGCAAACCCACCATCCCATTTTTTTCCAGACATTTGTGTAAACAATGCTAAAATTTCTTTTTGCTTTTTATTAGTTTTTTACTGACAACTGTTACCGGTGGGGCATTTGGCAAACGCACATATTGCTGGTATGACTTCGATACTTCGATATTTGATGCAGAAAGTATTTTGAACTTGACTGATACCGCAATCTCCAGTAAGGCATTTAAAACTAGAAAAGTCAACTTTCTCATTCATTTATTACACTATCAACACTTCAAAATGAACGTGGCATACCAATACTTACAAACAAATTATTTCACATGCAAACAAAACAGTACACACTATTACAAAACAGCATATGCTTGTTTGCATATGCAGCTTCTTACAAAACATGGCCTGCACATGCAGCTAAAGGAGGTCAAGATTGCAGTGTCTTTAGCTCTCGCTTTTTTTCATGTTTACTGGCCGCAAGCTTGTCATTATTCTGTTTACACAGATTACTTAATAAAACGTTCGCAGCTGCACTAAGAACATGCTTCATGACGAGCTGTGGTGAATGCCCCCGGTCACAAGTGTCAAGGTCTTCATCGCTGTCGGTAATCAATGACGTCAAGGCAACAAGAAGCTCTTTTTGCTTCGGAGAATCATAAAACTGGGTCGCGTTTTTCTCGCTTACGAGTTGCTCAAGCACTATTTCCATTGTCAAAACTGTCTGTACAACTACTGGTTGAGGAAACTTGAGGCCACCTCTCGTGCCAGTGGCAATAAGTGAAACATCATCATTCTCAAAACTTTCGTCTTCTAAAATGTGATTGTCCTTGCAGGAGGTACATGCAAGCTTTTTTACAGCTGCATGTGCGCAGTAGCCTGCCACATAAGTAATGGCAGGAAGCATCGGCTGCTTTTTCTTGATGTCTTGCTCCCTTACGGCGACACCAAACCGCTTCATACAGGGTGTTTTTTTTTAGTTGCAACACATTTTGAAAATTAGAAAAACATAAATCGCGGGAATGTCTTCTGTACCATTCGAGTATGCGGATTTGCGGCCTCTAGATACAGAACAATTTCCGCACTTGTATGCATAATTAGCGGAATTACGCTAATTAACTTTTTAATTATCATCAATTTGTGGCTACAGCAAATGGGTACTTTGGGGCCCGTCCTCGACACTACCTATCCCAACGATCAAATTTTAAATAGCGGAGTGCATGTCGGAGCTACGCGAACAATTAGTTCCCCGTGGCAGGCTCCTTGAAAGCGAAACTAGCCGCAAAAAGAGCGTCTGTGACGTCGATGTCGCCGCCTCCCCGGATTTCGTCACTCGCCCGCGGCGCCCGACGCCGCAGATAACAAGGAGATAACGCAGGATGCTTGCGCGGCCGAAGCGGCCGGAGAGGCGGTGACCACGGGCGAGTGGCGAGTGACGAAAGCCGTGGGGGCGGCGGCATCGACGCCACAGACGCTCTTTTTCCGGCTAGTTTCGCTTTCAAGGAGCCGGCCACAGGGAACTAATTGTTCGCGTAGTTCCGAGACGCACTCCGCTATTCAAAATTTGATCGTTGGGATAGGTAGTGTCGAGGACGGGCTCCAAAGTACTCATTTGCTGTAGCCACCAATTACTAATAATTAAAAAGTTAATTAGCGCAATTTCGCTAATTATGCATACAAGTGTGGAAATTGTTCTGTATCTAGAGGCCGCCAATCCGTATACGGAAATGGTAAAAAAGACATTCTCGCGATTTATGTTTTTCTAATTTTCAAAATGTATTGCAACTAAAAAAAACACCCTGTATACTGTGGGTCGTTAGGAGAGCCACATGGGGTGAGAACATCTAGATGAGGGAGTTCGGGGAGCTCCAGCACTGTTTGCAATCTGAGCTTGTGCTCCGACTCGTATATCTGCCGTATGGACACGTGATACTGCGCTCCCGACAACTGCCGATATTTTCCAAATTTGTCCTCTAGGCAGTCGGTTTGGAACTTCCCCAGCAACACGTACGAGAAGCCGAGCTCTTCAATGCAGTAGCGGGTTACTTCTACAAGAGCATGACAAGTGTGGCGGAATGCACTGTGTGTTTCGCAAGTCAGGTGGCCTGCATCATGCTTTAGATTTTCGCACAATTCTAGCCAGTCAATTACACTGTTGAGAAGATCAATCTGAGGGGAAGACAGACTTCTCACAGGCTCTTGAAAGCCATCGCGTAGGCGCTGTCCCTTGTCAGGCGTTTTGACGTCTACGATGTTCCACCACGTCAAGATGATGCGGATAAATTCAGCTGTGCCTTTGGCATGCTGAAGTTGAGCTAACTTGGAACTTGTGAGTGCTGTAATAGTTGAAAGGTTGAAAATATTCAGGGCAAGCTTGACATTCTGTCGCTCCAAGTTGGATGGATTTAATGATTTTAAAGATAACGTGGGCGCCAACAGCAAGAGCTCATTGCTTTCCTCTTCATGCGCCTTCCTCAAAGTGCCAAACGATGCTGTTAACACTTGCCCATGACTGGAAAGTTCAGTTATGTCAGGAAAAAACTTGCAAGTCCCTGGGTTACGTTGATTAGGCCAGTTGTTACGGATACACTTGAGAATGTGAACACTGTCCAAAACAAAGAACAAAGGTCTTGAAGGATCAGATGGGTGTGCATAGACAATTTAAATTATGGGGGATCAGAAAAAAAGACATTGCTTTGTGGTTAATGGAATTGTTGTCAGAAATGACTGCGATCCCCCGAAGTCCAGCATCTTTTAGCTCTTTAATGAGGCGTCTGATAAAGCAGTGAGAGTCCTTTGCATCGACTTTTGCAACAGGTAGAATATGCACAACATCTTTGTTGGATGACAAAAGGCTCTGAATCATAAAGACGTATGCTGTCCTTGCAGCAACGTTGCTGTTCGTGGCTGCACCTGTGACAAAACCACCTTTATATTCAAACTAGAACTGTAAATGTATCTCTTCTATCATGAGCGCTACAGTCCGTTCATGGTCCTTCAGTGCTAATGCCATTTATTTGGCATACGACAAGTACAAATCATCTTGTTGCTCCAAAGAAGGACTAATGCAGTATGGATGAGGAAGCCTCAACTTCGATGTACTTCGCATGAACTTGTATGCGTGTGGCGATATTGTGAACATAATAATGGCGAACACAAGTAAGTCGGCTGGATACCTCGCTCCATTGGTCAAGACAATCTTAACTTGCTGCCTCAGAAACTTCATCACTTCTGCCTGCCCGTCAGATGGAAACTGTAACAATGACAGTTCTTCTTAATGTGCCAACATACGTCGCAAAAGAAGCTCAACACTTGACTCATCATTTTGGGAGCATTTTACAATTTCCTCAACGCGGTCAAATGTATCACCAAGGTGTCTAATATCCGAAATTGAAACAGGGAATACAACGGTGCCTACCTTTTCAATCCGTGTCTCTCCAAAGTATACTTTGAGACAGGGGTCGGCACTTACAACTATAGCACAACGCACTACCGGCGCATCTTGAGGCGCAAAGTTCAAGAACCACACACTGTCTTTCATGATCACCTTGGTCTAGAAGTCTCCCACTAAAAGTTTTTCCGTGTGACACAAGAGGTCCTCGAGAGAGGAGATGGCATTGCTCTGCTCTTCCTCTTGTTGAGTGATGAGTGACTCTTGCAATACATCTTGCAGTGCTTTGGCCTCCATACGAGCCCGTTTTTCTTCTGGGCCTTCGCGGGCAGCACTTTTTTCTTGAGAAAGATACGTGGGGCAGCCAGGGAAAATGCTTTGAATAGTTCCCGGCTCTAGACGCCGGAGTTTATGGGGAACTTCAATCATCTTGCCAGTGGCCGTGTCCGTGCAGCTTGTCGAGGTGACGAAGTCACTCGGGTGGGAGTGCTTTCCGCAGAGCTGGAATCAGATAGAACGTTACATGTTTATTTATTCATGTACCCTAAAGTCCCGAGGGCATTACATAGGGGGGGGGTAGTAGTATACATACATAAAAACTAACACGAACAATAAAGAAATAAAAGGTATGAAAAAGTAAATGACAACGTATAAATAATGTACAAAATCGCAGAAAAGTAATTATAAAGACAAAACTACACTAAAAAGGAAGGCGTAACACAAGAACAAGCGAGGCTGAACATTTATATGCTAAACAATGCTAAACATAGTCAAGTAGGAGAGTTATACAGCGTGCTCAAACAAATCACTATTCAAACACCAAGATGAAGCTTTAATTTGTGAGTAAATTCTTCGTGCTTTTTTATACAGACAATATCGTTGGGAAGTTGATTCCAATGTTTAACAGCAAGAAGTAATGGTGAATGTAAAAACAGGTTTGTTCGGGCAAATAGAGGTTCTAATTTGAATTCGTGGTCCAGACGAGAGAATATTCGATGAGCAGGTTTAATAAGTGCAGACAGTTGCGAATCGTTATGGTAGAGATTGTGAAAAAGAGACAGAAGGGAGAACAGTCTACGTGACTGCAGAGACGGCAACTTTAAAGACTTTTTAATTTCATTTATGCTAGAAGTTCGAGAGTATATCTTTGTTATGAACCGGGCACTTTTGTTTTGAAGAGACTCTATTTTATTTATGAGGTAAGCCTGGTGAGGGTTCCATATTTGGGAAGCATAGTCAAGCTTAGAGCGGACTAGTGTATTGTAAGCTAAAAGTTTAGTATCAGAATTGGCGAAATGTAAGTTACGTCTGATGAATCCGAGTGTCTTATAAGCGTTGCTAGTGACAGTGTCAATGTGTAGGTGCCATGATAGGTCACTCGTTAATTGAACTCCCAAATACTTAAAATTGGATACATTTTCAACATTTACATTTGGATACATGTAAATTAACGACCGAAATACGGAGCAGTCCCCACAGTTATGCGACCGCAAGAGAGAATATGAGAGCAACGTGAAAGGAAAGAAAAGCAGACTTTCTTACCACTGTGTACTTTGATGGCGCAAAGTCCTTACGCGGCACGGCGCGCGTCCATGCTGCTCTTTCAGCGGCGTCGGCAGGGAACCTGTAGACGCGAACGGTGGGTCCTCCGGCATAATTAGATTTGCAGTTGGGCGCACAACAGCCAGGCATACTGCTAGGTAGTTAACGCATGCCGTGGCAGCAATACTGAGTTGCGTGACAGTGACAGCTCGTTCGTTTGCGACCGCTACCAAAACAACGTGTTTGAGCAAAATGTGGCCAGAACACAGCACACGCTTTCCGCGACACACAGAACTTTGAAGTTGTGAAGGCTGAAATGCAGCGCACATTGTAAAATACATCAAGCACAACGGTAGTAATCAGTCCATGTAGCAAGAAAACAACTTTTTTTTAGCGATGGATGAGACTACCGGGGTAAGTTTTTGTCAACTTGGTTCCTAAAAAAGCTGCCGCAGTCGTGCCCGAGCATGCGATTGGCCCCGCATTACTTCACAGCCGTAAGTCGTGGCAAGCCATGTCACTCTCTCGTCGTTTTAGTCGGCTCCCTCGACCTCCCCTAACCTCCTCTCAATCCGCCTCCGATCCGACTGTGGTGACGTCAGGCTGGTGAGAGGAGGGGACAGGAAGGCCTTCTCTCATCTAGGTGGTGTTGCCTGGGGGCAATGAAGAAGTCTGTCGCGCAGGCGGCAGTCCAGGAGGCGCACTAAATGGGGCGAAGTTCGGCCACAGGTGTTCTTGATGGCGCCGCCAGCACCTACCGTCTGACAAAACGACATCAGCGATGTTATCGGTGGCTCTGTCAGTCACTCTTGCTGGCATCCAGGTTAGCCCCGAACGGAAATTCCGTGCATAGATGTAGTCTCCGGGTCTTGCGGGCGGCGTGGTTCGAGCTCCACCATCATGGACAATCTTCTGCTTGAGCTGCTTCAACAAGACATTGGCTCTCATGTCTGGATGCAACAACGTTAGAGCAGTCTTTAACTTACGGCCCATGATCAGCTCCGCTGGCGAGCACCCGGTAGTTTCCCCGTGGGGAGTAATCCTGTAATTGAAAAGAATACCTGCACGTTGGCATGTAAAACTCCCTTCAGTCAATTTCTTTAGCTTCGACTTGATGCACTGAACTGCCCGTTTTGCGGCCCCGTTTGACGCTGGATGGTACGGAGGTGGCAGTACTTGTTTGATGCCATTTCGATGCAGGAGGCTTCTGAAATCCTCACTCACGAACGCTGGTGCGTTGTCGGACACCACTACATCTGGCAATCTGTGAGTGGCAAACATAACCCTCAGGTACGAGATAGTTGCCTCTGCCGATGGTGTAGATATAGGTACGGCCTCTATCCACTTTGAAAATGCATCGATAACGGCCAGCAACTAGCGGTTCTTCAAATGTCCAGCGAAGTCAATATGAAGGCGAGACCATGGTCTGTCCGGAAACGGTCATGGCATCATCGCTACTGGCCGCGCAAACCTCTGGTGTTCTTGGCAGACCTGACACTGGCGAACTGCAGCAGTAATGTCCCCATCCTACGAGGACCACCAGACGTGACTCCTGGCGATAGCCTTCATCTTGGTCATTCCAGGGTGCCCCTCATGAAGAAGTCGCAACACTGCTTGCTGCAATGCACTTGGGATGATCACCCGCGATCCGAGAAGTATACAATCTTCTTGCACGCTCATCTGAAGTTTTCGATCTGCGTAGAACATGAACTCGGGGTCACGTAGCTCAGCTCCAGACCATAGGGCATCTCGTAGCTTCGCTAAGGTTGAGGGACATAGCTTCAGCGACTACAGTCGACCGCAGTACCGAAGGATAAGCAGCCTCCAGCATCCAAACTTCCGCTGGCCTCTCCACAGGTTGAGCATACACTGGTAGGGGTAGGCGACCCAAACCATCCGCGTTGGCAATGTTTCCTCCCGGCCGGTACATGAGCTTGTACCGGCCGGTACATATGCTACAACCATCAGCGCCCAACGCATTATACGGGGTGAACACATCTCAGGCACGGGCTTGTCCGGAGCGAGCAAGCTTAGCAATGGTTTATGGTCCGTAATAGCCTCGAACTCACGTCCCCAGAGGTATTGTCGGAACTTGGTTACGCCAAACATGAGCGCAAGAGCCTCCTTGTCGAGATGACTGTAGTTCCGCTCGGCTGGCGCGAGAATTCGTGATGCAAAAGCGATTGGTCGTTCAGCCCCCGAGTCTTCCCTATGGGCCAGAACGGCGCTAACGCCGTACGGTGACGCATCGCATACGAGAACCACGGGTTTCTTGGGGTCATAATGCGCCAGCACTGCTGCTGAAACAAGCAGCTCCCTGCTCCTTTGGAAAGCACGTTCGTGATCCTCACGCCACTCCCAAGGCACCTTGGCCACAAGCGGCTCGTTCAAGGGATGCAGCACACTAGACAGCCCCGGTAGAAACCTGCGGTAGAAGTTGACTAGGCCTAGGCAACTTTGTAATGCCTTGACATCTTTGGGTTTAGGGGCCTTCAGCACAGCGTCTACCTTTTCAGGGTTGGGTTGAAACCCCGCAGCCGTGACAACGTGACCCAGGTATTGAACTTGCCGTTCCAGGAAGGTACGCTTATCAAGCTTCAATTTAAGCCCAGCTTGCTTAAGTCGGCTTAGGACTAGGCTCAAGTTTGTTAGATGGTCCTGGTCGTCGCCTCCAGTCACAAGAACGTCGTCGAAATACACCACAACGTGTCTGAGCCCTTGTAGCAGGTTTTCCCTCTCCCGTTGGAAAATTGAAGGAGCAGATGTGACGCCAAAGGGCAAACGCGTGTATTGGTACAGTCCTTTTGGTGTGTTGATTGCCACCAGCTTGCGGGATGTCTCGTCCAGCTGAACTTGCAAATACGCACCCTTCAAGTCCAGCTTGCTGAACTTCTCGCCACCGCTAAGACGGCTAAACAGGTCTTCAACGCGTGGTATCGGGTACTTTTCAGGCACTATTATGGGATTAACAGTGACTTTGAAGTCGCCACATATCCGAATCTGGCCACTTCGCTTCAAGACAGACACGATAGGCGCAGCGCATTCTGAAGTCTTAACTGGACACAGCACTCCAACTCGCTCCATGCGCATCAGTTCCGCGTTGACGCGGTCGATCATGGCGAACGGAACAGGACGAGCCTTGAAGAACCTCGGCTTCACGTTGTCTTGGATTGTTATTTTCGCGGACACTCCCTTGCATGTTCCCAAGGCGTCGTCGAAAACGCTCGCATACTCAGCGACGAGTTCCACAACCGACGTGATAGCCCTAACGTCCATCACATCGCGCAGTTCAATTCCGAGGCCTTTCATCCAGCCACGTCCCATCAGGGACGGGCAGTGTCCTGGGACGACGTAAAACACGTCGCGGCACTCGTGGTTTCCTAGCCGTACAGTGGCAGGCAGCTGCCTTGCACCGGGGACAGCTCACCGGTGTAACCTTTCAGCATGACGCTTGACGGTTCCAGACGACATGACGGAAATGAGCGGCGAAAGGTTTTTGCCTACACGACAGACACACTTGCTCGCGTGTCGAGTTCCATAATGAGTGAAGTTCCATTTACGGACACCTGAACCCGGTACGGGCTACCGTCGTGAGCTGGTGCGCGCACTTGCCACATTTCGTAGATTGGCGGTGCCGGTGTCTCAGAGCGCCTTTCTTCGTCGTCTACGGTATGAATTGACTGATGCTTCCGGGGACAAAAACCCTGAACCGCTTGCTCTCGTAACTGTAACTGCCTTGTCTTTGCATACTCGCGCCAGGTGCCCCTTGCTTCGACACTTGTGACCGATGCTAGTTGCATGTCGACACTGCATCGCCAGATGCTCGCCTCCGCTACGGAAACATGAAACAGGTTTTTTTTTAATTTTTTTTATTTACATATACTGCCGTCTCTTTGCGAGACATTGCCGGGGTGGGTACAGAATTTGCTTGGAAATCAGGCATAACATAAAACAAATTAGCATACAAGGGAACGCTAAACTGCGTGATTTAACAAGCATATAAAAAAGCAAGTTATACAAATGCGCATATAACAAATCAACATTGCATCAAAAACACTTGTTAGATGGTAGGAAAGAGGCACAAATATACAAATAGCGCACCACGCATTAGAACTCCAGAGGCACATGCTGATGAATTCTTTCTGCAAATTGTGCGGTAGGTAACTGGCGAAGTGCGCCGTCAAGACCATTCCAGAGTTCGACTGTGGATAGGAAAAATGAGTATTTAAAACTATTTAAACGTGGGCGGAATGAGACAAGATCAAGGGGGTGATAGCTTCGAGTAGGACGCTTCACAAATGAAACTGGGGCCGCGGTTACCGATGATTCATGTACAATCTTATGTAGAGTGAGAAGCCGTTCGCACGTGCGTCGGTGTGCTAGTGTTTCAAGCGATAAGTTATGTGCATGTGATGAAGGAGAAAAGTGGCGATCGTATCTGCTATATATAAACCTTATGGCTTTCCTTTGCAAAGATTCCAACTTGGCTACGTCACAGGAGAAGTATGGGGACCAGACAACTGACGCGTACTCCAAGATTGGCCTGACTATGGTTTTGTATGCAGTTAATTTGCAGCCCTTAGTAGCATCCTTCAATGTACGGTTTAAGTAGAATAGTTTATGAAGAGCTTTCGAGTGAGTGCGGTCTATGTGTTTCTGCCATTTCAAATTATGTGTGAAAGTCACCCCAAGGTATTTAAACTCATCTATGTGTGTAATGTTAGTTCCACTGTAACCATAAGGAAAGCGTGACGGCTTAACCTTATTGGAGAAGTCATAGAAACTGTCTTCGTTAGATTAGTAGATAGTTGCCAGGAATCGCTCCAGGTACAGAAACTAGAAAAAACCTCATTTAATAGGAACTGGTCAGCACTGTTGGAAATTACAGAATATAGAACGCAGTCATCTGCATAGGCACGTAGTTTAACTGGCGTGTTTTGAATGACCTTCACGACGTCATTAATATAAATGACAAATAAAGGCGGACCCAAAACAGAGCTTTGGGGGACGCCGGATTTAACTTCAACGGTATTGGATTTTGCTTTGTTAAAAGAAACATACTGATGTCTACGATGCAGGTAATCAGCGATCCAAGAAATCAGCGCGTCATTTTTTATTACCTCACGAAGCTTGAGAAGAAGTTTTCTATGACAGACCAAGTCAAAAGCTTTGGCGTAATCTATAAATATAGAATCCAGCTGACTGATTATTAAGTGCCGAAGCAATGTCATGCGAAAACTCGACGAGTTGCGTGTTTGTCGAGTAACCCGGTCGGAAACCGCGCTGGCAGGACGAGATCACATTATTCTCAGTTAAGTACTTAGCAATGTGTTTGTGTACAATGTGTTCTAGTAACTTACATGTGGTAGATAACAAAGAAATTGGCCTGTAGTTAGAAATTATTTGTTTGTTACCGGACTTAAAGACTGGGATGACGTTAGCTGTCTTCCATATGCAAGGAACAGTAGACGTCTCAAGTGACTTCCTAAAGATGATTTTTAAGTAGCGAGCATTCCACTCAGAGTAACGTTTAAGAAAAACGTTAGGAATGTCGTCATGACCACTGCTTTTGGTTGTATTAACATTCAACAGAAGGTTATGTACACCTTCATAAGTAATAATAATGTCGGGGAGTGCTAAGAGAGGGAGGGTTAAAAGGTGGAGTGGAGCCATCGTCATCGATGAAAACAGAATGAAAGAAGTTATTGAACGCCTCGGAGATACAGGAAGGCTGGTTTCCTGTATCACGTGACACGGCATTCGTCGGCGCAACAGTCATTGGCATGGCTGTTGACAGCGCGCGAGAATCTTTGGATCGCCGCTTCCATCGCGATGACTGTCTTCCTTGCGGTATCAAGGGTCAAATCTGGTGACTCCAACAGTCGTCGCTGCATTGCCTCGTCGTTAATCCCTGCCACAATGCGCTCACGAAGCATTCTGTCTCGGATAGTGCCGAAAGCACAATCGTCAGCAAGTTTGTTTAGGCTAGCAAAAAAATCCCCAGCCGTTTCACCAGAAACGTATTCTTGAATTAAACTTGAACGTTGCACCCACTTCCGATGGTCTGAGCGAAATGTGCTTCTTCAGTTCGTCACGGATCGTTGATAGGCTTGTTTCTGACGGCTTCGACGGTGACAGCAGGTTCCGCAGTAATGGATACGTGGCAGGTCCCAAACAGGTGAGAAGTACTGCTCGCTTTTTTTCATTTCAACGTCGTTGGCTACGAAAAATTGCTCTACCCACTCTTGGTACTCATCCCAGCTCGTTGTTCCCACGTCGAACGGCTCAAGCTTGCCGACTCCAGGCATTCTCAACTGATATACGGTAGAGAAGGGAATTTCCAGCCAGCGCCAGCAGATCACACTTTCATCCTCGTCGTCACTGTCATGGCCAACTCGCGGGGAGCAGCCGAAGCGGAACAGCACGCTTGACACCGTGGAAAAACACTGCCCTTTATTCCCTCGCACTCGGTCTGTTATAGCAACCTAGTGATGACGTAACAGGTCGCATATGCAATCCGTTAGTCATACAACATCAACACATCAGCGTGCTGTTCCGCTTCGGCTGCTCCTCGCGAGTTGGCTATGACACCCAGCTATTTCCAGCCTTCGCTATCAGGGCACCTCCAACAATTTCTCACATATAGGTATCAAATTGCTGAAGCTGCCCTGATAGCGAAGGCCGGCAATAGCTGCGTCAGCTGCCCTTCTACGGCAGATGACTTCATCTGAGTTATGTTTGGATGCCGCAGGTTTTTATACGTAATACTGGGCACTTCGTAACACGGGTCTACACATAATGTTTCTGGCAATAAGCATTCAGCTGAAAGTTAGCACTCATTCTGTGTCTTTCTCGTTCTTGCCTGCTCGCGCTATTAGACCATTTATTGCTATGGACGAACTAAGCCAAAGAGCCGCATTGATAAAAAAGAGATGCAAACCTATATATAAATGTGCTTGATGGAAAAAAGAAGGAGATAGTACACAAAGAAAAGAAAGAATTGCGGACGAGATAGTGCAAGCACAAGTACGTTACATTGCTGTGATCGAGAGTACATCCAGATCGCACATACCAAGTGCCAAAAGCACCTTAATAAAAAATCAGTAACACTCATATGTACTGTTTTCGGAGCATTTGGTTTTTCTCCTTCTATCATGACGAGAAGTACGCTGTGAACGAGAGGGCAAATTTACGCAGTTTCTGCTTTAGTTGCTCAACAGCCTTCCAAAGAGCAGCTGAAACTTGACCTTGAGCCGACGGACTATCTGTTCAAAAGCCTTGAAAACGCCTCCGTGACAGCAATAGAAGACACACTGACCAAGAAATCCGCTAATGTATGAGCTTGGGCGAGTTGGTGAATCATCGTGGAATGGAGCACAGAAGCTGCGGTCTGCTCGATAGCTTGCAGCAGACAGTATATAGCACAGACGGGAAGGTGTATCAGTATCAGAATGTGTGAGCATCACAACAATGTGAAGAAAGCTGACAATGGCCACCTTGATCGGCACTGCCAAGAATGCGATTGCTACCCGGACTCTCGCAAATGCTCCACAGTTCATAACAATTCTTGCCAGCTAACAAGGGAAATCACCAAGGCTTACGCAATAGGAACTCAAAAGCTCACGTGCACTAGTTGTCCTTCCTTGCTGTTGACAGAGAAATGGCGCATCTGTCCGCTAATTGCTCAAAAACCATTGTGGTTTGAGATTGATGTATTTTTTCCGTTTTCTATATTCTTCAGAGCTTCTTTGTTCCCACGATCCTTTACCTATATTAGGTACCACTTCGTTGCAATGAACTTTGCTTGTTAGTAGCACCTCGTCCTGTCTAGTCATCTGTCCTGGTGTTTTTTGCACTTCATTCAATGCTGCCAAATAGAAAAATGGGTGTAAGAGACATCATTTACACGCATGGTTGGCTAACTTGATTACAAAGAAGAGAAAGGAAGATACGAAGAAACTTACCTATAAAGAAACACCATGAACTACAATATCGGGGTATATAAATAAAATATGCATGCCTGTACACCTCTATTCCAAGGACTGTAATTTACAAGAAAAAACACACATTAGAACACGTACAGGCTAAACAAAACAGTCGCACGTATGGCATGAAGAGAAGATACCGTTACGCAATAGTCCATGGAAAGAGGGAGAACTTATAGGTGTCTGTTCCAGCATAGATAGGTGTTTGTGTATAAGGATCATCGCGGTGTGTACACTTTGCGGAAAGAGGGCCTGCATATAGTGAAGGGTCAAGTGCAAATTTGCATTTAATTACATTATGTAACGAACCTAAACAGTATTTCCATCTTCTCACTTAAAGTGAGAGGAAGCCGTTTGCCAACGTCAACTGTGACTAGTTGAGCTGTGTGGTTTGCTAGGCCAGTTGGTACATATTCACGGTGTGAATATAAGGCAACGATGCGAGCACAAAAGACGGAAGCACAGAACAAAAGCTAGAGGCTTGTGTCGTATGTGCTCCTCCGATTTTGTGCACACGTCACTACCTGTGGGAATCTTCACACCATCAACTGTGACAATAGGTCCGAACTTTTGAATTTAGTATAAATAAAACACACTTTTTTCTGTCTTTTTCGCAACTTGTTAATAATGAGTTTTTAGTAAAGGGATCCCGCACAACGCAAACATATTCAAGTTTTGCATTTTAAGGCTGTGTTTGCCTGTCAATTAACTTGACCAATTGATATAATAAACCAATTTCGTTGGCCGAATGAGGACCGGATCAGCGAAAGCTGATAATTTGCACATGACGGGAAATCTGGGCTAGCTGGTGATAGTTCATTTCTGACCAGCTTACAGCGCAAAAGGGACGAGGATGAAGATGAAAGAAGGTGACAATGCAAGCGCTGTGTTGTCGCCTTCTTTTGTCTTTGTCCTCATCCCTTTTGTGCTGTAAGCTGGAGAAAACCGATATATAAAGTACAAAGTGACGACCTTATGGAACTGAAGTAATTTAGTACGCTTCCTTAAAGTCAAGGAAACACATCCCACTGCTGGTGCCACTGGTTGGCCCGAAATTCTATGAGTGCGCCTTAGAAAACAGTGCTGACTAAGGCTCGGCGACTGATGCTGAGACTGGAATGAACATCAGCAGTCTGCAGTCAGAGCTTCTTTAGGTCCATATCCCTGTTATGGCTCTGCAAGCCTTGTCTCCAAGACTGCATGGACAAGGATAAACTTTAGGAAATGAGTCTTTTTTTTCCTCAAACATCTATTTCCAGTCTTGGCTTCTGAATTGACAATGTAGCTGGTTTCCTGTTCATGCGAGTTAAAATGAACAAGAGAATGACGTGAAAAACCTTGTATTATTACAGGAGAGAGCAGTGCGAGTACACATGCATTTGCTCACACCAGCTGTTGCAGAACTCCTGCAATTATTTAACGTGCCAAAGCAGTAGAACTTCTATGTTTCTGAGACAGTGCTGTCACACATCTGATAGCATAATGCTCAGTGTATTCGAACAGTTATAAATAAGTAACAGAGCACAAAACAAAATCATACTCCAAACTATCAGTAATTTCTTGAGGGCATGTTTAAATGCACAAGCTGAGAACACACGTAAAGCATGCCAGACTGACCAGCAGAAAGCACGAAAGTGGTGAAAGTGAAGATCCAGCCGATGCTCATCATTTGCGGCATCCCTGTTTTAAATTGTGTCTTAAGTCAATGGAGAGAGTTGAAAGAAACAAATATTCCCACTTTTACAGCAATAACGTGGCCTTTTCTTGAGACAGGAACATGAGGCAGACATTTCAGCTCCAGCAGAACAACAGCAACTAGCCTTTCGGGACAAGAAAATAATAAATTAGTTATACCAACTTGGCATGCCTCAATAAGTTTACTTTCAGGTAAACATGTATTAGACATTAGGTTTAGCAACATATCTGAAGCACTTGAAAGACACTTTACAACGATTACATACATTTCCTATGGCCACAGAAGGAGAGAGAGAGAGAGAGCAGAGAAAAATGCATTTTTATAGGCAAGATTGAGCAAGCACGCCCAGGCAAGAAAGTGAATATCACAGACACTGTACAAGCTCATGTGTTTGTGCTCAAGGACCTCACGCTGTTTAATGTTACATTATCTGTTCGAGGCAGACAGTGAGCGCTAGCATAATAGTGATGCTACTGAATGCACATATGCATCTAAGCTACACCAACATCACAAGTGTGCTTTGGAGTGTAATCGAGCCCTGTCCAAATTCGTGCAAATCGACAGTGGCGTACAAATTCAATTGCAGCTGTCCCAGCTGTGCTAATCTGTGATCCGGCTTTGAGGCTGATGGTTAGATCAAAAGCGTTGCAGTTTGGGCAAGTTGGTATGTCATGATTAGAGAGCGTGTAGCGCTGTTCAGAACGAGCGAAGACAAAGAAGGCAGGGAGAAACAAGAGCACAAGGCAACGCGTTTAGCGCTCACCCTGTCGCCTTGACAAAAGCTGATGGTTAGCTTCCGCACTATGACCTGTACTGCACGAGAGCGCATATCTTCACCGCGGTTTGTATTGTGCACAAACTACACTGGCTGTATTACGAACTGAAATTTTCATATAGGGCAACGGGCGTGCTCGCTTTCAGCTGCGCATAGTCTTAGCCGCAACGTTACTTCAGCGTTGTAAACATAGGAGCATAATGTTTTAACGCACTTTTTAAATAAATGTTCTCGCATCATTTTTGCCACCGTGAATGCCCACTAGCCCTTAGGAACAGTGCACACAGCTCGCAATGCCATGCAAGCAACACAAATAAAGTGACGATGAACTTACGTTATCAAGAAAAGTTACTACCGAGCGCGCGTTGAGCACCTAGCACGACATCGTCGAGCGAGAGCTTTCGGGAGCATGCGCCGGTGCACGATGACTTGAACAAATGACAACCTCGACGCCGCACAGAGCCCCGTTGATTAAAATCACACATTCCGTACCACCGACGCTGAAACATGGTATCGCACAACAAACAATGCACCGAGAGTCGAGCTATGCACATGCGGCGCTGGGTGACCATACAGCGCTTCTTTTCTTCCCGTACGACACGTCAATTTCGGTTCAAAGTGTTCTTGCTCCACTGGTGAGGACGCATTATGATATGGTTATGCCACATTAACAGCATTTACAAGAACAAATCGCCAGTGACGAAGCGGTAGAGGTAGAACACCGCGACTGTCCCTCGTGAAAGAATGGATGGATGGATGCTAAGAGCGTCCCCTGTGTAACGGGGTGGTGATATGTGCGCCACCAGGCTCTTAGAACTTTTTTTAGGGGCGAAGCTCCTTAGGGCGTGGGTCTGTACATCCCATGGTGTTCGTTGGTGATGTACGTAGCCACGTCTACTTTTATAAAAAAAAAGAAAATTCCGAAAGGTGTGTCCTCTGCCTGGATTCGAACCCAGGCTCTCGGCATGGCAGTCGAGTGTTCTACCACTGAGCTACGCCTGTGGTTGAAAAATTATCGCTAAAAGACCTAAACAGGTATAATGCCTCCCGCGGAATCGCATTAAGAAACCTAATGTTACGTTGAAAAATAGTAATACACCGCTACACGACGCCAAAATGGATTGTATAACGAGGTCGAGGCATCATTTGAAAGAACACAGAGCTGCGTGCTTTGTAGCTTTGAACCCATTACGGAGGCACTGGTAATTATGGCGTAGTGGGTACTTCCCTACTTGGCAAAATGATAAGTTATGGCGCAGGAGATACCTACCACTTCTACTTGCACTAGTTTCCTCAAGCTTTTAAAGTGGCCTCTAAGAAAGTAGCTCCTCCTGATTACGCTGTCACTGTCCTGCAGTTCCGCGCAGGCCTGGCTCTAGCACAGCATATCCCCCTGAAACGCGAGATCCCAGCGTACGAATACAGTGTTTCTGACGCCTTTACATGATGATCTACTGGGCGATTTACGCGAAAGATTCACGGTTTACCGATGATTCCCTCCGGAGCTTCGCCCACTCATCATCATTCACCCCGTGGATATGCTGTGATTTTTTTTCTCTTTTTAAATTTTCCTCGTGCCTTTTAAATTTACTTCAATCAAATCGATCATACCATAGCAAAACCGGAAATTCATAGCCCAGTTCCCCGCCCCTTATGGCAGAAAGTCCATATTTTTCCTCACAATTATTTTTGTCCGTGCTCTCTAGTTTTCTGCCACCAGTATTCTAACCGTCTCTTACTTATTTCAATCGCGGCTATGTTCTGCTTCCCGTTGTTCGCCCTAAAACCCAAGGCTTCCTGCAGGGTGCTGCCCAAACGTACACCTGGGTGGATATTTCCGCAATCAATCAGAACATGCTCCGTCGTTTCCCTATCTTCCTCACAGCATGTGCATTTTTCTTCTTCTTTACTGAATTTTGCTTTTTAAATACGCGTTCTAAGGCAGCCCGATCTCGCTTCAAACAATAAAGCGCTTCCTCTTGAATTATCATAAAATGCCTCCCTCTTTATTTCGTTTTTGCCCTCTCGGTAGTTATTCAGAGTCGGTTTTTTTTTCCATCGCTGCCCTTCAGTAAATCTTCTCCGCCTCTCTGACTTTTGCTTTTACGCTCTTTTTTGTCAGTTCTCTTAGAGCCATATATTTACTGGTGAGCCTCCTAGTTCTCTTTCTCCACTGCGTGTCAACGCTCTTTCTATATAAATAGCGGAACACCTTCACTGCCCACCTACTCTCTTTCATATTCCTTAGCCTCTCTTCAAAACTTATTTTGCTCTGCGCTTTCCTTGCCTCAAAACTCGCCCATCCCATATCGCCCTTTACAGCCTCGTTTGTCGTTTTCCCGTGGGCACCCAACGCGAGGCGTCCCACAGTTTTTTTATTCACATCCATTCCTGATTGTATCTCTGGCCTCATGCACACCACTGAGTTCCCAAATGTAAGCCCCGGTACCATTACCCATTTCCACAGACCCCTAAGCACCTCGTACCTATCGTGTCCCCATAACGCTCTGTGCTTCATTATTGCTGCGTTCCTCTTTCCCTTTGCCGCCAAGGCTTTTTCGTGTACCTTCATGTATCTATCACCCTCATTTACCCATACGCCAAGGTACTTGTATTCGCTTACTCTCGGTAATTCTCGGCCCTGTATGGATACGGTCTGGTCGTTCGGATCATTGAATACCATCAGTCCGCATTTTGTTACACTAAATCCTAGTCCTAGAGCCTCGCCTTCCTTCCCGCATATATACACCACCCGTTGTATATCATCTCGACTGTCCGCGAATAACACAATATCATCGGCATAAAATAAACCCGGAAGCATCTGCTCAATCATCACGCCGCCCTGTTTGTGTGATATATTAAAACCAATGTTGCTATCTCCTAGCGCTTTTTCCAGTCTAACCATGTACAGCATGAATAACATCGGCGACAAAGGACATCCCTGTCTCAACCCCTTGCTAATATCAACGTTCTCTCTGCTACTGATTACTTCCCATTCTATGCAAGCTGTATTTTCTCGATATATTTCCCTCAGAAGCTGTACACAATCGTCGCCTATGCCCATTCCTTCCAAAATTTCCCACAATATTTCCTGATTAACATTGTCATACGCTCCAGTGATATCTAGAAAAGCCACATACAACGGCCTCCTTTCTATTTTACATATTTCTATACACTGAGTAAGGACAAATAGGTTATCGTCTAAACGCCTGTCTACTCGAAATCCATTCTGAAGTTCTCCCAAAATATTGTTACGTTCTGCCCATGCTTCTATTTTTAATTTTACTGCTTGCATAGCCATCCTGTATAGTACCGATGTAATGGTTATTGGTCTATACGAGCGAATGTTATTCTTTTCCCCCTTGCCTTTATAGATTAAGTTCATTCTGCTTTTTCGCCAACTGTCCGGTATTTGCCTCTCCTGTAAGCATTTTTCTACGGCTTTCAATAGTGCTTATTTAGCGTTCCGTCCTATTTCGTTATTGAGGCTAACGGGGACCCCATCTAAACCCAGAGCAGTGCGCTTTGGAATTTTCCCTTCTGCCTTCTTCCAGTTGAAATACTCAAGTTCTAGCACTTCCTTAGTTTCGCTCACCGTCATGGTTTTACCACTGGGGGAATATCTTGGACGATCTTTTTAAACGAACAGGCTGTTACCGTCTGGATGTAACCCAACGCTTCGTACCCTTCCAATTGATTTCCTCTCTCATCAACCATATGCTGTTGCAATGTAGCAGACTTTTTACCTAGCGCTTTTATGTGGTTCCAAAATATCCTAGGCGCGCCCTTCTTTTTGTCATGCATTTTTGTCACCCAGCGTTCGCTTTCACCTTTAATTTTTGCCTCGACCAATTTCTGTACAATAGATTTTTTCTCTAAATATATTTCCCATCTTGCCGTGACTTCCACTTGCGGCCGCTTCTCCCTTTTTGCCTGCCTGTGCTCCCTTGATGCTTTACGTCGCTTTTCGATCGCTTCCCGGATTTCCCTGTTCCACCACCTTTTTGGCGTTCTCTTTCCTTTCCAGCAAACAGTTTTCTTCTCTTTACTTATTTCTTTCGTCATTACATGAACTAGCTCATTATACCCCCAGTCCTTGCCTCGTATTTTGCCTACTTCTTCCTCTACTCTTGCGGCTATATTTTTCATTTGTTTCTCATTTAAATACGAGCTGCCAAACTTCGGCTCTACGTTATTATTTTCAGTTTTATATCCCAGTTGTAACGTTATGCGTTTATGATCACTACGCAAGCTGTTCATCCCGTTCTCGTCTATTCTCATTTCTCTCAGTGTTTCATAGATTCCTTCTGTCATAAGACAATAATCAATGTTCGATTGTCTGTTTCTGACCTCCCACGTGATCTGTCCATCACACTTGGGCCCTGTGTTAACTATCACAAGACTATGGTGCTCGCAAAGATCGAGCAATAACCTCCCGTTGGGTGTCTGTATATCCGTCAAGGTCGTGGATGTGGGCATTCATATCCCCTAGGAGGATGATTTTGGCCCCATGACCAAATTCTTTAATATCGGTGTTTATGCAATGCTTTATCTCCAGATTCTTTTCCTTACAGTTATTTCCCGTCCACATGTATGCTACACCTAGCCACGTTTTCTTTCCACCTACCGTGCCCGAAACCCAGAGGTGCTCTGAACACGTTTGTTTTACTCTCTCCCATTTGGCTCCACTATGAATAAGCATTCCAACACCCCCACCTTTTCTTTCTGATGCGATCCTGTTGCACCCTTCCCAAACATAATTGTCAATAAGTGATGGCTCTTCCAGGTCCCTCAGGTGTGTTTCTGTAACCGCATAAACGCCTATCTTTTCTTTGTTTAACTGTTCCTCAATCTCTAACCATTTTGCCTTTTTTCTGCCACCCTGCATGTTTATGTAAGTAATTGCTACACGTGCCTTTGCTCTTTTCTTCCTTTTACCTCTTTTCTGTCATTTCTCAGTGCTACCTGCCCGAAAATACCCCTGATTGTTTCCTTTGTTCCTTGCTACCCCGGACTCCGAAGGGCCCGCGTGCCTCCCCAAAAAGCTACTGCACGTCCTGCAAACCGCCAACCCACCTCATGACCAAGCCTCCTATCGAAGTGAATTCTGTCTCTTTGGAAACCCCCCACCTATGCACCTCCCTGTTTATTTCCACTACTTCGAAACCCTTCTCTCGACTCGTACGCCATATCTCTTTGTTTGCATCGACAACCGCCCTTTGGAGGTTGCCGTCACGCGCTAGTATATCCGGTACCGTGCACACCACTATCTGCACCTGGGGGGAGATGGCGCGCATGTCGTCGACGCCTTTTGCCAAGGTCGTCGCTAACCCTGATGATATTTTGTTGAGGACGTCGTTTAGCCCTGCTGCAATCATCACGAGGTTGCGTCCGGCATGACGAGTGGTGCGCCACCTAGCGCTTCAGCTTGTCATCACGGAGGCTATATTTATTGTTCAACGTAGCCACAAATGGTTTTTGAAAATCAGTTTCTCTCTTTTGCGGATCACAGTTTTCCTACACTTATTATGACACAATATTCATTGCTTACTTAGGTTGTCGTGACACCATGTACGGGGAAAAAAAGCCTAAAAGTTAGCATACTGTTTGTTATTGTCTCAGAGATTGTGGCCACATCTGCGTTTGCGGCCTCGCTTTGCCATCATGCTTCTCATCATTGAACTGTTTCAAGTACAGTTTCTTGCTTGTAGTAGCCTTCGTTTTTCTCACAAATGCTGCAGTATGTTCGTAGGCTTTAAAGCAGAGCAAGTTTGAGTCGTTATGTGCGTCTAATAAGCGAATAAACTGCGAATAAATACGTTGCACAGGCACATATGAACTACGCACGTGGCGTTTTTTTTTTCTCTATTGTTTCTTCTTCTTCGTTTTGTAAATATTACGCCCGTACGTTTTACTTGTGCTTCCCCTAGAATTATAGTTTTTCGCACAATTGCCAAAGCACGTAAAGAACTTAACGGAGAGGAACGTGGGTGATCCTTGATACGCACACGCTTGGGTGCTCTTTCATATGATGCTGTAAGAGTAACACTAAGCCACAACCACGGTGCATGAATAAGCGAAAGATTATCGGTAGATACTGGCTTAATTTGTCTAAAATCATCCGAACATTGTGGCACCTAATACCGCATTCTGCAGGAACAATGCTGCCACAGTTGGATGATTTCTCGTACTTAAAAGAGTTGTTATCTGTGCCGCCTTAATGTAGCTGATAAAAGGTACTGATAAATACGGACGTGGCATTGATCCATTGTCCGCGTGCATTTTCATGTGAGTGTCGGATCACTTAGACTATATATTTTCTCCGCAGAGTTTTCATAGATCTGCGTTGTTTACATCGACACGTATACGCGCGGACGCTAAGCGCTGATAGCAAATGCCCGCTGCAAAATATATTCCCTGACTTGTGATGCATTACTAGAGCCACACAGTACGCTTATGCGCGACTAAATGCTGCAGTCGATACGACATATGTTAAATACGGCGCATGCAAGTGCATCAGGTATAAGAAATAATTGCCCCATAGAATTGTTGAAAATGCTATGGTGCCCAGCTCTACTGTGCAGGTCGCGGAGCACAAGGCAGGTTTTGCTCTCCATGGGCAGAGTTTCAGTGTTTAGGAAGGTGTGTTTGTACTGTTAGATGAAGTTTTTTCCCCAATACTACAATATCGCACGCTGGCAAACAGACACGTTCGAGCCAGCAAGAAATTTGTTTACGTTACGTGCTGCATATGCTACAGTCAGCGTACGCACCAAAGCTACGGTAACTCGAAAGTAAATGTCCAGACGTAACCACAAACAGATGAAAAGGTTGCTAGCTCGTTATGTTCGCGATGAGCATTTTAGTGCGACTATTTTGCCAGCGTTGTTTCGCCCGGCCCTGCGCCGGGTGAAACAACATGTGCGGTTGTTTTTGTTTAAGTGGAAAGCCGTTATCACTTCCTAGTGACACGCGCGCTCGTTTTGATTGTTTGCGGGGAGCGCTCTTATCACTTTTACGGAGGAGATGACGCGACTTTTGCGCCACGCCGACATGTCTGAGACAAGAAGGTTCGCCTACTTATGCGAGGAGTGAAGAAGGAGCTCTTCGCCGGACTAATCCGAAACCCGCCAAAGACGGTTCAAGAGTTCCTCTCCGAGGCTTCCACCATTGAGAAGACGCTCGAGATGCGAACCCGGCAATACAATCGGCGCATGTTCCCAGACATCGCAGAAGTCCAAGGACTCGGCCCCGACGACGTCCGCGAGACCATAAGGGCTCTCGTTCGCGAAGAACTGCGGCAGATGTTCCCGTCGTCGCAGCCCCAGGGCGCCTCCCTTGAAGAAGTTGTTCGCGAGGATGTACAGCGCTCACTGAGCGTTCCCGAACGACCGCAACCCCAACCGGAGGCGATGACCTACGCCGCTGCTGCACGCCGAACTGCCGCCGCTCCTCGCCCACGCCAGGACCCTACGCCTCCGCAGTTTCGTCACCAGCCACCGCCGCCAACTCTGACGCCATCCCGCTCGCCAGTAATCCAGCGCGCGCCGAGGAAAACTTATATTTGGCGCACCCCGAACCACCGCCCACTATGCTACCACTGTGGCGAAGCCGGGCATACCTACCGCTACTGCCAGTACCGTGAGATGGGACTGCGTGGCTTCGATGTGAACGCCCGCGTCGGCGCCCAGTTGAGCGACCTCGCGACATCGCCGACTACATCGCCGGATCGCAGTGGCAACGACGACAACCATCCCGTTCACCTTCGCCTGGCCGCTACGTCTCCCCGGATCGCTGCCAGTACACCGGCCGTAACCGGGGCCGATCTCCAAGCCCCTATCCGGGAAACTAAAGGCAGCAACCGATGGAGGTGCGGTTGCTGCACGACGGAATGCCGAAGATCCTCCGCCGCCGCCGCTGATGATGATGACCACGTCGCACGAACCATCCCGACGTAGTCGCAGCACGTCGCCTTACTAGACCTTCACGAGAAAGCCTCGCCGCCGACGCGACATAGCAGCGCCGGAGCAAGCCGACGCAGCCGTGATCCGACGTCCCGACCTAAGTGGAACGCCAGACGATGAATCACCGACCGCGGCGTGATTATCGACGGCCACAGCGTCACCGCCCTAGTCGATGCCGGCGCCGACTACTATGTCATCAGTAGTCTCTTCGCTGCCAAGCTCAAGAAGGTAAAGACCGCATGGGATGGACCAGATATTCGAACAGCAGGGGGCCACCTTACAACACCGCCTGGAACCTGCATGGCAACAGTCACGATTGACACCCAGGCGTATTCGGTGAGTTTTGTGGTCTTGCAGCAATGCTCGCGAGACGTCATTTTAGGCATGGATTTCCTGGACCAGCACGGCGCAGTCATCGACCTAAGATCCAGGTCAATCACGCTGTCCACGGATAACGCAACGCCGTCAGAGTGCAACGTCGCTTATCATGCCTTGAATGTGATAGGACAGCAGGTAACCGTCCCGCCACTGTCCAGCGTCATCGTTTCCGTCGGCACCAAAGTGCCTACCAACTTACAAGGCGTAATCGAAGGCGACCGGCACTTGCTCCTAGACCGTCAGATGTGCGTCGCCAGAGGCATAGCCAAGCATCATAACGGCGAAGCCAAGGTAATGGCGACGAACTTCAGCAATGAATACCGGCACCCGAATAGGGGTACGACGGTAGCCCACCTAAGTGAATTTCTGGAAGTAAGCAATGCCTTCGCCCTAACCGATTCTCGCGGACCCGCAACGACGGCCGCAGTGTCCGCGGCCGCCTTCGACGTTAATCAAGGCCTTCCCAGGCAGCAACAAAAGGAGCTTAAGGCCTTACTCCAGCAATACAAGGATTGCTTTTCATCGTCATCGAGGCTTCGTCAGACCCCTCTCGCGAAGCATCGCATCGTAACCGACGAATATGCCCGTCCTCTCCGTCGGAGCCCCTACCGAGTTTCGGGACGGGAACGCGAGGCCATCAAGCAACAAGTCGACGAAATGCTGCGTGACGACATCATTCAACCGTCTACATGTCCGTGGGCGTCACCCGTGGTGTTATTGACGAAGAAGGATGGAACCCTACGTTTCTGCGTCGATTATCGTCGCCTGAACAAGATCACGAAGAAAGACCTGTATGCTCTCCCACGGATAGATGATGCTTTGGATCGACTCCACAACGCAAAGTATTCTTCGTCGATGGACCTCAAAACTCGCTACTGGCAAATCGAAGTAGACGAGAGAGAGACCGAGAGAACACTGCCTTCATAACACCAGACGGCCTGTTTAAGTTCATGCCCTTTTGTCTTTGCTCGGCACCTGCGACGTTCCAACGGGTTATGGACACAGTGCTAACAGACTTGGACGACGTAGTCGTATTTGCTTCCAGCTTCGACGAACACCTCTGGCGCCTTGAAGATGTTCTTCGGGTAATCAGTCTCCGGACTTACCCTGAAGCCAGAAAAATGCCGCTTCGCCTACGAGGAGCTATTGTTCCTTGGTCACGTTATTAGCAAGTCGGGAGTACGCCCTGATTCGCAGAAAACAGCCGCGATCGCCGACTTTCCTCCGCCCACCGACAAGAAAGCAGTACGCCGATTTCTTGGCATCTGCGCTTATTACAGGTGCTTCGTCGAGAACTTTTCGCGCATCGCGAGCCGCTGACATACCTCACGAAGGCCGACGTCGACTTCAAATGGGAAATGCCGCAAGTCGAGGCGTTTGAAGAACCATAGCGATGCCTGCAAACGCCGCCTATACTCGCACACTTCGACGAAGAAGCCGACACCGAAATTCACACGGACGCACGCAGCACAGGGCTCGGCGCCGTTCTCGTGCAGAGGACCGACGGAGTTGAAAGGGTCATCAATTATGCTAGCCGGTCACTTTCGAAGGCAGAAGCGAATTAGTCCACAACGGAAAAGGAATGCCTTGCCATCATCTGGTCTGCATCAAAGTTCCGCCCCCTACCTGTACAGCAGGCCTTTCAAAGTCGTGAGTGACTACCATGTATTGTGTTGGCTAGCTAACTTGAAAGATCCATCAGGACGCCTCGCACGATGGCGTCGTCGACTGCAAGAATTTGACATCACCGTCGTCTACAAGAGCGGACGAAAGCACTCCGACGCCGACTGCTTGTCTCGCGCCCCCGTCGATCCGCCACCCCAGGGTGACCAGGACGATGACACTTTCTGGGGAGCCATATGTACCGCCGAATTCGCGGAACGCCAATGAGCTGACCCAGAGCTCAAGAGCCTCATGGACTACCTGGAAGGCGAGACCGCCACCGTGCCGAAAGTATTCCGCCGCGCACTGGCTTCGTTTTTCCTGCGGAACAACGTTCTCCTGAAGAAGAACTTCCCAGCGCACCGCGCCGACCACCTCCTCGTGGTGCCTTCAGAGTTACGTCAAGAGGTTCTGGAAGCTTTACACGACGACCCGACAGCAGGACACCTCGGTTTTTCCCGCACAGTATCAAGAATACAAGAGAAGTACTATTGGTCTCGCCTCAGTGCCGACGTCGCCCATTACGTAAAGACATGCAGAGACTGTCAGCGACGCACGACGCCGACAACTAGGCCAGCCGGACGTCTGCAACCCATCGAACCACCTCGATGGCCATTCCAGAAAATTGGCATGGACTTACTGGGGCCGTTCCCGACGTCGACTTCCGGCAAAAAATGGATCGTCAAGCGACTGACTACCTCACCCGCTATGCCGAAACAAACGCCTTGCCCAAGGGCACTGCCGCCGAGGTCGCCAAGTTCTTCATTGAGAACATCGTCCTGCGTCACAGAGCCCCGGAGGACCTCATCACCGACAGAGGTACGGCCTTTACGGCTGACCTAACTCAGGCGATCTTGAGGTACAGTCAGATAAGTCACCGTCGAACCACCGCGTACCACCCACAGACGAATGGCCTCACCGAGTGTCTAAATTAGACCATCGCCGACATGCTGGCCATGTACGTCGACGTCGAACACAAGACGTGTGACGCCATACTTCCGTATGTGACCTCCGCGTAAAACACGGCCATGCAGGAAACGACGCATACAAGCTCGTCTACCGACGGAGCCCAACAACGGTGCTTGACGCCATGCTACCGGTCGGCACTGACGAAGAAGACCCCGACGTCGCCAGCTACCTGGATCGCGCCGAAGAAGCTCGACAGCTAGCCCGCCTGCGTATCAAGAGCCAACAGACGGTCCACAGGCGCCACTACAACCTTCGACGACACCACACCGAATACCAACCTGGCGATTTTGTCTGGGTCTGGACGGCGATATGACGATGGGGATCGTGTGAGAAGCTCTTACGGTGCGACTTTGGACCCTACAAGGTGACTACCTTGACGTCGTGGTGAACTGGACTATGGGGTCGTGCCCGATGGCTTAACACCATCCCAGCGGCGGCGCGCCCGACCTGAAGTTGTACACGTTGTGCGACTTAAACCTTATTACGCGCGCTGATTAACTATGACGCATTATTAACGTAACTCATTGCATGTACTCTCACTTTCATGTTGTGTCTTCAGCATGGCGACGATGCTTTTTCAGAGGGGGGTAGGGACACGTGCGGTTGTTTTTGTTTAAGTGGAAAGCGGTTATCACTTCCCAGTGACACGCGCCATCATTTTGATTGTTTGCGGGGAGCCTCTCATGCTGTTATCACTTTCTGTTATGCGCAACGCAGGTCGCGTTTATCTTGTATGCCACTTCTGGAACTGTGTCGACCCTTCTTATAAGTCCGCATGCTTGACACGCACATTTCAGTGACTTGTGGAACTCGAGAGATAATGCGAGAACGCGTTATGACGCGGGTATAACATCCTACGCAATACGCTGCTTCTCAGACTTTCCGTCCACCGACGACTGTCCATGCCGCTGTTGTTGTGATTTGGGATTGGCTTTGTTTTGCTGGGCACAAATTCGCCCAATAAACAGTTCGCCAGACATCACCTTGAGTCCTACGTGCTTCGTCTCAAGTGCTGCGTGTGCCACAACCACGTGACAGGTGCTTCGCTGTGGCCAGAGTACGAATGCGACTCTTTTTGGAAAGAACATCATACGGTTCATTCCTAGCAGCGGAGTTAAAGTAGAAACAAAAAAGATCCCACCAATGTGGTGTGGTATCGAGCTGCAGCCACTACGTTCATGCAGATAGTATAATGTTCATTTTACGTAGACTGCATGCATATCTCTATTGTTGTGCTGGTGTCCACGGTGCTGGTTGGCGTACATAGCGGTGTATAATTTTGTTAACATATACGCCGCTGTACACTGCCGCATATATCACTCGGTCGAAATGTGATGCTCTACGACCGACTGCACCCGGCAGATTTGAGAACGGCGATGAGAGCGACTACGTACGTGTACATGTCACTCGAGTGATTGCGCGATCTTGAGATCCTTCAGATGACTCATTTCACAACTATCTGTAGCTGAGGTGTGATATTTCAAAAGTTATTTGCCGCCGGGAGTAACGAACACGATCAAATGCTCCCGCTGCCAAGTGATAGGTCACGGGAGTGGGCTGAATTTGGCACACACCGAGCAGTGCAAGAAAACTCGCATTCGACTCGATAATGCTGTATACGAGCCAATGCACAGCAAAAATTGCAGGACGATTCTTTAAAATCACGTTTCGGCTCTTCGGTAACAGGACGACGCAAATACGTACGTGTGAATACAATGTGTATACCCTCCTCGATCGCCACTTTTGCTCGGTATGGAACCTGCGGACGAGGGCACACAAGCACGCTGTCCACCGTGTCGCCGCAAGTTTGGTGTGACAAAGGTAAATTTCACTGAGATATAGTTGGTTTCCAACACGCACATTAAGAAGAGCCATGCATGTTTGCGTGGCTGTTTTCCCATGGCTGTCTCTGATTAGTCCTAACTTCGGCATTCAAGATCCTGACCGTGTATGCAGACCACGCGGTATCCTAATTGTAAAGGCACGCCGCAATCAAGAATCTTAACCGTATGGGCAAGGATCTAATTGTCAGGTAGGCGGCAATCAAGAATCCTAACCGTATGGGCAGACCACAGTCATGTATCCTAAATGTAAGGGCAGGCGTCAATCAAGAATCCTATTTGTAACGGAGAGCAGCAGTCAGCAATCCTAATTTTACCTAAGTGCTGCAATTAAAAATTCCTATGTGGCATGCAAGAATCCGAAAGGCCAGTCAAGAGTGCTCGGCTTTTTTTTTGCCTGGGATGTATTTCTTAAGCTCACTTTGAAAAGTCGTTTGCTGAATCTTTGGTTGCCAGAATTAAGCCCTTCGATTCATAATGAAATGCGTGCATGAATGAATGCTCTGGCAAACTCTATGCTTTTAAAACTATGACTGAAATGCTACAAGTAAGTAAGCACCACAAAATGTAACACTTGGGCAAATGTTTGTGATAGCACTTGGGCAAATATTTCTGATAGCACAGGCTGACTCTGCGCGTTCTTAACCTACCGCTTTGCTTAGGCATGGAGTGTGTGGTAGGTGCCCCATTTCAAAATGTTGGCTATCAGTGTCTGAATGTAGTCAAATAGAAACTTTTATGCACACACATGGTGCATGGCTGAATATTGCGTTATAAGGAACCATTTTTATGTTTATCTTTACTATTTTTGTTCGTACGTTAAATAAAAGTTCACGTTTGCTTTTTCTGACAATGTATGCCAGTGTGTCGCAAATTGCATGCATGTGCATTATGATGTACCACGTGCTACTTTTAGTGTTTGCTGAAATAATACATTGGCTGCTTTTCAAGGTTACGAATAGTTGTTTTTGGCGTGGCTCGAGGTAGATAAATAATCAGCGCGATTTCACATTGTACGGTGATGAAAACATTAGTCACTTGCACCACTTGTTTCTGTGCACTGCATGAGAGAAGGAAATTTTCTGTAAGCTGTTTATTGTTATATACTTGTCAGCAGGCCTCATTCAATAACAAAAACTTTGTATACATTTGATGTCACTGTGCTTGAATGAAATGTGTTCATCGCACCAATTCTGTCCTCCATTCTTCTTATGCTCATTATGAGCTCAGCTGAAACACTGGCATCAAACTTTTAGTGTTAAAAGCAAAGATCATTGCGTAAGTTAAAAGTATTATGAGCTTTAATTGTCATTCTTGCTGTGGCACGGTAACAAAGAGTATGGTGCATACTTTAAGATAGCGTGTTCATTTTAGTGTAGTATTCTCGGCATGCGCGAAAATGCAAAATACAACACATCCTGTTTTACGTCGCTTCATATGAATGTTGAAGCACTACTCAGCCAAAACATGTCCGGAGACGTTGAGGAATGGTACAGAAATACCATGCTGTAGAAGCTAGCAGTGTATGTGTTATAGTCTGGATGGTAGAAACTGAATGGTTTAGGACAGAAAGCTTGATGATGCATGAAATACTATCACGTCGTGGCAAACAAGCCAAAGCAAGTGGCTTTGTCGATTTCAATTCCTGGTGGCTAGGTTTCAACATTAGCATGCACCCAAAATTTATCGTACCTGTTCTACCACCCATGTAGGAATTGGAGAAAAGATCTTTTAGCTGCAGCTGTGCTCCTGTAAACTACACTGCCCAGATTGTTTAAGAGCCTCTACAGGATTCAATTTGTTCTAGTTGTGTGCAAATAGTGATTTTTTATATAGACTAAAATGGCGACAAAGGTGAATCAAATTGAATATACTTTTTCAACACTGAATGGCTGTTTTTATAATTAATGTAAATCAGTTTTCATGTCCTCATATAACATTAGGCAGGCCCTTCGTATCCCATAAAGTTGCCCAGAGTGCGGCCCAGAGTGTGAATGTTTGCTGTACATCTGGTGTAGGCCACACTTCCTGAGAAAACTAAGCTGCTGAACTATACAAGTTGTTGTGTTTTATGGCTGTGATGTGCTAAATGTGACACTTGTCATACATTTGGAGAAATGTTGATTTTGGTGCGGCGTATCGAAATATTTGCAATCCACTAAAAAGCTAATTCCCAGCTTCCGAACAATTTCCTCCAATCAGTTTCCAGTCAGCAACTTCCAATGAGCTTTATGATTAGACGAGTCAAATAGAGTCTACTTGATCGGGTGTTTGAAACGTGCAGTATTTTCCAGCTTTAATTTATTAAAATACAAACCTCAAGGCAATGAAAATATGCTGCATCACACCAAGTGCATGTCTGGTGTGCAGATCTGGCGTGCTCAGTCTGCACGTTATACGAGTCGGTGTGCATGCTAGAAGACACCGGACAGGTCTGGTGTGCTTCTTTTGTACACCAGACTAGTATGATGGCTTCTGGTGTGCACACAGACCTAACTGGTGTTTAAAGTGAGCACACCAGGCACGGCTGGTGCGCACACCAGCAGACACCAGGTCAGGCTGGTGTTAACACGAGAAAACACCAGAACACTCCAAACCAGGCTGGTGTGTCTTTAACTTGGTATAATGCGTGTATTGCGGACATCTACCAGTGCTTAACCATTCACCCACATCATCCAGACCATACTCATTAATGGTATCTGTCAAAACATTATTACTCACATCAGCAAATGGTGTACTACAGGTTATGTCTTTTTCTGAATACACGCAAATCTCCAAATAAGATGAAAGTGCGCTGGTAATTGCAGTGCTGCTTAATGGCTTCAAATAAATCGCGACGTTCCTCTGTGTGGTTTCGTGCCTAGATACACATCGAACGCCAATTCATGAAAGAGAAAGAGAAATCACAGACTACAAAACGACCCGACAAACTAGTTATAACATTTGCAACTGATATACCCAAACCTCGGAGTATAAGAAGGGCGCACCCCACTGACATACCAACTGCATGAGAGGCATATTGCCGCGATCAGTGCCTTCTGGTACTGAACCAACCAATCAAACTAAAGCTCGCGTCTAGTAGCCAGCTTCTGCCAGCATCTGGCATCCTTATTCGAAGCGAAGCCTGTGTTTCGCTCTTTCTCTCTTTTGTAGCGAAGCCCGTGTTTCACACTCTCTTTTGTAGCCGAGGCAGAAAAAGGCCCGCAGCAGAAACGCCGCGTCATTCCTCGCGCCGATGCTCGCCTGTGCACGTCGTCGCTTTGTTGGCTGCTTCTTCGCCGCTTTCATTCTTTTTCTCTGAGTTTACTGCGGAGCACAAGTTTGCTCCAATAAACCTCGTTTTCTGAGCGAACATTGCATCGTTCTTGGCTAAGTGACACCTGGTGGATGTGCGGGTTACATGAACCCTAAACCCTCTGCAAGTCGTCAGGCAAGTTCAACTCGTAGCAGCCACCGACAGCAAGGTCTTCAGCCGGAGTTCGGGCCGCTTCCGGAGAAAGTGAAGAAAAAACACGTCGTGGCCAGAGGCATGAACAACGCTGCCACCATGACCAACATTGCCAACCCTTCCGTAGTTCTTCAGCAACCGAGGGAGCCGCCACCATTTCATGGGTCACCCTCGGAGGATCCCGAAGACTGGCTGGAGCAAGTTGAACGGGTCAAGCTGTTCAACCGCTGGGACGACGAGGAGACACTGGGGAGCGTGTTTTTCTACCTGGCAGACTCAGCTCGGACTTGGTTCGAAATCCATGAGTGTTCAATAGAGTCCTGGCAGGGATTTAGGAAGCAATTTTTAGCGACGTTCACCACGGTTGCGCGGAAGGAGTGGGCCGAGGTATTGCTGCAGACGCGCACGCAACACTCCAACGAAGGTGTAGTTGTGTTCGTCGAAGAGATGAAGAGGATCTTCAGGCGAGCTGACCCTGAAATGGCCGAAGAAGCTACGCTTCTTAATGCGTAGCGTCAAGGAAGAACTGTTTGCCGGGCTTGTGCGTAATCCGCCCAAAACCGTTGCCGGATTCGTGGCCGAGGCCAATACTATTGAGAAGGCCCTCGAAATTCGTGCCAAGCAGTATAGCCGTTGCTGCGTTGACACGGCCAATGTGAACTACGCTGACGAGAACCAGATTCCGACGGATACGCTACGCGAGACTATCTGCACAGTGGTAAGGGAGGAGCTGCGTAAACTTCTCCCAACGGCAACGCAACCCCAAGTCGCTTCGCTAAGCGACGTGATACCCGAAGAGGTGCAACAAGCATTGGGGACTTCTACGCTGCCGGAACCACCCCGCGAGCCGCAGGCTATGGCCTACGCCGCGGCTATTCGCGCCCCTCGCCCGCCCGTACCTCGTTGCCAGGGGCCTCCATACTGCCGTTCTTTGTCGCCTGCCCGATGACCTGTGATGGAACATGCGACGCCAAGGAAAGCCGACGTGTGGCGAGCCCTCGACCGTCGGCCGCTGTGTTACCAATACGGAGAAGCCGGGCACGTCTACCGTCGCTGCCCCTACAGGCAACTGGGCCTACGAGGTTTCTCCGTTGATGCACCGCGCCCCTTGCTCGGCCAACGACCCAGCGAGATCGGCGAGTATCTTTCTCGCACGAGCCGTGGACCATCACGCTTCAGCCGTTCACTGTCGCCCCATCCTTATGGATCATCGTGCCCTGACTCCGCGCGCGGAAAGTCTCTCAGCCCAGGAAGGGGAAACTAAAGGCAGCAGCTTCGGGAGGTGAAGTTGCACCACGGCGAAAAAACGAAAATCCTCCAAAGACGCACCGCCGCACCAAAGACCAAGATTCACGACGCGCCCACAGTCCGACGCTCCGATCTAATGCAGACATGATCCCTCAACGCGACGACAGCCACACGGCGCGGCGCCCACCCGACATAACCAAGCACGCAGTTAACAATACGACGCCGACGTCTAACCACTGACCATCAACGCGAACCAGCTGTGATACGACGCCCCGCCAAACCCGAAACTCCTGAACGACTACATCTGGCGTACAGCTGTGCATCGACGGCCTTGGACGTTGTCGCACTCATCGACACTGCCGCCGACTATTCAGTGATGAGCGGACCATTCGCATCGAAACTTAAAAAAGTTATGACAAGTTGGGACAGTCCGCACATACACACTGCAGGAGGCCACCTCGTCACGCCTAGTGGAACTTGTATGTCGCGGATCACCATAAATGGCGCCACGTATCCTGCTGCGTTCGTCGTACTACCTAACTGCTCCGGCGACGTAATCCTCGGCATGGACTTTTTGACCTACAATGGTGCCATTATTGATTTGCAGGCCCAAGTCGATTAGTTTCTCCGCGGAACATGCCGTGACGCCGAATCCAAGCCCCAAACAACGTACTTCTCTAAGGGTTGCCGATGATCACGTCACCCTGCCTCCCCGTGCAAGCCTGATGATGGCCGTCTACTCACAGGATGCTGCTTCGGACAGCAACGTAATCGTGGAGAACGATCACAGCTTGCTCCTGGATCGCGGTGTCTCCGTTGCGAGAGGTATTGTGTGTTTGAAGAAAGGAAAATCTCACGTTCTGATCAGGAATTTCACCAAGGAATATCAGCACCTAAACAAGAGCGCTTCCATTGCGTTCCTCGAGTAAATTCAAGAAGAAAGTGAAGTGATCGCCTTTCATCGTGAATCGGACGACGCCTTGAAGTCTGCTCACTTCTTCGACGTGAATCCGGCTCTACCGCAACGAAAACAAGACAGGCTAAGGGCTTTGCTGAACCGTTACAGCGAGTGTTTCACGTCGACTTCTAAACTACGTCAGACACCCCTTACAAATCACCGGATTATCACTGAAGACGGCGCCCGCCCAACGCGACAGTCACCTAACCACGCGTCTGCGCACGAGCGTGAAGCAATCCGCGCACAAGTTGAACACATGCTCGCCGATGACATCATACAACTGTCGAAAACTCCCTGGGCTGCCCCAGTAGTACTCGTGAAGAAAAAAAGACGGCACGATGAGGTTCTGCGTCGACTACCGCCGACTAAACAAAATCACAAAAAAGATGTATACCCGCTCCCACGAATTGACGACGCCCTCGACCACCTCTGTCATGCAAAGTACTTCTCGTCGATGGACCTGACAACCGGGTACTGGCAAATTGAAGTTGATGAAAGGGACCGCGAGAAGACAGCGTTTATAACGCCGGACGGACTCTAGGAGTTCAAGGTAATGCCGTTTGGACTATGCACAGTGCCAGCAACATTTCAAAGAGTCATGGATACTGTACTAGCCGGCCTAAAATGGCATACCTGCCTCGTCTCCCTCGACGACGTCGTGGTATTTCCTCGAAATTTCGACGAACACCTCGCGCGGTTAGTCTGTGCTCGAAGCCATCTGTACGTCGGGGTTAACGCTGAAAACTACGAAGTGCCGCTTCGCGTACGAGTAACTGAAGTTTTTGGGCCACGTCATCAATGCCGAGGGAGTGCTGCATGATCCCGCAAAATCACCAATTTGCCAACTTTCCAAGGCCGAACGACAAAGAAGGCGTGCGAAGATTCCTCGGACTGTGCGCGCACCACAGGCGCTTCGTCGAAAACTTCGCAAAAATCGCCGAACCGCTCACGCACTTGACAAAAGACAGCGTTCAGTTCTGTTGGGAGGAAACTCAACAAATCGCGTTCTGTGAACTGCAAAACTGCCTATAGCGCCCGCCTGTGCTCGCACATTTTAACGAATCTGCCGAAAGAGAAATGCACACAGACGCAAGTGAAGTAGGCTTGGGTGCTGTCCTTGTTCAAAAGCAGAACGACTGTGAAAACGTAATCGCTTACGCCAGCTGCCGCCTATGGAAAACAGAAAGTGACTACTCGGCCTCGGAAAAAGTGTGTCTTGCCATAATATGGGCCATTTCAAAGTTTCACCCGTACGTCTACGGCAGGCCGCTTAAGGTGGTGACGGACCACCATGCACTGTGTTGGCTCGCAAATTTGAAGGATCCTTCTGGCCGACTGGAGCGATGGAACCTGCGCCTGACGTCAGCATCGTTTACGAATCCGGCAGGAAACATTCTGACGCCGAGTACCTATCACGCGCTCCAGTCGACCCGGCGCCACCGGACTCCGATGAAGACGCCACGTTCTTCGGCATCGTGACGGAAAGCGACCTAGCCGTCCAGCAGCGAGCCGACCCCGAGTTGCGCGCCATGATCGACCATGTCGAAGGACACAACGTCGACGTGCCAAGGGCTTTAAAACGCAACTCCGCTGCATTATGCCTGAAAAAATTTGGTGCTCGTGAAGAAGAACTTGGACCCTACAACGAGAACAAAGTACCTTCTCGTCATCCCCGCTGTCCTGCGCGGCGAAATCTTGCAAGCGCGCCACGACGAACCAGCGTCAGCGCACCTCGGTACGGCACACACGCTGGGAAAGATTGGGACGAAGTACTACTGGACCCGTCTCACATCCGACGTCACGCACTACATCAGGAGCTGCCGTGACTGCCAGCGCCGGAAAACGCCGCTGACTAGACGCGCCGGACTTCTGCAGCCAATCGCTATACCATCGAGACTCCTCCAACAGATTGGCATGAACCTTCTTGGCCCGTTCCCCATGTCACGAGCCGCGAACAAGTGGATTGTCGTAGCCACGGACTACATGACGCGATACGCAGAGACCGCCGCGCTCCCCAGAGGGACTGCAGAAGTCGCCAAATGTTTCGTTCACCAAGTGGTGCTGCGACAAGGAGCCCCTGAAGTCCTAATCACGGACCGCGGACGGCGTTCACTGCGGAGCTTATGCAAGGAGTCTTGCGCTACAGCAACACGAATCACCGGATAACCACGGCATACCACCCCCAGACGAACGGACTCAACGAACGCCTTAACAAGACGATCGTGGATATGGTGTCTATGTACGTCGACGTTGAACATAAGACGTGGGACGCAGTTGTCCCATATGTGACTTTTGCGTACAACACAGCTATCCAAGAAACTACGCAGATTACGACGACCCACGACAATGCTGCATGCTACGCTACCACACGTAGACGACGACGACCTCAATATCGACGTCCAGCGGTACTTGCAACGTGCGGAGGAAGCCCGCCAGCTTGCTCGAGTGCGTATAACTGACCAGCACCTAGTGGACGCGGGACGCTACAACCTCCAACGCCATGACGCCGATTATAATCCTAGTGATGTTTTGTGGGTTTGGACTCCAACCCGACGTCATGGACTCAGTGAGAACCTCCTGCGACGATATTTCGGACCCTACGGAATTCAGTGATATCTTGGCCAACTCGTCTAGGAGGTTGTCCCCGACGCTGACTCCGGCACATCACGACGACGCGTGCGACCCGAAGTCGTGCACGTGGTCCGTCTCAAACCATTCTACGCCAGATAACAGACTCTTTTGTTTGAACTACCATTTCATTATTAGCATCGGGTCGATGCCTGTTAGAGGGGTGGGGGGGGGGGGGCAATGCCGCGATGAGTGCCTTCTGGTACTGAACCAACCAACCAAACTAAAGCTCGCGTCTGGTAGCCAGCGTGGGGCATCTTTATTCGAAGCGGAGCCCGTGTTCCGTTCTCTCTCTCTTTTGTAGCCGAGGCACAAAAAGGCCCGCAGCAGAAATGCTACGTCTCTCTTCCCGCCGACGCTTGCCTGTGCACGTCGTCGCTTTGTTGATCAAAAGGACAGAAAGTTGAGCGAGTTGGTAACATTCCATAATCAAAAGAAGAGGCGTGCAGGACACGGACACAAGAAGAGCAGTGAACACCACGAACGCCGTGGTGTTCACTGCTCTTCTTGTGTCCGTGTCCTGCACGCCTCTTCTTTTGATTATGGTCGCTTTGTTGGCTGCTTCTTCGCCGCTTTCATTCTTTTTCTTTTCGAATTTATTGCGGAGCACAGGTTCGCTCCAATAAACCTCGTTGTCTGAACGAAAATTGCATCGTTCTTGGCTACGTGACAATTTATATCAAAGCATGCAGTAAAGCGCACCATAGCTTCGGTCTGGTACGCACCCTCAATTTGTTTCTATTCGTATTTCTGTACGGTGGCATTGCAGAGTGCTGCGTCACCGGCGTCGGGGTCACATCCTGCCTCCTTCATCACGGTAGCAGTCAGCGTCTGTAGCGTTTCTACTTCCTCCTCCTATCCCGCGTCTCCGCACTTGTGGAGGGACGCCTCTGGTGTTTCTGAAGAGAGCAGCATTCTCGGCTTCATTCTCGTCCATTAGAAGCTGGTCTCGGTCTCCTGCGCTTCGGCCAATGGCACGAACGTTATCGTGTCCGGAGGCTCGACACTCGGAGCACCTTGGGACGCGGCAGTCGCGCCGTATGTGACCCGTGTCATGACATTGAAGGCACGATGTGCACGCCCAGGCACGACAACGAGCACTGTGCCGCTTCCAAGACGCTTTTGGTGCGGGATGGGCTCTAGGGTCACGCCATCTCGCAACACCAGTCGCACAACAAGGGAATCGGCACAGTCAAATCCTGCTGCCTTCCAACGATCGGTGCTGACTGCTTTTACGTCGCCATATTCATTAAAAGCCCGATGAATGGCATCGGTTGTCACGTCGAACGCCACCCCATGCAGCTTTACGCACACTCCTTGCCTCGTAGGGTCAATGACAAGACAAATCTTGTCATTTATCGTTAGTGTCCCGGCTTCCATCAGCTTGTTCTTCGCATCCACACTCCGAAGGTTGAGGAGCCACACATGGGACATTTGGTAAGCACCAATGACACTCACCTCTTGGATAAATGCCCGTGGAATAAGGCTCTTACCAGCGGAAAACGACGGTGTACCATTTGACACTCATATGTCGCTGGGCCTTCATGACTATGGAAATCTAGAATGACTGTGCGTCATAATGATGTCGATGCAAAACCTGCTCGACAGTACTTCCATGAGGATGTGATAACATTTTTAGAAGTGCATGAAGCCCAACCATATGTACCTGAATGAGTACCTCATGTTGAAGTTGTGTTTCAGATGAAACCATTCTAATTTACCATGGTTATGCCATGCTGAGCTATCTGTAATATGTAGCACTCCTTTCTGTGTGTGGGTGTGAGCATGAAATACCGATCCCCACGTGTCATGTACAAATGTCGAATGGCAATAAATGAAGAAAGAAAAAAACTAGCGTGGCCCAGTGGTAGCAAGGTGGGTTGGCGATCGGAAGGTGCCGCCTTCGAATCCTGGTAGCGGAAGCTTTTTTTTTCTTTCATAGCCCTCTTTCTTTTTTTCTTAGAATGCGTCCTCTCGCTTTGTTTATATCGTATTCAGCATGCATGGCAGGGAAGCACCACTTTCTTTGCTCTAAAGCAGCTTTGCGTGTCTGTAGCACGTGCCCATAGAGAACATACGTAAAGAGTGGGCACTCCCGTAGGGCCCTGCGGCCCAACCAGTGCGACTAGCGGCTGGTCAGACCGGCAATACTGACTTCCGAGATTTTATTTGATTCTTTTGTGGGGTTTAACGTTCCAAAACGAGTTCTGATTATGAGAGACGCCGTAGTGGAGGGCTCCGGAAATTTCGACCACCTGGGGTTCTTTAACGTGCACTGACATCGCACAGCACACGGGCCTCAACATTTCGCCTCTATCGAAATGCATCCGCCGCAGCTGTGATTCGATCCCGCAACCCTCGGATCAGCAGCCGAGTACCATAGCCACTAGACCACGGTGGCGGGGCTCCGAGATTTGGGACGCCTGGTTTAGCTCTGTTTCGGTTTCAGTTTTCACAGCAGCGCATTTGACCCTTGTTTACCTGGCGGTTAAAATGTTCAACTACGTCGTGTACCTTGCCAGTGTAGCAGCTTAAGCTAGTTGGTTTGTGTTGATGATGGCGAGTTTCACAGCGCGCGAACATAGGAAAAAATGTGACAGAGAAGAAAGAGCGCTGACTTCCAACTGATGTTTATTTTGCAGCGTGTAGAGATATATACATACAAGGAAACAAAAAAAAACAAAAAAACAAGCCTCCTCAACATACTGCCAGTCAAATCACATGTGACACGTGTTCGCGATTGCCCCTCAGCCTGGCCAGGAAATCACGCTCAAACCATGAAAGTGCAATAGATGGGCTGCTTACGCAGTTGTCGCCTAACTTATGTATCATTTCCACTTCCATTATCTCGCGGTTTAGCTGAGGGGCAGAGTTCGCACCCCTTGCTCTGTTGCGCACAGGTCACGCTACATCCCCTGCACAGTAGGCATCGTCTACTCAATTCCACTGACGTGTGGAAATGCTTATGTCGGCCAGACGGGCAGGTGCGTTAATGACCACATGCGCGCGCACCGAAACAACGTGCACAATTGGTGCTCTTGGTGCAAGGGCCTCTTGGCATTCATTGCCGGGATTGCGGTTGCAGGCCGCTCTTTGATCAGTGTGCGATAGTGGCAAGGCATTGGTCTCAGCTAACCCGCGAGATAATGGAAACGGAAATGATACGTGAGTTCGGCGACAACTGCGTAAGCACACCATCCGTTTGTTGTTTTGTGGGGTTTTATGTCCCAAAGCCAGTTCTGATTATGAGAGACGCCGTAGTGGAGGGCTCCGGAAATTTTGACCACCTGCAGTTCTTTAACGTGCACTGACATCGCACAGCACACGGGCCTCAACATTTCGCCTCCATCGAAATGCAGCCGCCGCGGCCGGGATTCGATCCCGCGACCCTCGGATCAGCAGCCGAGTACCTTAGCCACTAGACCACCGTGGCGGGGGCAAGCACACCATCCGTTGCACAATCACGGTTTGAGCGTGATTACCTGGCCGGGCTGAGGGGAAATCGCGAACACGTGTCACATGTGATTTGACTAGCAGTATGTTGATGAGGCTTGTTTTTTAAGTGCGAAGCATTTCATAGCGAACTTCGGCAACTTTAAGCGTATCTATCTATCTATCTATCTATCTATCTATCTATCTATCTATCTATCTATCTATCTATCTATCTATCTAGGGCCGACGAGTTTGTGGTATCCTGGCCTTTTCGTTAATGGGATGTATACAAAAATTGGTATGCGATAACATGACTGCATGATGAATATAAATGACAGGTCATAACATGAAAATCATGACACGTATATCATGAGCGGCACGATTTCCCTGCGACGGTCTTGGTGCTCTGCTGGCTGTTTCGTTAATGGAATGTACACGAAAGTTGGTGTGCCATAACATGACTACATGGCGAACATAAATTTTAAGTAATAACGTTAAAATCGTGACATGCATGTCATGAGAGGCGTGGTTTATATGCCACAGTCTTGGTGCTTTTGCGGCCTTTTCGTTAAGTTCATATGTACCAAATCGGTATAGCTAGGCAACAATGCATATCCATTTTACGGTCCTGATGCGTGCTTCGCATTTCTTTAATTCCCACTGCACGTGTGATCTGCCGTCATTTTCATTTTTGTTTCTTTTTATGTGTATATCTTTCCGCTCTGCAAAATTGATTGATTTGTGGAGTTTAATGTCCCAAAACCAGCTGTGATTATGAGAGACGCCGTAGTGGAGGTCTCCGGATATTTCGACCACCTAGGGTTCTTTAACGTGCACTGACATCGCACAGCACACGGGTCTCAACATTTCGCCTTCATCGAAATGCAGCCGCCGCGGCCGGGACTCGATCCCGCGACCCTCGGGTCTGCAGCTGAGTACCGTAGCCACTAGACCACCGTAGCGGAGCGCACTCTGCAAAATAAAGATCAGGCGGAAGTCAGCGCTCTTTCTTCCCTGTCGCATTTTTTTTCCTATGTTCGCGCGCTGTGAAACTCGCCATCATCAACTACGTCGTCTTTAGCGAAGCTTCAAAGTTCCATTTTGGCATATACAGACGTAAATAGTAGCGGATCGCAACATTTTTAATTAACAGACCCGAGGCAGATCATGGCCGCTTCCAAATGCACGGGGAGCCACCTAAGACCAGCAACGAAATAATAAATAATAAATAAAGATCCCGAATGTATTCATCCAAAACAAAATTTTCTCATGCGAACAGCATAAAGTTATGCGATCAGAGCTGTCATTGCTGCAATTGTTTTCACTATTTTGCCTAAACCGCTTTTCTGAATTATACACAACATGAAGCAGTTGTGGCACGGTACAAAATCTTTTGTTTTTCATTGTTTACAAGTGAAATCGCACAAAAATCATGGCTTATTACACACACGGCAATGTGCATCATATTACAAGGGGGAGCAGGAAATATGAATGGTAAAGCGCAGAACACCAAGTCAAAAACAACAGAAAGAAAAGCGCAGAGGCCCTGCGTCTATTTGGTCTAAAACATCCGTATTAACCAGAAGACGACGACACCAACGCATGGAGTACAACCCACGGTTATGAACAAGCCCCGGCGGGTGCCGGAGCACATACTCTATGCTACGCGCGCAGAATACACTCCACCAGCATCAATAAACACCTCTTTAACGATGCAGGAAACTGCAAACTATTTGTGCAGACAAAAGGAAGCGACTTACTGCAGGAGCGAACCGGCGTGTTTCTGAAAAGCGCCGCGAGGTGGGCGTAACCAGCGGCACATGACTGGAGCAGCCAGTGCAGTATCAACGTTTCTATGGAGACGGGCCGCCACAGAAAGGACGTCATAGAGAAGTATGTGACGTGTCGATGCAGTCCGCTGGAGGCATGATAAGCTGTCTATCTTTGAAGTGAAGTGGAAGCAACCATCGGTACGCCATCTGGCGGGTGGTCAGACCCTCAACTGCTTGGCCACTCTTTACATAGTGTGTTTCTCTATGCCGTGCCTCCCAATATCCCTGGCACAACAGCGTGCCAGTATGAAGCGTCACACTGGGCCCATAATCAGGCATGGCACTGGGCGCTCGCTCCCAGTGGCGCTGGGTTTTGGAATAGGGTGTCTTCTCAATACAGCTGAGTGGAGAACTGCTGATGACCGGCCCATTTGCTTCAAGTGCGGCCGTATTGGTCATGTGGCCCGGTACTGCAACAACCGATGGTATGGGAATCGAGCTTTCTAGGGGCAGAACCGTCATCCCGAGGCAGATTATGGCCGCTTCCAAACGCACCGGGAGCCACCTAAGACCAGCAACGAAGCTTCGTCTATGCCATATCGCCGTTCACAATCGCTGCATGTTCATCAGCCCCGCCCGCCGCTCACCCGCCGCCCTTCGTCTCCCTCGCCCCAATTCCGCCGCCCGACTACGTTGATGGAATGCCTGCCAACTAGGCGGTACAGCTCCCGGAATGACGCTGTATCAACGACTTTCTTGCTAAATCATCTGACTGCACTGCCGACTAGAGGCATCCTTATAGACGTTAAAAAAAACCTTCCCTATCTCGCCATAAAGGGAACACTGAGTAGAATGCGAAGCAGCCATGACTCGACTTAAATTTGTGTAAATGTTTTGTTTCCTTCCTCACAGTTCGCGGTCCTTCCATTCGAGTTTCCCCTGATGTTCCTCAACCGGGTTGAGCTCGGGCAGGTGCTCGGATGTCGCCGGGTAGCGGTAGCTGTTCGTCGCGCTCATCGCGGGGAGCTTGCCTGCGTAGGGCAAACGGCGTAGTCACTGCGATTGCCGTCGGTGGCACACTCCCGCTGCAGAACGGCGATGGCGGCGGGACGGGACTGCTCGTTCTTGATGGTCGAGACCTCGGCTAGATTGTTATCGAACCACAAGAGGTCGCAACCTTACAGCTGTGCCCGAATGTGTGGTCGAGAAAGTCATGAATAAAGTGCGCATCGGCGCCACAAACCTCAGGTAGCGACTGCTTGCGGAGCTTGGCAGCCGCTTGGCGGCGCTTTGCGAGCCCGCACCGCAGCGATGCCATCCTCATTCGTCGAATGCCACTCCATGACAGCTACTGTAAAGAGAGCGGGCAGGGGGAGAGCGAGCGCTTTCCGCCGCGCTCACCTGTGTGCCGAGCGCATGGCACTAGGCAGCACGCTCCGGAGTACGCGTTCTCCGACTACTGACGGGCGTCAGGTAACGCCAACGCCGCAGGAAGGGACAGGCCTCGTACGTAAGCTGATTCGCATCTACCAGACGACGAACTTGTTCTCGTGGATACTGGGGCCCATATATAGGTCATGCATTCTGAACTGCGGGGCTGGCTTATAGGCCAACTCCGGAGATTTTTCATTGTCCATTGATCTCAACGAAATTTTCAATATACGTTCGCCTTGGTACTGCAATAACTTATGCCAAGCCAGGTGGTTCGAAGTCATTCCGTTTTTCTGAAAATGACTTTTAAACATTTTTAGTGGGTTACCACGTGAACCACCCTATGTCTATGACGTCATTACTTGCAACACTGCCCACCCGAGCAGGCGGGCCACACAGAGCAAAACAATGGTACTTCAGCGCTAATGTCTTCGCTGTCAAGTTAAGAAAAGCTCAGTATATACATCGCTGGATGATATCGCCACTTTGAACTTTTTGGTGCCAGCTTCAGCCGCTTCATATTTCTGATGGCAGCGACGCTGCCCCGCCACGGGGGTCTACTGATTATGTGTGATGGGGTTCTTGGAAATTATGTGGAACGCACGTTGCGTCTGACGACGGCAACGCGTTCAGAAAGATGGCGAGGCTGTTTTCGGCGAAGACTTTATAAGAAAAGCGATAACAAACAACGGCACGGACTAAACACACTAATAAATGAAAAAGAAATGCAACACTTCGGAACGAGGAAAGAAAAACAAAGAAACAACACGCGAGTACAGTCAGAGTTCAGAATAGTCTCACCGAGGGTGGTCTATTGGTGCGGAAGAAGTACACGATGTCGTCTAGGCAGGTCGCCGACGAGTGGTACTGCTGTCTCCGTGGTGCCGGCGAAGAGACGACGAGACACCGACGCTGGCACGAAACTCGAGCCACTTGTGTGCTCGAGGAGGCAGGGCAGCACTCGGGACTACGCCCGACCGTTCTGCAGGTAGCGACGGAGATGATGCCCCACCGAGTCGTGGACCTGACTACGAGATCCTAGGCCGGTGGCACAGCACTCGGGCCTACACCCGACGGTGCTGTTGGTGGCACGGGCGGCTCGTCAGGCGTTCCGTGGACACAGTCGGGAGCTCGGTGCCAAGCGAAGTCATACGCCTCGACTCTTGGCGCCCGCCAGGCACTCGGGACTACGCCGCGACCGTGGTTCTGGTGGAGAGCTCCTGTGCCACGTCCGCGCTGGTGGACTGCCGCCTCGCTTCTCCTCCAATATGGCACCTCACGAGCCCACTTCGCGTGCAACTCTTCGTGTTATTTTTTTTCTTCTCCTCTCGTGCGGCAGCTTGTCGTCGTCATTTTCTCCGGGGGCTGACGGAACCGCGCCTCGGCATGATCGCTTCACCCTTGCCGGCGTTGCCGCACCACAAAGCACAGCTGTCGCGCACTTTTCCCATGACATTATGGTACTCGGCTGCTTATCCAAAGGTCGCGGGACCGCATTCCGGCCGCAGCGGCTGCATTTCGATGGAGGCGACACGCTGAGACCCGTGTCCTGTGCAATGTCAGTGCGCGTTAAGGAACCCAAGGTGGTCGAAATTCCCGGAGACCTCCACTGCTGGTTTAGGGATCTTAAGCTGGTTTAGGGACGTTAAACCCCACAAATCAATGAAAGCAATCGATCGCGGGGAGGCTGTGACGTCGTGGCGTACACTGCATGAAGCGTCTGCCCGTTTTGTTTTCGGTTGGAATGCACCGTTCATTCTGTTATTTAAAATTATTGGCGAGTTTCTGAGTAATTTGACTGACCCTGGCTGCTTCGTCTCTATCAGAATATGGTGGGAAAGCCGCTGGAGTTGAGGAGGTTCCCCCGCCGCCCACGATATCTCTAGTACTCGTCACCGACTGCGGGACGTTTCCTGTGCTCGTGATGTGCTCTGCGCGAATAAGTATTGCCGACCGCTCTGCAACTGTACTACTCGTTGTGCTCGAACAATGCTCTCACAAACTTATTCTCGGCATGAACTTCCTATCCACTCGCCCTGCACTTATCGACTGCGGAACAGGCTTGCTTCATCTTGCCCTGCCGTGTTATGATGACGCTACGGCCACACATCCACCGCGTTTGTGTTCCGTGGGTCATGTCCGTCTAGACCATACCTGCCTACATGGTGACGTAGATATTAGTAAAACTGTCAAAGTGGGGGTCGGGGAGGGGTAGCCCACCGACTTTTATTTCATTTTGTAGTTCCGAGGCATTTGCCTTTAGTGACAAGCTTAATCATATTTTGCAACATAAGTCAGAGAGTAATCAGCAACAACTCCATAGGGGAACAGTTTATTTTTGCAGTGATTTTGCAATTGCGGACTTTGCCCGCTGGAGATAGTTCTCCGTGTAACTCTGCCCAAAAGAGGTTCCACTCTGGTGCCTTTCACCATCAGCAGGCTCTCAAGGGTTTTTTCACTGACAGATGAGCGAAACTCCGTTCGAGTATTGCTCTTCACAGTGCTGAATATTCTTTCGCATTCAGCATTACTGTGGGGAGTGGAGAGGACGCGCAGCATAACCACTGAAATTCTGTGGAATCTGAGCGATCCGTCAACACTCCGAAGAGCTCCTAAACGTGCCTTCTGCACGTCACACCTGGACTCATTCAAAATGTCTGCTGGAACATTATATGCTAGTAAGTTCGCAAACTCTTCCTCAAGTTGATCAATTGCCTTCTCATTTGATTCCCCACTTTGCTGCGGCACAAGAGCAGGGAATGCCGTGATGAAATGTTGTACACTGCTGAATGAAGTCGCCTCCCAAAGACTGCACTGGGGAAACCTCATCCATATTGATGTTGATATCTTCCAACGGAAAATTATGATGTATTTAATCCCATGATGCTGCAAAATATACACGCACAGCCGAAAAGAACTGTTCTCTTTCACTTTAGCTCAGTGTCACAATAACAGAGTGGGTCATGCTGCAAATGACAAGATCTTCATCTCCTTTGTGGTTCTCTGCAACTCCACAGGAAACTTGTAGCAATGAATTGCATTTTTTTGAGAACACTAGGCCACGCAAATCTAGCGAGGAGATCGTCGAGTAGGCGGTTCAAGAGGCCCCTCAGTACATAAAAAAGGGGAGCCTGTTCTTGAAGAAGGCAGTTTGTTCTCTAAAAAATCGGCACTACATGTCGCAAGAAGAGACATCATGCTCTACTTAGCTCCGATGACAAGAAAAAAAAAGCGCTCTTCACAAGTCACTAGGTTGGTTTGTCCGGATTCTGTAGTCTGAAGCTTGATCTTTTTGGCTTGAAGTACAAGATGAACCCTTTTTCTCTTTAGTGGGACTACACCGGCATCGGCTCTTTTGCGGAGGCCTGCATTAGACTTTGCGATATGCGCAGAGTTCTTCGACGTTTCTTAAGAAGTCTCTAGACTACGACTCCAAAAACAGGCTCTGCTTATTGCACTTATTCACCTCTCACACACAAAAAAGCTGCGAACAGGCTTCGACTGGTCTAGAAGCCTCTTAAACACATTCCCAACGGAAGCCAACGTGTCGGCGAATGCTTCAGCATCTTCCTCACCTCGATGTCATGCATTTCCTGCAACTCTTTGAATTGACCTTTCCGTTTCGCACTTTTTCAAAGTAAAAAGATGCTAATCAAAGCTTCACTGAATTTATTGGAAGACATGACGCTCCTTTTGCGCGGCCAAGCTTATCAGATAGCCCAGGCAACCGACCCCAATCAAAGCTGGTTGAACCTCTCTCAACACCGTTGACACGCTGTCTCGCTTGCTGATCATGACATTCGCGTCGTACGAAGTTAAGGCCAACAAGTTCTCAAGAGGCGAATTCCGGGACGCCATCACGTCCAAAATTAGATGCCCAATCTTTTGACCAGCAGCCTCGCCCTTAATACTCCCGAGGCAAAAAAGGCTGTTTTCCACTCTATTAGTCCCTTTCACAAAATAGGTGGCCACAATGTGATAAAGCTACGCATCCCTATTGTGAAAGCCATCCACAGCGATTGAAAACACTTGCCGTTTGAGGGCATCCATTAAAGACATCTCCGCGCTGGCAGCCATTTACCCAACAATTGCCGTCGTGTTTGTTCGACCACAGGCGTGGCGTTTCGCTTCTTCACACTTCCGAAACATTTTCCGCAATAGTGGCCTAGCCTGATCGCTAACACTCAGCGGAATGTTATGTTCCAGTAAGAACGCCGTGAACAGGAACTCCGCGAATAACACCGAAATGACTGTCAGTGCGCACAAAACTCGCAAGCTTGGCTGGTTGTCGGCGTCTCGCACATACCCCTGGTGCTTTTTCGAGGCGATGTGCTTCCCCCATGAGAAATGTTCACGTCACAGCCACACGCGCACAAAAACCAAACTTCTCGCCTTTCTTTGACGGCATAAAGCATGGGAATTCCGTCGTGTACGATTTCAAAAAAATAGTTGAAAGTACTATCGCGGCTTCGAACATGCCATCGCACAGCGAAGCAGCAATCAATGCAGCAGTCCTACAGCGTCGGACGTGGCAGCTGGTGATACGGAAAGCGACACAATGAAGTCCTCACCGCGGGCACGCGAACAAAGCCAAATATCACGTTTGTGCTTTGCGGACGAGCCGAGGTGATATGGAAGACGACAGAAGTTGCTAAATGTTAAAGTGGCTGCCGAAGATGACAACACGAGTACACATTGCCCTCTCCTTGCAGCAGAAGCTAGCACAACGCCGTTTACGTGGCCTCCGCGACTAGCTACGTGAATGCGCCGTAACCAATCGCCCAGTTCTCGCTCTTTTGCTAATTTAAATTTTTTTAGTGTAAATGAAACATTTTGCATAAAATTTTAGGCAAGGTTCAATAAATCGTAAGCGAGGTAGAAATTCGTATATTTTACGGAAAATTCGGAAGAGTTGGCAGGTATGGCCTAGCCCTTCAATCCATGACGTATGTGAGCTCGGCATCCTCTCCTGCTCTGCCCGACGATGATTACAAGTTGACCAGATAGTTGACCTTCTATTGGCCAGAAATGTTGCCGTTCCTCATAGAGTTCTGAGAGTTACGAGTAACCGACTATCTCCGCCTCTGTTGAACTTCAGCTGGTCCGTCCAAGATATCCCAGACGGCATGACCCGGGGAACAGTACTGACATGTGCGGTTGTTTTGGTTTGTTAATGTGGAAAGCCATTATCATTTCCCTGTGATACACGCGCTTGTTTTGATTGTTCGCGGGGAGCGCCGTTATCACTTTAGGTTACTTTGCATGTCACTTCCGGAACCGCGTCGACCATTCTTGAAACTTGGCATGCCTGAGGCGCACATTTCAGTGACTTCAGGAATTCTGGGGATGGTGCGAGGGCATGTTGTGAGGCATGTATAGGGGCCCTCGCATTGCGCCGCTTTTCAGTCTTTTCCGTCGACCGAGGACTCTTCACGCCGCTATTGCTGGGCATTGTGATTGGCTTTCTTTTGCTGGGCGCAAGTTCCCCCGACATCACCTTGAGTTTTGCGTGCTTCGCCTTCAGTGCTGCAGCGTCACGACCACGTGACATCTGGTGGAGGTGCTTCGCTGTCCATGTACCGCACGCACCCGTCCAGTCGAGAACGAAGCCCACTCCGCCAAGAGGACGGCTCCAACCCGGTCCTTCGAGCTAGCCGCAGACAGCAATAACTCCCGCCAGAATACCAGCCGCTTCCAGACTAGGACAAAAAGGAAAAGGCTACAACGAACAGCATCCACAATGGCGGAAGCAAGGTCTCCAGCAACTGTGGTCTTGCAGCAACCCAGAGGGCCGCCTACCTTCCGCGGAACGTCATACGAGGACCCGGAAGGGTGGCTCGACATCTACGACCGCATCAGAGCCCTTAAGTGGGACCCCGACGATAAGCAACGTCATGTATATTTCTACTTGGAAGACGCCCGAAGAACTCGATTCCAGAGGCGAGAGTTAATGCTTCGAACCTGGTACATCTTTCGCGCCCCACTTTCGCGCGCCGCTGTTCACCTCTGCCTGGCCGCTTCATCGCCGCAAGTACACCGGCCCCACTTGGAGCCGATCTCCAAGCCCCTATCCGGGAAACTAAAGCCAGCAACCGGTGGAGGTGCGGTTGCTGCATGACGCAATGCAGATCCTCCTCCTATGCCGCCGCCGACGACGAGGACGACCACGGCGCACGAGCCCTCCTGACGCAGTCTCAGCACATCGCCTGGCCATAGCTTTCACGAGAAAGCCTCGCCACCGAAAGATTTGCCGATGCGACATAGAAGCACCGGAGCAAGCCTACGCAGCTGTGATCAGACGCCCCGAACTCACCGGAACGCCAGACGTCGAACAGCTGACTTCGACGTGATTTTCGACGGCCACAGCGTCACTGCCTTAGTCGATACCGGTGCCTACTACTTTGTCATCAGTGTTCTCTAAGCCGCCAAGCTGAAGGAGGTAAACAGTGCGCGGGAAATGCCAGATATCCGAACAGCAGGGGGCCACCTTGTACCACCGACTGGAACCTGCACGGCAAGAGTCACAATTTACAGTCAGACATATTCGGTGAGCTTTGTGGTTTTGCAGGAATGCTCGAGAGACGTCACCTTAGGCATGGACCTCCTGGAGCATCACAGCGCAGTCACCGACCTAAAATCCAGGTCAGTCACGCTTTCCGCGGATACTGCAACGCCGCGACGTAGCAACATCGTTTATCATAATAAAAAGAAGAGGCGTGCAGGACACGGACACAAGAAGAGCAGTGAACACCACGAACGCCGTTTATCGTTTATCATACCTTGAATGTGACAGAAGAGAAGCTATAGAAGCGTGCCGCCGCTGTCGAGCGTCATCATTTCCGTCGGCACCAAAGCGCCTACGGACTTTCAAGGCGTTATCGAGGGCGACCAGCACTTGCTCCTAAACCGTCAGATGTGCTTCGCAAGACCCGTAGCCAAGCTGCACAATGGCGAAGCCAAGGCAATGGTGACGAACTTCAGCAACAAATACCGGCACCTGAATCAGAGTACAACGATAGCGCACCTAAGTGAATTTCTGGAAATAAGCAGTGCCTTCGCCCTCACCGATTCTCGCGAAACCACAACGACGGCAGTAGTGTCCGCACCCGCTTTCCACGTCAATCAAGGGCTTTCCAGTCAACAACAAGAGGAGCTCAACGCCTTACTCCAGCAATACGAGGACTCCTCGTCGTCATCGAGGCTTCGTCAGATACCTGTCACGAAACATCGCATCATAACCGAAGAATATGCCCCTCCTCTTCGTTATTGCCTCTACCGAGTTTCCGCACGGGAATGCAAAGCCATCAGGCAACAAGTCGACGAAATGCGAGGCGACAATATTGACGCGTGCGTTCTATGTAGGTACAAAGACGACGACGACGACTTAAGTGTTTCAATGAACGCCGGCTAGTGGGTTTAGGGGGAAATTCGAGTCCGAAGACGAAGAAGAGCTTTCTGTTCTAGTGGCGTGTGTTTTCCTTGTCTCGTTCAACGTTTTACTTGTTCGCGTTGAACCGCGACACTCGTGGAGGTGCTGGGTAACCTGCCTGATGCTCCGCACTCATCCTGGGAGCCGTTCATCCAGCCCATCACCTATTACGACTCCTGTACATCGCTTCAGTCGGCGGTTGCTAGGCCTCGCTCCGGAGCATACCTCCCTTCAGGAAAGATCGTCCAGGCGCTGTGAACCTCTGCCAATGGCGAACGCTAGCCACACGCAGTTACGTCAAGTTCCACCGGCCAGCGCTACTGAGAGCCCGTCCCAGGTAACCCTTCTTCAGCCACTGATTCCCGATCGCTTTCATGGTGGTGCGCATGAGGACGTTGAAGACTGGCTTGACCAGTACGAACGTGTTGCCAGGGTCAATGGCTGGAATGAGGAAGGCAAGCTCGCCCATGTGTATTTCGCTCTTGACGGCAGTGCTCGCACGTGGTTTGAGAAACGTGAAAATAGCATCAACACATGGGAGGATTTCCAACGTCAGCTCATTGAGACATTTGCTAGTGTCGACCGACGGGACCGTGCTCAGCAACTAATTGAGCTGCGCATACAGAAACCGAACGAAACTGTGGCCATGTTTGCTGAAGACATGACTCGCCTATGTCGTCGAGCTGACCCTATCATGACAGAGGAGAACAGGTTGCGCTACCTGATGCGTGGCGTAAACGAGCAACTATTCGCCGGGCTTGTGCGCTATCCCCAACTACCGTGGCTGACTTCATTAAGGAAGCCACTAGTATTGAACGAGCGCTCCATCTAAGGTCCAGGCAGTACGATCGCTTGTCGACTGGCTTCCCTATAAACGCCGCTGCGATGACCATGGACTATCACAGCTCGCTGCGTGATGTAATCAGGAAGATCGTCCCTGAAGAAATCCTGAAGCTTCGGCCATCGGAAATGGGAACCCCTGTGGCGTCTGTGGCTGAAACCGCACGTGATGAAATTAGCCACGCATGCTCTGCAGGCGATGCTGGTCACGAGCAGCATCCCGTAAGTTACGCCGACACTGGCCGATGTCCACCACCTTACGAGCAGCGTCCCATAACTTATGCCGACACTGGCCGATGTCCACCACCTGTTACGCCCGCACCACCGTACCGCCAGCCGCTGAGAGCCACACCACGGTCGTCGCCGCCACAAGAAGCTCTCAGACATGCGCCCGTTGTGCTGATGCCCTCCTACCGCCCGCCACAGCCAGCTGCATTTTGGTCACCGCGGCAAGACGAAGTTTGGAGACGTCCGCAAAATTGAAAAATGGACGCATGGCGCACTGTGGACAGGCGTCCCCCATGCTTTAACTGCGGAGGTGCCGGCCATCTCTCCCGCGATTGTTGGTATCGAGACGCCTCATTTCGACCCCTTCGGTCATGGTATGACAGCGGACGTACCAGCGATGACTATATGCCACGCCGCGACGATGTCGAGTTTTCACGACCTTTTGTAACGCGCGCACAGAACGATGACACTCCGCCGAACCGCCCGCCCGAGTTTGGTTGACGGTCACGCTCTCCGTCTCCAGCCCACTCCGCGCCACTAAGTGGACGTGCTTCTGCTGACCTCCGGGGAAGACGGTCGCCCAGCCCACGGCGGGGAAACAAACGGCGGCGACCTCTCGGGGTAACGTTGCAAGCCGGGAACACGACGACGAAAAGCCCCCCATGAATTCGCTGCCGAAAGCCGTTAAGCCAACAAATTCTGATACCGACGAAATCGTGAGTGCAGATGTTATTGTTTCCGTTGACGGACAGCAAGTGACCGCCTTAGTCGACACTTGAGCAGATTATTCCATAATAAGAGCTAGCCTACCGCCTTAAGAAAGTTAAAACGCCATGGACGGGACCGCATATTAGAACAGCAGGCGGCCAATTGCTCATTCCTGCCGCGAGGTGTACCGCGACAGTCAACATACGCGATTCTTCCTTCGTGGCAACCTTCCTCGTTCTTTCAACGTGTTGTAAAGATTTGATAATAGGCATGGATTTTTTTAGGGAATACGGCGCAATAATCAGCATTCCGGACCGCTTGGTGACTTTTCAAGAGAGCCCTGATTTAACTCACTTCTTACCGCCACAACGCAACTCCTTTCGGGTAATCGAAAACGCCCTGGCCGTCCCACCGCGGTCATGTGTCCTTGTTTCTGTGGCGTGCGACGAACAGTTTAATTGTGAAGGAATTGCAGAACAAATTACTCCCTTATTATTTACACACGGCATCTCAGTCGCACGAGGAATTGTAAATGTTATCGATGGGCGCACGAACTTATTAATAACAAATTTCTGCCCCGAGCGACGGCACTTACCAAAGGCACTGCTGTGGCCTATTATGACGATATCGCTGATGTTCGTGACTGCTTTTCGTTGCTTGAAGAAGGCAATGCGCAAGACCCAGCACCTGTGCTTGATCTAAACCCTGCTTTGCCGCAACCCGAACGAGAACGGCTTCTTGCGCTGTTAGCCGAGTTCAGAGACTGCTTTGCGTCGACGTCGAAAGTTGGTCGGACACCACTTACAAAACACAGGATAATTACAGAGGACACAGCGAGACCAATACACCAAAACCCTTATCGTGTGGCCCTAAAAGAACGTGAGGCGATCCAACAGCAGGTTGGCAAAATGCTCGAAGACGACGTAATTCAACCTTCCAAGAGCCCCTGGGCGTCCCCTGTAGTTTTAGTTAAGAAGGAGGACGGCAGCCTACGGTTAGGTGTGGGTTACCGAAAGTTGAATCAGGTGACAAAAAAAGATGTATACCCGCTTCCCCGCATAGACGATTCACTCGACAGGCTTCGCAGCGCTCGTTACTTTTCATCAATGGACTTGAAGAGCGGGTATTGGCAAATTGAGGTAGACCCGAGAGATCACGAGAAAACCGCCTTTGTCACGCCGGATCGGTTATACGAATTTAAAGTCCTGCCTTTCGGCCTATGCTCTGCACCTGCTACTTTTCAACGGCTAATGGACACTGTACTTTCGGGGCTCAAGTGGAAAATCTGCTTAGTCTATCTCGACAAAGTCATAGTGTTTTCCGCAACGTTTGAAGAACACCTTGAACGGCTTGAAGCGGTTTTGCACTCAATAAGGTCCGCTGGCCTCACCTTGAAGCCGTAAAAATGCTACTTCTGCTTCGAGGAGCTACAGTTTCTCGGTCATGTCGTCAGTCGTGCGGGAGTCCGCCCGGATCCTGGAAAAATTGCCGCAGTCTCACAGTTTCCAATACCATCAGATAAGAAGGCTGTGAGGCGCTTTCTGGGCCCCTGCACATATTATCGGCGATTTCTTGCCGATTTCGCTCGCATTGCATCGCCTTTAACTCGCCTCACGAGAGATGATGTCGCTTTTGTATGGGGCGCCGAAGAGCAAGCTGCATTTGAGGACTTGCGCAACCGCTTACAAACGCCCCCTGTACTTGCCCACTTTCACGAGACAGCTCCTACGATGCTTCACACTGATGCGAGCAATGTTGGCCTTGGAGCTGTGCTTGTACAGTGGCAGGAAGACACGGAAGGAGTAATCGCGTATGCAAGCAGAACGCTCTCGCGAACAGAAGCCAATTACTCGACGACCGAAAAAGAATGCCTCGCCGTTGTATGGGCTGTTACGAAATTTCGTCCCTATTTGTACGGCCGGCCTTTCAAGGTTATCAGTGACCACCATTCGCTCTGTTGGCTCATAAACCTTAAAGATCCGTGCGGACGATTAGCACGCTGGAGCCTCAGACTGCAAGAGTTTGACATGACGATCATGCACAAGTCGGGAAAACGACACACAGACGCTGACTGCTTGTCTCGGTCCCCCATAGAGTCTGCTTCCTCCGATGAAGACGAAACAGCATTCCTCGGTCTTGTCGACACGTCTACCATAGCACAACAGCAGCGTGACGACCAGGACTTACTTGACCTAATTCATTTCTTGGATGGCCGAACTCGGACCCCACCTAAAGCTTTCGCAAGAGGATTATCATCGTTCTGCGTACCGAACAAAGTGCTATACAAAATCAACTTCTCATCAAGCGGCTCCAGCTATCTGCTCGTCGTTCCAGCTGCCCTTCGTAGTGAAGTACTACACGCATATCACAACGAGGTCACTTCTGGGCACTTAGGCTACACGCGAACACTGAACAGAGTGCGACAAAATTACTATTGGCCAAGACTGCCCGCTGCCGTGAAACATCACGTTCGGACTTGCATTGATTTTCAACGACGCAAGTCACCTCCAAGAAAACCGGCCGGTTTGCTACAACCCGTTCAAGTCCCGCAAATTCCGTTTCATCAGATCGGAATGGACCTCTTGGGCCCGTTTCCTACATCTCATTCTGGTAACTGCTGCGCCATTGTAGCGAATGACTATCTGACTCGCTACGCCGAAACGAAGGCTATCCAGAGAGGCACAGCAGCAGAGGTAGCCCGATTTTTCATATAGAACATTGTGCTGAGACATGGCGCCTCTAGCATCGTCATCACAGATCGAGGCACGGCTTTCACTGCTGCACTCTTAAATCACGTTCTGATGCTCAGTGGCATGGCTCATCGAAAGACAACGGCCTACCATCCCCAAACCAACGGACTGACTGAGCGCCTCAACAAAACACTCGAAGACATGCTGTCAATGTATGTCGATGTCGAGCACAAAAATTGGGACGCAATTCTTCCTTATATAACGTTCGCTTACAACACAGCTAAGCAGCAAACCACACGGATGACCCCATTCAGCCTTGTACATGGATGGGAAGTGAGGACGATGCCCGATGCCATGTTACCACACGAACCTGATGACATTGACACGGACGCCGAGGCATTTACACAACGCGCAGAAGAAGCTAGGCACCTCGCACGGCTCCGAATACAGCAACAGCAAGTGCACGACGGAGACCGCTATAATGTACAGGGTCGTCCACTCTTAGGGTGAACACGGCGCAGCGTGGCTGCCTTCTTTAGAACGCCAGCGCTCGCGATGGGACTGCGCGTCGACGCTAATCTAGCGCAGGCGTAGAGGGGCTTGGATCACTCTGTGTGCCTGCACATTATTAGCTTCGATGCGTGCCCACGTCGCAAGCACTGGCGTTCCAAAAAGGGAGCCACGTTGCGTCGTGTTCACCCTAAGAGTGGACGACCCTGTACATCACACGCCTGTTACTTACGAGACCGGTGACAAAGTATGGGTCTGGACACCTATACGAAAACGGGGACTATCCGAAAAGCTTCTGAGGCGCTATTTCGGACACTATAGTGTGCTGCGACGACTGAGTGAAGTGACATACGAGGTTATTCCAGATAGCCCCTGCACAAGCCGCCGCCAGCACCGTCCTGAACTCGTGCACGCAGTCCGCATGAAGCCCTATGTCAGCGAGTGATTGTGCAACAGACTTTTAAAAAAAAGTGACGCTAATTGTTTAGCATCGGAGCGATGCTCATTTAGGGAGAGGCGAATTACGCGTGCGTTCTATTTAGGTACAAAGACGACGACGACGACTTATGTGTTTCAATGAACGCCGGCTAGTGGGGTTAGGGGGAAATTCGAGTCCGAAGACGAAGAAGAGCTTTCTGTTCTAGTGGCGTCAACACGCTGCTTTCCTTGTCTCCTTCAACGTGTTGTCACTTGTTCGCGTTGAACCGCGACAATATTGTTACGTGGCGATTAATGACGCTGACCTGCAGTGGGGTGTACGGTTACAGGGATGTGAGAGACACCCAAGAAAGAAGACGATGATGTAACTTGGGTGAGCGTGGTGTTACTCCCAGCTTGGTCGGTCTGAAATACAAACGCTGTAAATAATTCCACCGTTTATTCTGTTTCGTTTCATTTTTGGTGGAGGTGCTGGGTACCCTTCAGTCTTTTACGACGGAGCTCCGCAGTGGACGCCACCTCGAGTCTACAAGCATGGCTCCGGGTAATGACACGCCTCCGTACACTTCAGCTACGTCACCACCAGCGATCACAACTCAGTACGTCGCTCTATCACAACCCCGTGATCCCGGTATCTTTGCCGGCGCAAGCAACGTTGACGTCGATCAGTGGCTTGGGATGTATGAGCGCGTCAGCAAGACCTACGGCTGGGATCCAACCGTCATGCTGGAGAACGTGATATTTTACCTGGACAAGACTCCTCGCGTCTGGTTTGAGACCCACTAGCAAGATATTACCAGCTGGGATACTTTTAAAGAACAGCTCCGCGACCTTTTCGGGAACCCGTCTGGGCGGCAGCTCGCTGCTAAGAAACAACTGGCGGTACGTACCCAGACGTCAACGGAGCCATACTTGTCCTATATCCAGGACGTACTGGCCTTGTGCCAAAAAGCTGATGACAGAATGCCCGAGACTGAAAAAGTCTCTCACATACTGAAGGGCATTGCAGATGATGCATTCAATCTGCTTGTATTCAATGACGTAGCGACCGTCGACGCTTAGAGCAAGCGAAAAGCCGGCGCATATCACACCAGTTTGAGCACCTTCCGAACACGGCTCCGTCTTCCTGCGAGACAGTTCCTTACGAGCAGTCTGCGTCTGAACATGTCACACGAATCGTCCGGCGCGAACTCGAGGCCGCATGCCCTGCTGCGAACAAGAATATGTTTTCCGACGCACCAGCCCCAACCGTGTCATTGATCGAGGCCGTTGTTCGGCAAGAATTCACCAACCTTGGTCTGCTTCCTTCTGTCTGCGCCGTAAACAATTCGGATACCCCGTTCGTTTCGTCAGACGCTCCTCGACGCCGCCAGTACCCTCCTGTTCGTTCCAGGAATCCGTCCGAGTGGCGAACAGCAGAGGATAAGCCCATCTGCTTCCGCTGTTGCCGCGCAGGACACATCGCTGCTTATTGTCGCAGCCAGTGGCCGTATACGTCGCCTAACCAGTTCGCCACGTATTCCAATCCCTTCCGTAGACCTGCTCGCCGTTACGTGACCCGCAACGAATTCTCTGCTTTCAACGCCCCTGAAGACAACGGCCGATACATTCAGTCGTCGCCACCTCACAACCGCTCATCTCGTTCACCGTCCCGCCGCCGCTCTCCATCGCCCTCTTATAGCCGTCGCCTGTCCCCGGAAAACTAGGTTGCGCTGCTTGTGAAGGTGAAGCTGCACTATCGACTTTGTCCGAAAATCCTCTTTTGCCCTTGCGTCTTCACCGGAACACTCTCGAAGTACATGTCGACGGTATCCCTGTGAGAGCTTTGGTTGATACAGGGGCTCATGTTTCTGTTATGAGTGCCACCTTTCGTCGTCGTATGAAGAAGATTCTTACGCCTCCTATGACCTGTGCCGTACGAGTCGCAGATGGTGGCACAGTCGCCGTTGTTGGCATGTGTACAGCTCGCGTTACAATCGCTGGCCATGACGTAGTTGTCGTTTTTAATGTCCTGGTGAAATGCCCCCACGACATCATCCTTGGCCTCGATTTTCTCGCCGCCAATTCCGCTCTCATTGATTGCTCCACCGGTGTCCTCCGTCTTGAACTGCCCCAGTACTGTGAACCCGATCACCAGCATCCGTGCCGTTTACATTGCAGCGACTTTGTTCATTTGCCGTGAAAAACTGCGACGTACGTCGAACTGTCATGTTCGCCAGCTGTCCCGGATGGCGAATATCTTGCTGCCCCTCTCACAAACGTGCTCCTTACGCGTGGTGTCACTGTCCCCTATACAGTCCTCAGCGTTACAGCTAGTAGAGCCTACCTGCCACTTCTCAACTTTGGTCTCACCAATCAAGTGTTCCCACAAGACATGTCCGTGGCTCTCCTTCACCCACTCCAAGATTTTCAGGCAGAAGCTTTCACTCTCGGTGCTGTCGTACCCGAACAAGGTGCACCCAGGATGAACAATTGTGAAAGCCGTGATATCCACAGCATGATTGCCGCTGATCTTCCACCTGAGCAATCTGAAGCCCTCCACAGCATTCTGTGGTCCTATCGGGACGTTTTTGACTTCGGTGATCAGCCTTTAGGACAAACGTCAGTTGTCAGGCATCGCATACACACCGGCGATGCTAGTCCCATTCACCGTCGCCCTTACCGAGTGTCCGCGTCTGAGCGAAGTGTCATACAAGACTAAGTATCCAAAATGCTTGCAAAGGGCATTATTGAGCCATCCTCCAGTCCATGGGCATCCCCTGTGGTGCTAGTAAAGAAGAAGGATGGATCGTGGCCCTTCTGCGTAGATTATCGCCATCTCAATACCATCACGAAGAAAGACTCTTACCCACTGTCGCGAATCGATGATGCACTGGATTGCTTGCATGGTGCCACTTACTTCTCTTCTATCGATCTTCTCTCTGGATATTGGCAAATCGCTGTGGATCCCATGGACCGGGAGAAAACGGTATTCATAACCCCCGACGGGCATGCCTTTCGGCTGATGTAACGCCCCAGCCACTTTCGAGCGTATGATGGACTCTCTTCTTCAGGGGTTCAAGTGGTCTACGTGTCTATGTTATTTAGACGACGTCATCGTCTTCTCAGCCACGTTTGAAACTCATCTTTCACGCCTATCAGCGGTCCTTGAGGTGTTTCGTCTGGCCGGACGTCAACTGAACTCGTCCAAGTGCCGTTTCGACCGCCGCCGCATTACGACTTCCTTGGGCATATTGTGGACGCTGCCGGCGTACAGCCCGACCCTGAGAAGATTCGCGCCGTGAAAGACTTCCCTGTGCCGAAATCTGCCAAAGATGTTCGCAGCTTTGTGGGGCTCTGTTCCTATTTTCGTAGATTTGTGCGAAACTTCGCCGAGGTTGCTAGACCACTGACACATCTTCTAAAACAAGACGTGCCTTTTGACTGGGGTCCCCGGCAAGCTGCCGCTTTCTCTCAACTCACTACACTACTCACCACGCCCCCAATTTTGGCCCACTAAGACCCTTCAGCACCAACCGAAATCCGCATTGACGCCAGTGGTTACGGTATAGGCGCTGTGCTCGCCCAATGACAGCGTGGACAGACTCGTGTGATTGCTTATGCCAGCAGGCTGCTGTCCACCTCGGAGCGAAATTATTCTATTACGGAGCGAGAATGTCTCGCTCTCGTGTGGGCAGTTGCAAAATTTCGCCCTTATCTCTTTGACCGGCCATTTACGGTAGTATCCGACCACCATGCCCTATGTTGGCTGGCCTCTCTGAAAGATCCTACTGGTCGTCTCGCTGGCTGGGCGCTCCGTCTACAGGAGTATACCTACACCGTGGTGTACAAGTCGGGAAAACTGCACCAAGATGCGGATTGCTTGTCTCGGTACCCAGTGGCCGACGCTGACTCTACAGCTACAGTATCCATCAATAGCATATTTTCGATTTCGGAGCTCCACAACATTAGCGATGAACAACGCCGGGACCCATACTTAAGTAACTTGATCCATCTGCTTTAGTCCTCACCAAGTGACACCTCAGTACGCATGTTCACTCTGCAGAATGGAACTTTATATCGACGAAATATGGAACCTACCGGACCTGAGCTCCTTCTTGTCATTCCGGCACACTTGCGCTCCGCCATTCTCCGGGAACTTCACGACGCCCCAACGGCTGGCCACTTAGGCGTTGCCCGCACCTACGACCGGGTACGCAACCGCTTCTATTGGCCTGGTCTAACGCGCTCTGTGCGGCGTTATGTCAATGCCTGCGAAGTCTGCCAGCGCCGCAAGAAACCATCAAGGCTCCCTGAAGGGCACCTTCAGCCCATCGACGTCCCTGCGGAGCCCTTTTTCCGTGTGGGCCTCGCTCTCCTAGGCCCATTTCGAACATCTGCTGCAGGAAACAAATGGGTTGCCGTCGCTACCGACTATGCGACGCGGTACGCCATCACACGAGCACTCCGAACCAGCTGTGCCACAGACGTGGCTGACTTTCTACTACATGATGTTATTTTAGTCCACAGTGCTCCACGTCTATTGCTGACCGACCGCGGCCGTACCTTCCTTTCTCAAGTAATTGACGATATCCTGCGGTCCTGCTCTACAGAGCACAAACTGGCAACTTCATACCACCCGCAGACCAACGGCCTCACGGAGCGCCTGAACGGGACCCTGACCGACGTGCTTTCTAAGTACGTGTCGGATGACCATCTCGATTGGGACGTTGCACTACCATACGTTACCTTTGCCTAGAATTCGTCTCGCCACGACACTGCTGGATACTCCCCGTTCTACCTCCTGTTCGGCCGTGAACCAACTTTGCCGTTGGACACGTCCCTTCCACCAGTTCCACCTTCGAACACTTCTTACGCTCGTGACGCGATTGCCCGCGCTGATCATGCCCGTCAGCTTGCCCGTCGCAGACTAACGACGTCCCAAGAGACCCAGAAGCGACATTACGACCAGCGCCATCGCGACGAACGTTTTCCTACGAACTCGCTCGTTCTTCTTTGGTCCCCAATACGATGTCCAGGACTTTCTGAGAAGCTGCTATCTCGATACTCAGGCCCCTACCGTGTCCTTCGACAAGTGACAGAGGTCACTTATGAAATTGCACCCGCCGATCCCGCTACCTCTTCGGGTCTGCTACCACGTGACGTCGTCCATGTCTCGAGGCTCAAACGTTACCACCCGCCTTCCGCAGGGTCTCCACAGACGCGCCGGGTCGGCGCTTCCGCCGCGGGAGGGTTATGTTACGTGGCGATTAATGACGCTGACCTGCAGTGGGGTGTACGGTTACAGGGATGTGAGAGACACCCAAGAAAGAAGACGATGATGTATCTTGGGTGAGCGTGGTGTGACTCCCAGCTTGGTCGGTCTGAAATACAAACGCTGTAAATAATTGCACCGCTTATTCTGTTCCGTTTCAATATTATCCAGCCGTCTACGAGTCCGTGGGCATCATACGTGGTGTTAATGCCGAAGAAGGATGGAACTAGAACGGAAATCTGGGCGAGTTGGTGATAATTCATATTGACCAGCTTACAGCGCAAACGGGGACGAAGACCTGCTTCTGTGTATGCTTTCTTGGACGCACGTGGGTGCTTCACGTGTGATGGGAGTTTTACGTCACTTGGATGACTCTGCTGTACACGCACAATCGCTCCGTTGAAACTTGGTTAACATGTGTATTTATTCGTGTCGTTTCTTGGAATAAACTTTAGTTGAGGGTCAGCGCTCGTGTTGTCACCTTGTCTTTCCTTCGTCTTCGTCCCCGTTTGCGCTGTAAGCTGGTCAATATAAAGGATGGAACCCTACGATTTTGCGTCGGTGATCGTCGCGTGAAAAAGTTCACGAAGAAAGACATATATCCCCTCCCACGGATAGACGATGCCTTGTGTCGAGTCTACTACGCAAAGTGTTTTTCGTCGATGGACCTCCAAACCGGCTACTGGCTGATCGAAGTAGACGAGAGAGACCGAGAGAAGACTGCCGTCATAACAGCAGACGTCGTGTTCGAGTTTAAAGTCATGCACTCTGGTTTTCGCTCGGCGCCTGCGACGTTCCAACGGGTTATGGGCACAGTACTGGCAGGCTTGAAGTGGCAGACTTGCCTCGTATACTTGGAAGACGTCGTCGTATTTGCTTCCAGCTGCGACGAACACCTCCGGCGCCTTGAAGTTGTTCTTAAAGTAATCAGGGCCTCCGGACTTACCTTGAAGCCAGAAAATTTCCGCTTCGCATACGAAGAGCTGTTCTTCTTGGGCCACGTTATTAGGACGTCTGGAGAACGCCCGATCCGCAGAAAATAGCTGCGATCGCCGAATTGCCTCCGGCCCCCTTCAAGGTGGCACTAGCCGATTTCTTGGCCTCTGCGCTTATTGCAATTGCGTCGTCCAGAATTCTCGACAATCGCCGACCCACTGACGTATCTGTCGCCACAGCCGCTTTCCTGCCTTCCTTGTGTTTTTCCAGTGTTCGTCTGCTTTCTTGGCTGAAATACGTCTTTTCATCAATACTCACACAGGCCCATGTCGACTTCACATGGGAAACGCCGCAGGTCCAGGCATTCCAAAAACTAAATCGACGCCTGCAACTCCGCCAATACTCGCGAACTTTGACGAAAAAGCCGACACCGGAATCCACACTGACGCAAGCAGCGCAGGGCTCGGCGCCGTGCTTGTGCAGAGCACCGATGGAGTTGATAGAGTTATCTGTTACGCTAGCCGGACACTTTCGAAGGCGGAAGCAAATTATTCCACAACTGAGGAGGAATGCCTTGCCATCCTCTGGGCTACAGCAAATTTCCGCCCCTACCTGTACGGTAGGCTTTTCAAAGTCGTGAGCGACCACCACGCCTTGTGTTGCCTAGCTAACTTGAAAGATCCACCAGGACGCCTCACACGATGGAGTCTTACCGCGGTATTCTAGAACAAACTTATCGCGATAAGGTTACATTTTTAAGTAGAATTTAAGGTAAAGTTGAAGAAAGTTAAAGGGGCTTTCATAAACCCACCTTACATGATTTTAAGGAGACCTTGCGAAAGGCGGTCTTATCCGAGTAAGTGAGCAATGTGGGATCGAGGCTAAGGGCATTTTTTGTGTGTTTTCTTTTCCAAGCGGGCATACAGCTGCACGGGACAACGAAAAAGGAGCAGAAAGGGGAGTGGAATGGGTCATTCGGGGGGTCGGGCTGGTCGGACGCGGTGAGCGCTAGCATTTCGCGTCAACGCAGTTTCCCAGAGCCTCGGCAGTTCACGTGCGTTTGCGTGTGACCATGTGCTTGTATCTCCCCTACGCGCGTGTGGGGAACACTGAGGTGTGGACGCTGTAGTCCTGTGTACGTGTTTGTGTGTGTCAGCACTGCAGTGTGGTCCTACGCAGCCAACCGCGATATAGAGATGTGTGTGCGACGACGATGCAGATCAACGGGCAGTGTGTGCTGAGTGAGCTTACTGTGCGCAGTGCGTGAACGAAGTCTGTTGCGGATATGCCTTTCTAGGTACTGTAATTCATTGTTTTCTAATTAAACGTGTGTGGTTTTCCATTTACCACTTAGATTATTGTGGCTCAATTCGGCACCCCTTCGTGCTTTGTGCGTGTATAGCTGTCCCGCTGCGCTCTGTTCCCGCTACTGGCACTCTCGCTTGATTCCATTTTCAGTAAACCTTCACTTTAGTAAAACCATATTTCGTTGACAGCGATCCCTGATGTGCGCTAGCTCCGCCGACGTGCCATGTTCAGCTGTTTCGATGAAATAGGGCACATGCGATCGCGCACACTTTCCCTCGATGCTCTGCTGCAACAGACGTTGTGGATAAATGACTTGTTGCGCACCATTTACAAAACAAAGAATCTCGCTGAAGCAGTTATAGCCTTGTTCGATAAGGAGCTGCCAAGGTACCTCCGCGACCGTCGGTGTCCTTTCGCAGGCATAGCATGAAGCTTCAGAATGGCGCATGTTGTGGAGCGGAAGCGGCACAAGTACCCATGCTCGTCGCAAATATCCATGGGATTTAGGCGATCTCTGATGACGTGCCGCGACACTCGCACTTCCGTATATGCTGCCCGCAGCTCGATAATTCAAGCCCGTCCACATTTTAAAACAACTTCGCAATGTTGTCATCCACGCCTGCCCTTTTGTTTGCTTAAAAGTGAGCGTCAAAGTGGGTCGCAGTCTACCTTCAGGAAGCTGTAAGTACAAGAAAAGTTCTGACGTAAGTATAAGATTGGTTCTTCAAACGCGTTAAGGGTCACTTTAAGGTTACAGCTACTTAAGTCACACGCATAAGGATAAGTTTTGGTTTCTGAATACGGCGGTAAGGAAGCTGTACTTACAAGTACAAGAAACGTTCTGATGTAAGTATAATGTTGATTCTTGAAACGCGTTAGGGTCACTTTCAGGTTACGGGCTATTTAAGTCACAAGCATAAGGATAAGTTTGGTTTGTGAATACGGCGGTTGGACTGCAAGAATTTGACATTGTAAAGGGCGTTTATTGAAGGCTGGCGTCAGACCCGACCGGTAGCTTGTTCAACGGCTGAAAGCACGAGCCCCGAGAGCGAGCGGCGAGCACGAGCAGTGCGCGTTAGATCCAGACCCACTAGATCACACCGGAGAGCCTACCCCACTATAGGGTTGGTTACTTTTCGCTACAATTACCCCCGGGATGCAAAGGGAGCCGTCCGGCGACCTAGCAGTTCGTTACTATGAGTGGATCATAGTACGGCTTGAGGCGCTCGACGTTGACAATGTCGCGTCCACGACGGCGCATGTCCGAAGACGGGTCGAGGGGTTCAATCACGTAGTTGACAGGTGATGCGCGTTCAACAACTCGATAGGGGCCTTCATATTTTGGCAGTAACTTTGAGGAGAGGCCAGGCGCAGCGGTAGGAATGGAGAGCCACACCTGCGCTCCAGGGAGGAAGGTGGGTGCAGAGGTAGGGTCGCCGCGAATGCTCTTCTGACGCTCTTGGTCGCTGGACGTAAAGGCCCGTGCGAGGTCGCGGCACTCCTCGGCGTACCTCACTGTGTCAGATATGGGCGCATACTCAGAAGTATGTGGGCGGTACGGTAGAATTGTGTCCATAGTGTGCGACGGGTGCCGACCGTACAGTAGAAAATAGGGTGAAAAGCCCGTGGTGCTCTGCGTAGCGGTGTTGTACGCGTAGGTCACAAATGGTAGAATGATGTCCCAATTCGTGTGGTCCGAGGCGACGTACATTGAAAGCATGTCGCCGAGCGTGCGGTTGAAGCGCTCCGTAAGCCCATTGGTTTGAGGGTGGTACGCCGAGTCGTACGGTGAACCACGTGGCACTCTTTAAGAATAGCTTCAACGACTTCAGAAAGGAAGACACGACCGCGATCACTGAGTAGCTCCTGGGGTGGCCCGTGACGTAAGATGAACCGATGAAGCAAGAAGGAGGCAACGTCGCGCGCTGTAGCTGCCGGGAGCGCAGCAGTTTAAGCGTATCGCGTGAGGTGGTCAACTGCCACAATAACCCAGCGCTTTCCAGCAGCTGTCATGGGAAGGGGCCCGTACAAATCAATGCCGACCCGCCAAAAGGGCCTGCTAGGACAAGGTAAAGGCTGCAGAACCGGCGGCGAAAGGCGAGGTGGAGATTTCCGGCGCTGGCAATCGGGGCAAGAGCGCACGAACTTCTGAATGTAGCGGTACATTCCGCGCCAGTAGTACCGCTGTTGAAGGCGTTGGTAGGTCTTGAATGTGCCGGAGTGTGCGCACTGTGGATCGGTGTGGAAAGCCGTGCATATTTCGGAACGCAGGCTGCGAGGTACTACTAATAGCCACTGGCGGCCGTCGGGGCTGTAATTGCGGCGGTGGAGGAGGTCGTCGCGAATGGCGAAATCTTGAGCTTTACGGCGCTTTGCGCGAGTGGTTGGTGTCGATGGATCAGACAGCAAGCCTATTATCGAGGCAATCCACGGGTCCTTGCGCTGCTCGGCGGCGATGGTGTCAAGGTTAATAGATGAAACAGTAACCTCGGATACTGAGCAGCGAGCATTGTCGTCAGCCAAGGGAGAGCGCGAGAGGGCATCGGCGTCCGAATGTTGTCGTCCACTGCGGTACAGCACGCGGATATCGTAGTCCTGTAGGCGAAGTGCCCAACGTGCAAGACGGCCGGAGGGATCCTTTAATGACGACAGCCAACAAAGGGCGTGGTGGTCCGTGACGACATCAAATGGGCGACCATACAGGTAAGGTCGGAACTTTGCAAGAGCCCATATGACTGCCAGGCATTCTTTTTCTGTGACGCTGTAATTGGTCTCGGCTTTAGTAAGCGTACGACTTGCGTAGGCCACAACATATTCAGGGAACCCTGGTTTGCGCTGCGCAAGGACAGCGCCGAGGCCCACGCCGCTAGCGTCCGTGTGTACCTCTGTAGGAGCCGTGGGATCGTAGTGGCGCAGTATGGGCGGAGACGTCAACAAACGATGGAGCTTTAGGAACGCGTCGTCGCATTCTGACGACCACGAGTCGAGGGGCCCGTTACTTCCGAGGAGCTTCGTTAGCGGCGATATGATGGCGGCGAAATTCCGAATGAAGCGTCGAAAGTAGGAGCACAGCCCTACGAAGCTGCGCAGTTCTTTGACAGACGTCGGTTTGGGGAACTCGGCCACAGCCCGAAGCTTGGCTGGATCGGGGAGAATTCCGTCCTTGGACACGACGTAGCCTAGTATTGTTAGCTGCCGTGCCGCAAATCGGCATTTCTTTAAATTAAGTTGTAGGTCGGCGTCCCTCAAACGCGTCAAAACATGTCGCAAGCGTTGGAGATGCGTAGCGAAGTCCGGAGCGAAAACGACGACGTCGTCGAGGTAGCACAAGCATGTGTGCCATTTCAAGTTGCGCAGAACGGTGTCCATCATGCGCTCAAAGGTAGCGGGCGCATTACACAGTCCAAACGGCATGACGTTGAATTCGTACAAGCCGTCGGGCGTGACAAAGGCTGTCTTCGGTCGAGCGTCGTCAGCCATCGGTACTTGCCAGTATCCTGACCGCAAATCGAGGGATGAAAAAAATTCTGCTCCTTGCAGGCTGTCACTCGCATCGTCAATTCGTGGTAGTGGATAGACGTCCTTACGAGTGATCTTGTTGAGCCGCCGGTAGTCCACACAGAACCGTATAGAACCGTCCTTCTTCGCAACGAGAACGACAGGAGACGCCCAGGGGCTGTCCGAAGGTCGAATAACGTCGCGTCGAAGCACGTCGTCGACTTGCTCATTGATTACTCGACGTTCTGCGGGAGATACGCGGTATGGACGCTGCCGCAGTGGCGGGTGGCTGCCAGTGTCGATGCGGTGCGTGACAGTGGACGTGCGGCCGAGAGAAGCTTGTGCAACATCGAAAGAAGAACGAAATTCTTCTAGCACGCCCAGAAGCTGGGAACGTTGGGCCGGCGTAAGATCGTCAGCAATGGATGACCCGAATACATCAACGGGTGACGAATCAGAAGTCGAAGCAGCACTGAGCGTGCTCGAACTGGTACTGTCCACGTCTTCGGGCGCGTCGATAACTTGTGTGTCTTTCAGGGGTTCCACTCTGCCGAGAGATTCCTCTCGTATCAGCACAACTATGTACGGGGATGGGTTGGTTACAAAAATAGCGGCGTTGCCCTGAGTGAGCTGCACGATCGCAAAAGGCACCAGCAAGCCTTTCCTAGTGGAGACGCGCTCAGATGGCGAAAAGAGTGCAACGGTGTCGGCGAGATCGGCGCAGTAGACCGACACAGCCGTTGTCGAGTTAGGAGGCGCTCTGGTGTCGTCTCGGACGAGTAGCTTGTACGAAGCCGATGGTTCACTTGCCGGCGTCAAGTCTGAAAACGGCGAGAGTTCTAGCTCGGCAGGTGCGCAATGAATGATGGCGTCGTGGCGCGAAAGAAAATCCCATCCCAGGATGATGTCGTGAGAGCATGGAGAAATTATGATGAATTTGATAGCGTACAGAATGTCCTGAATGACGACGCGGGCTGTACATACTGCTGTAGAGCGAATAGTTTGGGCGCTAGCTGTACGGAGGGAGAGCCCAGAAAGTGGCGTCGTCACTTTTCGTAGTAAGCGGCTAAGTCTTGCGTCCATGACTGATACGGCGGCTCCAGTGTCTACAAGGGCTGATGCACGAACACCGTCGACAAACACGTCTATTACGTTCGATGGGCTGCGCTGAGGGCTTTCACAGTTCCATGGCGTCGCAGCCCTTGCCTCATGGACTGCGACGACTAGTTTTCCTGGTCACGGGCGACCACACGTGGCCGCATAGGTGACAAGGAGCGGCGTCGTGGAGACGGTGACCGGCGGGTAGACGGAGCAGCTCGCAAAGGAGGTGACATAGGCGGAGGTGGGTCGTAATACGGGCGGCTGGACCGGCTGGCGACGGGTGATGCGACTCGAGGCGGCTGCACGCGATCGCAATAACGTGCGACGTGTCCGGCGTAACCACACGCAAAGCAGATGGGACGGTTGTCGGGGGTGCGCCATCGGTTCGCTGGGGCAGGTGCCACCCATGTCGCAGGACGAGACGGACGGGGCGGCTGCTGATACGACGGCGTGCTGGACTGCAGCCGGGCCCTAGGAACGATTTCGGCGTACGGAGGCGGCACACCCAGTTCGAAAGACTGAGGTCTAGCGACAACTTGGGCGTAGCTAAGTGGGACAGCCGCAGGAATCGGTTGGGGCGGCGTGGCTACAACTGGAGCATGACTCAGTGGTGCAGGGGCCGGAGGGTATGGGTGGTATTCAGGCATGACCCCTGCGATTTCCTGCTCAATCTCTCGGCGGAGGGGAGGCAGAAGTGTGGTCGACGGTTGTTGAACATGCTGCGGTTGAGCAAAGGGCAGCAGAGAGAACTGGCGTGCAACTTCTTCGCGCACGAATGCCTTGACTTCCGCGAGCAATTGGGAATGGTCAGAAGTGGCCGACAAGCCAGCGAGATCGGCGTCACGCGATGAAGGGCGACGGGTCATCAACCGCTGTCGACGCAGCTCCTCGTAACTCTGGCATAGCGTTATGACCTCGGCCACAGTGCGAGGGTTTTTGGGGAGCAGCATGGTAAAGGCGTCATCGTCGATACCTTTCATGATGTTCTTTATCTTTTCAGACTCCAACATGGTCGCGTTGGCCTTCTTGCACAAGTCGAGGATATCTTCTATATAACTCGTGAAGGACTCACCGGCCTGCTGAGATCGTTCGCGTAAGCGCTGCTCTGCTTGCAGCTTACGAACGGCGGGGCGACCGAACACGTCGACAATGGCGGTCTTGAAGTCGGACCACGTCAGGAAATCTGATGCGTGGTTATTATACCACAGACTCGCCACACCCGCGAGGTAGAATATCAAGTTTCTCAGCTTTCCTGCCTCGTCCCACCTATTGGGCACGCTCACACGCTCATAAATCGTGAGCCAGTCCTCCACGTCGGTCCCATCTGCGCCAGTGAAGACAGGTGGGTCTCGGACACGAGGGACACCGGGACATGCGGTCGGTGCGGGGGGAGGCGTTTGCTGGGCGGCGTCCTGAGGCATGGTAGACGGCACTGCGCGGGAGCGAAGTTCCAGGGGCATAGAAAGAGGCCGAAGTTGTTGTGAGGGTACCCAGACACTCTCCACCAATTGTAAAGGGCGTTTATTGAAGGCTGGCGTCAGACCCGACCGGTAGCTTGTTCAACGGCTGAAAGCACGAGCCCCGAGAGCGAGCGGCGAGCACGAGCAGTGCGCGTTAGATCCAGACCCACTAGATCACACCGGAGAGCCTACCCCACTATAGGGTTGGTTACTTTTCGCTACAACATCATCGTCAATAAGAGCGGACGAAAGCACTCCGACGGCCACTACTTGTATCGCGCCCCAGTCGATACGACGCCATAGGGTGTTACGGGAAGATGACCATTTCTAGGGACCCATAAGTGCTGACGATTTAACGGAACGACAACGAGCTGACCCAGAGCTCAAGAGCCCCATAGATCACCTGGAAGGCAAGACCGTGGCCGTGCTTAAAGTATTCCGGCGAGGCGTAGCTTGGTTTTTCCTGCGAAACAACATTCTCCTGATGAAGAACTTCTCGCCGCTCCGAGCCGACCACCTCCTCGTAGGGCCTTCAGCATTTCTTCCGGAGGTTCTGGAAGCTTTACACGACGACCCGACAGCTGGACACGTCGGTATTTCCCGCACACTATCAAGGAAGTGAAGTCATTGTGAAGTTCCAAATATTATCCAACTTTTATGTACCTTGTACATTATTTATGTGTGTAATTGTATTGTCCTCTCTGTTAGGACCCTCTAAGAGGGTTGACAATATTAACAAATAATAATAATAATAATATTAATAATAATAATAATAATAATGCAAGAGAAGTACTATTGGCCCTGACTCACTGCCGACGTCGCCCATTAAATATGGCCATGCAGAGACTGCCAGCGACGCAAGATGTAGACAATAAGCCGAGCCGGACTTCAACAAATCGAACCACCTCGACGGCCGTTCCAAAAAATTGGCATGGACTTGCTAGGGCCGCTCCCGACGTCGACTTCCGGCAATAAATGGATCGTCGTAGCGAAGACTACCTCACCTGCTACGCCGAAACACGGGCCCGGCCGTAGGGCACCGCCGCCGAGGTCGCCAAGCTCTTCATTGAGAACATCGTCCCGCGTCGCGGAGCCCCATAGGTCCTCCTTACCGACAGAGGTACGGCCTTTATGCTGATCTAACTCAGGCGACCTCGAGGTACAGTCAGACAAGCCACCGCCGAACATACCACCCGCAGACGAATGGCCTCACCGAGTGTCTAAATAAGACCCTTGCCGACATGCTAGCCATATACACCGACGTCGAACACAAGACGTAGGACAACTTACTTCCGTGTGTGACCTTCGCATACGACACAGCCGTTCAAGAAACGACGCAGCTTACGCCATTCAAGCTTGTCTACGGATGGAGCCCAACCACGACGCTTGATGCTATGCTACCGGTTATCATCTACGAAAAAACCCACGCATATCCACGGAGCGAATGATGATGAGTGTACGAAGCTCCGGAGGTTCATCGGTCGCGCATCGAACGATCTCGAACGATCATTCCATCCAATGAGAATCGAGCTGAGATGCGCCTCTAGCGATATCCGATTAAACGAGAGCAATGCATCTCCATCCAATCAGATTCGAACACAAAACGCCGCCATCTTGCGCTCTCCTATCACACTAAAGCAGGATGGATGGATGGATGGATGGATATTAGGAGCGTCCCCTTTATAACGGGGTAGTAGCCGTGGCCACTACACTCTAGCTTTATTTATTCTTCCTCTACAAACATTTCTTTTCACGAATCACACATATTTTCACAACTAATTTTTCTCCTCGTCTACCTATTTTATCTATTATCGTTCCGCTGTGAGGTAAGAATCTTACCTGAACTACCTTGTGCTTTGTTTACTCCATACTTTTGCGCCACCAATAATCTAAGCGCCTTTTACATATCTCTATGGCCGACATGTTCAGCTTTCCCGTGTTACTCCTGAAACCCATGGCCTCCTGTAGGGTAGTGTCCACAGCTACACCTGGGTGGACATCTGTACATTCAGTCAAAACATGATCTGTCGTTTCCTTGGCTTTTCCACAGCACGTACATGTGTCCCCTTTGTTGAATTTCGCTCTGTAACTTCCGGTTCTCAGGCGACCGGACCTTGCCTCAAACAGTAAAGCGCTTCCCTTTTTATTATCGTAAAATTTTTCTCTCTTGATTTCGTCTTTCCCTTTTCTGTAGTTGTTCAATGCCGGCTTCTTATCCATTCCTGCTATCCAATCCGAGTTCTCTGCCGCTCTGACCATGCTGACCATTGTGAGTCAACTTTCTTCCTATACAAATACCTGAATACTTTCGCTGCCCATCTACATTCTTTCATATTCCTTAATCTCTGTTCGTACCTAATTTTACTCGCAGCTTCCCTTTTCCTCAAAGTCAGACCATCCCATATCCCCTTTAACAGCCTCATTCCCATGGGCGCCCCCATGGGCGTCCAATGCGAGGCGTCCGACCGTCCTCTGATTCACGTCCTGCCCTGATTGTACCTCTGATCTCATGCACACCACTGAGTTTCCGAATGTAAGTGCTGGCACCATTACACCTTTCCACAAACCTCGAATTACCTCGTACCTGTTGTAACCCCACAGCGCTCTATGCTTCATTATTGCAGAGTTCCTCTTTCCTTTAACTATCATAGCTTTTTCTTGTCCTTCTATGTATCTATCCCATCATTTATCCATATCCCGAGCTATATGTACTCTCGTACTCTGCGTACCTCTTCGCCCTGTAGTGATATGGTCTGATCGTTGCTGTCATTGAATATCATCCAGCCGCATTTTGTCACACTAAATTTTAGCCCTAAAGCTTCACTTTCCCGACCACATATATTAACCAGACCCTGCAAGTCTGTTCGACTGTCTGCAAATAGCACATTATCGTCTCCATAAAACAACCCGGGGAGCTTTTGTTTTATCACTATACCTGCCTGTCTCTGCGACAGCTTAAAACCGATATAGCTCATCTCCATTGCTTTCTCCATTCTCCTCATGTAAAGCATGAATAATAGTGGTGCCAACGGGCATCCCTGCCTCAACCCTTTACCTATATCGACGGCCTCCATTCTACCATTACTCACCATACCTTCCCATCCCAGACACACTGTATTTCCACTGTATATTTCCTTTAACAGCTCTATACAGTCATCCCCTATACCAGCCTCTTTCATTATGTCCGATAAAATATTCCGATTTACATTGTCGTACACACCCTTAATATCCAAACATGCCAAATATAAAGGTCTCTTCTCTATTCCGGCTATTTCTCTACACTGCGTAAGCGCAAAAAGGTTATCTAATCTCCTGTCGGCTCGAAATCCATTTTGGAGTTCGCCAAAAGTGCCATTAAGCTCTGTCGATATTACAGCGTAAGCTGTTACGAGCTCACAACAACGGCGCCGTAGTTGTCCGCCGCCGCCGCCGCCCGTGTCCGTAACCAATATCGCTCCTCCACGGCCGGGCTGAAGGAGTGACACGCACGCACAAGTGCGCGCGTCGCGTTGCTTCAGCCCGGCCGTGGCTCCTCCTGAAGGACATGACAACTGCTGCCATCTATTGGCGCTGCTCCGCATAGCCTTCGAAATGCGTTTTTACGAAGCGCTGCCTCGTGAAGCAGTTTTGCCTTGTCGTTCCTTGCGTCACGCGACAGGCGACGTGCGCAGCCCCAGCAGCAACCTGACTTGGCTCTCCGATATACCTGATGGCGCCTCCTCGCAAGATGCGGGCCGCTGCTGAAGAAGTGAATCGCAGAGTTACGCGCGCGACTGCAGCAGGGCAACGTCGGGCACAGCATACCGCTGTGCAGAGAGAAGCCCAAACCGCAGAGTTATGGCGCAGGGGATACCCACCACCTGTACTTGCACTAGTTTCCCCAAGCGTTTACAATGGCCTCTACGAAGGTCGCTCCTTCAGCTTACGCTGTCACTGTCCTGCGATTCCGCGCAGGCCTGGCTCTTTTCTGCATTTTTTAATTTAATTGCCTGCATCGCCAACCTGTAGAGTACTGATGTAATGGTCCGTGGTCTATATGAGCGAATGTTATTTTTCTCTTCCTTGCCCTTATAAATGAACTTCATCCTACTTTGACGCCGACTGTCCGGTATTCGCCTGTCCTTTAAGCTTTTTTCAAGTGCTTTAACAGGTCTTCTGTGCTGTTTCTTTCGAGCTCATTTGTTAGAGTAATGCAAACCCCATCTAATCCTGTGGCTGTTCGTCTGGGAATCTTTTCCTCTGCCTTCGTCCAATTGAAATTTTCCAGAACTAGTTCTTCCACTTGGTCTTCCTTGCTACTGTTTGTTACACGTCGTAAAGGGAGGCTCGTCATTGTTCTTAAAGGAATCGGCTGCTGCGTTTCCAATATAAGTCAATGCGTCGTACCCCTCCAATTTAATTCCTTCTTCATCCACAATATGCCGTTGCACAGTTGCGTGAAAGAATGTATTGAAGAAAAAGGGAAAGAGTCCAATTTCATAGAGAGATGCGGAGTTTCCACAGGTACTTTTCTAGAAATTCTTTCCATTTACTTAACGTCAACATTAGTTGGACACAGAGAAGCCGTGTTTGTGCAGAAATCGGGGATTTGTATGGGTTCAAGGGTCGCCCCTATGGTAAGTGATTTATACTTGAGCAAGTTTGACTGCCGTTTAAAAGAAGCCTTAGGTGACCACATCATCAGGGTATTTCGGTATGCAGACGACTACTTGATATTTTGTAGTAAGGACGATTTTGAATCCCTCGTCACCTATGTAAGCGATCACTTTAAACTTAATGGAGATGGTCTAAGGTTTACGAAAGAACTACCGGAGAGAAACGTAATACAATTTTTAGATATCTCGTTGTCATTTGAGCAGAATCACGTGTGTTGGCAGTATTCCCCTAGAGCATCTAAGCCGTTGTTAAACTTTCACTCCAAGCATTCGAAAGTAGTAAAAAACGGAATAGCTTTGTCCTGTTTAAAGTCAGCCCTATCGAAGTCGTGCGTGCACCGTTTGACCATTAGCTTTAATGCGCAGGTCGAGTGCCTCTTAGATGCAGGTTACCCTAGGCTAGCCATAGCCACAGCAGCTGAGCGTCTGAAGAAGTCGATTTCGACCAGAACGAAAGCTGTAGCAGAGAGTAACATTAACATGAAAAGAGTCGTCAGTATTCCGTATATCCACGCAGTTTTGCACAGGCTTAAGAAAGTGGGAATTAGATATGGGGCTGTACGGCTCCCAATAAGTTAGGTAGGATGCTTTGTTGGGCGCGTTGGTTGAATACGGGATACATTAGAGCGCAAAAAACGACGAAACACAGGAGAAGAAGACGACAACACGAAGTTAGGTAGGGTTGGTGCTGCCGCGCATAGAAGAAATGAGCTGATGGAAGGAAAGAAGCGAACGGATATCTGCCAGGTTAAGCATATAGCCTAGAACAATTTTACCGACTGTCGCCTGGGTGTGGTTTATAAGATTCCTTTTAGCTTCGGACGTTTTTATGTAGGGCAAACTGCGCGTTGTATTAATCAAAGATTAATTGAACATAGAAGGTCGCTATCAGGTGGAACGCCGCCTAATCTATCTTTACACTGCCAGATCTGTAGCTGCACGCCCGAGTTAAACGAAGCCGAGATCCTGTACAGATATATGAAGAGACGCGTTTATTGGTCGAGGCCTGGCATATCAGTAATAGTGGAAGTGCGTGCGTGAGTCAGCCGTCGATTAGCTTATACAGAGAGGAGATAGAATGCCTTAGCAGTTGTCTATCGCGTAGACCGCCACGTGTAACCGTTTGACAGGTGGCGCTACCTTTCCGAGCATGCGCAGATAAGCTGTGTGTCTTTCTTCTTTTTCGCCTCTGTGCTCTGCATCAGTTGTTAGTCGGCGTTCGTGTTGTTCACTTCTCCCCTTGTGTCCGTGTGTTGCACGCCTCTTCTTTTGACCATGGAACAGTCACACACTCGTCAAAAATTAGGTCTCCTAAAAAGTTACCACGCACACCTCATGCGGTTAGTAGTGGTGAACCCCTACACTGTCCTAGGCTTTAAACGTGTATTTTACTAATTCATACAGCACACAGCACGAAAAATGCACGTATACGATAAATCATTAGGCTGCAAGCATACCGCAAACTAAATGTCACGATATATCCTCAATGCACAAAAGCAGTTCTCCTGCCTTGTGCAATGACAGCGTGCACAAATAAAATTAGAAATAAAAGTGGCCCAAAATTGGTATATTAAATATCCTCAGTTTACTTCCCCGGACCGATCCTCTTATCACCCAATACAACCTTCTCCAACTCACACAAACAACAGCGGCACTAAAGGCCGACCACGTGGCCTTGACAAAAAGAAAAATAGCAGACCCGTGCTCGGAGAAATGCCGCCGCACACAAAGAAAGGCCGCAACAAGAAAAAGACTACTTTCCTCTCTTATCGGGTCTAAAAAGGTAAAAAAAACTGCAAGGAAAAAAAAAAATCACTTGTCCATTACAGACTGACACTCAAGTGATAGCAACAGAAAATATCTATCACGTGGTATAGAAAAGAAAAAGGAAAACCCGTACGCGGGTAAAATACTGGACACAGAGAATAGCACAAGAAAGAAAAGACTTCTTTCCCCTACTATTCAATGTAAAAATGCAAAAAAATGCAGAAACACTCATTGACTGGCGTCTTCCGGGAGCTCTCGCTACGCACGTCCTTCCGCTGTCACCACAAACACCAAACACCGCGGAGGCGCTCGCACGCAGCGAACACCTCCGCGCCATCTATTGATCAATTCACGTACTAGCTAAGCAGCACCGCAGCGCTCGGACGGACGGACGGACAGACAGACAGACAGACAGACGGACGGAAGCTTCGCCCCCTCATCATATTCACTCCGTGGATATACTGTGAATCCGCAGCCGCCATCTAGCGCTCTCCTATCACACTAGAGCACGCAGCGAGCGCCTCCGCGCCATCTATTGATCAATTCACGTACTAGCTAAGGAGCACCGCAGCGCCATCTAGTGATCAGTCTGTGACATGGGGTGGCTACTACAACAATGCCGCACAAGCCTATGCCCTAAGGAGCTTCGCCCCTAAAAAACCTCGACGTTTCCAGCTACTGGGAGCGAGCACAAGAAGCTGATAGCTCGCCCGCCTGAATGTCGACAGGCTAAGGTCGGCAGGCGGCACTACAACCTTCGACGGCACCACACCGAATACTAACCCGGCGAACTTGGACCCCGGAGGATCTCTTCAGAGTTCTCCAGGGCAGATCACGGCGAGGCCGAGACCGTCCACAGCGGCACAGTCAGTGCCGCCCGCCGGTGAAACAGTTCATATCTGCCTAAGCTCGCAGCGTGGCCGAGTGTAATGTGTAATAAGAAAGAGTTCGCCGTGCCTAGGGCGCTCGCGTTAGGAGCGCACGAGGACGACGAAGAGAAAGATCCATCTTCGTAAGAAGCGCAAAACTATAACACAGGGACAGCTAGAAAGAAAGACACAACACAAGCGCTTGACTGCAACTAAGCGTTTATTCGGAAGCGCGACATATAAATAGGAAAGGAAGAAGACAAACAAAAAGCGCACGTGTCATATCGGTTATTACTCATCCATTATTGCCCACCACACCATCCAAAAAACGAAGTTCCTTCTGCGTAAGCGAGATAGACGGTGCACTGACACAATCAATATCATCTCGTTTCATTTCTGCAGCTTCAACTATCAATCTCGTTAACATATCCCTGTTGCGATACAAAATGCACGTGTTATCAAAGTATGGCACACAGCCACAATCCTTGCAGTTGATAGCCAGGTGTCCATCCACGCCTTTCTGCACTTTGTTATCATGTTCTTTTACTCGCTCATTGATACATCTCTCAGTTTGTCCAACGTATGCGCGGCTACACGACATGGGTATCCTATACACAACAGTGTGTGCGCACTGAACATAGTCATTTTGATGGTTAATTTTAGAACACTTTTTTAACATATACGCCCCTTAACATATACGTCTCTTCACCCATCCTTACTTGTTAACTTCATCGCCCTTGTCGTGTGTCGTGCTAGAGCTTTTTCCTATTGCCTAAGGATGAAGCAAACGCACCCGGAAGTTTTGGCCCTGTGTGGTGGCTTTCAGCCTTCGGTGAGCCACGGTAACCGGATTTCGCAGATGCTTCGCTGAGAGTGTTACCGGCAGTCAAGGCTTTACTGGGGTATGCTGCACAATCAGATATTCAGTAAACCGGGTTCCATGTACCAGAAGAAGAAAAAGTGGCGTGAATCCTTCGGACTTGTGGAATGCGCTTGAGAATGTCTATGGTTCACGGTTTTGTCTCAGCTGAGGACCGTACAACAACCGAAGAAACCTGCTCAGGAAAATCCCATCCAAACTGCAGATGACGTCATACTTCCTAAATTTGTGAAGGGTACGCTTAGAGAAGGACCGAAATATGCCGTCGAACCGAAGGTTACCGCGCCTAAGCTCTTGTCCCTCGTCAGGAAAGTTGCGGGCCTTGCTCAGGACAGTGAAAAGGAACGATGCATTTCCGAAGGTGTTGATGTGCTCCATAGGTTCAAACCCAAGCGTCGACAGTTGCCCATACGGAAAGTGGTCACCTGCCTCAAGGAATCAGGACTTTGCATTATTCCTTCTGACAAAGAAGGTGGGTTTTGTGTTTTTCCGAGGGGTACTTACTTTGAGAAAGCGCAAGTAGCAATTGCCTCAGTCTTCGATTCTAAGCCGAAAGTGTCACTTAGGTCTGTTAGGACCGCTGCAAGAAACTTTTGCAACAGTCTCCAGTTACCTGACCTGGCCAAACAAATTGCGAAAAGGGACAAGTTAGGCTTAGGTATGTTTTTAGCGCGAAAACGCACAAGGAAGGCATGCCATTCCGAGTGATTATTTCAGAAAAGGGTTCATGGCAGAAGAGTGTTGCCCTGTTTCTGCAAGAAAAGTTGAATGTTCTGCAACCTAATGATCCTTTTCGCACAATGAATTCAGAGCGGATTGTTGAATTTCTAGTGTCGAATGCCGAGGAACAGCTGAAAGGGTTTTCCATTGATGTGAAAGATTTATACTATTCCTTACCCCACGATTTGCTTCTGGAGTTTGTTGAGGAGTGTATCATTGAACATGGTGCTGTGTCTTTTCAAAGTGCTTGTGGATTGTCTGTTCGAGGATTTTTGGACTTATTAGCTTTGTACTTAACATCTACGTTTGTTAATTGGAATGACAATATTTACATTCAGATGCAGAGAATTTGCATTGGGTCTGCTATTGCGCCTGTACTTAGCGAAATTTTCATGGCCCACTTAGATCGTATACTTGATGACAAGTTATTAGGAACTAATGTGTTGAGAATCTTCAGGTTTGTGGATGATTATGTGATTACAATGAGTTTCCAGGTTGCGCGCATTTTGTCTTTAAAGAATTTGAAACTGCTTGTCGGCCCCTAAGGCTAACACACGAAATGCCAAATACTAACGCACTTAAGTTTCTTGACCAGACATTACGGTTTTTGGATAACCATGTCTGTTGGTTTTATGAGCCCAGGAGCGGGAAACCTTTGTTACCTTTCTCCTCTGCGCACACAAAAGCAGTAAAGAGGTCCGTGGCCCGTATGTGCCTTCTCAGTTCTTTAAAGAAATCTTGCCTACACCTAATGCAGAAAAGCTTTGAGCGGCAGGTTCTACGGTTGCAGGCGGCAGGTTACCCACTTAGACTCGTTGCGGCTGTCGCGGAATCGCTCTATCGGGACCTAAAGAATCAAAATCGACCACGGGATGATGTATCCCTGCAACAGCAAAAGTGTGCTGTTATTCCTTATATCCACGGTGTAGCACGTAATCTTAAGATTGGAAATAAGGCTGGTGTAAGAGTGGTTACTGTCTGCACCGGAGAAGCTGTCTAAACTGTGTAGTGAAACTTGCCCTGTCCAGAAAGAAAAAAGTGTTGTAAAATTAACCATCAAAATGACTATGTTCAGTGCGCACACACTGTTGTGTATAGGATACCCATGTCGTGTGGCCGCGCATACGTTGGACAAACTGAAAGATGTATCAATGAGCGAGTAAAAGAACATGATAATAAGGTGCAGAAAGGCGTGGATGGACACCTGGCTATCAACTGCAAGGATTGTGGCTGTGTGCCATACTTTGATAACACGTGCATTTTGTATCGCAACAGGGATATGTTAACGAGATTGATAGTTGAAGCTGCAGAAATGAAACGAGATGATATTGATTGTGTCAGTGCACCGTCTATCTCGCTTACGCAGAAGGAACTTCGTTTTTTGGATGGTGTGGTGGGCAATAATGGATGAGTAATAACCGATATGACACGTGGGCTTTTTGTTTGTCTTCTTCTTTTCCTATTTATATGTCGCGCTTCCGAATAAACGCTTAGTTGCAGTCAAGCGCTTGTGTTGTGTCTTTCTTTCTAGCTGTCCCTGTGTTATAGTTTTGCGCTTCTTACGAAGATGGATCTTTCTCTTCGTCGTCCTCGTGCGCTCCTAACGCGAGCGCCCTAGGCACGGCGAACTCTTTCTTATTACACATTACACTCGGCCACGCTGCGAGCTTAGGCAGATATGAACTGTTTCACCGGCGGGCGGCACTGACTGTGCCGCTGTGGACGGTCTCGGCCTCGCCGTGATCTGCCCTGGAGAACTCTGAAGAAATCCTCCGGGGTCCGGCACTGGCGAAACCCCAGAGGACAGGGGTGGTTTATGGAGTGGTGGAGCTTCCAGCGTCACAGACGCCGGAGATTCCGTTCGTACATGCGATGGCGAGCTTGAGCAAATATGCGACTGCTGTTGGTGGAGAATGGTTGCGTCGACGTGTCCAAGCACTGGTGGGCTTGGGCGGCAAATGTCCGACTCCGCTGATGGCTAGTGGTCTCGGAACCCGTCTGTGATTCTTCGGGGTGAGGCATCCACGCAGATACGGAGACATGCTCTAGGTTGCTTCGGTCTGTGTAAGGTGTCCCACGACACTCTCGGTCGAATGGCTGTGGGACACAGATGCAGCATCATTGTTGTGGGTCTCGAGGGCGTTGTCCATGTTGGAGAGATCATTGGCACGGTCGCAGGCACGGGGAAGTGGATCGAAAGCGACTAAGAACTTCGCACTCAATTCCGGGCAGGACCTCTGCCATACGCCTTGGTAGCAATGCCAGGCCACAGCACGTTCTCCAAGGTGGCTTAGGGCCACCTGCAATTTTTGCTGGTCTGACCAGCCATAGCGAGTGCCAAAATAGTTGAGGTTATTGATCGAGAGGATCGCGTCGTCCTGGAAAGCATGGAACTCCAGGATCATACATGCACTCGGCGATGACGATGCTGCAGGCGATAACCCGGAAGTTACCGTGCCGAAGAGATTGAGTTGCTTGAACAGCAACGACATGGCCCACATGACGTCGGTGAGTTGACTGACCGAGGTATTCGAGCAACCATGGTCGGCGGCGGCGGAAATTACGGCATACTCTGTCCTCCCGACGGCGGTGTCCATGTCCGCGGACGCTTGGACAGGGTCCCTGTGCGGCTCATGTGCCGACGTAATTTTGGGCGAGGGGATGTTACCGTAGGAAGCATGAACGGCGTTCCGTGGGAACACGAGCCCCTGCGTTGTCGTGGGTCGAGGCGATGGTGGCGCGACGCCGGTGAAATGGTGACTTTCGGAAGCCATGGAGGCCTGGACGCCGTCCCCGAATGGTCCCATAGGTGCTTCCGGTGGCAGAAGGGTTGCGGTGTCCATGGCCGTAGAAGCGTCGACGGTGTTCCGTGACTGGAGCACCTGCTGCGCCGATGCCCTCGAGGACGCCCTCAGCTTCTCTGTTTCGTCGACTGCGCCATTGTAATAAAGAGAGACGTAGACACAGCGCCTCTGCGTGGCCGCTGTTCTATTCTGCCTCTTCTTTCTCTTCGTCCTCCTCCTGCGCTCCTAGCGCGAGCGCCCTAGGCACGGCGAACTCTTTATTATTACAAGTTACATAAGATAATTTGTTGTGTGCACTCTCGCTTTGATATTCTGTTTTCAGTATCGGGACGATGCTTTTCAGAGGGGGCAGTGACACGTGCGGTTGTGTTGGTTTGTTTATGTGGAAAGCGATTATGATTTTCCTGTGACACGCGCGCTTGTCTTGACTGTTCGCGGGGAGCGCAGTTATCAGTTTCTGTTACGCACAATGCAGGCTGCTTTTACCTTGCATGTCACTTCTGTAACCGTGTCGACCATTCTTGAAACTGCATGTCTGACGCACACATTTTAGTGATGTTGCGAGAGCCCACTTTGAGGCGTGTATAGGGGTCGACGCATTGCGCCGCTTGTGAGCCTTTTCCGTGGACCGACGACTGTCCACGTGGCTGTTGCTGTGCATTGTGATTGGCTTTGTTTTGCTGGGCACAAGTTCGCCGAATAAACAGTTCGCCCGACATCACCTTGAGTCCTGCGGACTTCGCCTTGAGTGCTGTGTGCGTCCCGACCACGTGACAATATCTTCTATTGACCACTATGCCATTTCCGGATTGATCGCCAACGCTTCTCTGCCATCTGTTTCGTCCTCCGCCTCGCACAGTCCAGCGAGTGACCACATTGACAAGATGATAGGACCTAACCTCCACCCAGCAGATAGCTCACATACGGCATCTCTGACTTGGAAGACCGCCCTATGGGTCAGAAATCTCTTGTGACTCACGCAATCAGTACTGGAGAGGCCAGCCCAATCAGACGACGTCCTTATCGCGTATCCCACGCTGAGCGACAAGTAATTCAGCCTGAGGTCGATAAAATGCTCACAAAAGGTGTCAGTGAGCAGTCTAGAGGGATCATGTTAGTCAAGAAGGACAGCAGTTGGCGTTTTTTCGTAAATTGCCGTCTCTTGAAGAAAGTTACGTGTGAGGACATGCACCCCCTGCCGCGGATTGACGATGCTGTCCAATGTTTACCCGTAGCCGCCTATTTCTCCTCTATCGATTTCATGTCAGGGAACTGGCGAGTTTTGGTCGACGGTCGGGATCGTGAAAAAACTGCATTTGTAACAACAGACGGACGATTCTAGTTGAAGCTAATGCCTTTCGGATTACTTAATATCGCAGCAACGTTTGAAAAGCTCATGGATTCGCTTCTGCGTGGATATAAATGGCCAGCGTTCCCGTGCTATCTGGGTGATTTAATCGTATTCTCACCGACATTTGAAAGCCACTTTAACCACCTCTCGGCAGTTCTTGAACTATTCAGAGAAGCAGGCCTTCTGAAACTCGTCAAGGTGACCAAGTACCGCAACCGAGAATTGTGGTACTTAGCCACCTTGTAAACGCTCAAGGTGTGCAACCTGATCGCGGCAAAGTGCGTGTAGTCGGGCATTTTAGCATACCAAGATCGATCAAAAATATCCGGAGCTTTGTTCGACTGTGTTCTTATTTCCGACGTTTCAGTCAAGAACATCGTCGACATCGCCCTCCCTCTCACCCAACTCCTGAAGGACGCATCATTTCCTTGGGGACCTGAGCGGGCTGACGCGTTTCACCCGCTAACCACATTACTTACCTCCCCACTCGTTTTGGCCCATTTTGATCCCTCAACTCCCACAGCAGGTCGCACCGACGCCATCGGACAAGGCATCAGCGCTCTTCTCGCCCAGCTGCAACGCGGTCACAATCATGTAATAGCTTCTGCCAGTCGCCTCCTTGTCGGAATCCAAGTTGTTACTCACGCTGCGCAAATGTCGCGCTCTAGTGTGGTCGGGCGCACCATTTCGCTCATTACGGACCACCATGCGCTATGCTGGTTCTCCTCCCTCAAGGATCCGACTGGCCGACTTCGTCGGTGCGCCTTGAAGCTTCAGGAATACAGCTTCGACATCACTTACAAGACTTGCTACGTGCGCCACGGTGCCGACTGTCTATCTCGTCATCCCGTGGATTCCGCAGACTCGGAAGCACATGATCTGCACACGTGTGCCGTGTCCATATCAGCCTTCATCGATATACGCTACGAACAGCTCGACGATGCACGTTTCTGGTATGTTATACATGGCCTGCGCTCTCACCACCCTGACCCACCCATTCGTTTGTTTGTGCTTCGTGATGGCATTCTCTACAGACGGAACACCAGCTCCGACGGCCCAGACCTGCTATTTGTTGTTCCTGAGGCACTTCGTTCTACTGTCCTTGAACAACCTCATGGTATTCCCACCACTGGAAACCTCAGCGATACTCACACATACCATCGCGTACGGCGCTGCTTCTTCTAGCCAGGCCTTCAGCGTTATGTGCGCCGTTACGTTGCTGCTTGCGAACCCTGTCAACGCCGCAAGCATTCGTCACTGTCACCAGCCGGCCCGCTCTAGCCTATAGACATTCAACCTGCACCATTAGACTGCGTTGGCCTCGGTCTCACTGGACCATTCACACCGTTAGAGACGGGGAACAAGTGGGTTGCCGTACCACCGACTACGAGACAAGGTATGCTATAACGCGGGTGCTACCGCGAAGTTGTGCCGCAGACGTCGCCGGCTTCCTGCTTCACGATGTTATCCTGCGCAATGGCGCCATGCGACAGCTGCTGACCGACCGTGGTCGTGCCTATCTTTCAAAAGTCTTCGATGACATTCTTAGTTTCTGTTCTACACGTCACAAATCGAGTACGGCGTACCATCCGCTAACGGATGGGCTCACCGAGTGCCTCAAACTGAAAGTTGGGTTCAGTTCTGTGACTCAATCAGGGACACATTAAGTACTGCCAAGACATGGGCTATTTTACGAAGTTTGCTCGACCCTGGTAGCACCAAAACTATGGTGTCCCGGACGATCCGAAAATTGGCCTCTGATTTTACCAGCACGGAGGAAGAATTACTGAACATCCTCCGCAAGAACGAAGTAGGTGACGCAATAGTTCTGCCATGCACCACTGAATAGGAGGGCTTGGCGAACGCAGGTCTGGATGCGCCGATCAACAGAGCTGAGCTTTTTGCTGCGGCGCAAACTGCAAAACGCAACCCAGCACCGGGACCCGATCGCGTTACTAACGCCATGCTACGAAATCTTAGTGATGATTGCCTGGATGAACTAATACAATACTTTAACGAGCACACCTGGGAACCTGGAATCCTTCCGCCCGAATGGAAAGAGGCCTCGATCGTACGAATTCCCAAACATGGAAAAAGACCCACCTTAGAAAGCATCCGCCCGATTTCTCTGACTTCTTCCCTCGGCAAGCTTTTCGAGAAGGTCATTCAAACCCGCTTAGTACATTGCCTTGAGGATCGAGGCTTTATCCCTACTCATATGTACGGCTTCAGGCACAATCTCTCAACGCAGGACGTTTTCCTCCGCCTTCGGGATGAGGTACTACGCGATGTTCCCTCCGGTGCAGAACACATCTTGGTTGCTCTCGAACTAAAAGGCGCATTTGACACTGTGGGTCACGAGCTAATCCTGCAGGAACTCAGTGCCACCAACTGTCGAGAACGGACATAAAACTATGTTCGTTCTTTCCTGACTGATCGGACTTCCACGATTGGAATTGGAGAAAGTAGGTCTTCGGCTTTTAGCCTGCCTAGTAGAGGAAGGCCTCACGGCGCTATATTATCGCCTTTACTCTTCAATATTGGTATGGCACGCTCGCCCGACAGCTCGATTCCATACCATACTTGGGCTAGGCTCTATATGCCGATGATATTACCCTCTGGGTAACCAGGGGCTCTCTCGGCTACAAGATTAACACACTACAACAAGTAGCCCAGACAGTGCATCTTTTTGCGGAAAGTTGTGGTATGAGCTGCTCGCCGGAAAAATCAGAACTTGTTCGGGTGCATGGCAGGGCTTATCGAAATCAACACCCCTTCGAACTTAAAATAGGCGACCATCGCATAAGCCAAGCAGAAAAAGCACGCATACTTGGCCTCTGGATCCAAAGCAATAGGCACGCAGATCACACACTTAAAACTCTTCGAACGATAGTTAAGCAAATTGCCCGCATCGTACACGGAGTGACCTACCATCGCAAAGGCTTTGGAGAGGCGGACACTGTCCGTATAATCAATGCTTTTGTAATCAGCAGATTAATGTATGGCCTCGCCTACCTAGAACTCAGTAAGGCTGATGTTGAACAAGCGAATATTATGATTCGGACAGCTTACAAGGCCGCCCTTGGTCTGCCAAGAGGAACATCCACGGAGCGGCTCCTGGCGTTAGGGATCTACAACACTTTTGAGGAACTTCGGGCCGCTGTCCTAATCTCTCAACGAGAAAGACTGTCTCACAAGCGCTGGTAGGGAAGTCCTACGTGGCCTAGGGTATCCTGTACGACCACAATACAGTGATGCGGAAGTTGTGCCCCTTTCTGCTCACGTGCGTGCCCAAATTCATATCGCTACTCTACCGAAATACATGAGTCCGGTGTACCACCGAGGTCGTCGCGACGCCAGAGCGAGAAAACTCGCGAAACAGTACAGAAAGGACCGAGACGCGCTTTACACGGATGCAGCCCACTGCGGCATGCATGGGTTCTTGCTAGCTGCTGTTGGCGCGGTCTCTAGGCCAGGCTTATTCACCTGTGCCTCAGCTAGGTCTAACTCAGCAAACACGACGGAAGACCTAGCTGTAGCTCTATCCAGCAAGACCAAAGAATCACTGAGGCAAGGATCTTATATCATCACAGACTCCCAAATAGCGTGTCGCTATTGCACTAGCAGCCGTGTTCCTGCGTGTGTCGCCCACCTGCTAGGTGCAACATTAGACCAGGATCACAGCATTATATGGTGCCCGGCACACATCGAAGCGACGGGTAACGACAGAGCGGACGTTGCAGCTCGAGCTCTTAAACACCGAGTAAGTGTTCCTCGTCTAGACACCCGCCTGCAACCCCAGGTGCCCCGCACTCCCAGGGATATCTAGAACATCAGCGTCGACAACGACGGCGCTATTCAACACCACACCCTCGGCTAAATGTAAAGGAAGCGCACGAATGGCGCCTTCTGCAGACAAATACATACCCGCACCTGTGTTTAAAACATGCCATCCACCCAACCGCATACGCCGCCACTTGCCCGTGGTGTAGAGGACAGCCAACTCTCGCTCACGTCACGTGGGAATGCGAGCTCAGGCTGTCTAAAATTAATAGGCCTGATATTTCGCCGCAAAAATTTCGAACGGAGCAGTGGGAGGCCTCGCTTGCCAGCGAGGAAAAGAAGGCCCAAGTGGGAGTCCTCGACCAGGCACGGCGGGCTGCTGAGGCCAGTGGAGCCCTGGACTAGGGGCGCCACCCACCTGCTTCGCCAACCTCCTTTTCCTTTTTTTAACAATAAACGTTTGTCAACTCAAATGAATCGCACCCTTAAACAATGCTATGCATGTATGTTTTCGCAGATCACCGTGACTGGGGTAGCACTCTACCTTACGTGACATTCGCCTACAAGTCGTCACGCCATGACACAGCTGGCTTCTCCCCATTCTACCTCTTGTTTGGCCGTCATCCAACACTACCCTTTGACCTCTATTGCTGTCAGCCCTCGACAGGACCACGGAGTTTGCTCGCGATGTCGCTTTTTGGGCGCAAACGGTTCGCCAGATCCCACGGAATCGTCTTTCTCTCTCGCAGCTGTCTCACAAGGTCCGCTACGATAGCCGCCAGAGTTCACTGCTCTCCCGGATCTTGTCCCTCTGTGGGCGCTTTCACGCCACGTTGGCCTCTCATTGAAGCTCCTTTCTCGCTATGCCGGGCCATACAAAGTTCTCCGCCAACTCATATGTAGGATTAGCATAGATGGTTCCGTTGGAGAGTACGTCGTCCCCTTCCGTAGCAGGCAGTGATGTTGTCCACGTTTCCAGCCTGAAGCCGTACGTCTCTAGCCAGGACACAGCTTCATATTGAGCACTGGGACACAGCTCCGACCGTCGGGGGTTGTATGTAAGGAAGCATGCCTGCTGTGTGCGAAAAGCGCCATGCTTCACGTGACTGTGTGCCGGAAAGTAGAGAACATGACTACTAGAGCACCGCTCGTGGTGCTGTTGCTGCTGTTCTTCCATCATGCGAGTCTTTCTTTTGCTTGGGAAAATAAGTGGTGTCCCACTCGTAAATTGGAATGGACCATTACCACATTTCGCTGTCGTATCCATCCAGTGCATTTTTATTTACACAGGTCTGGTCTGGTGCCACCTCGTCTACGCTGTTATTGTCAACAGCCTGAAAACATTGATATATTCATATTTTTAATTACCTGTCAGCCTTATTTTAATCCGAGTAAAATACGTTTCGGAATTTTATTTAGCAATTAAAAATTCCCTTTAATTCTCAAAATGTTCTTTCCTTTGGGACGTCCTCACTAGGCTACAGAAACAGGAACGGCTGCTTAGCCATATGCGATTAGGTTTGTGAAACCGGAATAATTCATTGGTAGTAATCCTTCCATTCACAACTTGGTACTTCGAAATCGGTTCCACCAGTTGACTTAACTACAGATAATACATTATAGTTTATTTGTATTACAAAATAGTCTATCATTCTTCAACATTTGTTTCTTCCTTACACTGCCGATTTCGCAATCCCTCTTCCTTTGTTTTAACTCATATGATTTTACCCCTTATCTTAACCGCCAGCATCATGGCCAATCCCCCGTAGTGGGTTAGTGCCACTTATAGAGGAGCGCACAAACAAACAAGCAAACGAATGTACGTGTATTAGCCTACTTCACTTTCGTTCGCCCTTAATTTAAATTTGCTGCTGCTGTGTGGTCTCCTCATTTCACTTCACATGCTTGAATCGGTCTGACACAGAGCAGCTCGTTTCATCTTGCAAAATTACAGCTAATGCCACCATAACAGAAATTAAAACAGCTTATCGATAATTTCTTCGATCAGCCGTGCACTGTTATCACTGTTTCGTAAGTATATAAGTAGACCAAAACCATCACCAATAAATCTGCAAGTCACTCCATTTATGTCACGTAGATTACACAATAGCCTTTCTTTCACGCGCGCATACGGCAAAACTAATGCCTTCAACTCATCTGCCCTTCAACGTGCAATCCGCTTGTGGAACGACCTTTCCGACGACATGGCACACGTGCGGAATAAAGATAAGTTTCCTAGTCGTCTGCGCGCCAATTTCCTAAACTAGTGACTATTTACCTTGATTATTGTTCTTATGTTTTTCGTCGAGCATTATTTTGAGTATTCACTGTCTATATAATTATTCATTGTGTAAGCATTATTCCGTTTTCCTAATGTTTTATACTGCCTGAGAATGTGTATTTTCTCGTTGTATTATTATGTCTATAATTTCTTAGCCTTAGTACTTATATAGTTATTTATGTTGTATGACTATGAACAATGTCTTCTTGTCATTGATAATAGATGTTGTTTAATCTATGCTTTTATATCTGATTGTTGTAAGCCCCGCTGACCCAATGCCCACTTGTAGGGCCTGTAAGGTATTTAAAACAAACAAACAAACAAATAAACAAACTTGGCTGCAACAGCTGCTCCCTGTATATGTATAATCTCTGAATGCATTTCTTTACCTTTCTGGCTGGTGAGTACTTTCTTTCTGCCCGTGGCAATACGCAGCATTTCTTGGCAACACGCTCTTCGTAGTTATCACTGTGTTTGTCTTCCACGGCCTTTCCTTCAAACAATTTTTGCAATGTTTCACAGGAAGCAGTGAACAAAACTTGCATGTGTTATTGTGGTCCCAGTTCCTCACTACCACATTGTGGTTGTAAAAACGCTTGAAATCTGCGGACTCCTATGGGCGAGCATATGATTTGAAAAACTTGTTTCTTTGACTTCACGAAACTTTCCAGGTATATTCCAGCAATAAAACTTCATTCGACTTTCCATAAGTCTTTGAAGGTTTTTGAAATACCTTAGATGTGCTGCTAAAGCCTTGCTGGGGCGGATGGTATAAAACATGACTGATTAAATTTTAGAGATGGTCAAAATTATATGTGCTGTAGTGGGGAAGCACGAGCCTGCGAATTGCAGTGGGACACGGCCTGAGGAAGAGGCACGAGCTCTGATCTCGAGCTGACGACGCTGGCCAGAACTACGGCTGCCGCCATCGTCGCACCGCCTGTCCTTCCGCTGTCTAAAGCCAATAAACCCCCTTCCAAAGTGGTGGAAGTGCCGGGTCATCAAACCTGGAACTACGATGTCGGACGGTGCCCGCTATCCCGACAATGGCAGACAAACCCGCCCAGCCAGAAGCCCCCAACCTCCTCATGTCATCGTGACCGGCGCGCTGCGGCAGCGCAACCCGCCCTTTTTCAGCGGGACCGATGACTACAATGTGGAAGATTGGCTGGCGACGTTCGAGAAGGTGAGAGGCCACAATAAGTGGGACGACCCATCTAAACTGCAAAATGTGCCGTTATATTTAAAAGACGTAGCAAGCCTGTGGTACCACAACCAGGAGCCCGACTTAGCTACATGGAGCGCGTTGAAGAATCGCTTTGCAGAGGTGTTCGACCGCCCCGCCGTGCGCAAGCTACGCGCCGAACAGCGCCTCCGTGCACGAGCACAGCAGCAGCGGGAAATATTTACCAGTTACATAGAGCACGTCATCGATTTCTGTAAGCGCCTGAACCCATCAATGACAGAGCAACAGAAGATGAAGCACATCTTGAAAGGCATTGACGACGATGCCTTTCAAATGCTGCTGGCAAAGGACCCATGGACCGTGGCTGAGCTTACGATCTTGCGCCAGAGCTTCAACGAGCTGCGTAAACAGCGTGCCTTAGTTGGGCGGCCTACCACGACCGACGACCTCACCGCCTTAACCATCGATGGAGACCACAGTACGCTGCGGTTGCAGATCAAAGAATACGTGCGGGAAGTAGTGGCACGGCAGTTCTCCTGTGTATCGTATATGCCGAAGCCAGAAGTGCCTGTGCGCGGTCTCGAACCGTCTGTCAGAGAAGTTATTCAAGGGCATGCAGGTCTCCGAGGCGCTGCCATCCGCCCCTCAGCCTGCGCTTGTTGCCGCACCACTCATTTACGCCGCTGCTGCTGCAACACTACCACGACAGCTGCAAGCGATGGCCCCTCAGCCGTTTCGACAGCACCCGGTACCATTTCCTAGGGTGCAGCAGCACATCGTAAACCCATGGCGCACTGACGACAACCGACCGATATGCTACGCTTGCGGAATCCCTGGTCCCGTCGCACGATTGTATTATCGGCGCTTGTCTGCAGCCCCTCGGGCACCCAGATTCCGCGATTATTCTTTTCGGCCCCCATTTACACGTCGCCTGGAGTCTACGCATGTGGCCCCCCTCCTGACTCCGACTTCCGACCCGACTCAGACTTCCGACCTGGCTCAGACTCCCGACCTGACTCCGACTTCCGACCCTTCCCCTCACGCCGCTCACCCTCACCGCGCCGTCGCTCTCTATCGCCTATGCGTCGCCGATGCAGCGCTAATGAGACCGAAAACTGACTGTTGCAGCTCCGGAGGCAAGGGCTGCGTCGTCGGCGACCTGTATAAGTCCTCGCTTGTTCCCCGCAAACGTAATCGAATTTTTTGTTGAAAGTGTACGAACATTTGCGCTCGTGGATACAGGCGCTACCATATCCGTGATTATTCAGAAACTTTGTCGCTCTCTTCGTAAAGTCACAACACCGCCTACAGAGTTTCTGTTCAGCACCACAAGCGCACAGCAAATTCGCCCGGTTACAGCATGTACAGCTAAAGTCGTCATTCAAGACATGTTGTACACAATTCCGTTCCTTTTTTGAGCTTCGTGTTCGCATGACGTGATCATCGGATGGGATTTCCTATCCCACCATCACGCTGTCATAGACTGCGCTCGCGCAGAGGTGGAACTTTCTGTATTTTGCGTTGCACCTTTCGCCGATGATTCCGTACTTGGTGGCGACAAGCTTCTTGTGGCTGCTGACACTGACGTTCCCCCTCGTAGTGCTGTCGCTGTTCCTGTTTACTCTGCCGCCCTTTCTGACACTACAGTTCTGTTCACGCCGTCAGATGTATTTAGTCGCCGCCACAACGTGCCACTCCCATTCGCCGTCCTACAGCTTCACCACGATGACTCCGGCATAGTTGTTTCGAACGCGACGTCATGCCCTCTGACGTTGCACCGTAATGAGACGCTTGGCCATGTTCAGTCAGTCGACGATGGTATTATCGTGCCTATTGATACCTCCGGGCCTAGTCAGACCCCTTATCTGAACGTGTTAACACCTCGCCCTGCTACCGAGGCCATATCCTCGGACGTATTTCTCCGTTCAATTGACGGCAACCTCGCTCCGGATCAACGCACGCAGCTTCTGAACCTTCTTAACAAGTTAAAAATTCGTTTGACTTACCCCAAGCATTATTAGGTAGAACGAATGCTATTGTTCACAGAATTGACACTGGGACCAACACCCCTTTACGCCAGCGCCTCTACCGGGTATCACAAGCGGAGCGTCGTATAATTACCGAGCAAATTAACGACATGCTTCATCGTGGCGTCATCAAGCCTTCCTGCAGCCCTTGGTCATCCCCAGTTGTGCTGGTCAAGAAAAAACACGGCTCCATTAGATTCTGTGTCGATTAGCGGCGCCTCAACAAAATCACTAGAAAAGATGTTTACCCTCTCCCCCGCATCTACGACGCTCTCGATTGCCTACAAGGCGCTGAATTCTTTTCTTTACTCGACCTACGATCGGGTTATTGGCAAGTCCCGATGGCTGAATGTGATTGTCCCAAAACAGCATTCAGCCCCGCCACGGTGGTCTGCTGGCTAAGGTACTCGGCTGCTGATCCGAGGGTCGCGGGATCGAATCCCGGCCGCGGCGGCTGCATTTCGATGGAGGCGAAATGTTGAGGCCCGTGTTCTGTGCGATGTCAGTGCACGTTAAAGAACCCCAGGTGGTCGAAATTTCCGGAGCCCTCCACTACGGCGTCTCTCATAATCAGAACTGGTTTTGGGACGTAAAACCCCACAAAACACCAACAACAACAAAACAGCATTCGTCACCCCTGATGACCTGTATGAATTCACAGTGATGCCATTTGGACTTTGCAATGTGCCAGCAACATTTTAACGAATGATGGACAGTATTTTCTGTGGTCTAAAATGGCAGATATGTTTGTGTTATGTAGACGATGTCATCGTGTTCGCCCCCGATATCACTACCCATCTAGCTCGTCTGCGAGCAATACTCTAGTGCCTTGCCAACGCCAACCTTCAACTCAACCTTAAGAAGTTCCACTTCGGGGCCCGCCAGCTCACTATGTTAAACCACGTCGTGTCAAAAGCCGGAATTCTTCATGATCCTGACAGACTTCGGGCCATTGCCGAGTTCCCTAAACCAACTACTGTTAAAGAACTACGGAGCTTTGTCGGACTATGCTCGTATTTTCGTCGCTTTGTCCGGAAATTTGCCTCCATCATCGCACCCCTTACGAAGCTGCTGGCTGGCACTGGTGACGTTTCGAATTGGACTCAAGCTTGCAACGATGCCTTTAGAACATTACGGCAACTGCTTACCTCGCCACCCATTCTGCGCCATTACGACCCCAATACATTCCGTACACATTCCGAGGAGCTTTGATTGAACGCGTAAGTTTTTAGGCGTTATTTTTCACGAAACCTTGAGTTGGTCCAATCACATAATCTTCGCACCCACATATCACGGTCCATTGGCATAATTGGCAAAATTAGGTGCTTACTGCCCCTTTGGGTGACAAAACAGCTTTACTACACTTTAGTTTACTCGCGCATACATTATTGCCGATTAATCTGGGGCACTACAACGAAAACAAATAAAGATAGTATTCACAGACTGCAAAAAAGAATCTTGCGTATAATCGAAAATCTTCCGCGCCGAACGCCTTCTGCTCCACTTTTCCATAAGCACAGTGTCTTAATATTCGAAAATATATTTTATAAAAAGCTAGCGACAGTGATCGACAATCAAATTAAATTGAACACAGATATATTCAAAGATACTTAATCCCGGAAGACACTCTTGACACAAACTCGGTAGCGCAAAAAACACGGACGAAGAAAAGGAAAACACAGACATGCGCCTGTCTGTGTTTTCCTTTTCTTCGTCCGTGTTTTTTGCGCTACCGAGTTTGTGTCAAGAATGTACCAACTAGCCCAAACAAGAGTGTTACCGGAAGACACACACGTATAATCTTAGGAAAACCACCTATTCCAGTGAAAGGATTCGGACCAACTACGGCAAGCAGAAATTAACACACCTGATTCCTTGGTTTTTGAACTCTAACACGATGGCCATGAGCATAGTGTATGAAAGCCGGTCAGAAGCAATTTAAAAAAAAAAGATACACGCTTATCTACTCACGCTTCAAACGTGACACTTTCTTTTCTCTTCTGTGTACAACTTGCGTATCCTTTATACCTTTTTCAGAAATGTACTATGCCCTAAAATTCAGCCGTGAAAATTTCTTTTCGATGTGTTCTTCATATCAGATATGTTCTTGATCACTTGTTACAAGCATGACTTAGTTTTTTCCACTTGTTTCTTTTCTTTCAGTGTACTTATGTATTAGAACACCAGGCTGGGTGTTCTTCAATGTTTTTGTTATTTTGTTTACTGCATTTATGTATCACCTGCTGAGTGTTGTGCATTATCGTGGTCTGGGCGGGGACTGGCGCATTGTCAGGCATTCAGTTGCCTTTTCGCCACCCCTTCCCACTGTACCACGGGATAAGATTGGCTGTTTGAATTAATGAAAATAAACTTCAACTTCAAATACACACGGACGCGAGTGGTGTCAGCCTTGTTGCAGTACTCGCGCAAAGCAAACCCGGCTTCTCAGAGCATGTCGTTGCTTATGCTAGCCGTGCCCTCACCAAGGCAGAAGCCAAATACTCCGTAACTGAGAAGGAGTGCCGGGCTATTGTGTGGGCAATAAGCAAGTTCCGTCGATACTTATACGGCCGGACTTTTGACGTGGTGACTGATCACCACGCACTCTGTTGGTTGGCTTCCCTGAAGGATCCTTCCAGTCGTCTTGGACGTTGGGCTCTTCGTCTGGAAGAATTCGACATTCGCGTGGTGTACCGATCAGGCCGAAAGCACTCTGATGAGGACGCGCTCTCTCGGTGTCCCCTGCAACCGCCTGAAGGCCCGCAGAACAATGGTGCCTTTCCTTTGGCTGCTCTTACCACCACCGACATGCCATCTGAGCAGCGGAAAGACCCTTGGATAGCCTCTCTACTGAATATTCTTTCTTCCTCCTCCCCGTATGCATACTCACGCGCCCTCCGCCGCCAAGCCAAGCACTTTACAATACGGGACGAGCTATTGTATCGCCGCAACTATCACACGGATGGCCGCAAGTGGCTACTCGTCATCCCTAGCCACATGAGGTCCGACATTTGCACCTACTTTCACGCCGATCCTCAACATGGTCATGCTGGCGCCCTAAAAACGTATCAACGGCTCCGCCTGCGTTACTACTGGCGTGGCATGTATATGTTTGTTCGTAAATACATTCGTTCCTGCACATCGTGTCAACGACGGAAGACATTTCCTCATTCGCCCGGACTTTTACAGCCCTCACCTTGTCCTGCACGCCCATTCGACCGTATTGGAATCGATCTTTATGGACCACTTCCAAGCTCGGTCTCCGGCAACAGATGGGTGATTGTGGCTGTGGACCATCTCACGAGGTATGCCGAAACACCCGCCCTCCCTTCCGCTGGTGCTCGTCACGTAGCTAACTTCCTCTTACATCATTTCGTTCTGCCCCGCCACGGTGGTCTAGTGGTTATGGCACTCGGCTGCAGATCCGAAGGTCGCGGGATCGAATCCCGGCCGCGGCGGCTGCATTTCGATGGAGGCGAAATGTTGAGGCCCGTGTGCTGTGCGATGTCAGTGCACGTTAAAGAACCCCAGGTGGTCGAAATTTCCGGAGCCCTCCACTACGGCGTCTCTCATAATCAGAACTGGTTTTGGGACGTTAAACCCCACAAATCAATCAATCAATCATTTCGTTCTCTGCCACGGCGCGCCACGCAAAGTCCTGAGGGACAGAAGGCGTGTATTTTTGTCCGGCGTCCTTCAAGACCTCCTTCGTGCATGCCGCACACTTCACCGCACGTCTACGGCCTATCATCCTCAGACGAGCGGCCTCACGGAGCGCTTTAATGGAACCCTGGGGGACATGCTCGCCATGTACATAAATGATGACCGCTCCAATTGGGACGTGATCCTTCCCTTCGTGACGTACACCTATAATACCGCGGCACAGTCTACCACAGGTTTCTCTCCATTCTTCCTCCTATATGGCCGCGAACCGTGCACCACACTCGACACAATTTGCCGTATCGCCCGGATGCGTCCGAATTCAGAAATGTTTCCGAAATTGCTAACTGTGTCGTCAGCTGGCCCGCTCGTTCACTGCGGACAATCAAGCCCATCAAAAAGATCGCCATGACCGCGATATCTCTGTGGAGACTTTCGCCCTTGGGTCTCACGTCTGGCTCCGGTTACCCTTCCAATCCCCTGGCCTCAGTCCCAAGTTTGCTCCTAAGTACCACGGCCCTTACCGCGTCATCGAGCGCCCGACTCCCGTCACCTACGTCATCGAACCCTTCAACCCTTCCACCGATAAGCGCCGTCTGGGCCGCTGGGTGGTCCATGCGAGCCGTCTCCAGCCCTATCACGATCCACTTATTGTAGCGTCACCGTGAGTCGCCAGGTAGGCTCCTTTTCACCGCCGGGGTATTGTAGTGGGGAAGCATGAGCCTACGCATTGCAGTGGGACACGGCCTCAGGAAGAGGCACGAGCCCAGATCTCGAGCTGACGACCCTGGCCAGAACTACGGCTGCTGCTATCGTCGCACCGCCTGTCCATCTGCTGTCTAAAGGCAATACACCCTCTTCCAGTGCTAATGAAATTTTTAAGCGCATCCAGTCATAAACAAGTAGGCCAAGCAACGAAAGCCAAGTAGAAAACGAATACTAAATGGACTTGCCGCATGTTTTTGCTGATGGAGAATTTTCCAAGAAAATGGGCACAATAGTTTTCTCAATAGGTGCACGATGTCCAAACTATTCATTTGTAGTGATTGAAAAAAATGTCTACCGTTTACGATGACTTGTACGGGCTTGCAAGATCATTTCCCTTTCCTACTGCCCCTTAAAGAAAAGGTAGTGCTACTTACTAAATTTGAGGTAGTAAATGCTTGTCACAATATTGACTACCTATGTAGTAACTACAGGTAGTAAACGGCAAGGTAGTAACATTACTACCATGTCATTTACTACCTGCAGTTACTAGCTAGCTCTACGTATGGGTAGTAACCAAAGGTAGTAACTTTACTACTATGGTAATCTTTTATCAGGCTTATTATTATCCGGTTTATATTTGCTGTTTATGTTGCCATATCAGGTCGACTGTATTGAAAAAATTTAGATCAAATAAATATGAGCGCGGTAAGGCATTGTCCGGTCACGCTGACTGGTCCTGACTAATTACATCGTGTTACAACAATAAACGATCACTAATTGCTTCATGTGATTAGCTCTGTGAATACACTGCACACAGAAATATTTAGGTGACAGAAACATGTTCGAACAAGACACGACAGTACACAATACCGCACACAGAAGATCAAAGCCTCTACGCGATATATGTCCTAACGGCAACGTTAACTTTGTATATGTCCCTACTTAAGGACGCTCTCGTTGTCCCGGTAAGAGAAGTGGATCCGGATAAGTAATCAACGTTTTGGATCGAGATTCTTGTATTTTTCTTTTTCCGTATATGTATGTAACCAAGCTGCATGGGACTGTTATTCAAACATATTCAAACCAATTATAGTTTGTCTAAATTTCGCCTACGCCTATCACAACTACAGCATAATATACTACTGCCAGTGGAGGAAGTACATTTACTAACCTGTTGCGTACACATGTAGTGCCAGTTACTACCCCTGTCATTTACTAGCTCTAGCAAACATTTAAGCTAGTAAGGGATAAAAAGATGTAGTAATCGGGCGAAAACGGTAGTAACTGGTCCCGTTACTAGCTTTTCTACTACCTTTTTTTTAAGAGTGCACTGTGCTCTCCTTTAGTGCTTTAAAGAGTCGTGATCGCGGTCACTGCTTACATACATAACAAAGAAAGCATAACATTAATTAATTTGTGCACAAAACAGACCAACACACACATGTAGTATACACATGTGTTTTCACAAAAAGGCCGTGAAATTATGGGCACACACTGCTTTAAGAACAGGTACTAATGGACAAAAGGGGCCGTTAATGTAAACCCGTCGGTATGGATCAAACTTGAAGAAACAGGGTCCTGAAACATGTACACAGAAAGTAAGAGCGAAGAACGAGTGCATTCTGTGCATGTGTTTCATTAGCACTTCTCTTTGAAGTATTAGTGAAGTAACAGGTTCTTGCAACTTATTGTGGAAATGGTATTGTTGGCCAAACTTCCACACATGTACTTTATAAAGACAAGGTCTAAAATGGCATTCGCTGAATGGATTCTTGGCGTGACGATAATTACACTAGTGCTTGTGTCACAAAATAAAAAAATGATAGATCAGGTTTACGTGTGGTGCATGCATATTTGACAGTTAACCCTTTCATACCTGGCTCTTTCTTTAATGGGCAGACATTTTTTTTTCTTAAGTATCCCTTCACTAGCACCTCAAGGGCACAAAAATTACAAATTCGAGCACTCCATTACTGCAGTATAAGATATGGCGGAAAGTCCTATATATATATATATATATATATATATATATATATATATATGACACCAGGGTTTAGTGGTTGCAAATTGCAATATGGTGCAAGTTGAAATACTTGCTATTTTTCTGTTCAAAGCCTTGGAAAACTAGCGTGATAGGCACCTTACAATAACCAGTGAGCCTGAAAGTGCCAAAAGCAAGAACTTCATCCAGGGATACACATCAATTCATTGCACCTGAATGTCCTCCGTTTACATATGGCACGGTTCGTCAGTCGTAACATCCTAGTATACTGCAGGATCCTCCTCTACTTCTATAGAATTGCTGTCGTGAATGTCTACAAGAGCGAATTGTCAGTACGGGACTTCATCGTCGTCGTTTTCTATATCCCTCACGGGCCGTTCACATAGTGAAAGAAAACATATTTTGATCAATAAAAACGTGCCACTTTTAGTCTCCTTACAACTAAAGAGCAAGTCGGGTCAATCTCTCGCTGTTCTAAAAGAATAACAACAATTCGAAGGATGACACAAGCAATACGGGCCAGGATCCACAAGCCTTGCATTCAGGGTTATGACAACCACTTAGCCCTGGTGCCCTATATTTAGGACATGACGATTGTGGACTACTGCTGGACGATCTGTAAATGATAGACGGAAGTAATCGTTGTCAATAGGTGCTCCAGAATTTCAGAAGCAGGGGACAAAATTACGATAGCTAGTGAGAATATAGACAAAGAACAAAATTTTGTCAAAAATGCGGTTTCTGCTCTTGTCATCATTTTCTTCTTCCGCCATCTTGCTTCTACATCTGTAGTGCTCCGAGGCAAACGAGGATGGAACTACTATGCCTGCTGCCACAGCTATGTTGAGAATACCTCAGAATCTTATCTGACTTGCTTACTTATTTAGCTCATGGTTTAGAGCAGCTTTTGTTCATGTGGTTTTTATAGAACACCAGGGCCGAAAGGGTTAAACGAAGCAACACATCACAGCGTCCTGCATAATGAATGTCAGCGTTTTAGGAAAGTAATCCCCGTTGCCTTAAAGCCAATGAACCTTTCAGAAAAATCCCACGGGCCACCGCGCGTCGGCCCTGCGCATCACGGGAAAAGAGAGCGCCGAACTCCGTCGTCTGCTCCTGACGCGTTTGCGATAGAGTACTTGCAGGCTCTATCGAGTGTTTGCAGGGGTACTTGCAGGAATACAAACAACCGCGCGGTTTGTATTCGTTCTCGAATTTCGCGGTTCGTCGTAGGTTACGGAGTATCAGCATGACAACGTCCTCGGCAGTATTCCATTGAACACGCATTGCCGTCTTTCGGCGCCTGCAGGGGGATAGCCCGGACTTGTATGGATTGAGCAAACCCACGTGGTATCTCGGGAACGCACATTCCTCGAATACCCGGCGGGCAAAGATTACTGGTAGAAAGCCGATATAACCTTTGAGTCCGCCTGGGTTGAAGTGTGCCCTGCATATTTTGCAGTGGGCTGCGAAAGCGAAAACCGCCCTCCTCATTCTTGTCGGCTTAAACGCTGAACACACGTCCAATACGATGTTTGGTGTCGTGTGCTCGGGCGTACGATATACGACGGTTACAGACACATGGGGAGACCAGCAATCTGCGCTTACATGCAACGCCCAAATCATCCAAACCTCTTGTTAGCCGAGTTGGTACATTCTTGAAACCTAAAGGCATCGGCGCAACCAGACGACACAGGAATCCGCGCTCGTGTGTCCTTGTCTCTCTTCCTGTGTCGTCTGGTTGCGCCGGTGCCTTTAGGTTTCAAAAACGCCTACATCCAGCGCGCGCGTCGGTTACCCCTCGTAAGAGACCGTATCCTCGTCATTAGGTACAAAATAAACAGTTTCGCACAGTCCTGCTTTGTTCTATAACAGCTCAACATCAATGAGTCCAACGTTAGGCCTAACTGGGCCGACGAGCCGTCGTGGTTCTCAATCAGTCGTGCGCTCGTGACGTAGTGCTCATTTTTGGCAACAAGGTTAACATCCTGCTCATATGTCGTGCATTAACGCATACGATTAGTTTTCGGGAAGCATTAACACACACGATTAGTTTTTCTACGCGGTTAGGGCAAAACATCCCCGATACGACTGCTGGATGGCATCGCCGGACCTCGCAATGGATGCAGACCGTGAGCTGCGCGCTTCGTCCGCCGTACCCACCCCTTCTTCGGATTCTCGATTTTGGGGAACTAATGGAAAATGCGTGTGCTCCTTTGTGTTGTTATCGCCCCCAGGAACCCAGCACGTCAGTACGCAAGCAGACGAAGTGTCGGACGGAGAAGGCAGGGCGATGGGTTCACTCTTCGCCATAGCGCCCTGCGCGCGCCTCCACGGGAAAGGCGCAGCGCTGCGATTTTAGGAAGGGTCTACACACACTTGCACACTTAAAGCACCGCTTGATATTTTTAATTCCTTTTTATTTCCGTTAGCACACAGAAAAACCACTAGCTACGTTTTTCAAACTTCTGCAAACTTGTTTACATAGAAATGAGATTCGTTTTCCAAGGCACAATCTCATAAAAAGAGTTCTAAAGAAGTGTTTTGCCCGCTTTCCTGAATACCACATCTTAGTTACGCATCCAGCAAATAAAAGCGCACTTTTGGTATCGTACTGTTTTAAAGAAGTCAATGATAAAATAACGGAACCGTAAAGCAGCAGTGAGCTGATATAACGCAAGGAAGTGCTACAAGCTGCAACACTGCACAGCAACGTTGAAATCTGTTAATTTCAGGCAAAAACAGTTATGTATAGCGATGTGGTCGAGACGCAACCAAATTGAGACATAAGCCGCGAGCTAACACTGGTGTTTTTCTACCTGTGTGTCGCCGCCTAATGTACTTTTGTATCTTAGCTCATTGATTCATTTTAGTGAACCAGCAGAAGTTACCTTTAATCACCAGTACAAAAAGACCTTTAAGAGAAGACCCATCTTCTTAGCTCCAAGTCTTCGCATTAATAAGCTTCGGGCGATTCTACCGTAAAGTATGCAGCAGAAGAATAGGAGACCCACGACCTGAAGGTTGCCGAAGCACAGGCTCGCGTAACGTAACGGGCCTTCAACATATTCTGGTTGTAATCAACGCACGCCTTAACCGAACAATATAGTTTTAGAAACAGATACTCAGAAACGAAAGAGCCCAGCACAAAACGTGCCCGCCCAAGCCCTGCCAATCATCCCAGCTTTATTATCACGCTGCCCAGGCTATCTTACTTGTTCCCCGGGTAACAATGATAACGCAATAAATAGGCCGGTCGCCTGTTAGAGCGATTTTTTGGAAAGCTTGACGTCGGCCGTTCACCCTTTGGAGTTAACGTATACCTTGGGGACGTCAAACGTCGCGGCTCTGTGTGTAACCGCACTGTGTGAGGCTGATCACTCGTCAACTAATCACACAATCAAGTTGAGTAACCCATAATCGCGGTAAAAATGCAGCACTGAGCGAGGAGGCAAAGCTGGCCGTCCGTTGCGGCTGTCCTAACGATGGCACAGCGCCCGACACCGACTACATGCCGGACTGCGTTTCTCTCGACTCTTGGCAACGGCGAGAAAAGTACAACAGAGTAGCGATAAACACGGTAAATTCATACGTGCCAAAAAAGCACGCTGCGCCAACAGCACTGTTCCAAGCGATGCCTTACCTTGAAACAGTAAGGCTCATCACACCAGGGTGACGAATACGCCAGAACACACCACGCCACGAGGCATGTACACCAGAACACACCACACCGTCTAGACTGGTGTGTTTTCCAAACACAACGCTCGAGGCTAATTTTACAGGAACTAAGAATAACTTCGTGTGTTTCATGTCCACTCGGATATTTTATTCACCTGACTTTTTATGCAACAACACAACCATGCCCAAATGGTGTTTCGTACTCACAGAATAGCGAACGCGCTACAATACACACCACGCCAGCTTGGCGCGTACGCCACAGCCAGTCACACCAGGGTGCCGGATACGCCAGAACACACCACACCACGAGGCGTGTACACCAGTACACACCACACCAGGCTGGTGTGTTTTCCAAACATCGCTCGAGGCTGGCGTGTACACCAGAACACACCACACCAGTCTGGTGGGTATGCCACAACATATCACACCAGGCTGGTGTGTACGCCAGAACACACCACCCCATTCTGGCGTGTTCGCCAGAACACACCACCCCATTCTGGCGTGTACGCCAGAACACACCAGTGTATTCTGGTGTTAACACCAAAACACACCACAACACACCAGAACCACTCTGGTGGGATTTTCAACTGGGATAAACCTACAACACATGTTCACATATGAAAAATAAGACGTACCCCAAATTATTGACCATATAAAACTACGGCGCACTTTTCATCTTCATTACTAATTTCAGTGGCGCATGCTGCAAATAAAAGTACAGCGTTGATTTCATGCTCGTTCAAAGCAGATGCCCAAAGAAAATAAACTGTGGCGCACAACACAAACTGTGTTCTTGCTAAGGCAGTGTAGTGCACAATCCCATGAGAAGCTTTTCCAGCGGGGGCACTTTGCCATTAGAAGAGTCTGTATTAGAAGAGACCTAATGTTTCAGGAAACAAAAAAAAAGATATAAACACAAGAAAAATCATTTCAGCACTTATTCCCCAAATGATGAAAAAGTAGCACATGCTAGCTAGATAAGTTCACTTGAACTAACGTACGTCTATACCAATGGTAACCAAGATAAGCACCGACGATGCGCCGGCTCGCACCTGCTGTGGTTGATTGATTTGTGGGGTTTAACGTCCCAAAACCAGCTCTGATTATGAGAGACGCCGTAGTGGAGGTCTCCGGAAATTTCGACCACCTAGGGTTCTTTAACATTAAACGTTTAACGTTAAAGAACCTGCTGTGGTGTAGGTTTAAAGCTCTTCAATTAACTCAAGTACACTGCCTCCAGGGAGCTCGGTCAGCATACTTAACTGCTACAGGCCTCGCCGTTGCGCAGATATTTAATATCCTCTAATAGAGGAAATATGTTAATTGCTGACAAAAAAGCAAGTGCAAGGCAGCAGTCGGCTATACACCATGTGTTTTTCTATCTGCGCTCCTTTATCCGGCACTGCGCACGCTTTGCACTGTGCGCATGTCGCATCAAACAGCGCAATGCGCGCAGGTGTATACTGATTGCCCAAACAGCTGATTGCCAAATCGATGTGAAAACGCCGCAGCCAGTGCGTGTAGCGCACGATTGGTTACACGCGTATGGGTTATGTATATTTGTGTAGGCACCTAGCGACGTACGCAACTTTTGTATGCGAATGTGGGTTGTTTTTGAACCGCTAAGAACGCGCTGGTGCCAGTGGACGCGTGCGGCTCACGGCGGCATTAATCAAAATTGCTGAACAGCACATGCGTATGGAATGCACATACTGCAGAATGGCAGCTGAGATGGCTTAGTTTTACGCAGCTGTTTGCGTACATTTAGCGATCGAAACATCTGTGATGCGTAGGGTAGGTCGAAATAGAGCACCGATTGAAAACGCGGTTGCCGCATGGCACGCACGACGATCTGAAGAATATTTCATAGCACAGTGCATTGCGCTGGTTTTCTCACCGCCTTGCAAGTTCTGCTTTGACCGAACGGGAACACATGCTCGTACCGATCAACTTCGAAGCTCTCAGGTTCAGAAGCAGAGTAGCAATAGATCTGGTAGGTATATTAGGCCACCAATAAGATCGCCGGCAGAGCGTGGCGTGGTGGCGTGATCAGCATGGTTCCCGCTTGCTGTGCGTGCGTACCACGGTTCGTATCTCGTGTTGTTCCTTATTTTCGAAATGGTATATGTTCTTGAATTCTTTTGAATTCTGTGTTCTTAAGTGCCCCTGTGATGTCCAGCAATGCCAATTAGTGTTGGAATATATAATATGGCGGTGGTATGTACGAGTGACACAGTACCGTGCGTATTCGTGTTTTCGAATCAGCGTTGTGTACGACTGCTTTTACACCTTGACAATTAATGCGAGCGTGCGTGCCGCTACGCTGGACCAGCCACAACGTACGTGTGCTCGGCGCTGTTGCCGTGATAACGGCAACAGCGCCGAGCACACGTTGATAACAGCTGATAACCGTATTCTCTAGTCGGAACGACGTCGAATATTATGTTGTTTTGTTTTAACAGGTCGTGTACTTAATATCCTGAAGGGTTACCACACGTTTCCGTGGATTCTGTCTACATTGTAAAAAAAAGGCCGTCATATGACAGTAATGTAGCCCGTTAACTCCTGATGCGAGGAACTTTTCGTAACGGCAGTATATTTCTTGCTGAAGCCGTAGTTAGATAAAACATTACGAATGCCATAGAATCAGAGTACGGGAATATAACCCGTTAACTCTAGATGCCAGGAACGTTTCGTAAGGGGCACTATTTCTTCCTTAAGCCGCAGTTATATACATTACCAATGCCGTAGAATAAGTGACCAGTTTTTTTAGTAGTAGTAGTAGTAGTGCTAGTTTTGAAAGCGCAGTGCTCTTTAACACTACCAGTCCTTTACCACGACATTATGTTATTGAAGCTGTAGTACCTATCAACATTGCCAATATTGTACCACAGCAAAGTGTTTTAAATCTGTCATGTACTGATACAGTTACACTGTGACCACAACTGTCATATGCAAGATGCAGCCTCAACCGCAATGTCAGTACATGAAAAATTTAAAACGTTTTCGCTGTGTTGCAGTCACATATAAGACGTAAGCAGCAATCCATGGTGCATGCAATGCCTTTGTGTGGTGGCTGTCTGTATAGCAGCTTTGATGAATAATTAATGTGTCAGGAAGCAGTGCAACACAGACTGATCAGAGGAAAAGAATCACATATGCAAACAACTAACAGAGATAGTATTGTGCTATTTCGGTGTGCCATGCAGCATTCCTTTGTATCTGTAGGCCTACCGTGCACTTGCCCAAGCTCATAGCTCGGCAGTCTAAGTAAGGTGAAATTAAAAGAACAAACAGAGAAAGGTCAGCTGAGAGATGTCCTGTATTTCAAGACTATGAAGTTACTGTACATTTGTCTGAAGGACAAACCACCAGCAGAGTCCCATTTCTTGGTCAGTTCAGTCCTCAGCCATCGACGAGCTGAAAGTGAAAAGCAGGAAAACAGGCCATTAGCTCAAGCCAACAAAAAAAAACCCTTCAATCATAATCTATAACTGGCTGTCAAGAAAACTTGTCCAATTATTCTGCATTTGTTTTTAAGGTGCTGCAAACTAGGCATAAATTAAAGGGTCCGTGAAACGTTTTCCAACATTTTGTACTAAGTGGGTATTCGAAATCCTGACCCGCCAAACAATAAATTGCATTGTTCCGTTGCATCGTGTTGGTTGATTTAAAGCCATAAAAATCGCGGTTTCTGTTTCACTGCACGCGTTCCCCTCAAGTCTGTAGTTGACGCCGTGTTAGTAGCCGCCATACCTCCGAAATTAGCGCGCCCTCGGAGGACACGGAAAACCAAACCGTGCTGCAGCTTTTCTTCCAAATTGCGGCACGGCACAGTTTCAAAGTATTTTCATTTTTCTAGCTTTCAAGTAAATCGATTCTTATAGAGGAAACGCGAGTTCACTATGCCTTTGAGCTTAAAAATATCTTACTGCAACGTCACCGAATAGTACCATGCTGGCCGTTGGTGTCGCATAGCCGTTTCGGGAGAGCAAGAACACTGGGGTTTCAAACGAGCGTTATTAAATGTGCACTGAATATTTCGCCGAAATATTTTGGAGTCGGCTTGTCGAATGCGGATTCAAGCAGTGAAAATTACACCCAGTCATCTCCAAATTCTTTTCACGACCCCTTTAACAAAGATAAAAGGATGATCTTTTGTGCAGTTTCCTGCAAGTGATAATAATTATCTAATATTGACTATTTTATTATAAACAGAATGATGCTGGGTTTTCTTAGAGAGGGGAAACAAAACATTGTTTGCAGAGGATACACTTCCGCACTATACCATGTGTAGCAGCACAGTTCATTTTAAATATGACTGAGACCGCATTATAAGCGTAAAGCACAATAATTGTTCATCTTCATAAATATAACAGCACAAAAACGAAACACAGGACAGAGTGCTGACTTTAGCTAACTGTTGATTTTGGTTCAGCTTGCATATTTATGGGACACTCCTTCAATTTATGGGACACTCCTTCAAGCTATACCCAGACTTTAGGAGTAGAGCTGATTCATCTTCATGCAAATATCTCGAATCCTTAAATGAGACAGTCATTTTGCATTCAGGATGGACATCATTATTCAAAGTCTCAAAGAGTGGGTAGAAAAAAGCAAGTTTTAGCATTCTTCTGGTTGAGCCAGTTATTGCATATGCATTTAAACAGATGCACAGCATGCCCCGCCGCGGTGGTCTAGTGGCTAAGGTACTCGGCTACTGATCCGAGGGTCGCGGGATCGAATCCCCGCCGCGGCAGCTGCATTTCGAAGGAGGCGAAATGTTGAGGCCCGTGTGCTGTGGGATGTCAGTGCACGTTAAAGAACCGCAGGTGGTCGAAATTTCCGGAGACCTCCACTGCGGCGTCTCTCGTAATCAGAGCTGGTTTTGGGACGTTAAACCCCACAAATCAATCAAATCAATCAACCTTCAATAAAATCAAGATAAAACCAACAAAACCATAGAAAAAACAGAAACCCCAAAGATATCATTCACATGCTTCCTTGTACATGCCGTTTACTGCTGGACAAACACGACCTATTTTGTTTCTACCTGAAAACACTACATTCATATGATACTTCTCACCGAGTAGTAAACAGCATGTACGAGGAAGCATCTGATACTAACACAAATAAATGATCAATGTAACCCGAGCAATACGCTGTAAACAGTAAGAAAAATGTAAGATATAAGATTCCGATTAAATGTGGCCAGTATTATGTAGGACAGACAGGCCGATGTGTAAATATTACATTGAAAGAGCACATGGCTAGCCTGAAGCGCAGACAAAACACGCACATGGCCGTGCACTGTGCGCAATGTAAAGAAATCCCAGTAAAATATTTTTTGAAAAAACAGAAGTTGAATTTGTCAGCCCTAATCAAACGAGAGATTTTAGAAGCTTCGACGATTTCAGAATTGCAAGGCACATGTGTTAGTCACCCTTCCACACCACTGAATAGCAAAGAAATTAATTTGCTCAGTAAAAGAAAATAGCGCGTGGATTGCTTAGCAATCTTGGGTTGTTATACTTTTATTGTCCTATATGACAAGAAATGCTCGCTTTTTGTGTTCACGCGCACCAACCATGACGATGTTCTTGAGGAGATATACATAAATGCGCACTGTCAAGAATAAACTTCAGGTTATAGTCTGCGCTGTGTCTTAATGTTTGTGTTTGGATCGTCGTTCAGTGTTGTCTACCTACAATAATGAATCCAAACCAATTAGCCAGCCTTTCCGTCTCATTTCTGCACATGTTAAAGGAAGTATGACACCTGCGCATTTTAGTAGTACAACAGTAAAAAGAAGAAGGCTAGAGAAGCTAAATTTTAAGCGAAGATATATAGCTCTATTGATCTATAACTCTGTGGACTGCCTACTGCTGATTATTTGAGTATTACAAATGCAAATACTACTTGCCAAAAGACATTAAGTTGCTTATTTATAACAGCCTAGTTGCATCACATGTAAATTATTGATATTTAGTGTGGGCTACGACGACGATGGCGAACATAAAAGAACTTCACATAATCCAGAAAAAAGCGATCCGTGCAATCATGAACGCGCCACATGACAGTCACACTGCTCCATTTTTTCTTCAATTAAACTTAGTTCCGCTTCGGTCACTGTAGGAAAAGATGCTATGTAAGCGCTATCATGCTGGTGTCGCTAAGAAGAACAATTTCTTAGGCAACCTTTCTTCTCTAAAAGAAAATAAAAAGCTACGCATGACTCGCCTCACTCAAGAATGGGAACTTCCGCGCACACGTACTAACTATGGAAAACAGATGTTACGCTACTTATTTCCATACCATTTAAAGAATTCTCATTAGCGTGTGCACAAAGAAGCCTACGAACATCTCGCTTAAGAGAAAGGGGTGGAGTGTTATTATCTCGCACTATGTGTATGAATTGTTCATATTTTTTTATCCATTATTAACTTCTCTCAATGTGCGTATGCTCTACAGCAAGTTTACATTTTATGTGCTGCAATGCAATAAAATATATTGTTACATTTTATATTAAGATGTGTTTCTCATGTACAAATGCATTCCGTGATGTGAAAATATGTGTATTTTATTTATATAACATTTGATTCTTTTTGTTGTTTTTTGTATTTGGGGGGGGGGGGGGGGTAAGGGGATGATAGTATACTGATTGCTGCTCCGTGTTTCATGTTGCCTTCTGTTGGTGCCAAGTTCAAGGGACCGTGGGCCTTGTCAAGCCGTTTTGTGGCTTTTAGCTCGCGGCCCTCAACATCTGTATTTGTCGTGATCTGATGTTGAAATAAACTATTCTATTCTATTCTATTCTAGCCGCCGCGGCGGGATCGAATCCCGGCCGCGGCGGCTGCATTTCGATGGAGGCGAAATGTTGAGGCCCGTGTGCTGTGCGATGTCAGTGCACGTTAAAGAACCCCAGGTGGTCGAAATTTCCGGAGCCCTCCACTACGGCGTCTCTCATAATCAGAACTGGTTTTGGGACGTTAAACCCCACAAATCAATCAAATCATCTTACTTCAACATCGCTGTCAAAGGACTTGCATGCAGAGTAAGGCTCCCTTCGTGGGTGAAATTTTTGGCCTATAGTGGCCTTGAAGTTGACTCTATTGCACCTGTTTACAGCTTCGATTCTGAATTTTTTTTCCTCTAGTGGCCTTGAAGTTGGCTCTATTACAACAGTTACAGTAGTATCTGGAAAATACCTGTAGTCCATGCTTGTCTGAACAAAATACCTTAAAAGCAAAAAGGTATGCTCATGCTGTATATATGATCAGCTTGCAGCAGCTATGCTTTGCTAATTTGACATCTGTTTGTTACCGTTGAGACCACTGGTTTTACGTCTGATGCATTACATGCCCTGCCCACTTCCATTTGTTTTTCTTTATAATAGAATACAGCTCAACACCTTAATACTACACATGCACCAGGTAACAGTTATAGTGCTTTATAAAGGTGCCTCATAAGAAGGGTACGTAGTTCCATTTCCTGATGAACCCTTATGGGGAATATGGACTAAACTGACCTCAAGAAATATGGCACAGGGTTTATTATGCAGTAGGATCTTGCTATAAGAGACATTTGAAGATGGCATGATTTGTTTTCCTGTGTCTGCCACGTTAACACTGCGTACAAGAGAACGAGACACATTAACCTCACGAACTTGTGCGCTACAGAGAGCTTACAGCTCATGTAATTCTCACACAAGTAAACTGTGCATGTCCACTTGACGAAAAACTAGAAAATGAGACGAAAAAATTGCAGGGCAGAAAGTGCAGAGCTTTAACTACAAAACTAGGTAAGAACCTAACACTATCTGTAATCACTAAAAAGCAAACTTATATAAATGACTTCTTTGACGCCATGGGCATTTTCATGTAGAAGTGCTGGAACACACTTTGGTGATTATAAATAACAAGGTGGTATAGTTTGGCTCAACTTAGTGATTTAGTATCTTTGGTTACAAGAGACATGTCTCTCGAGTCCCTTGAGTGTCTCCTTTTATATAAATGACGTCTTACTGCACACTATTTGCCTCAACGTAAGGCAATTTGCCTGGTGAGCCATGCCACTTGGAACAGAATTTTTTCCCTGCTACATCGTTCTCGCGTTACTCACATCATTTCCTTGTGTTACCACAACAGATTAACTGCAGGTAGCAGCCAGAAGCACTGCATCTAGAAATGATATATCTGTTAGAAGTAAAACTGCCGACAATAATTTAAATATACTTTGTCCGCTATAACCAATTGCCCTCAGGATTGCACCTTACAAAAGATATCCAACTAGCGGGATATGGTGCTGACAACCACGTGATGATGTCAGTTGTACCTAAATGTCTCTTACAAAGAGGTTCAGCTCTAAAGCAACAGTCAATCACTGTTCATCCACACTGTATCACATTTCATTGCATTAATTGCAGTTCTGAGACAAGTGCTGCAAGTTGGCCAGGTTGGTATGGTTGCGTAACTGCAAATGTGCAGCGCAAGAAAACATAGACATAAGAAGGAGGCGTAGAGAAGACAGCGCTAACTGCGAACCACTTTTTATTCAGGAACTGATATGAATATATACCCGCTCTAATTACAAAGTTCACACACTTCATGCCCATGCCGTAGTTGTACAGATCCCCTTTTTTCCATTAATGATGCATCGAGTACATAACACACATGCATTATAAGCAAAGGCACTAGAAGATACAAAAGCCAAAGAACCCACCGATAGCCGTATGAAGCAACACAACAACCGAAACTTCATGCACGCTTTTTGAGAACCGACGGGATGATTACACAGACAGATCGATAAGCGCCAATTCTTTATCGAGGTGCACAGATGCTGTGCTGCTTCCGAATGATGTATGCCTCTGTTATATCAGGAGTTAATCGTAGCCTCTGATGAAATAAACCAGAGTCTAGATGAAGTAGTGCTTTGCAACCAAACTGACGGCAATGTAGGCCAAAAGGCTTTGCTGAGCTGCCAGTCTGGCTGCTAAAGACTTAAAAAAACTGCAATGCCAATTATCGCATCCGGTCAGCCACTTCAAAATCCTACCTGCGTCTGATGAACAGGAGCATTCATGAACAGGCTAAAGAACTGCAGCAGGCAGATTACCCTAATGGAGCAATAGTGAAGACCAGTGAACGGGTGCTTAAAGGGCCCATGACAGCTATTTTTTTGTTGGATACTTTTAGGTTCTAATGAGTAGAACAGTGTCTTGTAATCACGGCATGGAGTGGCAAATTCTCCAGCGTGAAGTCTAATTAGTCACAGCATCGTTAATTTTGTTCAGTTTTAATGAAGCTTCGAAACGCGCGCCAAAAACTGCAAGAAACTAGCGCGGCAGCTGTCGGAAGTGAGCGCATGCACTGATCAATTGAGCTCAAGATTCGGTGACGTTGCGGAGAGCGCGAGCGCCAGACCAGCTCGCCACACTCGCTTTGCATCATAGCGTGTGTACAATGTACGCTTAATTGAGGGACCAACACGGAGAGGAAGCAGAAAAATACGGCTTTTGGCGTGGCCTCCGCGATCAGCTGCGAGAGCCGATCTTGGAGGCCACGCTCGGAGGCCATAGCGCGGGGCGCCCGTGTCTCTCTGTGACGTCACGATATCAACTTACAAAAGTGAAACGTCACAGATGGCCCACAAACTACGTCATACTAGTGACGATGTCGCGAGGTGCCGCAAACCCAGATGAGCATTTCTGGTCACTTTAAATACATATTAAATTATCTTAACGACAACGTTCGCCGTTAATACTTAGCCACAAGTGCCTTCAGATGTTCGACAACCAAACAACACAAACATATCGGGTTTGAAATTTTGGTGTCATGGGCCCTTTAAAAACGTCAGGGCATGTGCCAAGTTGGCCTCGACTAGAAGAAGCTACAAAAGCAGGCAGTTTTCGATTATCTCCCACATTCACACGGTACGCTACCACTTAAAGAGAGAATGGTGGCACGCTGTATTGTGAATGTGCTATTTTCCGCAAAATATAAGCTGAAAGGGATTTGTACAAGACTGCACTATCGGCAAAAGAAGACGAGACACGGGAGGAGTGCTCCAAGAAACATGAAGCTAGTGACGTGCAGTGTATTAAGGGGGTTGTTTACAGGATTCCTTTTAGGGGCGAAGCTCCTTAAGGCGCAGGCTTGTCTGCCGTAGTTGTCCGTCGTAGCCACCTCGTATAGTTCGTGAAGTGATCACTAGATGGCGTTGGTGGGTGAGGAAGATAGGGAAACGACGGAGCATGTTCTGATTGAATGCGGAAATATCCACCCAGGTGTACGTTTGGGCACCACCCTACAGGAAGCCTTGGGCTTTAGGGCGAACAACGGGAAGCTGAAAATAGCCGCGATTGAAATAAGTAAGAGACGCTTAGAATACTGGTGGCAGAAAACTAGAGAGAACGGACAAAAATAATTATAAAAAAATATGGACTTTGTGCCATAAGGGGCAGGGAACTGGGCTATGAATTTCCGTTTTTGCTATAGTATGATCGATTTGATTGAAGTAAATTTAAAAGGCATGAGGAAAACTTAGAGAGGAAAAAAAAGTTCTACGAGCCTGGTGGCGCACAAGTCACCGCCCTGTTACACAGGGGACGCTCATAGCATCCATCCAAGAGGTACATGGTAAAGGCTAGTGTGACGGGATATCAGTAGATGGCGCTAGCGCAGCATAGTTGACGAATTAAAATACGAGATGGCGCTGCGGCGCTCGCTCCATTCAGATGTATGGGAGCGCATAGTGTGATGAGCGATCACTAGACGGCGCGCGTGAGCACGCCTCTCATGCCTGAAAAGAGTTGAAAAGATGCCTATAACCCCAAGTGCCAAAAGTTTCCTTTTAAATAACATACAAATGTTCTGCCCGTTATAACATTGCTTCAGGAAAAGGATAAATTTGTTCCTTGCACAATTTATTGCCTCCTATTCAAAAAACTAGAGGTAAAATAGATAGATGAGGAGAAAAATTAGTTGTCAAAATATATGTGATTCGGGAAAAGAAATGTTTGTAGATGAAAAAGAAACAAAACTAGAGCTTGGTGGCCCGGCTACCGCCCCGTTATTAAGAGGACGCTCCTACTATCCATCCATCCATCCACCCTCATTGGATGGAGGCGATCGTTCGAGATGTTTCGATGCAGTGTGATGGGAGACCGCTAGGGGTGAGAGCTATAAAATGCGCTCGCTTTTGAATGATCTCAGAATGATCACGAGATGCCGCTAAGTTGCTGCTTAGCTAGTACGTAAACTGATCAATAGATGGCGCTGCGGCACTCGCTGTTTCGCTGTCGCGTCGTAGCCACGCTCGCGCTCGCTCTCGGCGCGTGCCTCCCGGTGCGCGAGCTCTCTCACTCTTCCATCTGCTGTCTTGTGAGAGAGAGAGAGAGAGAGCGAAATGCACGCGTTGACTATGGAAACGCTCTTGCTTCGATGAACGCTCTACCAGCTTGCAAAGAAGGAGAACGCGCCCTCACCCGCGAGAGACAACGTTGATGCCGGCAGCGTCTTCTAGTGAGTTTCTTGATTGAAAAATACCGACGGCTCGCGCTGGAGAAACGTTCACCGGCCACCCATGTATATATATATATATATATATATATATATATGCCCTGGATCTTGACTTGCACAGAAGTGCCGGTGGGAGAGGGAAAGGTGGTACCTTTTGAAGTGTTTAGGCGCTTTGTCTATTGATGACCCTTTTGCTATAAAAAATGATGTGATCGAATTAGTACGTGACAGTGATTCGGTGGGTTCTTTCTTCTCTGTTGATGTGGAAGACCTTTTATTCAATTCCACATAAAGAAATGTTTCTTGCCGTAAGGGAGTGTATTGAAAACCATGGGGACGTACTGTTTCAGAACAGAGCAGGCATTAGCGTTGAGCACTTTCTGACTCTGTTAGAATTTTACTTAGGTGCCGCTGTTGTTTCCTTTAACGGAGAACTATATGTGCAGAAACGAAGTATCTGTATCGGTTCCTGTGTGGCACCGATACTGCGCGATATCTTTTTGTGGCTCTCGATAGACACTTAGAGCATGCTTTTAATCAGGACAAAGTGCTTAAGGTGTGCAGATACGTCGATGACTTTTTAGTTGTTCTTAAGAAGCGGATGTGACCGATTTTAATGATTTTAGCGTTGTGCGCGAGGTGTTAGACACTTTCCATCGGCTGGGGCATGGGTTGATTTTTACTCCTGAGCTTCCCTAGAAAGGGCACCTGCAATTTGTGGACGTGAAGCTTAGCTTGTCGCATTCCCATGGTTGCTGGGCCTATAACCCACGCTCCCGCAAACCACTGCTGCCCTTCAATTCGGCCCATTCCAAGACCTTGAAGCGAGCTATAACCTCACTCGTTTTAGAATCTGCGCTCCAAAAGTCTTGCGAACACACAGCCCCAACCTTTTTCGGCCAACAAGTGGAACGGCTGCGGGGTATCCGGAAACCGTCCTGGTGGCCACTGCGGAGTTGCTTCTCCAGAAAAGGAAAGGGGAGGAGCACAGTGAGACAGAAGAGGGCCATAAGGCCGTACATCCACAATGTGACGCACAACCTCAAGAAAGCGGCGGCTAGGCATAATCTGCCTATTGTCATATCAGCGCCGAAGAAACTGTCGAAGCTTTGTGCGCGCATAGCTAGCGAGGTAAAAAAAGAAAGCGTCTTGTGGGAAAAAGCACACCTGGCCCTACAGGGATTGTGCGGAAGCAGTCGTCTATGAGTTGCCACTGAGCTGCGGGAAGTCCTATATCGGGCAAACGAGCAGGTGTGTCAACGACCGGGGACGTGAGCATGAGCTGTCGCTCACAAATGATCGGCGCGCGCATCTTCCGGCGCACTGCGCGGAGTGCGAATGTGTTCCTATGTTCTCTGCACTGAAGGTACTGGGCCGTAGCAGAGATACTGTGGCACGCGAGCTTTTGGAGGCTTTTTACATAAAAAAGAAAGGCGCAGATTGTGTTAGCCAGACGTCAGTAGGCTTGCGGGGGAGTAAGTTTTCGTTGATTGAGCGCAGTGTATCATAGGCCTATCTCACTTGATGTGTGCGCAGGCGCTTCTGAATAAAACAAGCTGGTAGAGTTGTTGTTGTTGTTATTGTTGTTTCCTCAAATCTGGCACATACCCACCCTGGGGGATTGGCCAAGATGTCAGAAGTTCAAATAGTTAAGCCTGAAGTACTATAGAATACCAATCAGAAACGAATAATTAGGGTGAAATTAACAGTGAAAAGTACGAATTTTTGAAAATAACCGACCTGAATCAATTATGAATTTTGAAACAGTAGAGCACACATCCCTGTGGCAATGTCCTAATGAGGAGGCTCCCGAAGACAGAATATTAGAGGCGGTGAATTGCAACCTGACCCTATGAAAAGAATCTTCTAATGTGTGTTTTCTTAAAGAGGATAAACGAGTGCATTTTAAAAAAATAATGTTCGATTGATTCGTCTTCGCCGCAATATGGACACAAAGGCGGTGGGGCCGGACCAGCTCTGTGCACATAAAAGTTTAGTTTTGGAATGCGACAGCGTAATTGTGTAAAGATAACTTCTAGTTTTCTGGACAGGAATGCGTTTCTATTCCAAGGGAATAAGAGGTGTCGATAGTCGTTTAGATTAGTTAATAAGGAATTACTAGATTCTTGCCTTATCGCCCTTCTCCTAAATCTTGCAGCAGTTATGAGCGTTGATGCCGGAAGTATTGGGACAATTGGACCACTAAGAGACGCCCTCGCCAAGCTATGCGCCATTTCGTTCATTATAAATCCTTTGTGACCTGGCACCCATACCAATGGAATTACCGTTACATGACTGGGGACAAGGGAATGAATGGTACGTAATATGCGAGAATCACTGTTAGTAGTGAGGGCTGTACATAGAGAAAAAGAATCTGTGACAATTACAACTGATGAGGTAGCTGAACCTAATTTTCGTAGGGCCATAACAACTGCCAGAAATTCTGCAAAAAATGCTGATAAGAAATCTGGAAGTCTTAGTGAAAAATGTCCAATTTCGTCCTTTTTTGCGCTGAAATGTATTCGTCTGTATCTCTGGATGTCTGCTTACAACGAATGAGGGTTGCACACTCGGTGTATTATTAATAAAAAGAAAAGAATTGATTTCTGGGGTTTTATGTCCCAAAACCAGCTTTGATTATGAGAGACACTGTAGTGGAGGGCTGCGGAAATTTGGACAATCTGGGGTTCTTTCATGTGCACTGACAAAAAAGGGGGTCTGTAATATCTTGGCAGAAACGTGAAACGTGTGATCTTTGTGGTTACAGTAGGCCTATATTCAAGTAAGTTCCTGAATAAAAAGGTTTGAAGTTAGTGCTGCCTTGTCTACACCTCCTTCTTATGTCTGTATATCTTTAAGGTTTCTTACCCTGAAGTTAAAAATCTTGACAAGTATACACTGCAAACCAGTTTGCACCCTTAAAGCGGTTTAGAGCAACCAAAACACCCTTTTGACAAACCGAAAGTAGAGAAAATTGGGGTGTAAGGGTGTTTTGATTATCGAAAATAGCCTATTGGTAGGGGTCAGGGTTTTTTTGTACATACAGCACCTTTTGGAGCCAAAGGTGCAACGAGTTGCCAAAACACCCACGAGATTCCTCGAAAGCCCACAGAGCCGGTCACTTAGAGCTAATACTTGGATTGCACATCGCAAGTTGTATAACACTTTCTATGTGTCTCGTCGAAAGAACTTTTCGGTTTCAGGAACATGAAAGAGAGGCCGAGAATCTCTTATATGCATCCTCGACGCAAGATTCGGTGCTAGATCTCACATTCGTTCGTGGCGTGTATCCGTCCCCTGCGCTGTTGCAAGTTTTGGAGGCGACGGCGAAAACGCACAGCTGGCATTCTGCATGTCAAGCGATTACCGTTCAGATCAGACGCCAGATGACAAATTAATCCTAGCTCATCAAGTCTTACGTCCGTTCGGTTGTATTCATTGCATTTCCTTGATTGCTACATGCCACTATCACTTCAAAAAAAAAAAGAAACATAGGCAAAGAAAGTGCAGAGGCTGTTTTACCGTTCCTACGAATACGATTCTCTTGTTTTTATTGTGGAGGAGGACATGTAATATTTAATTACAGAACATGTAATATTTAAATTCATGACATATTCCAAACCTCCGATTTGGGCTTAGATAAAAAGAGATGTCATAAGTAAAATACATTGGCTGGGATATATTTACTAAGAAACAGCACTTTCGAAAGTAAAACTGCTTGCTCCAGTTCATCCAAAACTCTTTACAGCAGAATGTACGGCCGTCCACTTTTAGGGTGAACACGGCTCCCCGTGGCCGCGCTAGAGTGTACTAGAATATTTTGAGTGGCGCGACCGCCGGCCGGAGAGGGGCCCTCTCCGCATGGAACGCAGCGGCGGCGCTGCAGTCGTCAGACCTTGGTTGCTCCGGCCGGCCGCCACGGCCGGCCCGCCTCGCGGGCGTCTGCTTGCCGGCGCGCTCACAAAAATGTTCGCAAGAGTCGCGCGAGTTTACATGAAAGGAACGTAAAAACGGACCGTTGCATCACACCTGAACTGCATTACCATCCTGACGGCAATTAATTTGCGCCGGGAGAGCGCCTGGCAGGTGTAGATAGGTTTATTTTGGTTGTATAGTGAAGCGCGAATGGATCACTTGAGCAGCGATGCGCCACATGCAGCTTCATCAACTTTTAACTAGGCGATCGATGTCTTTTCATATTGCTTGCCTGCTTACTTCCAAGGTTTCTGCTCAAAAAGCAATGTTATTACCTATGAACACGGCGAGCGTGCGAGCATTGCAATCATCAAATATAGTTTTAAATCAGCCCGCAGTTCTACTGCACGCTATATATCGGTGCTCATTTTTGGTATGGGCATTTTTACTCAAACACAAAGAAGGTTCTACCTATCGCCTACTTGTGAAAAGTGAAATATTGTTTTGCTGCGTGTCCACATCACCCTTTCGGTGTGACGTACCTGATATAAACATGCTGTACCAAGCATAATTTTTCACACTGTTACTTTCGTTTCCTATAAATAGGTAAACTGAAGAAACCATACACTCACACCTATAGCTCAGAAATCTTAGAATGTTGAGTAATTAAAAGGGTGTAATGTGAAATGTTACGTTTAGGTACTAACGTTCAAGTGTGGTGAAGAAACTTTAAGGATCAATTAAGGTATTTTATGAAAAATTAGGTCCGTGCTGTGCGAAGTCGTGAGAGATAAACTATTCCATTCAGAGATGATGCGAGGGAAAAATAGATATTCCGAAGAACTTGTTTTGGTACTAAAAGGGATTAAAGATTTAATATGGTGATGTCTCCTCAGCTGCGACCGCAGTGGTAAAGCATACAGCTCAGGGAAAGACATATTTTAATTAGTCTGGATTTTCTGGCACAGTCAAAATCTTCATACATTGTGCTCTTTAATTAGGTCTGAAAGGTCAGTTCCGCTACTACTTGGAATATAAGTAGCGAACGGCGTTGCGCTTTAAATCTTCTCCGGTCTTTGTACTACGTCGATTTATGCAGGAGTCCCAAACTGCGCAAGCATGTCCAGGTCCTGGTCTGAAAAACGATATGTATACTGACAAATTAGGTTTTGCAAATGTTTCTTTTAGTTATTATCTAATGGAACCAAAATTACGGACTGTTGACGCTCTGGTGAGAATAGTGTGACCTTTCCAAATGAGAGAGTGAGTAATGCGACGCCTAAGTACTTGAATTCAGATATACCAGGGAGCGATTCGATCCGATTGAAAACCGTAAGTAAAGAAGAGCTTGTATAGTGCTCTTTTTTTTTCTTTGTTCTTATAAACACTGGTTTATCTCCATTCAGCTACATGCCGTAATGAGAGTACCAGGGAGAAATGTGTCCATTCCTCATAGTTGTTGATTTCGTTAAGATAGACGCAATAGTCTGCTAATAATTCGATCTCAAATGGTGCCCTATATAAGTTATAACTTCCATCAATATGTCGTAAATATGTATTAAAAATAACAGCGGATTCCGAACGCTAGTCCAAAGTACTCAGAAGTAACAAGTAGCTCACGAGAACGATCACTGTAATGCTGTCAATGCGAACGCATCTAGATACGTAAAAGGTCATCTATTAAGAAGAAAGTAGGTAGACGGGTTGAGACCCTATGAATTAGTATTATACATGTGGAACCAGTTCAGTAGCGCACCCAGAATCTCTGCCAGGGGGGGGGGGGTTCAATCTTTCACGAAGGGCCGGGCATGCGCTTACACAGTTGTTGAGTGTGTAAAAAAAGTAAATAAAATGCCAAAAAATAATATCAATGATGATGATTATTTTATTATTTTTTCGGCGTTTTGCTGAGACATTAGCGCCACATTCTTCTAGGACACAGGAGCAGTGACGGAGTGGGAGGGGGTTAGGTCGGCCTCAGGGGGGTGGGGGGGTCACAACTCCCATAACCCCCCTCCCTCCCTCCCCGTCGGTGCGCCACTGAACCAGTTAAACTGCTCTCTTAAAATATAAAAAATGATGTCGACTTCGCCTGACATAACGAGAGCAATTACGGCAGCAAAACTATACAAAAACAGAAATTACAGAGGTATTTAAGTTTGGTCATTTTCAAGAAATCTTTACGAAAGATATGGCTGCGATATGAACATAACTATCGGTAACGAACTAGCTAAATAATTGTGAGACGTATTCAATAATTTTACAGGATGAAAATAAGGATGTGGGTAATTCCGGGCAGTAACTTTTAACAGTTCAGTATTTCACTTTAGCCAAACGGGACCATGTACTCAGCATAAAACAGACCTAGAAGGTCTTGCCGTTTTCGACATTGGCCTGCTAGAGCAGATTGAAACTAATGTTGCTCATTTCGAGCTCTCTTCCCGTACTCTCCACATCTTTATGAATAACGTCGGGAATGACGGACATACCTGCCTCCACTCTCACGACGTTCTCCTTCTTTTTTTTTCTTATTCTTCTTATCTTGTACAGGCTGCGTTCTTGCGATGTTATCCCCATCCTAAAATGTGTGCCGTCGTCACCTCTGCCAGATTTTTGCAATATATCCCACAAAGTAATTCACTGCCGGACGTTTTCCTGCACGCCAATAATGTATAAGGAAGTTCTGATTAAAAACTGCTTTATTTTCAATAAAATTAATGCCTCCATCGCGCCCCGCGAGAGGGGATCGTGCAACGAAGCTGCGAGCGCGATCAGATGCTTGCAAGGCGCACCGAACGGATCTTTATTTTATTTTATTATATAGATGTATCTGTGAAAACGCCGGTCAGCGTGACTGTGCTGCCGTACCTATGTTTATACAATATTTATTGCAATGTGCATGGCACAGCACGCACGTACACGCGAAAAAAAAAGAAAGAATTAGAAAATGAGCACCACAGCTCGGGCCACGCTGGCCGTGCCCGCCGCGCGCCCGCTGCCCAATGGTTAGGCACGCCAGCGCCACCGCTGCTTTCCATGCGAGAGGGGACACCGGTTTGCACGGCGCGCCCGCTCCGGTCGCGCCACTCAAAATATTCTAGTACACTCTAGGATGGATGGATGCTATGAGCTTCCCCTTTGTAACGGGGCGGTGACATGTGCGCCACCAGGCTCGTAAGAAGATTTAAGAACTTTTTTTTCCTCTTTTAATTTTCCTCATGCCTTTTAAATTTACTTCAATCAAATCGATCATGCCATATCAAAAACGGAATTTCATATCCCAGTTCCCTGCCCCTTATGGCAGAAATTCCATATTTTTCCCTATAATTATTTTTGTCCGTTCTCTCTAGTTTTCTGCCACCAGTATTCTAACCGTCTCTTACTTATTTCAATCGCGGCTATGTTCAGCTTCTGTGAAAACGCCGTTCCTGTTCAAGCGTGACTAAGCAGGCTGTGCACAATCTGCAGACAAAACTAGCCGGAAAATGCTCCAGCCGCGCTCCGCGCAGCGCCAGCACGGCCGGTGCGGCGGCGCATCGAAGCAAACGCGGCGCAGGCGCACAGGGACCTAGGCGAGGTGCTTCGCGTCGTCTGCTACAGCGCGGGAGCGCGCCTTCGCTGTGAAGCACGTTTCACTGAGCGAAGGCGAGCGAGCGCCCGAGGTAGCGTCGCGAGAATGCGCGCTTCACTAATTGGAGCATTTTCCGGCTAGTTTTGTCTGCAGATTGTGCACAGCCTGCTTAGTCACGCTTGAACAGGAACGAGCTTCTCAGCAGGTAGCCGACTTAGCTGTATTTTTTTTTGTTATTGTTAGTGATGAGGGTAAAAGAACAACGTCATTTTTTACGCAGTCTTTATTAGGCCTGGGCTATTTTCTTTTACGGCGACAGCTGTTGGTGCAGTGCATCCAGAGTAACCCATCAGGCACGATTTTCGTGATTTGCATTCTGACGTCACGGGTGTAGCGCACTGTTTCGCGCATCTCTGGATTATATAACCAATTTTGATAATAGACCTAAGAAAGTGACCGACACCCGCCATAAGTTACCACAAATTCAGAGGGCGATTTTCCGATCGTGCATATATATTTTATCATGTCTGTCATCGGTTCTTTCATTAAGGAGGGCGAAACGGAGTATCAAATATAAGAAGAAGATAGGGTGTTTTCACAGAAGCTTTTCACAGTAACTCCGTTGCTCAGCGGCTTCCTTATTGGCGTGTTAGTGTCGGTTCTAAGTGTGTGAATCGCGTTACGTGATGTAGAAAACTGCTCTCTCTGGCATAGGAACTGAATTTGCAGTAATTTACGACCAATTTGCATCTTTCTGGATCGAATAAAACATGCTATTCATTTCTGTGTTCATACTTTAAGTAAAATCGCCCAAGCGGCGCTGATGCGTACCTGACTCAAGAAGTAGCATTCTCATTTGGAGGAATCGTCGGTCAGTTCTTCGGCAACATTGCTGGCTCGTGTAAAATAAGTGGCGCAGACATTTCTTTCTTCTTTTTTTTATCTTTGAAATCAATGCACGCAGCATTCGAAAGCCGTTTCTGTCAGTATGAACAGGTTGTAGGAGTGGAAAATGTATAATGGAAGTGTGTGTTTCCTATAGCTTACATTGCGTGTCGCCGAGTAAGGAAGGCGTTATTCGCTTCCACTTCATTCACCTTTTCAAGAGGCCATATGCACATTTTCCCTAAAATTAATAACTTGTTAATTTTGGGGTACATGTCCCAAAGAGATGCATGGCATCGGCGTTATAAACGCCATTAAGGGTGAGCGCCAGATAAATTTAGTATGATGAATAATCTTTTTTTGTATTGAGGGAAAGGGGCCCTACCCCCTTTTAGTTGAGTACGTAAAACCCAAATATGAATATCGGCAAAGGAACGCTGGCCGCGAACAAGTCATGCTGTAGAGGTCGTGGGGAAGTCACCGTCCGGTGTGTAGAGCTAACGCGGCCACGATGATCTAAAGGGTGGCCCACCAGTTGACGGTGGTAGGCGAACGGAGTGGCCATTTTCGAAACCCCAACGCGGCCGGACACAGATGGGTCAGGTAAGACCGTTTACCTTTCAAAAGAAATGCTTATGGGCGCTGGCCCGACCTATCACCACGCTCCCTTATTTTTTTCGCTTAAGCGACGCGACCATCTCTTATCAACTTACAATGCTGACACGCTGCTGCCAATGGCTGCCCAATCAAGTGCCTGGTCGCCCACAAGTGAAAAATCTTTGGATTTGTGAAAGCGAAACACGCCAGAGGTTGTAGATTGAAAGCATTTCTGTCGGCTTGCATGAACATTATCTTATCAGCTTTCGAAAATAGATTTTTATTCGGTTGCCGGTTGTTATAGCACCTCGGCAATATAAACTCTATAACAGTGCAGGACTGCTTCATTTCCGCAGCGCACTTTCGGAAAGTAGCCATGAGGAGGGAGCCCTTAAAAAAAAGGCGGCACATAGTAGATCTCTTTCTGCAGAACTATCTCCAGCGAGTTATATCGGAGATGGTGAATCGACCACTTAAGACTGCAAATCGAATCGCCCAGGGTGTCGGTCACTTTCTTAGGTCTATTATCAAAATTGGTTATATAATCCAGAGATGCACGAAACAGTGCGCTACACCCGTGACGTCAGAATGCAAATCACGAAAATCGTGCCTGATGGGTTACTCTGGATGCACTGCACCAACAGCTGTCGCCGTAAAAGAAAATAGCCCAGGCCTAATAAAGACTGCGTAAAAAATGACGTTGTTCTTTTACCCTCATCACTAACAATAACAAAAAAAAATACAGCTAAGTCGGCTACCTGCTGAGAAGCTCGTTCCTGTTCAAGCGTGACTAAGCAGGCTGTGCACAATCTGCAGACAAAACTAGCCGGAAAATGCTCCAATTAGTGAAGCGCGCATTCTCGCGACGCTACCTCGGGCGCTCGCTCGCCTTCGCTCAGTGAAACGTGCTTCACAGCGAAGGCGCGCTCCCGCGCTGTAGCAGACGACGCGAAGCACCTCCCCTAGGTCCCTGTGCGCCTGCGCCCACGGCCGGTCTGGAAGCGCGCGCTCGCTCTCTCTTTTACGGCCTGCGCACGGGGGGCTGTTGCTACCTATCGCCGCAACTTGGCGGGGGCGCTCCGAGCCAACCCTCTCTAAACCAGCTCCCGGCCGTTGCGGAGGCTAGCGCGCGCTGGGAATGCTCGGCCTCAGACTTGCCGTGTCACTTTCTGATGCTCCTCTATATGCTATGTATGGTACCAATGCGATGAGAATACGGTAGCAAGCATATATATGGCAACTCTGGTGCTTTCCGCTTTTCCGAGGGAGAGGCACAAGCCACTGATTCGCCCGCTTCTGCTGCTCGTGAGAGCACTTACCGATGCGCGTCGCGCTCAGAAGGCTCGGCCGCATGATTCGTCACCGACCGTCAGAACAAATGACACGAGACATTCTTTTTTGAAAGAAATTGGTTTCCAAAACGTTCACATCAAATGCACATATGCCAACCATTAATGTACTTGAAAATGATAAAATATGGTCATTTTTATTCAAGCTGTCGCAATTCTTGCTTTATTATTAAAATAAATACCTCGAAAAGGGGAAAGTCACACTCGCCACAAGTAGCCGTGAGTCGCAATCACAGCAGAAGGAACATAATAATAATAATAATAATAATAATAATAATAATAATAATAATAATAATAATAATAATAAACTCGCACCACACCACGCTGAGTCCCTGCATGCATATAATTCCCAAGCTCTCACGTGTCCAGACGCGGTCTTCCGCGTGCAAGTAAAGAGATGAGCAAACTGTTCCAGATGGAGACGCGAGCGTGCATGTGTTTTTCTTCAAAGCACGTCCGAAAAGCAGCGAAAACATGCTCGCGTCACTGTCGCCTCGGCTTTCACCATGCGCGCGCTATGGGCGAACGCGCGCGCGTCTCATAAGTGCACCAGCTACGTTTTGTTAGTTCTAACAAAAAAGCAATACACACACAGTGCTACGAGCAGCGCCGTTGTGCCCAGCCACTACAATGACGCCGGTAATCTCATATGATGGTTCCGGGAAACATTTTGACATTCAAACAATTGAGCGGTTCACCAGAAGGCTGAGCAAATCCGTCTCATTGTAGAAACTAAGCAGAAGGACGCACTTCGGGACATCTGCATCAGATGATAGACGGCACGTCTATCATCCGAAAACTGCGTTATATTTATGAAGGACGCCGTGGTGGAAGGCTCCGGGAATTTCGACCACCTGGTAATCTTTAGGGTGCACCTAAATCCAAGCGCACAAGCCCCAAGCATTTTCACCTCCACCAAATATAAAATGTTCAGGTTTGACCAACCAACCAACCCATTCTTGTTGCTAGTGGCACTGAGTGTGCCTCTTCTTTTGCCGAGTGCATAAGTACCTAGAAAGCCAGACTGTCCCCACACGCACCTGTACTGCTCCCACCACTTTCTACATGCGGAAAAAATAATTAGCAAGGTAAAGTGGCCGGGAACAGCTGGTTTACCATACGAAGCGCATGCAGAGCAACGCGCTTTGGGGGGTTGGCTCGCGACGCCCTCGCGCGGAACGCGCCGTCGTCCTGTATAGAAATAGACCCATTGTAGTCGTGGCAGCTGCTCAGGCCGTAAAAGAGGGAGCGAGCGCGCGCGTCCAGACCGGCCGTGCTGCGCCGCGTTTGCTTCGATGCGCCGCCGCACCGGCCGTGCTGGCGCTGCGCGGAGCGCGGCCACGGGGAGCCGTGTTCACCCTAAAAGTGGACGGCCGTGTACATGTTTAACACGGCATACACTTCAGCCGCCACACACATATTTGCATTCATTGCTATGGGCTTGTTATGCAGCACTACAGTTACTGCAATGGAGCGCGAGGTTTGAGACATTTATTTTATTTTTTCTCAACTACCTATTCAATACTTTCGTCAATCTTAAAATCTTTGAAATAAATTAATAGAAATGGTGTACACAGCTTAGTCATCATGCTGTACATCTGTTATAAAAACACCATCCTGTACGTGGGGAGAGCTACACTTTTTTTACACGGAATAATAGAAAGTCTACGGCTCTCTGCAACAGCTTTGTACGCGTGAAAAAAAAAAGGAAGAAAAAAAAGGCAGCGTCATCAGCGCCATTTTTTTATATAGAGGCTTTCGAGATCCGGAACATTTACCGCCTATTTTACATTTATTTTCTTTTTGATAATAAAACCAACAAACTTGTCACAAATTGAAATTAGGTATATAATATAATTGTTGTTTTGTGGGGTTTTACATCCCAAAACCAGTTCTGATTATGAGAGACGCCGTAGTGGAGGGCTCCGGAAATTTCGACCACCTGGGGTTCTTTAGCGTGCACTGACATCGCACAGCACACCGGCCTCAACATTTCGCCTCCATCGAAATGCAGCCGCCGCGGCCGGGATTCGATCCCGCGACCCTCGGATCAGTAGCCGAGTACCTTAGCCACTAGACCACCGTGGCGGGGCTATATAATATAATTATCACCGCCCATTGTTGCAATGGTTGCAAACAGAAATGAATTTCTCACGATAATGTTGTAATGAGTCTGAGAGGCAATGCTTGCATGTGCTTCTGAAAAGTTGTTCTGGTTTGCTGCGCATCTGCGGCAGTACGATTGCCATCGGCAACGCAGCAGGTTCCAACTTGCTTTGTCGCTCGCAGAATGCTCGTAGGGCTGGCCCGCATGGCGTTCATGTTAGCGAGTTTGTTAGCTTGCGTTCAAATTTGGTGTTCTACAATTGCTTGAAATAAGCGATGAGACACTCGACTGCACGATGTTGGTGGCGACTGTTAAGTGCCTGCGGAATAGGTAGCCCATGAAGAAATCTGACCCTGAGAGTCCTCTCTGCCCGTGAGTGCGAACTTTTCGGTCCCGCTGTTGACTACGGACGTCATCGTTCTCAGGTAAGCTATAACACTGCTAAGTTGATTTGTAGTAGTCGGATTCATTACAGTCACGAGGCTTTTGTTGTACGCAGAGTCATTTGCTACTTGTTACTGTATGGATTGCGAACAGCCACTTGCGTCGCGTTGTTTAGCACGTGTGCAGTTTGATTGGACCTGTCCGCATTTTTAACCGGTGACAAATAGTCAAGAGATTGCCTGCATCGCCCCGCAAATGGCCTTTAATTAAATGTGGCAACCTGCACGTGCTTTCGCCACCGAGACAGTGCTTCGATTAACAAAGTTCAACACAGCAGAATATTCACATCTGCCACGCAACACGTGTCGCGTAAATGTTTGTCGTCCGCTGTGCATGTTCTCAGTAGGTATGGACTAGCTTGCGTGATGACTACGTTCGGCTGATTTGCGTCAGCGACGTCCAGTCGATGACAAATGGGATTGTAGCTGCGCACCGAAGAGTGTGTACGTAACGGTAGTTTTCAGTAGGACACGGATGTTTGAGCACGCACTTGTCAATAGAAATCTACTTTGCAGTAATGCAAGAAGGGATTTACTGATACTAACCATCCAGCCGATCATTGGGCAAATGCTGTAGGTGAGTCCCCGGGCAAGATATCGCACCTTGAGAGTTTTTTTTTTCATGGCTCCCGTTAGTGACCAGTGCTTTGAGCGCTAATTTCATGCTTCTCCCTTTACTCTTCATTGGTTGAATCTACTTAAATAAATTAGGTGGTTCCATATCTGTGATTCTGTACATAAATTTTAATTGTTTCTGTAGGAATATTGATTCTGCTGCAATTCTGCCCAGGTGTGAGACAAATGATTTGACGAGTCCGTCGACCTTTGGGACATTGCCTTTGTACCTGACGGAGCCGTGCAATGTGTTTTGCCAAAGTCACAGCCAATAGGTACAGGCGAACGTGTACACCAGCATATATTCGATGAGGTATGTTGCTATTGTTTACAGAATTTCTTTCCTGCATTAGATACAAATGTTGGCAAGGCATTGGAACAGTTCACATCATGGATTATATTTGTTATGTACACTTTCAGTGATGCTGGAGGTAAATGAACAATTAGTTTCTTGGAGAAAATGGTCGAAGAGGTGAGTACAAATTCCTGCATCTCTTATATGATGCACGACGCGGTTATATATATATTCAAGTGTAACAGGCTATTTTTCGACCATCTCTAATCTCGCTGAAAAAAAAAATCGTATTGTTACGTCTGCACGTGGTAAGTATATTTGACTGTCATTTCTTGGGAAAGAATGTTCTTGCCCCATGAAGGCGCTTCGAACTTCTCGTTATAAGTAAAACTGTTCGCACAAATAAATTTATACAAAATTATTTCTTTGATACATTGCTGCAGAACAATTTTTTTCTTATTCTTAACGTGTCGCTCTTTCATTACTGCTATAGTCTTTTCATGCTTTTCTTAATTTACAGTACTTTTGACCATGACGAAAAGTCACTCAATGTAGCATATTTTCCAATTTTTAATAGAAACATTTCCCATTTTAGAGCTTCTAGTACTAAGCAATAAAAATACTGTGATATAACGCGGGAACCTTGTGGCTAGAGAAGGACAAGTTTGGTAAAAATCATACTTCACCGATATTGAGGCATCAATTTCGCAAAGTTGCAGTCCAAGTAAAAGTGTGGCGTATAACTCATTAAGTAGTACTCCTGCGGGTACTTCACCGAAGAAGTTTTAAAGGGATAATACTTGTTTTAATTGAGACAGAAAATTTTGAAGTTAACAATCGCACGGCTGCACAAAGCTTCTCTTTGTTTTGCCTTCACTGCGCAACACGTTGGTGCTGGTCTCCTTTCGCAGTCACCCAAGGTACCTTACTGTGGTCACTCCAATTCGTACGCTTCTTCGTCAGACATTTGTGTAATCTGGTTTCATAAAAGATGCTAAAACACCAATAGCACTAAAACGATGCAACACTTCATCTGGTATCCGATATGGCTGAAAAAGCTGAAGGCTCCACAGAGAAAAGGTGGCGCCCGCATTGACGCCGTATTCTTTGGGATTTGGAATCCCAAAATTTTTTTCGCGAATAAAACAAAAATTACTCCTTGAGAAACTTTCATGAGATACCCGCATAGAGTACTACTTAAACAGTTGTAGGCCACATTTTTACTTGAACCGAAACATTGAGAAATCGATGGCTCAGTATGGGTCAGTATGCGATATTTGCCAAATTTGTCCCTCTAGCCAAAAGGTTTCTGCGTTATATCACAGTATTTTTATCGCATATTACTAGAAGCTAGAAGTTAGGAAATATCATTACATTTTTCATAATTAAGTTGTTTTCATTAAAAATTGCAAAATATGCTACATCGAGTGATTTTTCGTCATGGCCAGAAATGGTTTAAGAAAAGGATGACCAGACTATGGCAGTAATAAAAGAACGACACCTTAAGAATAAGAAAGAAATTGTTCCGTAGCAATGTCTCAAAGAAATATTTTGTATAAATTTATTTCACTTTTCAGCGCGAAGTTCGAAGCGCCCTTACGAAGCGAGAAATTTCTTTCCCATAGAATGACCGTCGAATAATTACTTAGCACGTGCCGATGTAATATTGCGATTTTTTTTCAGTGAGATTGGAGATGGTCGAAAAGCAGCCTGGTGCACTTGATATGGAATGACCAATGTGTGTTTGTGCGTGTGTGTGCATGTGTGCTCAGTTTTGGAGGGGCAGCAAAGAGGGGTCTATAAGTGGCTACATAGCTTATAGACCCCTCTCCGCCGGCCCTCCAAAACTGAGCAAACACGCACAAACATGGGTCATTCCATATCAAGTGTAACCCCCCATATTGCTCTCTGAAGACATACACGCCCCAGTCACTAAATATTAGCTATAAATAATTGTAATAGGATTGTGCAATTGTAGTACCAAGGATTACCTAGGCTACCTCTGCCACTCGGGAAGGTAAGTTCACGATGACTGCTATCCAGACTCAGATCGCACACTAGTCAATACGTTTAGTTTGTACATATGCCTCAGCTCCTTCTTATGTTGACCACTAAGTTTTTGTGTCCTTCAAAATTGGAATAGCCCGTTGCAGTTGTTACAATGAGGTTGTTGGCCCTTGTAACAAACTATCATCTGATTTCCTTGGCGTGCAGCACCTGCCGTTGTGTACCTTAGCACCTTGTAACAAAGTAAGAGGGGGCATTACTGATGTTTAAGCCTGTCGGGATTAAATTCCTCAACCTCAATTGGCTCCCTTCAGAATCTTGTGTGAAGGAATCAATGATGATCAAGCAATTCAATCCGGATGCGGCCCGATCTTCCGGCCGATCAGGATAAAAAGTTACCTGATGGCACCGGTATTACAGTCTTAGCGAGAGCAAAGTGGAAGGCATTAGGTGCTTGGCGAATGTGCAGTTTTACATCGGACATAAGGTCAAGTCCATTTGGCTTAGAGAAGATTGGTATGAATTCATTTTTTGTTAAAGAAATTGGGGTGGTGAGCACTCGTCCAGTGCTTTGTTGTTTGTCCCTGTAACAAGGGGTCAGCCCAGTTTATGACTGTAATGTCATGTACGTGCCCATTTATGATTTCATATCTGCAAAGAATGCCTGTTTTTTTTTTCTTTCTAGGACCAGGTGAAAGGACCACATGCTCTGTGCATTATCTACATAAGTGAATCCATGAAGATGCAGAGGCCGTATTTCTGTCAATGCAAGAAATGCAGATTGCAGGAATCATCGATGCTACTGAAGGAATGTCGACTGTCATGGCCGCATACTCTTATGTGTGGGGCCATCTGCACATCACTAGCACTGAACCTGTACTGTTAATTGAGTATATATTTCAAAGCCAAGGTGCGTCCACTATTATTTAGTGCCACCCAGAGTGCAGCTATATACTGTGATGGACAAGTATGTGAAATGTTCGTTGCAACATCATGTGTTCCAGATGGGATTGGTGCTAATAAACAAATAAAACCACATCCCTGTTCCATATGTCTGTTCTGAGAATCAGTACCTGATGCAGCATGTGAATACTTGCTGCTGGGTGCTGTAATACTGACTTATTATAGCCGCAGTAAGAAGGTCGCGTAGAGGTCTTTTGGGACCGCTTTTAATGAACTGAATATATAGATACTATATATAAAGAGTAGCACGGGAATGGATGGCTGCTAGACAAAGGGTGTAATAGCCTGCCTTGCACCCTTCGCTGAGGGTGTTCTACTGCATCAACACCATTCGGTAATAAGGGTGTTTTGAAAATTGGAAACCCCCCATTAAAGCGGTGTTTCAGTGCGTCAAAATGCCTTTTGTCTAGGGTGGAAGGGTGTTACTTATAGACACTGTAAAACACCTTTAAGGCGGTAAACTGGTTTACAGTGTAGATAAGTACCAGGAGAATAGATATGTATGCATTTCTTATTATAGTAAGCACATGATTTCAGGGCGCTAAAACAACAGACATAACAGTGGGACATGCAGTCTGTTCTTTCAGCACCCTGTAGTACATGGGTTCTAATTTGCAACAACTTGCCCAAGAAGTCTTAAGTTATTATAGTAAGGTGCACTCCACTAGTTTTCCTGCCGAGAACAACCCAACCCTTTCCTTCTTGTACCACTGATTTCTTTTTCATGAAACGGTCCCATGGTAACTAGGCGGCAGAGGTAAATGCACAGTCAACAGCAAAAGTAAGCGTGATCCAGAACTTCATTAAAATCTATATTACCACTTAGTCTCTGAACATAGCCTCGAATGAAATGCTACAGCCTGAACATCGCAAAAACGTCTACCCACCGAACTTTAAAATTGAGGCTATGTTGCGGGGCTAAGCGGTTATACGGGCTTTTCGAAAGTTTCGCATCATGTACATTTTTCCACTTGACGGTACCTTCTAGCTACTGCACTTATTTCATTGCCTATCATGACCAGCTTTCAAAGCTATGAACTAATATTAGTTGCATTGTACAAAACAAGAGCAGAGGCCCTAAACCACCGACATGGGCTTTCTGCAACAATTATTTTTTCAACTTAGCGCCAAGTTATCAAATAAGGTAGGATCACCAACAAATCAAGTTTACAATCAAAAAGACTGTTCCCAGTTTTCACATCATTAAATGTTACACATTTGCTAACTTTTGCAGGAGTGCACACTTTGGTGTAGACAACAAGCCTGTTGTAAAGCTAACGGTGATAAGCACATCATATATATCTATGTCCACTGTAACGACACCTTCTGGAATTCCTGATAAATAGTCTATTGGAAGCAGAACACGTGCGGCAACATTTGCAAGCAAATAACCTGGTCTACAGTCTATGAAAAAAAAAAAACTTGTCAAAAGCTGCAGCCCTGGATACAAACAAGGTTGAGAACAGCGGTCTTGCCGAAACATCAGTTTGTCTAAAGCCTCTTATATCAGCTACGACATTTTTCGAACAGCGTGTTTAAGTAAAGAGCACCATTTGTGCGAGCAGTACTCATGTGCTCGAAATGCGTAGGTGGTTGGCGCTGCATCAGATTGCCTGTTGACCTGTGAACATGATGGCACAGGAGCCTCATAGGGGTTTCAACTCGATGAAATGCTCAGAAAATGAGTTTGTTGGTGTGTATACACTGCTATAAACGGTCTTTATAAAAAGCAATACAGCAAACTAGCCATTACTGCGTACACTTTTTACGGGTGACGACAATTATTTTCATCCCGGCCGCTGCGGCTGCATTTCGATGGAGGCGAAATGTTGAGGCCCGTGTGCTGTGCGATGTCAGTGCACGTTAAAGAACCCAAGGTGGTCGAAATTTCCGGAGCCCTCCACTACGGCGTCTCTCATAATCAGAACTGGTTTTGGGACGTAAAACCCCACAAAACAACAAACAACAACAAATATTTTCGGTACCTTCCATCTGCACTGTTTGCAATGATGAAGTAATTTCGCCTCACATAATATACGCATCTCTACTTAAAGAAAGCCTTCCGCATGCATACTGTGACGAGTGGCAGCCCCAAGAATGCATTGGACATAGAGGAGAAGAAGAAGTGTGTGTTGTGTGCGGTGGCGCCGCTCGTGGAAGGGCGAGACCCGCGAAGCACTAGAGAGAAGGGGCCAGGAAGCTCGCTGCCAAGACGTACCTAGCTGTTCTCGGGTAACTACCGTCGCGGCTACCGGTTCATTGAGGTTCCCGACTGTTCTCGGGGAGCGACCGTCGTGGTTACCGGTCCGTTGCGGTTCCTGACTGTTTTCGGGTCTTGCACCACAAAATGTATCCCGGCACCCTTTCGCCGTGTACAGCAACCGTTGCAGGAATGCCCGCTTGAGCGTCTCGCGTTCTACAGCCGCCGATGGATCCATGCGCCCAATGACAGTTAAGGCCTCCCCCGTCATGCACAGGCTTAACGAGAGTGCCCACTTCTCCCGTGGCCATTCCTGGAAAATGACGACGCGTTGAAACCCCTGCAGGTATGCGTCTAAGTCACCCCTGTCATAATTAAACGGTGGTATGAGCTTATGGGGGCTGCAAACGTTTGGCACAACGGCCGCATTCGTACTGGCAGCAGCACAGCTGTGAGCGGCTTGTGAACTAGCGGCATTTTCTTGTAGCCGGAGCTTTAGTTCGGGAATATTTTGCTCCTGGGGCGAGGAGCTTTTGTTGCTGTGCCACTTTTTCGCCTGCTGCCTCACGTTCTTTCTCGATCAACTGCAGTTTCAAGGCCATTTCCTCCTTGACTGCCTTCTGCTCGCTCATCGCGCAGTCTTACACGCTACTGCTGTACCCATGCGCTCAGCTCCGCATCCGTCAAGTCTAGCTCTTTGCCTATGCTGACGAAGTTGTCCGAGTCAATGTCTCACCCCGGTGTCTGAGCATTGGCTTCAGATGTTACAAGGAAATCCTGGCAGGCTCGCCAATATAAGAGGTTCGTAGGCCCAGGAACTCAGACGAGAGGCGGAAAGACGCCAGACCTTGAAAAAAACACTTTATGCCGTCAAACGATGCATGAAGCACAGTGCACAACGAGACATAAAAATAACACAACAAGTAATATGACGCTAGAGTTCACTAACAAAGACGCCACCTCAGCACACTAACGCCGCCGTGCGCCGATGCACGCTGGTGTTCACACGGCACCGGACGCCTGGACGTAACGCGTAGCGCGTTTGCAGCCGGCGACCACTCACTCGAGCCGTTGCGGTGAACATGGGCGCCGGCCAGCCGGATGAGTTGGCCTTGCCGTTGTTGCGGGTGAGTACGTGGTTGGTGATGGCCCGAGGCACGCTTGACATGGTTCGGAAACCGTAGGCCAGTCACATTGCCGTTGCGTCGAACACAGGCGCCGGGCAGCACGGTGACATGGACCTTCAGGCCTTCCAAGCTCGCCTGTCATCGGTGTTCGCGTCAGAACCTTCTTCGAAGGCGCGGACCACTCTCTGAGACCACTGTGTCGTCCATGCGGCCTGGTGGCGCCTCCACACATATATATATATATATATATATATATATATATATATATATATGATTGATTGATTTGTGGGGTTTAATGTCCCAAAACCAGCTCTGATTATGAGAGACACCGTAGTTGAGGTCTCCGGAAATTTAGGTCACCTGAGGTTCTTGAACGTGCACTGACATCGCATAGCACACGGACCTCAACACTTCTCCTCCATCGATATGCAGCCGCCGCCGCCGGGATATATATATATATATATATATATATAAATAGATATAAATAAATATATATATATATATATATATATATATATATAAACAGTCATTCCATATGAAATGTAATACCTTTCAACCACCTCAAACCTCGCTGAAATAAACTGTGTTACATCTGCATGGGGAAAGTACTTGCTCGAAAAAAAATGTAGTTTGAGCTCGAACACGACACTGTGTTTCGCAAATATATTTATACGAAATTTTTCGTTTCAGCCAGTGATATGGTACAATTCCTTCTCATTCTTGAGATGCCAGTCTTTAATACTAGTCTGTATATATATATAACACTACAGGCCATATATTTTTCCATTTACATTATTATCGGCCATGACAAAACATTACAAAATGTAGCATACTCAGTTCCTGCTAGTCAAAATACCGGCTCGGTAAATATGACAGTTCCGACTTCCCTGTACCCAATACTAAGTAATAAAAACACCGCGGGAGCTTGTAAATCTGCTATCTTGTGGCTATATGGGGAGTTGTTCTTTTGTGGGGTCTACGTCCCAAAATCAGCTGTGATTATGAGAGACGCCGTAGTGGAGGGCTCCGGAAATTTCGACCACTTGGGGGTTTTTTAACGTGTACTGACATCGCACAGCATACGGGCCGCCTCCACTGAAATGCAGCCGCGGGATTCGATCCCGCTAGCCTCGGATTAGCAGCCGAGCATCATAGCCACTAGACCACCGTGGTGGGGCAATAGACGGGGAGAGGTTAGGCAAAAATCACTATCTGACCCATATTGAGCTACCATTTGACTACCTGGGGATGGAAGTAAAAATATGGCCTACAACTTCTGTACTACTTTTTGTGGGTAAATTATACAAAAATGTTTTAAACGAGCTACTTTTGTTTCAAGTGAGAAAAAATTTGAACTTACCAATCACATGGCTGCGAAAAACACCCGTTTCACCTTCTCTGCACGACACATGAGTGCAAGATTCGTGTAGGCATCCTTTCGCCGTCATCCAAGGTACCTTGCTGTGTTTACTCCAAGTCATACGACTTTTCGAGACAGATTTGAGTAATGTAGCTTGAAGCAATCTCGCGCTGTAATTGGAGTGATATAACGTCTTAACGCTATTGGCATTTTAGCATGTTGTTTGAAGCAAGATTGCTCAAATCTGCGGCAAACAGTTGTATCACTTGGAGTAACCACAGCATGGTACTTTGGAAGATCGTGAAATGGCGCCTACACGGATCCTGTACTGACATGTCGTGTGGTGAAGGTGAAACGAGGCGAAACAAAGAGAAGCCTTCCACAGCCATGTAGTTAATAAGTTGAAAAATTCTTTTCTCACTTAAAGCAAAAGTTATTCTTTGAAGATTTTTGTGCGAATTACCCGCAAATACTACTACACAACAAGTTACTAGGCCATATTTTTACTGGGACCGTTACATTGCCAAAATGATGGCTTAATGTGGGACAAAATGTGATTTTTTCCAAATTTCTCATCATCTGGGCACAAGATATCGGCTCTGCAAGCTCCCGCAATACCTTTATCACTTATTATAGAATACACGGAAATCGGAGCTGTCCTTATATTTATCATAACCAAGCCAGTGTCTTTATAAAAACTGCTGAATATGCTACATTGTGTAATGTTTCGTCATGACCGAAAATAACAAATTGAAAAAATATGGTCAGCCTATAGTAGTAATGGAAAACAGACACCTTAAAAATGAGCAAAAGGTTGTAACAAATCAATGGCTCAAATTATTTATTTTGTATAAATTTATTTGCCTGACACAGTTATGCGCTTCAGCGATAGGTTCAAAGCAACGACGCAGCGGGAAATTTTTTTCCAGAAATTATGCTCCATATGCAGTACTCTCCATAGGCAAATGTAACAGAAGTTTTTTTTTCAAGGAGACTGGAGATGGTAGAAAAAAAACCTGTTGCACTCGATATGGAACAACCCATATTATATATTAAATGCAGTCAAAGGTGACGAATTTCATTGAGAGTGATGACGTCCATAAATTCACAGGAACAAAACACAATCAGCTCGCACATAATCGGAGAAATTCGACATTACTGGGAGAGGCCTATTCCTGTAGAGGAGCTTGAATAAGCTGTGGATTATCACCATCGCATTCAAGTAAATAAGTCCCATTGTTCAATCCAGTTACGTGATGCTTTGAATAAAGCTGCTTTGTTATTTAAAAAGTTCATTTTATCCAAACGGCCAAAATTCTAGAGACACTTAACTGTAAAGCTTTTAAGTGCTGTCACCACATGTGCAGAATATTCGACGTTCCAGCAGTAGTCAACAGCAACCAGCCTCACGTCTGCAGTACCGCGGGTAACAACAGACTCAACAGGTGCAAACAATGGAATGCTTTATTGAAGATAGCGCAGGTGCTTTTATTCCCTGTGAACCTGCAAGAGCATGCGCACTTCGGGGTGCGATGAACGGACTTGCCTTGCCGCGATACGGCACTTGCTCCCCCTTAGAAGCCTAGGCTGTCGGGTGGTCTCCTTGTGCGCGTAGAACGCCAGGAAGTTCTAAGCCCGCCGGAACACTGGAGGGTGCTTCATTCGAAGCCTGGGATGTACCAATTGTCGGTCTGACGATGGTTCAGCGTCTTCCACTGCAGAAGGTTGATCAGTCTCTGTGCCTTGGTTGTCTTCGGGCCGAGTTGCGTAGAATTCTTGCTTTACTTCACCCTCTGCGAGCCGTGGGCACACTTGGTCCACGTGACGGTGCTGCACCCCTCCTGTGGTGTCCACCGTGACGATACGCCTACCTCTTCTTGACGTCACCGTGCCGGGTAACCATCTCTGGCCGGCGTGATTGTACTGCCGCGACCAAACAGGCCCTCCCGGTGAAAAGATTTGTGACAACGGCGCTGGGGGTTTCCTTACCGTGGGATCCCGTGCCACCTCTTCCTCTGGAAAATGTGCACTTAAACGGGTCCTGGGCTGAAAACCCAGCGACATGTCGGCGGGCGACTTCCCATCTCGAGTCGGTGTTGCTCTGTAGTGTGGCAAAAATTTGGAAATACGAGTGAGCAGACTTCCATGCATATTTTTCTTGATGCCTTCCTTAATGGTACGCACCGCGCGCTCAGCCAATCCATTTGACTGGGGATATTATGGAGCGGAGGTAACATTACACACATGGTTATCTTAGTACTATCTTTGTCAGTGAACTGTTAAACTGTGGCCCATTGTCGGAAGCGACTGTAGGGGTCAGACCAAAACGCGCGAACATCCCTCGCAATACTTCCACTGTAGTTTCTGCACTTGCTGTCTTCAGGGGTACTGCCTCTATCCATTTCGTTTCCGCATCTACCACCACCAAGATCATGTGACGTTCCACTGGCCCTGCATAGGCGATATGCAGGCGAGACCAACGTTTGGAGGTTTTCGGCCAGCTTGAAGGGATCTGTTCCGCTGGCATGGGCCAACATTGCATGCATTGCTGGCAGCTTTGTACCAGCTTCTCTATGTCGTGGTCCAATCCCGGGTACCAAAACAACGCACAAGCCAGGCGCTTCATTGCAGTCATGCCTGGGTGGGTGTCGTGAAGTTCTCTCAGAATAAGGACCCGCACGGTCTCGGGCAGAACTGCACGATGACCCCAGTATATTAGCCCTTTACGCACAGTGAGTTGGTATCTGCGAGTGAAGTACGGCTGATGGCACTAGTGCTCCGGCCCCAGCTGGTTTGGCCAACCCCGAAGAATCCACGTCTTCAGCTGCCGGAGAAGCATGTCCTTGCTCGTGCTCTCTGCCAACTGCTGCGCGTTAAGGGAAAAATCTGTTAAAGCTTGCGCATGAGCACGTATTAACCGGGATCATCTTCCCCAGGGTGCCCTTGCTCCGGCAGCGGCAAACGGCTGAAAGCGTCGGCATTCGCGTTCAATGGCCCTTTCCTGAATTCTATGCCATACTGATACGCTGATAAAAGGAGCGCCCAACGCTGTATCCTGGCCGCCGCAATCTGTGGAATTGGCTTCTCTCGATGGAACAGCCCTGTCAACGGCTTATGATCTGTTATCAAACAAAATTTATTGCCGGAAAGATAGTCTCTGAACCTTGTCATACCAAAAACTAGGGCGAGCGCTTCCTTTTCCAGTTGCGAGCAATTGCGCTGCGCCGGCGTCAAGGTTCTTAATTAAGGGAAAAGCTATCGGACAGTCTTCGCCGTTGATGCGATAGCACAGCACTGCGCCCAAACCGACCGATGATGCATCGCATTCCAGTCGAAGGGGTTTTCGCGGGTCATAGTGGACCAGAAATTTGGCCTTAACTAAGGCACCCTTTGCTTCTTGAAATGCGCGGTCCTGGGACGGCCCCCATTGCCACAGCACCCCCTTTGCCAGCAAGTGATATAAGGGAGCCGGTGTCGTTGACAAGTTGGGCAAGAATTTAGCATAATAAGTAATTAAGCCCAATAAAGATTTCAGCTGGCTTACCGATGTTGGCTTCGGCGCGGACATTACCGCCTCGAGGTTATCTTGCAGAGGATGGAGACCTTTGGCATCGATGCGATGCCCCAGAAACGACACTTGTGCTTCCCTAAACTGGCACTTGGCTTTGTTCAAATTCAGGCTGTGTTCACGAAACCGCTGAAACACCTGCCGCAGTACCGATGTGTCGTTTTCCTTCTCTACCACAATGATGTCGTCGAAGTATGCTTGAACATTCCGCAAAGCTTGCAAAATCGACTCCATGCGTCGCTGGAACGAGGCGGGGGCTGAAGCGATTCCAAATGCTAAGCGATTGTAGCAGTAAAGGCCCTGGTGTGTGTTGAGTACCGCCGCCTTCCTAGCTTCATCGCCCAGCGGTAGCTGATTGTACGCATTGCGCAGGTCCGGAGTGCTGAAGACGTAGCCTCCGGAAAGCGCCGCAAATATGTCTTCAAGTTCGGGCAGGGGATTCTGTTCTAAGTGCGACGCCGGGTTGACTGTCAACTTGAAGTCCCCGTACAATCGTATATCGCCGTTCTTTTTTGCTACCGGCACCACCGGTGTTGCCCAATCTGAAATGCTTACCGACGAAAGCACTCAGTCTTGTAACAGACGATCGATCTCGGTCGAAACTTTGGAGCGCATGGTATACGGCACTGTACGTGCCTTACAAAAACGTGGGCGGGCCCCTTCTTTAAGGTGTAACTGGACAAGGGGGCCCTTGCAACAGCCAAGCTCGTTCTCGAAAAGATCCGAAAATTTATTGAGCAGAGGCGTCATCTTGTTATCACGAACAACATTCACACTCGAGGTGGTTGCAGTGTCCCAGAAGGACACAGCTGCCTTACGGAAGGCCTCTATCGTGTTGCGGCCGCAAAGCAATGGTCCGTCACATGCCATCACGTCTAGCGTGCTTGTCACAACAGTCGATCCAGACTGAACTATCATGGTTATCTGATCGACAACTGGCAATGGGCTGAGGAAGCAGGTTAAGCGGAGCGATGTTTTTTCCAGTGCCAGCCGCCATCTGCGATGCCTCTTAAATATGTTCTTCGGTACGACGCTAACCGGACAACCTGTGTCTAGAATCATTCGCAATTTCCGGCCCTTCCATGTCAACTCCTCCTCGAGTGGCTTGAACGTAGCTGTGTCGGCGGAGCTGTGAGCGACAAGAGCCACCAACATTTCTTCTTCACTCTCACCTTCCATTTCTTCGGCGACAAAGGCACTACGTTCCCGAGAGCAGCCCCTGCTGCAAACCTCTGCCAGGTGACTTTTACTGCCGCAATGGTGTCACTTGGTATTTCGATGATGGCGGAACTGCGTCGCGTGGGGGCTGCCACAATGCTCACATGAACGGTTGTTCCTCGCAGTGTTCCACTTCGTCCAGGGTCGTTGTCCTCGCTGCGACTGTACAACATTGATACTGATTCCCGTCGCCAGTGGCTGTGCTTCTTGCATGTCACGAACGTCGCCTAGCGCCTTCTCTGAAGCTATGGCAAATTCTTCTGCTTCTTCAAAAGTTTGCTTCTTCCGCGTTGATAGGCACCGCCGCATGTCGTCGTCCCTGATTCCGCATACTATGCGGTCTCGCAGAATACGGTGCAGCCAGCTGCCGAAGTTGCAACTTTCCGCCAGTCTCCGAAGGTCGGCAATGTATTCCCGACCGCTCTCTCCATCACTTTGCTTGCGCATGAAGAACGAGAAACTCGCCGCTATTTCATTAACTTGAGGATTGTAGTAGGTATTCAACGACTTCATCGTAAGTCTGACTGTTAACCTATACGGTTGAAAGGCACCATTGCAACATGCGCACGACATTATCGCTCAATGAAGACACCAGCAGAGCTCGGCGTTTGGCCGTTTCGGTAATTCCATTGCCCTCAAAATAAGCTTCCAGCCGTATCCTGTAGTACATGCTCCAACTGCTCACCGTCTCGTCGAAAACTGGGGGGCGAGATGCGATCCTTAGATCCTGTCACTCGCATACCATGCTCACATGACTCAGCAGGTGCAAACAATGGAATGCTTTGCTAAAGATAGTGCAGGCGCTTTTATTCCCTGTGAATCCGCAAGAGCACGCGCACTTCGGGGTGCGATAAACGGGCTTGCCTTGCCGCGATACTACGGCAAAGTCAACGCCTGGTGTAAGCCGCTTTCCACAGAGAGGCGGCAGGTAATTTTACGATCGGGTGATCTGCAAGAAAATAAGTGTAAGCTGAGAAAACATACCACTTCATATTCAGATATGCTTAGTAGTTTTTAAGTGCTCTTTAGAAATTAGCAAAAAGATTTTTTTTTGTAAAATATGACTGCACCATATTGCAGGCAGGTCAGCCAGCGTTTTTATCAGGGAGCGTATGCAAGTACTGTCATTGACCGACTTGCAGATCTTGCAGAGACCGAAAAATAGTAAAAAAAATGGAACAGTATGAAAAACTTGTGCGGCCAAGAAAACAAAAAAAAACAATTTTGGGGGGATTAGACCGGCTTAAACATGTCTGTCACTGCTCTCCCTGATATCAGGTGTGGAGCCAATCAGATTAGCTTCTTTTTTGGCAAGCGTGGTGTGCACTGAACAGCATCACCACGTTGGCATTCTAAGCCACCGATGGTTGCCAACAGTCATCGTTACAAGCCATTCACACAAGCCTGAGATTGCGCATAAGGTCCTCCGCTTATTTGCCTGAGGATGTGTGCAGTACGGAGCGAGTCAATGCAGGAACACTCAATGCATGACACTTGTCCCTGGGTTTCAACAACGATGGTTTGCAGTTCTCGCTCTTTGCCAGTGTCCTTGTTTGTTTGTTTTGTTTTGTGGTGTTTTACGTCACAAAACCAGTTCTGATTATGAGAGACGCCGTAATGGAGGGCTCCAGAAATTTCGACGACCTGGGGTTCTTTAACGTGCACTGATATCGCACAGCACACGGGCCTCAACATTTCGCCTCCATCGAAATGCAGTCGCCACGGCCGGGATTCGATCCCGCGACCCTCGGATCAGCAACCGAGTACCTTAGCCAGGAGACCACCGTGGCGGGGCGCCAGCGTCCTTGGTTTTCACGTACCACTGGGGGGCAGTCAACATAGGTTGCTACTTCACACTGTCCTTTGGCGCTGTTTTACTCGTGTCACTACTGCTAGAGCCAGGCGCGTCACCAGCAGGTGCACAATTCTCTTTCAAGTGGAAATGATGGGTCCTTCGGAGCTGTGACAGTAGTTTTCAGAGCTGTAATGCTAGCGATAATACAATAGTTAGAAAGAAAGGAAAACAAGAGAAAAAGAAAGATAGCGTATTTCTAACTTGCATCTGTCAATCTGTGCATAACACGATGCGTTAACTCACTGCGCCACTAAGGCTCATCAGCAGAAGAGTGAAATCGCAATGGATTTATCTTCGTAATTCATGGTGTATATAACCATTTCCGGTGTCGCCGAATTCCACAATGCATATAAAATTATTCTTGCTGATTGGTGCCATCAGCCATGCTGTTAAAGTAATCTGCCACGAGTTATTCGAACGCCCAGAAACATGTGAAATTGAAGCACCATTAACCATTGATTTTCAGCTTTACGGTATTCTGTGCATCAGCCACAAAATGCGCACAAACGCACGCAACGTGCCGAAGACAGACTCAATGTTGACACGCCACTCGCGGTATGGAGACTTAAACGACTCCAAAACAGAGACAAAATAAAAAACACAGAACAGAGAAACTCTACGTCATACCAAGGGACAACCATAGTTATGACAATGAAAAACAAAAAGGTGAGTTTTCATTTTCAGTTTCACACCTATAAAGCTACAGTAAGGCGCACGCTTTCGAACCTAAGAGGCCACAGAAAGGGCCATCAGCAGTAAAGCTTGGCCAAGCCCGCAAGAAATACAAAATTCTGGCTTTTATAATGGAGCAGCATGGCCCGAAGTGTGCTATATAGACAGGCTGCGAAACTTACAATGTAGCCTTCCTGCACAGCAGAAGTGGGCAGAACTTCATGCACAATGATGGTGCTGCACGTCCTCGCTGAATCTGTTGCGTGCAGTGTAGCGTTTTGCTTGCATGTTCGGCTAGAGGGGTTGCTTCAGCCTCTGCAAAAGCCTGCGCTGCAAGTAGGCCACATGCAGGTGCATTGGATGGCCAAGAACATGCGTGCCAGAACACTCCATATGCTGTATCTAAGCGATGCAGTCCCGGCGGGTCTGACTACCATTGTGCATGAACATTTGACATGCCGAAAAGCTGCCTTCCGGGTTTTGCGGCGCATATATAGTAAGAAAACTGAACTTTTGGGCACAAATTCGTCCGTAAATTCATTTGCAGTAATGCATTAGCTCTGTGGGAACCTTGACGGTGAGTTTGTGAAGTCTGAAAGATCCGCAAAACCTCAATATTTTAAAATTTTTGGAACTTTTAAGAATCTAGGTGAGCTGCGAGTCAACCTACGACGGTGAAAACTAGAAGGTTGTCAAGGAAATCGCTTGTCATCTGCACAAATGTCCACAAGAAAGAGCGATGTTCAGTTTAAACTGGTCACATCTGAACGTCAAATTGAAAACATGGCTGGGAGTGAAATGTGTATTATTCTCCGTCGAAATACATTCTTTACAGTTCTGTTACAATCTTGTCATGAAAACATGTTTACTGGGGCAAACGTTGCACTCACAATGCATCAATGCTTATCTTCACAACCTTCAAGAAAGTCAGTTTGCTTTTAGGTCTCTATTTTCCTTTAGGCCTGCACATATATGCTGGAAATAGAAAAGATTTAGTAGTTTATCCTAGCATCTAATGATCATTATAAGCCTGAAGAATTTTAGAAAGTTCCGTTCTTAAAAATTCATCCTATGAGTCCACTAACACAATGTTTTACCTGGGAACTCCACTGCTATGACAGCAAAAATGGATGAAACAACAGTGCTTCCAGCGTGTGGCACAAGTTGAAGTGTAATTCCAAAAAGATGAAATGCTTAATTCAGTAATGTGGCAGAGAGATGCGTAGCACTTATTACTGACTTCAACATTAAGTAAAAGCAAGGTAATGGTGAGACATCTAGTTGTACACTCAAGGCACGGCCACACACAAGTGTAGGACTCGGGTTTAGCACAGCATAGTTTCAGCTGAAGTGCAAGAAGTATGCTTATGCCTGTCAAAAACTAAGGGCACTTAGCGCAAGCACTCAGCATAGCAAATTGTTTAATGTTTTTATGGATGAAAACTACACAACTGGTAGTTTAAACCGAAGAAAATGCAAATCAGTTCTGCTCATTAAAGCAACAATAAGAAGAGATAAGTTATACTAAGTGTTCATAACCATGAGCAAGAATGAGCGCAGTATGTCAACTGCCCTCCTGGGTGAAATTATTGCGCCAAAAACAGGACAAGCAGATAGTACGCATTTTCTCTCACCTGCTTGCCATTCGCAAGCAAAATATATAAACAGTGAGATGGTAAACCCAATGTGTACTTACTAACCTTAGAAGTCATCAATGCTACCGATTCAGCTTTCCACGGCTTTCCTCTTTAAGCATCGACCATCCTCTCAACTGCAAGTTTCTTCAATAGCATGGAAAGTTCAGCTAGTTGGAACATATGCGTAGTAGCATCGCAAAAGACTGGGAACAAAGAAACACGTAACAAGGACAGCGCTCGTCCTGTGTGTTGCGTGTTTCCTTGTTCCCAGTCTTTTGCGCTGCTAGTATTCAAGTTTCTTGACTACCTTGTCAGTTTTCCATATCTCCACAATCTTCTGAAATACAAGACGCACGTATGTAGCTGCTTTTTCTGAGAGTTCAGTTAAACCCACCAGGTTAGAAGAGAGATATACGTGTCATGATATGTGCTGCGAAACCGAAACTGAAACCAAAAAACGACGATTGTGTGCCGTGCGGTGGCGAAGAGGATGTGATGTGTGCGCGTATGTGCCGTGCGGTGCCGACGAGGAAGACAACGGCAGCTCGTGAGGCGCGGCCTCGACGGTGCGTGGCCCGTGACTTCAGCAGTGCGCGAGGTTCGTCGTTCGAGGCCGGACTACCTCGCTGGGCGTCTGGGCCATAGGTACGACCCCGGCCACGTCGCGACACTCCTATCAGCAGAGTGGACAGCTCAGCCTCCGCTAGACGACCGGTCTAGGAGAGCTGGCGCCGGGTTCCTGAACCTGTCCTGGTCCCGCTGATCGTGGAGAGCTGGCGCCGGGTTGCTGAATCCGCCCTTGCCCCGCTGTTCCAGGAGGGCTGGCGTGGGTTTCCGAGGCGGACGGCTGGTGCTCAAGGGCACAACTCCCTGCCACCAGAACACGTGTTTCGTCAGCTCCAGCTCGTCGCAGATCCACTGGAGTTCCACGCGGCGACCCTGCGTCTTCCAACTTCGTCACGGCAGCTGACGGCGCTACAACGTCCACTTCTCCACTGCAAGGTGCCGACGGGACACCAACGACGGCCCAGGCGACTACCCCGACGACCTGAACTGTAGGCCGGACGTTCTATTTATTCATTTAGTTTAGCCCGCGAGGTTTTGTTAGGAGTTCCCGTAATGTGTGTGTCGTCCATGCGTGAAAGGTAGAATAGAATTTGGACGTGTGTTTGTGCACTGGCGGGCTGGCTTGTTCTTTCTGGAGCGGTCCTGCCCCAATAACATCACAATACGATTAAAACGGTAGAAGGGCACGCATTTGGGCTGGTTGGTTCATTAATGCAAGAAGACGAAAACAGCGCAGGACGCAGGACAATCAAGAGCACAGACACGGGCGCTGACTAACAACCATGTGTTTATTGCAACAATCGTCGTGCATAAGTATGCCGCCACTATCAATATACAATGAACAACAAAAAAAATCAGCATGCGCAGATTCCAGCTACATATCTTCAATTCAGTAATTCAGGTACGATATCTCCTTCGAAAGAAGCGAAATGGAGGGTAAGCTAACACATGCTTCTCCACTACTACGGATTTGATAGGCTTCTGATACAAGATGTGCGCGTTCATCACGGTACTTGGACAAGAAAATCACATTTTTGAAAGATGGCTCACACCCGCACTCATTGCAATGAATTGATAGTTGACTATCAGTGGCCTTCTTTTTAATTTTGTTTGCGTGCTCACCCATGCGTACATTAACACACCGGCCGGTTTGCCCAATATAAAACCGGCCACAAGACAGGGGGATCTTATACACAACAGAGTCACAACACTTCTTTAGAAAAGGCTGCCTATGCTTCCTGGAACTTTTTGTGGCATCGGCCTCACGGTTGACCTGTCGACACATGTTATCTAGCTTGTTACGGGCAGTGAACACCAGACTAACGCCTGCTCTGCCGACTACATTTTTTTAGGTTATGGGAAACATTATGGACATACGCAATAACCGCGACCATTTTCCGTGGCTCATCCTGGTGTTGTGCCACATGCGGTTGCCTTTTCTTTGATCCCGTTACGAGACTTTCCGCAATGCTAGATAACAGCATTTCAGGGAAACCCGCGAGCTTCAACCGCGACACTTGTGATTTTAAGCTATAGCCTGTACTTGGTGGCAACAAGACCTAACAAGTGTCGCCTTCATGCAGGCTTTCGCAATGCCGCGCTTCACAATCTTGGAGTGTGCCGATGAAAAGGGAAGGAGACCCTTGCGCGACCGAGAAGCATAGCGCCAACAAACATGGTTGTCTGAGAACATCGGTTCCAAGTCTAGAAATCGGAGTTTGTCGTCTGACGGATTCTTCGTGGTCAGGTCAAAGGAACTTAATTCAGCGCGGAATACGACAAGGATTAGGGCAGCCGCAGGCGGAGAGTCAGAACAGTTAGCACGGTAAAAAACTAAAAAGTCATCCACGTATCGCATCACCTTAACTGTGTTCGTCTGGCTGAGCTTCCTTGCTAGATTGCGGTCACAGCTGACCAGTAAAATGTCACTTAAAACCGGGGCAATGCATGAACCGATGCACACACCTTTTCTTTGTATAAAACGTTTATCGTCATAACTGACGAACGTGGATTGCATGTAAAATTCTAAAAGTTCTAAAAACCTATCCACAGCGATTCCGCATGCATTCTGAAATCTAACTACACCGAATTTGTCAATACAGTCGCCAACTTCTGCACAGACAAGCTCTTGAGGCAAATAGTAATACAAATCCTTGATGTTTACGGAGAAGGCACGCACACTTTTCGGACGGTCCTTCTGAAGAAAGGTTGAAACAGTACCTGGCGTCTTTATGAGGAAGGGGTCGTCGACTTCTAGCAGGCACAGGAACTTTTGCAGGAAAAGACCCACTTGTTTTTGCCAAGTTCCTCGCTCCGAAACAATAGCCCTAAACAGGCAATGTTCTTTGTGGGTCTTGGCGCTGAAGAATACCGAAAGGCTGGTTTCCTTGCTGGCCTTTACCTCGGATGCCAACCTAGGAAGTCCGACATTCTTGCATAGCTGAACAGCTGTTGTTTTTACCTTCGCAGGAGGCACTCCTTGCAACTCCTTGAAGTTGTTCAAAATTGCCGCGTCTGCCTTGACCTTGTATAACCCACTAGGTATCGCGGCAATTCCGCCTTCCTTGTCCGACACTAGCAGCTTGAGGCCAGCCTCTCGAAGAACAGCCACGGTTGTGCGCTGCCGAGCTGTATTGCCTTTTTTAACCCGCTGTGGCAGGCAATCGACGCCTTCTCAGACGCACCTATCAACTTCGTCAGTGCTTGCTCTACCGGCAGCAGTCCTGACGATGCCAAGGAGTTCGGTCTTGTCAAGATCAGGGTGCTCACAAAAATTGGGACCAAGCTTGAGCAAACTGGCTACGTTTTCAGGGATCACCGTATCTCCGAGAACCGTGACCTCCTGCTCTTTGCCTGGGATTCGACGTCCCCTCCTGGGTAGCCGAACTACTACGTTGCCCCACAGGAAGTCAGCTGTCTGGTAAGCCAGACGCATGTCTTGAAGAAATCTCTTCTGGGCGCTGTGGAGCGGCAACTCATTCTGGTTTACAACCTGCAGGCAGTCTCTGTAGAAGCGCACCTATCGACATGCTTCCGACCTCGAAATTCGGCACATTCTTCTGGCGTGGCCCGCAGAAGACACCATCATCCCAAAAAGAAGGGCAACTTCTGGGGGCAGATAAGAATTCTTCAGAGAGCAAGTGTAGAGACGTGCCCTACACGTAGCAGTGGCGAGCAGACTGATGCAGACGACCGAAGGGCGTGAACACAAGAAGGGGTTGAGCGAAGAAAAAGAGCCCGATGTAGTAGAAATGAACTGTAGAAGGGCACGCATTTGGTCTGGTTGGTTCATGATTGCAAGAAGACGCATGCAGGCGGCACTTGTTAGGTCTTCTTGCCACCAAGTACAGGCTAGCTTAAAATCACAAGTGTCGCGGTTGAATCTCGCGGCTTTCCCTGAAAATGCTGTTATCTAGCATTGCGGAAAGTCTCGTAACGGGGTCAAAGAAAAGGCAACCGCATGTGGCACAACACCAGGACGAGCCACGGAAAATGGTTGCGGTTATTCCGTACGTCAATAAGGTTTCCATAACCTAAAAAAAAAGTAGTCGGCAGAGCAGGTGTTCGTTTGGTGTTCTCTGCCCGTAACAAGCTAGGTAACATGTGTCGACAGGTCAACCGTGAGGCCGATGCCACAAAAAGTTGCAGGAAGCATAGGCAGCCTTTTATAACGAAGTGTTGTGACTCTGTTGTGTATAAGATCCCCCTGTCTAGTGGGCGGTTTTATATTGGGCAAACCGGCCGGTGTGTTAATGTACGCATGGGTGAGCACGCAAACAAAGTTAAAAAGAAGGCCACTGATAGTCAACTATCAATTCATTGCAATGAGTGCGGGTGTGAGCCATCTTTCAAAAATGTGATTTTCTTGTCCAAGTACCGTGATGAACGCACACGTCTTGTATCAGAAGCCTATCATATCCGTAGTAGTGGAGAAGCATGTGTTAGCTTACCCTCCATTTCGCTTCTTTCGAAGGAGATAGCGTACCTGAATTACTAAATTGAAGATATGCAGCTGCAATCTACGCATGCTGATCTTGTGTCTTTGTTGTTCATTGTATACTGATAATGGCGGCATACTGATGCACGACGATTGTTGCAATAAACACATATGGTTGTTAGAGAGCGCCCGTGTCTGTGCTCTTCCTTGTCCTGTGTCCTGCGCTTGTTTCGTCTTCTTGCAATTAAAACGGCCCTGAAATGGTCTACTGATTGAGGTAATCCTTCAAGGACTGCAAGGGAGATTGGAGTAAAATAAGACGTCCAGCCAAAGCTTAGCACTTTGCTGCCAAAGGAGGTCCGTAGGTTGCTCGAATGTGAAAGTTTGCATTTGAGGAAAACACTGTTGTCATGTGGGACTAAATCGCACACAGCTTTTAAAGCTACGTACAGGTAATGTTACACCATACCATTATTACTTCTGACTGCACAGGTGTATCCAGAGCAGATCAGGGGGTGGGGGGAGGGGGTGCATATATATGCATGCACACAAGAACACACACATGAAGATACACAATCGGGGCCGCTCCTGAAATAAATTTCCAGCTATGCCCCTGATTGAATGCATCGTTTCTTAAACGTCATAACACCTGGTGGCGCTTTCTGGCATCATGAAACACTACATATATTGCCTTGCAGTGGCATCTCATCTGCTGCAGACAGGGGCCTTTGGCATCATTGTAAATGTTAACTAATCTTATTACCTCTCAGTGTGATGGATCTTTACATTTATTAATCGGCATTCATTACTACCCTTCTGAAAAATTCCGTATATGCGGAAGGAGCATTTCCGTATATACGCTATTATGGTAATACGGATATCCGTACGTACGGATTCCGCAACACTTCCATATATACGCTCCGTATCACATCCGTATATGCGCATTCCGCATTACTTCCGTACACTGCTCATCATATCACTTCCGTTCACCCATATATATTCCGTACCACCTCCATGAAATTTCCGTATATACACTCTAAACCGAAATGCACGAAAATGCGGTATGCTGTTCGTCCTTTCGGACTAAGTGGGCTGCCACAGATTTTGAACCAATTTTGGAGTAACTGCGATATTAACAGCAGCGGTTCAAGTTTTTAGTCCCCTGCTGTTCCCACTCGATGGTTTAGAAGTTGCCCTCGGTAATAGAGCATTCCAGGCAGAACTGTTGAATCACTTACGACCAACCTAAAAAAAGTAAAATGGAGGCTTCCCATTTCAATCAGATTTTCACTCGATTTACCAGCATTTATATCAGACATACACACTTTATCGGCATTTAATATTGCATACAGAGACTCGCATGAATTCAAATGAACATAAATACGTACACACGCAAACATACACGCAAGCATATCAAAGTAATGCACCACATAGACCACTGACCTCACGCAACCGTACACCGACGGTCATGTATATATACCCACACATATTATCTAACATGTGGTGCCGGTGGTAAGCTCCTGTCCAGCGCAAATACAAAATAAATATTCAGAGAACAGCCGTGTGGTTAGCGTTGGCTCTTAGATAATCCTGCACCACACAGAGCTGTTAAACAAAACTCGCCATATAGTGAGCGCTTTTTTAATTGCAGTTTCTGTATCATTCTGTAGCTCCGCATCCGTATCTCCGTATCCGTATCTCCATATCCGTATGTCCGTATCCGTATCATTCACGCAAATTGTTCTAATTCCTTATAGCTGCTTGCATTTGCTCGTGACGCCTCCGCATCGTCCTTCCATACTTTTTCCGTATGTGTGCCATCAGCCTATGCGCTTACGCATCATCTATCACTTTGTCCGTTCATATTCCGTTCGTCATATGTCATGCCTTCCGTATGCTCCTTATCGCGGTATGGTATGTCCATATAACGGATACGGAAGCCGTTCATTCCGTAAAATGCATTCTTATGGCGAAACGGAATACCTTATGTTCCATACGCTTTCTTTCGCACGCTCCGTATCAGTTCCGTAGGCTTCCGTATATGTCCGCATGTGTTCCGTGACATTTCCGTAAATTTTGTACGGAGAAGGTACGGAATCCGTATGTTTTCCGTAAAGCTGCATATGGATTTTTTCAGAAGGGTATTACTAGTCTCATTGGTTTGTCGCTACCCTGTGTGTATATAATGGCTTTAAAAAGGAAGAAAAAAATTCATATTTATAGCAGACATTTCTGTGCTTTCCGCTCACATTTTGTTAATCGCCAAATTATTTCGGCATAGGTGCCAGATTTCGCTGCCTATTTTGAACAATGACAAAAAATAAGCAATGATAGGGTCATACTACTGCTTCCTAGTATTTTTAGGAAGCAAGGACCATGTTCAAGTACATATATTTACTCAGCTCCACCAGGCTTAGTAAACCACGCACTCAACTACTATGGTTAATAAATACTGTATTACTCATATTATGGTTAATATATGCTGTATTGCCCCGCCACGGTGGTCTAGTGGTTATGGCACTCGGCTGCTGATCCGAAGGTCGCGGGATCGAATCCCGGCCGCGGCGGCTGCATTTCGATGGAGGTGAAATGTTGAGGCCCGTGTGCTGTGCGATGTCAGTGCACGTTAAAGAACCACAGGTGGTCGAAATTTCCGGAGCCCTCCACTACGGCGTCTCTCATAATCAGAACTGGTTTTGGGACGTTAAACCCTACAAATCAATCAATCAATCATATATGCTGTATTAGTGAATACATGAGTTTATATCACGATACTGGTAAAAGCACAGGGTACACGTCACCTTTCTTAGCTGTCAGAGGATATCGTACGCAATTTAATCGAAGTCAATCGTGAAGTTTACTATGACGTATCACGCCCAAAACTGCGTATTTGACCTATTAACTTAGTCACTGGAGTACAAAATTAATCACTGCAGTCACTGCAGTACAGAATTAATGTGCAAGGATGTCCCCTCTTGCCCACCCAGTCCCGGTAAAAAGACTTGATATCGGCGTATGCTGTTTACAGCCTTCTCCCCGTGGAACACATCGTAATACATACTCATTCATGTAGTGCGTGTGTACACACAGTCCGACCAAAATTTAACATAGCTGACTAACCGCGCTCCACTTATAAGGCGCCTGCTAAAGAATTAGTTTAATTGCACTTGAAATTACAATCAATATGTGCAATCTGCGGCTGGCACTGTGCTCCGAATCGCGATATCGACAGCTTTAAGACATATACTATTTTTAAAGGAAGTGTGTTATGTGAAGTGCGCGAGCAGGAAGTGTGAGTTTGAAAAGTGTCATTGAAAAACGAGAAAAGTGAATGACGCAAAGAAAGACGACGACAGAAGGCAGTAGCGGACCGGGAGAACAGCCATGAATGAAAGACGAAGGCGACGAAGAATAAAGGGAGTGGCGTTTCAAAATTAAATAGGAAAACAAAGCTGCCAACCACGAAGATCCACGGTGCTCCCTGCGGCGAATAGCTGAAGAACACGAGGAAGCCGCGGTGGCCAATCAGAGAATAACAAATCAGCAGAAGAGAAAGAAGAGCTCGCAGAGTCTGATTTTTTAGGGAGTTCCAGGAAGGAAACGGAAGGCAGAGGATCGTCCACCGGGCCGGGCGTGGAAGACGGCAGTTGGGTTCCGGATCCGAGCCACCAGGGCTTCACTCGTCCAGGATCTCCTGCTGACCTGATTCCAGCCATCGGAACTGCAGCAGCTCGCAAGCTCCAGGCGAGGACTTAATCAATCTTGTGCCCGTAGGCAACGGTCGGGATACGGGTCCGAGTTCCACGTTTATATGCCTGGCCAAGATGCCGCTACCACCTAAATGACTGCCTGGCCGCCCACATCACCCGTCTAAAGCGGACATCCGCAGTCGTCCTCTACGCAAGAGTGGTCTACGTCGCTCGTCCACTCATAATCAAAAGAAGAGGCGTGCAGGACACGGACACAAGGAGAGCAGTGAACAACACCGACGCCGACTAACAACTGATGCACAGCACAGAGGCGAAAAAAAAAAGAAAGAAGACACACAGCTTATCTGCGCATGCTCGGAATGGTAGCGCCACCTGTCAATCGGTTACACGTGCCGGTCTTCGCGATAGACAACTCCTAAGGCTTTCTATCTCCTCTCTGTTTAAGCTAATCGACGGCTGACTCACGCATGCACTTCCACTAATACTGATATGCCAGGCCTCAACCAATAAACGCGTATCTTCGTTCTTATGCCTGTACAGGATCTCGGTTTTGTCTAACTCGGGCATGCAGCTACAGACCTGGCAGTGCAAGGATAGATTGGACGGCGTCCCACCTGATAGCGACCTTCTGTGTTCAATTAATCTTTGATTAATACAACGCGCAGTTTGCCCTACATAAAAACGTCCGCAGCTAAAAGGAATCTTATAAACTACACCCATGCGACAGTCGCTGAAATTGTTCTTGGCTAGGTGCTTAACAGGACAGATATCCGTTCGCTTCTTACCTTCCATCTGCTCATTTCTTCTATGCACTGCAGCACAAACCCTCCCTAACTTATTGGGAGCCGTAAACACAACATTAACCCCATATTTACTTCCCACTTTCTTAAGCCTGTGCGAAACTGCGTGGATATACGGAATACTCACGACCTTTTTCTTGTTAATGTTACTCTATGCTACAGCTTTTGTTCCGGTCGAAATCGACTTCTTAAGACGCTCAGCTACTGTGGCTATGGCTAGTCTAGGGTAACCTGCATTTAAGAGGCGCTCGACCTGCGCATTAAAGCTAATGGTCAAACGGTGCACGCACGACTTCGATAGGGCTGACTTTAAACAGGACAAGGCTATTCCGTTTTTTACTACTTTCGAATGCTTGGAGTCAAAGTTTAACAACGGCTTAGATGCTCTAGGGGAATACTGCCAACACACGTGATTCTGCTCAAATGACAACGAGATATCTAAAAATTGTATTACGTTTCTCTCCGGTAGTTCTTTTGTAAACCTTAGACCATCCCCATTAAGTTTAAATTGATCGCTTACATAGGTGACGATGGATTCAAAATCATCCTTACTACAAAGTTACAAGTAATCGTCCGCATACCGAAATACCCTAATGATGCGGTCCCCTAAGGCCTCTTTTAAACGCCAGTCAAACTTGCTCAAGTATAGATCACTTAGAATAGGGGCTACCTTTGAACCTATACAAATCCCTGACTTCTGCACAAACACGCCTTCCCTGTATCCAACTAATGTAGACGTTAAGTACATGGAGAGAATTTCTAGAAAGGTACCTGTGGAAACTCCGCATCTATCTATGAAACCGGACTCCTGCCCTTGTTCTTGAATACATTCTTTCACGCAATTTAGTAAACCTTCATGCGGCAACGAGTAATACAAATCTTCTACATCCATGCTAAACGCTGTGCAGTGGCCAGGATTTTCCTCTGTTAACAACTGAACTAGAGCCTGAGAATTACGTACACGGAAGGGGTCAGAAAAACTTAAGGATGTTAAGCACTTCTGCAAATAGCTAGCTACACAAACTTGCCATGTCCCTGACTCTGATACAATCGAGCGAAACGGAATTTCTGGCTTATAGGTTTTCGTCCACTCAGTCCAGCTGATCGACAATTTGGTGAGCAATCCACTTCTCCCGCGTCACCTTCGCACATCACTACCGTGCCTTTCAAGGGGTCCTGAACCACCACTCGGGCTTGGTTTTGAAAACGGCTGGGTGTGTATTGAAGGCCTCTCAGAAGTTCACAGCCGAAAGAATTTTTCAAAACGGTTTGTTAGGAGCGAAGATATTGCGACCGGAAAACCTCCCTTTCCAGTCCTGTCTCAACTCTGCGGAATAGAGGGTACAGAGCTCCTTAGGGCGGTGTCGAGGGAGCTGCCCCGCCCACCCCGTGACGTCACCAGACTTCAGCGACGTGTCAGAGTGGCTGACGAAAGCGCGCGACTACCGGGGACTGTTTGTCTGCAGCGCGCTTGTGGCCGCCTGCTCGCTCCGCGCCTGGGCTCGGTCGCGTGCCCCCGCGATCACCGCATTTTTTTTCGATCCTCCGAAGCTTTGTTTTCGTTTGTCACGCACGTTTAGGCTCGCAGGTGTGCGCGCTTACTTTGTCAGTGCACTGCTTGTCGTCGATATTGCGCATAAGACGGCGTCAGGACAAACAGCGCAACTATCAACGCTGCTCCACCTTGTCATGCATAACGCCAAGTTAGTTAATTGTTGATTAGTGATTGTAGACGGGTTAATTATCCTGTCGGGCTCGAACGTGTGACTACTATGACTCGAAAGGAAGACCACAACTCGAACCCCTGCCCACAGATTAATGTGGAATAAGGTGCGTTGACATGCGCAAAGAAGGATGGATGAATTTAATGCGTGAATACACTGGTCACTTTTAACAGTGAAACTGTGAGCTATTGGTGAAACAGGGAAATTCGCAGAAAACTCCGCTAAGCTATGTAATGCTAGCATAACAATGCCATGCTGTAGTAAAGATAAAGCTTCGTAGGACTAGTTAGGTAAGGCTAAGTCTAATTCAATGGAGCCTAATTAGGATTCCTAGAACTAGTTAGGTAAGGTTAAGTCTAATTCAAAGGAGCCTAATTAGGAATAATTAATTGAAGCCTAGTTCAGACAGGACTAATCCAACTAAGTCAAACCAAGCCAAACTGAACTAATTCAAGCCTAATTGAGCTATCACAAGTAAGTGGCCCCTAATTAAGCGGATACTAATTATTTACCGTTAATTCATCCACAATACTAATCAAACCAAGTCTAATTGGGATAGGGCTAATTATTCGCAGCCTAATTTAGCTGATATGATCAAGTTTAGTGTAAGCAAGCTTCTATTCGGACCACGTTTAATTAACTAGTACTAATTACACCACGGATAGCTAGGTTATTACTAGTTAAGTCAAACCTAAGCTAGCACTTATTAATCCAAGGTAAATTATACTAAGACAAAGGTAAAGCCTCATTAAGCGGAGACTAAATATTTCAGGAGTAATTTGGCTAACATTGATTAAATCAGGCCTAATTAAGATAATACTCACCAAGCGATACCTAATTAAGGTGATATATCAAAGCATAGCGTAACTAGGCCTAATCTAATTAGGTCATGTATAATTAAGATATGGCTAATTAACTAAAGCATAAATATATCATGACTAATGAATCCCAGCTTATTAAGTCATGTGTGATTAAGCTTCAGTTAATTAGACCGAGCCTAATTAGTGTAACTCTAATTAGGTGCTGACTGGTTAAGTTAAGGCTAAGTCAAGTCTCAATAAGCTCAGACTATTAAGTTACGCCAAATTAAGCCAAACATTACAGACGTAATGATTTTAATCCACACTAATTTACCTTACTCAACCCTAATCTGGTGTAATTCTTAATTCGCCCTAATCTAAGTCTAGCGTAATCCGCTCTGTATGCCATGTCCACCTTAATGCACCTCAGTCTGTCTTAATCCAACCTAATGTGCCTTAATGAGCTCTAATCCACCCAAATATACCCTAATCAGACCTAGTCCTTTAATGCACTTTATAAAAGAAATATTTTGGGTTCGACTCCAGCCATGTTACTGAGTATGACTACTAGAAGGTGGCGCACTGGAGTACCATAGGGAATAAACCCATCTACAGTCACGGATGAATTGTTAATTAAAGTTTGGGAATAATTTGTGATTTATTACAGGCTGCTGGCATGCAGTTGTTCTTTCTTGGAAAAGTATATTTATGGGGACTTTTGCACCGCACCGTTCGGGTCCACACCGAGGTAGTTTACGGACGCCTTCCAATGGCATCTATGAGACTTGCGAATTAACAAATATATTTTTACATATTTCCAGCAACTATTTTGCCTATATAGGGGCTCACAACGCAAGGAAAAGCGAGCGCACGGCACGCACGCGCTTACGGTTTTAAAAAACGCGCGCTGCGAAGGGCCCGCACACAGGCGCGGCGGGCGTGTCTGCCATCGGCCAATAGCAGCGACGCTCCTTGTAAATGCTCGATGACGAAATAGAGCATATACAAGGAGCGTGAGGAGAAGCCGCTTTTTGAGTTGAGGGCTCCTGAGGAAGTGGAAGCTTTGTACTCCGCTTGTGAACGCTACGCTTCGCGGATGACTACAGAATTTGGCTGAGATGTTCATCACGGCGTAGGCAAGCCGTAGAATATGTTTTTCCACCAAGCCCGGAGGGTGGTTCAGGACCCCTTTCAAGGTTAAACTGCCGGGACTCGCATAACTTTATAGAGGCTTTATTAGTACGTACTGCTTTCCCAATTCTGGAATGTTTTATTTTGCTCTTGCTTTTATTAGAAGGTTTGTGTTGTCCTGTGCTGTGTGAAAAATGGCTTTGTCCTTCTAGGGGGCTCCGCCTGACCAGAGTGCCATCCCTAAAAGCAAATCTCCAAAAAAGAACCTGCTATCATCACAGGAAGGTACTCGCGCTCTCGCAACAGTTTTGCAAGCTCGACGACAGGAGCAGCGGGAATCAATACTTGGTACAGACGCATTACGGACAGTGTGCATGACTATACGTTTCAATGAGCAATAAAAGGGGAGTTTAACAACAACATACCACCTAGTGACAGCATAGTAACGTAGCACCCCGCAATCACGCGCTGCATTGTGTATATGAGCGACAAACGAAAGGGGCGTGGGCACGCCGTCAACACCAATAGAAATTTATGCAACACGATATGCACCATGAGAATCACCACCGCAGCAGTCAGAATTACGGAAATAGACTCTGCATGCATATACACGAAGCTGTAAGGACGTACCGACATTCCACAAGCGAATTGGCACAGAATTAAAATGTGCTGCTGCAACGGCTGAACAGCGCAAGCGCACGGGCAGGCGGCAGCTCGACAACTCGTACGTGAGCACACATAAGATTCAAACAACATAGAATTCAAGCTCATTCGAACTTACTGTGCAGCCCTGTCACAAGTCCCGTCTAGTCCGCTGCGCTGCATGGCTGGATTTGGAATCAAAATGCCGCGGGAAGTGGGAAAAAAACACGACGACAAACCGCCATTACCGCGACTCTCGCGAGCTGTGCACACGTGACACGGACGTCTCCTTGAGCGCGGCCGCGGTGGCGTAGCCCCGCAAGTAGTTCCGAGAAAAAAGGCAGTGCACTTATAATTTTAATGCTACATGGTTAAAAAATGGTGGTACGGCTGTTATATCAATATCGGAAAATAACCACACTCACTAAAGATCAAACATGGTAAATGAAACTGAGTTTAGCATCAAAAACCCGATTCCGTAGCGAAATGTGCTCAAAACCGTTCAGCTTTCTTACGTCATGGGCTGAGAATGCCATCCTCGCGGCTGCACTCCCGTCGCCTGGTGCTGTAATTTAACGGTTTTTTTAGAGTGTATATTTAGTGCCTTAGTTCCCCAGAACACCGCTGTTCCCACTCGCAATACAGGAAAAGTCCAGACACTCTGAATGTTTTGCGCAAGGGGTGTGTATACGTTTAACGTTGCTGGGTAGTGTGTACGTTGTGCATGGATGCATGTTTTACATATGCGATCTCTTGTTTAGGCACGTGCATTCGCTGTTGCATAGTATGATCGAAAGCTTGGCCATGCCACTTTATTTCTTTCCCTTACGTCCTGGAAACAGTGCTTGAACTCCCGCGGTTACTTCACTCCCCTTCAGCCAGAGTGACAGAACTCTGCGAGAGTGCGCGCGCACTCTGTGCTACAGAGAGTGCCTGCACTCCTGAAAGGAGAGTGAAATATGGGACAGACGTTTACTCTGCCGAAAGGAGTGCCCAGCACTCCAATGCAGCTAAGAGTGTACGGTCATATTATAGTTCGCTGTCATTGTCCTAATTTTATCACGTACTATCATTTAGCCACTTTCTAGCGAGTTGCTCTTACGCTTTTTTACAGCAGCATCACATTCACATCTCTCGGCCAATCTGTATTCATAATTAACCACCATCTATTGTCCTGGGGCTCGTTGGCCATCCCTTGGGCCAATAAACTCCATCAATCATCATAATTTTCTTCATTGTGTAAGCCTTCCTGTGTTGCCTTATCGTCTAAACAAATGGCTTCTTTTTTAAACGCAGGACAAACCCTGGTTCAGACGATCCTCCGGGAAACTTTGACACGGAGAGTGGGCGTGCGCTCATGCTGCATGTCTGGCTTTAAAAGAAAGCGTGTCCTTGCTCAGTTGCATGTTCAGCGCCGTGTGTGTCCCTTCTATTTCATTGTATTGTCTTGTTAACCCTGTCTTCAGCCATTTTAAACCACCACCTAGTTTAAACTGCGGTTTTTCGGCATCTTAACGCTGTACCTGGGCTTCTTTTCTTGAATGCGTTTAGAAGAGCTGATATGCAAGTATCGCAGGACATAGGGATGCTTTTCTTTGCTCTTCCTTCAGTACTTCTACAACCATTGATCCATTTCTGGGGATTTACGTCCGAAAACCAGCTCTGACTATGATGGACGTCGTAGTGGAGAGCTCCGGAAATTTTGACCACCTGTGATTCTTTAACGTGCACTGACATTGCACAGTACAAGGGCCTCAACTTTTTGCCTCCATCGGAAGGCAGCCGCCGTGGCCAGCATTCGATCCCGCGATCCTCGGATCAGCAGCCGAGTACCATAGCCACTAGACAATCGTGGCGGCCGGGGCTACTTCTATGACCAATAATCCATTAGAGCAGAAAGAGGAGTGTGAATCCAAACCGCGAGAGTTACATGTACTGACTGTGGGCAACAAGATACCAGTAGATCAAATCTGGGGACGAAAAGTTCATGCCCGCGCTCTGTTAACAAAAAAAAAAAAAGAGCAGCGTCAGTACTCACTGCCAAAAGTAAGTTGTTTGATTTTGACTAGGTATCATTGTTTAGAAGATATGTAAATACGGTTTCATGTAGCCACAGCATTTGAACACCTACTATGTCGAGGATTCTTTGAACTTTCAGCAGGTGGGCAGCGAAAAATCAAAGCTAGTAGCTAGCGCAAATGAAAAGGAAGAAACACGAAACAAACAAAGCGTCCTTGGTACGCTTTCTTTCTGGAGATTTACATGAAAAAAAAAAGCACGACATATCAGGCATGCCATAAGTAAAGGTGATACTTGGGGGAGTTGGGGAAAGTTCATCTCGATATGTGAAACAGCGTCCAAGCAAGGACGACAAAAGGAAGAAAAGGAACAGGCGGGACCACCGCCCTTCGATGTGCCCTTCGGATCCTGTGCGCTGTTTAAAGCATCAAAATGATGCCCTTTACAGGAAATGTTGAGCACCAGGCCTTCTTTGCGTGCGCAGAAAATGCACAGCCGACGAGCATCGCACATTTTTGCCTCCATCGTAGGCGGGTTGGCCGAGCCGCATCCTCTTGGATGAGCAGCCGAGCATTATAACCGCAGTACTAGCGCAGCGGATGGCCCTATCTTGTGCCGTTTGCGCTGTGCTGCCTGCAAGAATGAGGCCCCGCATTTAAGAAGTCTCACAACTGCGCCACTCAGTAGTAAAGGTTTCTGTGAACATGTCAGCCAAATATTATTGCGCCGCGTGCCCCAGGAAATTCTCAATTTTGTTTCAAATGCCCTGCTCTCCTTTCAACAAATGAAGACACAAGTACCACCGACTACGGCTGTTAACTGGTTTGTTTCTTGTTCTGAAAGAAAGGTGCATACGTTTTCTATGTTTCTTGAAAGAACAAACAAGGAAGACGTAGTCTGGCACTAATGCTAGTTCTGCTTCAAGCGACGGACTCTGTGTTTTCCTTGTGGCGTCATACATAGACGAGGCAATTTCCAGCATTATTTTAAGCAGATTACGAATACCCTTCGTTTGTGCGGCGCACTAATGTTTGGCTGACGTGTTGAGAGGGGCCTCCCGCGACGTTTTCAGGATGTGTTAAAAAGTGTCGCAGGGTCCCGTTCTTTAACGCGGTAGTTTAGGTTAATACCAGTGCGGATTCTCTCTCTCTCTCTCTCTCTCTCTCTCTCTCTCTCTCTCTCTCTCTATATATATATATATATATATATATATATATATATATATAGATGGCGCTAGAAACGGCAGGGGTGCCATGGTTCCTACACGATGCTTTTATTCCGTTGCATATGCGCCTCTTCTTCGTCGCCTTCTTCCACCGCTTGCTTGCTACGTACGTCACACACACACACACACACACACAATATATATATATATATATATATATATATATATATATATATATATATATATATATATATATATCGTGCCAGCTTCAGAAAACGAAACGATTGAAGTTTCATGCGTGTATTCAATATAACGCGGACTGCCTATTTAAGTGCACGAAAGTGTTAGGCTCGAAGGGCTAGCAACAAAACCCGCTGTCTTTATTCATCTTCCGACGAAGAGTCAGTCAACAGGTCGTTTCGTTAGTGTCTTGCTGTTTATTTCTAAATCACAGCTCGCCCGACTCTCTGATACTTTGGAAGACGTAACCAAGTCGGACGAAAATTATTCGCGCAAGCAAAACGGAGCACACGAGCGAGATGTTCGGCGCATGCGCCTGCCGAGGGACGAGGCGGACTACTGGCAAGCGGAAACCAAAACAAACTTTATTCGCTCTCCCTAAAGCCTCCCATATATATATACAGTGCTGGATGGATGGATATTGGGAGCGTCCCCTATATAACGGGCCGGTAGCCGGGCTACCAAGCGCTAGCTTTATTTCTTTTTCCTCTACAAACATTTCTTTTCCCGAACCACTCATATTTTCACAACTAATTTTTCTCCTCGTCTACCTATTTTATCTATTATCGTGCCGCGGTGATGTAATAATCTTACCCGAACTACCTTGCGCTTTTGTTTGCTCCGTACTTTTGCGCCTTTTACTTATCTCTATCGCCGACATGTTCAGCTTTCCCGTGTTACTCCTGAAACTCATGGCCTCCTGTAGGGTAATGTCCACAGCTACGCCTGGGTCGACATCTGTACATTCAATGATAATATGATCTGTCGTTTCCCTAGCTTTCCCGCAGCACGTACATGTGTCCACTTCTTTATTGAATTTCGCTCTGTAACTTCGGGTTCTCAGGGAACCGGATCTTGCCTCAAACAGTAAAGCACTTCCCTTCGAATTATCGTAAAATTTTTCTCTCTAAATTTCGTCTTTCACTTTTCTGTAGTTGTTTAATGCCGGCTTCTTCTTCATTCCTGCTCTCCGATCCGAGATCCCTCTCTGACCATGCTCTTAACGCTCTTTTTCGTCCCATCCGTTTTGTTCCTGGCTGTATATTTACTGGTAAGCCTCCTAGTTCTCTTCCTCCATTGTGAATCAATGTTCTTGCTATACAAATACCTGAATACATTGGCTGTCCATCTATTTTCTTTCATATTCGTTAATCTCTGTTCGTATCTAATTTTACTCTGAGCTTCCCTTCCCTCAAAGTCAGACCATCTCATATCCTCCTTAACAGCCTCATTTGTGGTCTTCCCATGGGCGCCCAATGCGAGACGTCCGACCGTCCTCTGATTCACGTACAGCCCTGATTGTACTTCTCACCTCATGCACACCACTGAGTTTCCGAATGTAAGTGCTGGCACCATTACACCTTTCCACAAACCTCGAATTACCTCGTACCTGTTGTAACCCCACAGCGCTCAGTGCTTTGAGATGATTGTAGCGCCATCTTACGGCCACTTGTTGCAAGGCATACAGGTTGCGCCCTCTAAATCCCTCCTTTTTCGCTACAAGTCCAACCATGGCTGTGCTCTAACTATACGGCCCCTGCGAGTCTGTGTCACCGTTTCCTGCGGCATTACTTCTGGCTCTATTGGATCTTCAGGACGTGCTGCAGGCTGTAAGATCACGGAAGGGAAAGGCGGAGAAGATACCACTTGAGCTGGTGTCCCTTCCGAATGAAGCACCAGGTGTCGACGGTTCCACAGAAGGACGCCTCTGGAGCTCTGAATAAGGTAGGACTGTGGACGCTGAGCCTGTGAGAGTATCTGACCATTGCAGCATGTGTCAGTGACCCATACATAGTCTCCAGGACTCAGAGGGGCCAATTTGCCTGAAGCTTGATGGCGATTGTAGTTCCTCGCTTGCCGTGCCTTGCTCCACGAGTCCTTTTCCTTGAAACTCGTATGGCATGGTAATGATGGTACCAGTTTTACCGGTAGTTTCGGGAGACAAGTTTGCAATTTCCTTCCCATCAAGGCTTCAGACTGGAAAATGCCGTTATGACCGGGCGTGTCGCGACACGACAACAGGGCAAGGTAGGAATCAGGACCTTTAAAGAGCAAGTCTTTCACCGTGCGCATCATGCGCTGTGCCTCTCCAATGCTCTGGGGGCACCTCGGGCGGCTGGTCTCATGACGGAAGCCGTATGACCGTGCAAACACGGCGAACTCATTGTACTCCAACTGCGGTCCGTTGTCGGTCCGGACAATGTCCGGCATGCCAAAACGGGAAGCGCAGCTCTTGATTGCTGAGATGACTTCTGATGCCGTGGTAGACACCATGGACTAATAGTCGAGAAACCTGGACTAATAATCAACAATCAGGACGTAATCGCGCCCGCTAAGTTGAAACAGATCGACGCCAAGGTGTTGCCATGGCCTGTCGGGCGTAGCCACGGGCAACATAGGCTCAGAACGCTGAACACGAGTCTCGGCGCATATGGCACATTGGGTCACCATATGTTCAGTTCAGTTCAGTTTTATTTCCTTAAAGGCCCCCATTCAGGGGGTGTTACATAAGGGGTGGGATTACAAATAAAAAATTTAACAGTGATAATTCAATTAACATTGCAGATGATCAGTTATACGTTCTTGGAAAGCAGATGATGAGGGAATGTTGACGATGTCGTAGGGCAGGCCGTTCCAGTCTGAAGCTGACACTTCCGCAGTGTCAGGTTAGACACTTCCGCAGTGTCTAACCACATCAACAGAATGCATTTTATATGCCGACGACACCACTCTTTTATTTCCAGACAATTCAATAAGCAACATCACAAAAACTCTTAACGTTGAACTTCTTAGCGTTAGTGCATGGTGTGCTAAAAATAAGCTCTTGATAAATCCCTCCAAATCTCAGTTCTTAATTTTTAATTCCAGGTCAATAAATAACGCCCAAGTGTCACCGCTTGTCATCAACTCGTGTCCCATCCCCCTATCAGATCACTGTTCTTTCCTTGGAATTAAGCTCGATTCCCGGTTAAAATTCAACTTGCACATCGAAGAACTGCAACGAAAAACATCATATGGTATCAGGGTACTACTGAAAGCTAGATGTTATTTTGATTTGGCTACTTTGATCAGCTTATACTACGCATTCATACACAGTCATCTTAATTATTGCATTGCTTCATGGGGTCAAACATATCATTGTCATCTTTCTTCTCTCCAACATGTACAAAATCAAGCTATTCGCATTATCACCTGGAGTACCCGACGTTCTCATGTTTCTGATCTTTACCGTGAGCTAAACATACTAAATATTGATAACCTGAACAGATTTAATGTGTGCACATTTGCCTATCGGGTAGTTAAAGACCACAACCTTCTGCAATTTGTTCTCATTCCAGACCTTACTAATTCCAACATTACCCGCTTTTCCTCAAATAACAACTTTTTACTTCCCAAGGTCCGAACTAACTATGGTTCTCAACGACTAGCTTTTGTTTTAATCAAACTGTGGAATTCTTTGCCATACAACATTAAATGTGCTTTTTCTGTGGCATCATTCAAACATCAGCTTCGCATATTCATTTTTAATAACACCACTTATTGAATGTTCTTAAATTACAAATTTATTCTGTTGTTCTCGTTGTATTTGATTGGTGTTTGCTTTGTATTTTGTTAGATTTTCACACCCTTACTGTTTTATGCTTTCCATTATATTACTGTTTGCCTAAATGTCTGATTCGCTGTGTTTTTTGTTAATTTTTTTTTCTCTCTTCTTTCATTTCTTACTTTATACTCTAAATATTTCCTGTTTGCTGCTAAGTAATGTTCTCTTTTTTCTACCATTATAATAAGGTCCCCTTACAGTGTTTACACTATGGGACCTTTTTCTGCATAATAATTGTCTATGTCTGTGTATACATGCATTTACTTTTGAATAAATAAACTTCAACTTCAAAACGTAGTGGTATGCGATGGCGCGCGGGCAACTTGAAGTGGATGACTGGTGCGGTGGGAAATGCGTGATGCGGCGGTGATATACGGCGCTTGATTCAGAGAAGAATAAAAGAACTTATGATAAAGGGTAAGGCTAGCAATGCGGCGACGATAAGAAAGAAGTGATAGACCGGATTCAGCTTTCAAGGGTGAAATACTGATATCATATGAATATGAAGAATGGATGAATCGGGTGGCCCGATTTTGAACGGCTTCCAATGCAGTGGTTAGGTATGCTTGACACGGGCTCCAGATGGCAGATGCGTATTCTAGTTTTGGTCTGATAAGTGATTTATATGCGAGTAATCTAACATGAGGTGGGGCGAGGCGGAGGTGGCGTTTAAGAAAACCGAGCGTTTTGCTTGATGCTGAAATGATGTTAGTAATATGGGTGCGCCATGATAAATTAGAAGAGAGGGTGACTCCTAGATATTTGTGCGAGTCTACTGATTCGATCGATGAACTTGAAATAGAATATTGAAAGCGAGAGAGAGTGTGACGACGGGAGAAGGACACGAGTTTACATTTAGTGGGGTTGAGAGTCATTAGCCATACGGTACACCAATTTACTATATTGTTAAGGTCGCTCTGAAGGATGTAATGGTCATGACAATTAGTAATAGTACGGTAGATTACACAATCGTCAGCGAACATGCGAATGTTACAGGAAACATGCAATGGTAAGTCATTAATATATATTAGGAATAGGAGAGGACCGAGATCAGACCCTTGTCGGACTCCTGAGGTGACTGGGAGGGGTTTAGAGAGATGGCTATTAACATAGACAGATTGAGAGCGGTTAGTTAGGAATTCCTCAAGCCATTTGAGAATCAAAAGAGTGGACTGTTGGGCAAGTTGGTGTTCAGACATGGAATACATCGTGAAAGCGCTACCACACAACACAGAGGAAGAAGAGACGAGCACAGGCGCAAACTAACAACTCATTTATTGAACGCAGATCAACATGTATATATACAAGCAAGCTGCGCAGGCGCATCGTCACAGCGATCCTTAGAACAGGAAACAGAACAAAAAATCCTTCAAACAAGGCGCGTCAGAAATTGAATTTCGGCTTTGTACAGCGCAATGGAAGTGTCGCTGACACAATCCTCACCAGCTTTTGTAATAAAAAACGCTGCTAAGGTTTCACGGGCCGTTTTTTGCCTACTTCTGCCAACGATTTTTGCGCACCGGAACCGTGGTTCACAATTCGAGCACGCCGCGCAGTGGTCAACAAGATGACTTCTCTCGTTATTGTTAAGATTTCTTGCGTGTTCCCTGAGTCGGTCATTGAGGCAGCGCCCTGTCTGGCCGATATATACGCTCTAGGTATCTTGGATTCTGCATTAGGAAGAGCATAACGCCTCAGGAAGTAAGTTCCCTGCTTGGTCCTATCGCGCCTTCGTGGGGTCATGTGAAAAGACTGGTGAAAATCCTACGATCCGAACTTTGGAGGCAAGTACGTGTATACTTCGACTGGCTGAGGGTGGATACTTTTACTCGGTACCCTGCATCTGTGGCGGAAAGGCAGTTCATCACTCTTAAACGGGAAGCTATGCGATTGACAGAATTCTGGTGGAGTTACAATCTCAGGTGGATCCTTGGTGCCGTTGCGAAGCCTAAGGAGCCGGAACGTCGTACCGGCAGCCTAACTGTCATGAGAGGAGCTTCCGTTCCTTCCAATATTACAAATATTCTAGAGAAGGGTCCTAAGTTTGGACTGGAGCCGTGTGTACCTCCCCACGAACTCGCAGCCTTGAATCGGCGAATTGCAGAGAAGGCACCTAATGAAGATCGTGAACGCTGTCTGTTGGAAGGAATTGACTGTCTAGCCAAGAACGTCAAACGGACTGTTCCTGGAGGTTCTAAAGACAGTTTGAAACGTGTTGTAAAGTTTTTTAAAGACAATAAGTTGTGCGTCTTGCAGGGAGATAAGGTGGGCGGTTTTGTTGTCTTACCCAAAGCAATGTACAATGAAAAATCTGCTGTGGCGGTGAACAAGAATTTCTTTTGCGTGAAGAAAGGCAAGGCGCGAGTTAAGACTAAAGCAGTAGAACTTTGCAAGCGATTAGATCTACTCAAGCTCGCAAGAGATATCACTAACAGTGAAAGTGCTGCTCTGAGCGTTTTCTTCAGCGTTAAGACGCATAAACCCGATGCCCCGTTTCGTACCATTGTGAACGAAAGGGGCACTTGGCAGCATTGCGTCAGTAAGTTTTTGCTTAAAATCTTGAATAATCTCGAGATAAGTGATCCATTCCTCACAAAAAGTTCAGTCGATGTAGTACATTTTCTTGAAGGGAATACTGACATTGGCTTTGCTTTTTCTGTCGACGTGGAAGAGCTCTTTTACCGGTGCCCCATCGTGAGTTGTTTGTCGCAGTTAAAGACTGCATAGATGAAAATGGTGCGGTTGGTTTCCAAAATGCTGCAGGTATGTCTGTCGAGAATCTTTTAGCCCTTTTAGAATTTTACCTTCAGACCTATTTTATCAAATTCGACGACCAGATTTATCTTCAAAAGAAAGGTATCTGTATTGGTTCTTGTATTGCGCCTGTGCTGTGTCATATCTTTTTATCATCCATCGATCGCTCTTTACACGATCGTTTTAATTCTACATACAATGACAAGGTCCTTAAAGTTTTTCGTTATGTGGACGACTTCTTAGTTCTGATTAACAAGTGCTCTACCTCGTATGAGCATGCGCTAAAGTGTGTTCTGGATGATTTTAAAAGGTTTGGAAAAGGGCTAACCTTCACTTTCGAACGTCCAGAAGAAAGTAAGCTTCAATTTTTAGATTTGCAGTTGAAGTTCAACGAAGGTCACGTGTGCTGGGCGTACTCTCCGCGTGCGCAAAAAGAGCTCCTTCCGTACAATTCGGCTCACTCAAAAACAGTAAAGAGAGGCATCGCAACACTCTGTTTAGAATCCGCGCTTCGGAAGACGTGCATTCACAAGGTGTAGGATAGTTTTATTATCCAATTGGGGAGGCTTTTTTCAGCCGGCTTCCCTGGGTCGGTCGTCGTGTCTGTTGCTGAGACGGTTCTTAAGAAGTTGAAGCATGGTTGCTCCAATGATGCCGCGAAGTCCCCTGTGGGCACCCAGAGGCCAGAAGTGGTTCCGTACATGCACAAGGTCACACATAGCCTGAAAAAAGTGGCTAGTCGGTTCAACGTGCCTTTGGTTTTCTCGGCCCCAAAGAAGCTCGCTCAGCTGAGCCGTCGCACCACCTGTGCGGAGGAAAAGGGGGGCTGTAAAAAGAAGAACCATGAGCAAGGTTTCGTTCAGTGTGCCAAAAACGTCGTGTACGAGATTCCTCTGACCTGCGGCAAAGTATATATCGGCCAGACAGGGCGCTGCCTCAATGACCGACTCAGGGAACACGCAAGAAATCTTAACAATAACGAGAGAAGTCATATTGTTGACCACTGCGCGGCGTGCTCGAATTGTGAACCACGGTTCCGGTGCGCAAAAATCGTTGGCAGAAGTAGGCAAAAAACGGCCCGTGAAACCTTAGAAGCGTTTTTTCTTACAAAAGCAGGTGAGGATTGTGTCAGCGACACTTCCATTGCGCTGTACAAAGCCGAAATTCAATTTCTGACGCGCCTTGTTTGAATGATTTTTTTTGTTCTGTTTCCTGTTCTAAGGATCGCTGTGACGATGCGCCTGCGCAGCTTGCTTGTATATATATACTTGTTGATCTGCGTTCAATAAATCAGTTGTTAGTTTGCGCCTGTGCTCGTCTCTTGTTCCTCTGTGTTGTGTGGTAGCGCTTTCACGATGCATTCCACATTTGAGAATGTTCGGATGTAAGTTCAGCCTTGAAAGTTTTAGTAACAAACGCTGGTGAGGAACCTTGTCAAAAGCTTTTGCGAAATCAAGAAAGATTCAACATGACTGTTACAATTAGGCCACCAAACCGACTTCCTGGCCCGTTCTTGACAGCGGCGTACTACCTGACGCCCTTCGTGTAAGAGAGCGAGAATGTCCTGGCGCAAGGCTGAAGGGGTGAGAAGTCACCGGTCCAGCAGAAGGATGCCGCCATATATGCTCACTCTGTCCCTCTCCTTCCAAAATGGAGTGATATGCAGAGGCACCTTCTTATTGTCAGGCGACTCTTTCATGCATTACGTCATGACTGCAGAGCAGACTCCTCCTTGGGCTTGGTGTATGCGGGAATCCTCTAGCCGTCTTGCTATAAGAGGCGGTAATTCCTTTCACACTTCATTGAAAAACAACTCCAGGGTGTCTACTATGTGAGTAGCTGGCAAAGCACAGGGAGCTCGGGACAAAGTGTCCGCTATAGCTAAGTGCTTTCCAGGCACATATTTTACCACGTACTGATAACGCATCAGTTTTATCCGCATTCGTTGTATACGAGGTAGCATGAGTTCTAGGTTCTTGTTACCCAAAGGATGACCAGAGGAAGGTGATTTCTCTCTACGTCGAAGCTTAGGCCGCAAAGGAACTGGTCGTACCTGAAATGGCCCAAGTCACCGCAAGACCTTGCTTTTCTGTTCGACTATAACGTGCTTCTTTCGAAGTAAGTGCCCTTGAAGCCTACGCTACAGGCCTTTGAGTACCTTCAAGCTGGTCCCGTATCAGTACCACTCCCAGACCGTAGGATCTGGCACCCGCGGATACTGCAATGTGGTAGCAAGAATAGTATTTTTCCATGCATGCGTAGGAGCTCAACAGCAACCTGAGGCGTGAGAAGGTCTTATCTTGACTGGGATTCAAACTCCAGGCGCTGTTCTTGTTTAGAGGGAAACAAATGTGCTCCGTAACGTCTGATAAGTGAGGTATAAACTGCGCGACGTGATTGGTCATTCCCAGCAATCTGCGTACTCCACTGATGTCTGTCGGTGGCGGCAGATTCCTGACAGCCTTCACCTTGTCCGGTTTGGCGAGATCCCGTCCGCGCCAATCACTACTCCGAGGAACTTGACTGTGTGGCAAACGTCACTGTGTGCGCAAACGTCTGGTACCACATTTGAACAACGTGGTGTATAGTCAGCAGAAATGATACGAATTGATCCTTCGACGCTAGTAAAATGGCCACAGTATTGTAGCTACGCTTTGTTCTGCTTAACGATATGTTGCAGTTGTACTTTTATCTCTAGCCTCCTCAAATAATGTGCATGCAGTGCCACACTGCGCATTGCTCTCGTTTAAATGCAGTGATTTCGATCCCCTGTTTTGGGGCAAGACCTGTGGGATTATACTCCTGGCTGTTGCTGCTAATATCACCTACATCCACCTTGAGAATGCCCTCATTAAGTCAGCTTGCACAGTGCAGCACGCGTGGGAGTGAATATTGGCAGCGATGTCTGTCTCGTGGAGTGCATAGAAAGATGATCTGTGGTGAATTTCACTTGCGCAGTGTGTATAACAGAATGGCTAGGGATCGGGCTCAGAAGCCATGGCAGCAGTGAGTAGCCAGTCACCTGCATGAAAATAAATATAGTCAGTACCATAGTCACCTGGCAGCATTTCTTTTTCGATGGGAAACACGCATGCACTCACACACACGTGCAATATATATGCACAGGCATTTGTTTGTGAAAGTGAAAATATACACATTACAATTGTAACAATTCGGGGCGGGTTTGGACCCCTCTGATACTACGCTTATGGGAATAGTGCACCAAGCTGTGTGCCATCGCTTTACAAGGAATAAGGCTACTTCACTGCCAAAGTTGTGCTTAGCCTGCCTTACTGCTGTGATCCGTATATTTATTTTTCCCATCAATTTAGAAGCAACCACCATTAAAAAAATTAAATGACTGCGCTGACGGGGGCTACATGTTCATGTTACAGCCGGCATGTAATAGTGCACTCGCAATTTTGTTAAAAGCACTGTTTCACAAGGTATGCTGTGCAGTTAGCTACTACGGTCGTAACTTCGCGACAAAACCGCTTTTGTCTCATTTAAGGAGGCATTCGCCTGGCTCTACAGTGCGACCCGACGTCGTAGCCAAACTCCGGTCGTATGCAGTCCACAGCGAGAGTGCGCACATCCGCATCGTAGATATAGGAAAATGTGCGCGGTGACAACCCATTCTTAGCAAATGCAATAAACCAGCCGACCGTCATATCTCACACGATCACCATCAATCGCCGTCAGGTCCGATGGGGATCACGATCGCGATGTGTGCATCGCGATCTCTATTACACTTCGCTCACATCAGCGCCAGACACAGTGCGGGTTAGTTTACGCCATGTAGCAGCGATAGCGTTGATTTCGATCAAGAAATCCAGCCCTGCTTGCCACGGTTGAGGGTGCTCGTGTGCCACCGGTATAGGAATCTGTTGTACGCGTACTAAACAAAACAAACAAGGCAAGGTAAGTACGGACATCGCGTTGAGGCCGTAGAGGTGGTGCCCACACGTGAAAGGAGTCTTCCTGTATCTCTTGGGCATATAGACGCCGATGACAGCGCTGCCCACACATCCGACCACGCCGGGAATGACGTCGCGACGAAGCAAGCACTCCTCCACGGCCGCCTTTTTGATCGGCCGTTCTTGAGATGTAGCCTCAGTGGTTCGTGTCGCGCTAGCGCTCACAATAACAAGCGAGACGCAGCTGACGCACTCGCTCAGCGTCGCGTGCAACACCCGAATCCTGTCCCCACATCCTATAGAACCTCGTGAGAGCTCCCGGTAGCATAAAAACGCGGCGTCCACAACACCTTCCGTTCGACCGACAGACCCGCCGGTGGCTTCGTTTCGAGTTCATACGAGTCTCCACCGTTCAAGCATAGCACGGACGAAAATGCCGTCGAAATTCGTCACTTGGCAGGTCAAACGCGCCGTTAGATTCCCTCCGTCTATGTAATCGAGGCTCGCCGGCGCCCGCCGCAACAACGAAGCCGCCGCCGTTAAGCCTACCGCCGCCCCCAACCCAGCAGCGATGTTCGATGTCTTTTTCCATTCCTATCGAAACGCATCGCTCTCCGGTGATGCCAAAATCTATTCCCTTCGCCCGTGCATAATGAGCACGTAAACGTCATTTTGACGTCACGGCTTCCTGCGCTTCCGCGGACGACAGGCGAGGCGAAAATTTTTCGACCGATGGCAGGCGGCCAGTGACGTCAAAAGGCATGAAAAAAGGAATAGAATCGCTACGCAGTCGCACCCCAGGTTGCGTAATGCAATAAAGAAGTCATACACAAATTCGCCTGCCTGCTAAGTGCGGCGGTAGAAAAGACGACTTCCGTAGATCTCATTTACGGGATGCACAAAGTGCGAATGCAACTTTTCTTTAACGGCAGTGAAAGAAAGCTCATCCGGTGTTGACACCCCCATGGACGAAAGAATGGTTCACGCTTGCGGTCCCATACAGTAAAAAAGTGTCCGTACGTGGACCTCGTCGCTTGTGTTGTGGAGGCAGGCCACAAAAACGTAATCCTTCAACGTCGAAATCCACGTTGGCCATTCTCCCGGGTTTGAAAACGTGTTCTCCGGTGGGCACAGGCCAGATGTGCCAGCGTGAACGATGTGCTTCAGAGGCCTCGGCGTGGATGAATTCCGTGTCAGGCATGTCAGCGTTAAAGGCGGGATCCCCACTACTGACACCATGTCCGGCGCAGGCCACCGGCAAGCGGTAACGAAAACAAATTTTATTCCCTCTCCCCAAAGCCCGCCATATATATATATATATATATATATATATATATATATATATATATATATATATATATACAGTGCTTTCAGAGGATTGTAGCGCCATCTTATTGCCACTTGCTACAAGGCGTACAGGTGGCGCCCTCTACAAGAGACACACCAAGGGACAGGTGCTACTTTCAACTGTTTACACCACAGCTATATATATATATATATATATATATATATATATATATATATATATATATGCGTTTAATAAAAAAAGAAAAAGGTGTAAATGATAACTTGCTTGTTTCCTATCCTTTATTTTGCCCAGGAATGTCTTCGGACAAGCCCCTGGTTGTTCAATGGAGCAGTCGCTGCTGTATGTACCACTGGCTTCCTGTACCAAGCGGTAGGACTGGTGCTATACTTTCGAGGATTCCCTGCACTTGTGTCGACGGTGTTGACGCATGATGCCGCGGAGTTCCCGTCTGTCACTCTGTGCCTCTCTTCGTGGTGAGTACAAGAACCCTCTTTACTGGTCACTATGAATTTAGCGAGCTCATCCTAAAATTAGTCTGGAACAGTAAAGACGAAAACAAACACTGCTACTTTGGTTGAATTATCGCAATGCACACGCAGATATTTAAAAGGAGGTGACGAGTTAATTGAACCATAATAGATAAATTATATTGAAAAATAGAGCTGCCAAAGAGAGAGGACGATATGGTCGAAGAAGAGCTCAGGAACGCTGCAAACTGACGGTCAAAAGATATATAATGGATGCACAGGACTCCATCTGGAATCACACAGAGACGGACAAGAAGAATACAAGAGGGTAACGTTGGTTCAAATACCGCAATGCAGACAGCTATGAAACGCTTCTGACGGGCGAAGTAGACTATAGTATGGGTGTCACATCAAAAAGTAGAACTGTGCTACAGAGAGGACGACATGAAGGAACAAAGCACGAACGTTGGAAAAGGTGATTACCCAGCTACCACACAAGACCAAACAGACGTTTCATTGGGGAGTAACGTCTTGGTTCGCGTGGCTGACGTCTTGGAGACGTCAGCCACGCGAACTAAGCGGGAGCGACATCAAAGGGACAATGAATCCGTCTTCGAAACGTCCTACGCAAGACGGTAAGCAGACGTGGAAGAATACCGCCCCTCCCCCTCCCTCCCCACCGGAGATAAAAACGCAGGGCATGGCTCAAAGTGTCGGCGGGCGTCGGCACAATGCACGGTGCCGAGATGTCGCCAGCTGCAATGGGGCCGGGAGGGAGGCGCCAGCATGTCTGGCTCCTTCTCGCCGGTCGCCGGGAAGATGAGGCGAGTGGGCGCAGGCTGGCACAAACACGCGGAGACAGGAAGCAAAGGCAGCGAAGCTCGTTTGCGTGGTTGGCGGTGGAGTCAGTGTAGTCAAGTTGTTGGCGGCTTCCTTCGTTTCTGGCGAAAATTACGTTACCGTGCTGCAACTGCTTCGTCTGTTTGTGTGGTGGCATTATGTTCTTTCTACTTTCCTCCTTACGTTAACCCTGGTTCAATCCCGGCGCTTCTGTGACTGGATCCCGTAACACCAATAACTACGTCTCGCCGAAAATAAATGTAAGTCCCGCATTTGAATGGTTTAGCATGATGCCTGTGAGATCACTCATGCGTTCCGCGGATAGGGCAAATCGGTCTGTGACAGATACAAGGAGCATTCATGCTATGTAAGCTCTAAGATAGTTGACGCATTAAACGAAAAGCAACGCAACTGTGGTTTTATTATTCAGATCACCGTGTATGAATGCATTCTGAAACTTTCTTAGGTCTATGTGCGTGTTCAGCCTGATCAGTGAGTAAGGAGTGCATTGGATTCGTTCCCACCATCCTGTGGTTTGATCGTTACGGGTAGCGAGTGCAGCGCCTGTACAACAATGTGGGATAGTAGTAATTTACTCGTGTCTTACACAGACGATTACATGCATGTGATATCGCGCGTTGTGGGGCAACCGTTGCCGCGCGTTCTTTCACTGTTGCACTGCAGTCATGAGATTTCAGTTCAGGGCTGCGAAATTTACGTGCATGTGATGTGGATGTGAAAATCGCGCATTGTTTGAGGTGGCATGTCAGCAGAACTGCCGCTGGCAATCATGACGTCTTATGGTGGTGGAATGACTTCTCGCAGCTCAGCATTCATATGAGCATGAGTGTCGTTGTGCTCGTTCTCGGTCATATTTAAACTTTGTCAGAGGCATGTAACTCGTTTGTGAATGTTCGTTATTATTATTTCTCATTGTCCACGCTGTTGCGGTTTTCTGCATTTTGGGGTTCGTCATTCTAGCAGACCGCAAATACCAAAACAATTACACGACCTGTTATCTGGTTCCACAGTATTGTTACAGGGACTCTGTTGTGCACAGTAGATTTTGGGTATGCCATAAGCTGTCCAGTGTTTCACGTGGTACGGACGGGGGGGGGGGGGTGAAGACTTGAACCAGGTTGCTGGGCTGATAGTGCAGGACAGAGATGATAAGGGGACGAACAACGTCCTAAATTAGTATATCGGTCAGTGGGTGAGCGGCGTGTTACGACGACCTATACATGAACGTTTGGACGTATTTTGTTTATTTTTATTATATATTACGGGCGCCGCCAGCTTGGCCGGTGCCGGGATCCAGCGGTGCATGCCTATACCTATATCGTCAAATCAAAGCCACGGTACCATTCAACAGTTTTCTGCGGAACGTTTCACATTTTCCTCCTACCCCGCGGCACACTCGCTATCCCAAATGAGCCACATTTCGTTGCATTGTACTAACTTCACTATTGCCTCATGGAAGGCAGTTTTGTGCAGGCGAACTCGAAGCCACAGCGAAAATTTGTTGATGCTATGCACAGCTGTGGTGCGCAGTCACTGTTCTCGTCGATCGCGCGACCTTGAAGGTCCCATTTACTAAAGGAGCCCTGCAACATTTAGAATCTCGAGGGAAAACCATGCCTAACAATCGTGGAGGTTATTGTGAACGTGTGAGCCAAATATTATTGAGCTGCGTGCACCAGGGAATTTTTTATTTGGTTTCAAACACAGCTGTAATTCACATTGCTCTTCGTTCCAACAAATGTCACTAGGCCGCCGACTACTTTGCTCGAGGCAGATATAGCACTGGCTGAAGTTACGGTCACGGGAAGGTAGTCTGGAATTATATATTTGTTCATTTCGCATTAAAGAAATAAAGGCAATCTGAGTGCCTGTCTTTAAAAAGGCCGAGGTGAGCGAAGGGACCTAGTCGTTGGCGCCAGTGACGTTACTTGTTTGTTGAAAGAAGAGCGAGCAAGTCGTGGGTCGGTGCTGCTAGTGACGTCACTTGTTGGAACAATAGCAGGCGATTGCATGATGTACTTAAAATGAAACTGCAAATCCACTGCTACTTGCAGCACAATAACATTTCGCTCACACGCTCACAGAGACCTCAACGACTGATTGGCACCGTTTGCTCAGTGTGTTCAAAAAGTGTTGCAGGGACCCTTTCATACCGAGTGCGCAGTGAGCACGTAAGCACGCCTCGAAGAACATTCTCACAGTCTAAGTGTGAAGCATGTGTGTCACCCGATTTCTACATGCTGTGTATGGGAATGCGTCCAAAATAAACTACGAATCAGTAATGTGCAGTTTAACGTTCACGAGTGCCATACTATTCGGCGGTGGTAGCATCAGGAGATGCATCAAGTTTCCTGCGGAGATGGCCCGAACACCACTGTATATTGTAAATGAGAGAGACATAGACACAGCGCCTTTGCCGCAGGCCGGCTGTTGTATCCTGACTTCTTTCTTCTCTTCCTTTTCATCGCTGGGCATCTAGCACGATCGTCCAAGCTTCGGCGGAGGTCGCTGAGCTTCGTATATTGTACATAGGTATATGTACTACATGCAATCCTGGGAGTGTTAGATTGTATGTGCACATATACCCGATAGAAGGGCCGGGGGGGACGACCGCCTTCGTAGCTCAGCGGTAGAGCATCGGACGCCTTATCCGAAGGTCGTGGGTTCGGTTCCCACAGAAGGCAGGTTTGTCTTTTCGTCCAGTTAAATTCCTTTATACTTACTCCACAAGTACAATACAATTGATTTGATTGATTGATTTGTGGGGTTTAACGTCCCAAAACCAGCCCTGATTATGAGAGACGCCGTAGTGGAGGTCTCCGGAAATTTCGACCACCTGGGGTTCTTTAACGTGCACTGACATCGCACAGCACACGGGCCTCAACATTTCGCCTCCATCGAAATGCAGCCGCCGCACAATACTACAATTAAGAACCCCAATAACTTCTCCTATGCTTTCCAAGGCTTCATAGTTTGTTACTTCGTTAAATTTATATATGTATGGTGCAGGCAGCAGTGCAGAAGAACCAGGCACTCGAGGAAAATTCATTTTGAGCGTTTATCTATTGCAAGTTGCAGGATATGAACACTTCCTGTAAAGGGCGCAGTCTATGACAGAGATGCATTTCAAATTTCGTTCCTCAAAGCACAGTTGTAGAACAGCTTTATAGAAGATAACGGCCCCATTTTTTGCCTTTGCAGGAATACATGCGGTTTATTCGGCGGTTGTATGGATAACCTTATAGGGCACCAACTGCATTCTACCATGGCCCCACCGAGGTTCTAGATTGAAAGCATTTCCGCGACGGCGGTTTCAGCGTGTCATATGATGTCAGTAGCATCGTATTCACCAGCTGCACTAAGCCTGGACACTACAACTAGTTTTTGATGAGTGTGAACGTGAACTGGTTGCGCGTCTGGTGAAGGTTGCATTCTCAAAGGAGTTGGCTGTTCGAAGTGTTTTGTTTAATGACTAGGTATAAGGTAAGAGTGTTTTTTTTTAATGTGAAACAGGGCGGAATTCGGAGACTGTCAGCTCAATCCTGCACATGTAGACCTGATGGTTATTTGAAGGCCCTGTTAGGAATCGCTTCATGTGCTGGGTGCCAAAATCTTTTTTTTTTTTGGCTTCCAACTGATGCTTGCCAGTTTGATCGCCGTTCATGTCAGATTTGCTTATATGTGCATAAAACAAAACTTTTTAGAGAGCCACATCTGTATTTTTTGCCTATGTAATGGAGAATATTGCTTCTTTTTTTTTCTTTTTCGTCGCGTCAACACTGTCTCCACTGTATTCAACTTCGAGCACGTATGTAGCTTCATTATGAAATGGAGGTTGCTTCGATGTAACGTTGCTCGCTGTGAGAGATTGTGCACTGCATTGCGACGTTGCTCATTATACCGATTTTGTTAATATTTCATGCGCTAATTTCTTTGAAGGTCACTTTGGTCAATATTCATTGACACTTGATTGACGTTTTTGGTTGTCTCTTAAAGTTTGCCTCATTACATCAGATGATGTGCTAGACAAATTTTCACTTTCATGTCTGAGTCATATTTGAGTTCTTTTGTTTATATTCCTTGATTTTATGCTGTGAAGATACTGCATAACGTGATTGAAAGCGGCTATCACACAGTCATCCATTGTTCTGTCTCTGCTCATATAACTGGATGCGCTGCTCTCATGGTGAAAAGCGCATAGTCGTTTGGCTGTTGATTATTGTGTGACTACTAGTGCTCTTTTGAAGCCTCTAGCGGTGAATAAGTTCCGAATATATTTAAAGTATTTCTTCTGCAGTTCCTTTTGAATATTTGTGGTTTTGTTTTTCTCGCATTTCTCATTTTCTTTTTTAGACGTGAAGCAGCTCTTTGACTACCCTGTGTAACGCTGTCCCTCCGTACCCACAAGCGCGAGGCAACGCGCTTCCCTCGGCGCAGGTGTTGGAGCGGTGCCAAGTAGGTCATGCCGCGTTAGCGTCACGCTCCCCTCGCACGCTTCCCTCGCAGGTGCGCGCGTACGTCACTCTCTCCCTCACCAGCCACAGCGCCCGCAGCTGCCGGCTCCAACGCCCGCTCGCCTCCCGTGTCTGAGTTTCAAACAAGCGTTCACACCAGTAAACGCTACACCGAGTTTCGCTTCAAACCATTCTTCCAGCACCCGCGTTAGCGCCGTTCAGCCCGTGACGCCACCCGTGCGCAACGCTGCTGCTTCGCATCCCATCAGAGTTCCCTTCGGGGAGATGGTCCAATTTTTTAACCTGCACAAGTTAGTTTCTCAATAAAATGTTGATGTAGCAGTGTTTCGACTTTGTGATCATTGGCACAGAGGCCTCCTTATTGGGTCGGTTGCCATGAAACTGTCTATCCTTCATTGCAGAAAGATATGTCATTACTATTTTTGGTAGATTTGCTTCATACTCTACAAATTACATGCTAGATTGATTTTTGTATTCATGACAACCAATTTGGCTTAAATGCTAAGACTGATGAAGCCTCTGTTGAGAACTGTGTACCTACCTTAGTGCACTATTTTTGCTCTGCTGCACTCAGTGCTGATGCCTTTAACCACGAGAAAAAAAAAGGTTCCAGGCAAGTGCGATGCCAGGACTTCTTCCTATGACGTAACTACGAAAGTATTCGGCTGGCCCTACCCCCCACTCTGCAGCACCGAAAAGATTATGGTGTAGCTGGTAACATAGCAGGTCGCAGCTACTACCTCAAAGGCAGGGACGGCGTCCGCGGATGAGGGTGCCACCAAAATTATGATCCTGTTGTCACCTTCAGAACCACCGAGTTAATGCCTTAGGGGTGCAAAAAATATCTTATGGTTATTTGTACCCCTAAGGCGTTAGCTTACATTCTGAGGGTGGTAACCAGATCAAAATTTTGGTGGGCGTGCCCCGTTCCCGAGCGCGATTGCTGCTTCTTTTTCAGATTATGGCTAACGTTTCAGTAACAGCTTTTTGATGACATCTTTGGTAAGTCTTTAAACGGATTCAGAAATCCAGGTAAATGGGATTATTGGAGTCTCCCCCAAGCCGTCGAAAAGACCAGCTTTTTGATGACGTTTCAAAGCCGTTCAGGAAACGTCTCGTTTATGTGCAACAAGACGGACATTAGACGAGATATACGACGTGTTCTAGACCAAGACTTCTTACGCGTGCCGTCTCTGAGACGTCGTTAACGTCTCGGATAGCCGTCTCAAAGACGTCTTAAATCCTTTGTGTGCTAGCTGGGTAAAGATATGATATTATGAATTTCAGTTTCAATTTCAATTTATTTTGTTCAATACAGGGAGTAACATTGTTAGTAATATGTATTACATTCGGAGGTCCCATAGTTACGAGAACTGACGGGGGGACCTCCTAATACTAAAACATATATATGTTAAGTATCAAGTGCAGCATGAGAAAAGAATAATACATTTATGAAACTTACAGAAAAGCTAGGCAGAACGCAAGATTAAAAAGAACGAAAGCAAAAACGAATGAAAACTGCAAACGACAAACAGATAAAGAACAGGTATGATACGTAAATCTATGATTATACAATAGCTTGTAGAAACTGACAAAAAAGTTCCAGTGAAAAACGTTCATGATGTAGGCTTCGTTAATTCATAAGAACAAAGTGAAAACACAATAAGACTTAACGCAAAAGTAATACAATAAGACTGAATATAAAAGTATCATACAAAACATGAATACAAAGCAATATGCAAGTTGTGGCTACGAAATATATATGTATTCGTGTAGGAACAATCCCGTAAAATATTCAAAGCAAGAAAGGAGAAAAAATTATGTTGACAAATAGATTAGTAATTAGTGTAATTATATACATAATTTGTCAGGACAGTTTTTCTTAAGTAGGCTTTGGAATATATGTACAGATGATGATGATTTAATTTCGTATGGTATTCAATTCCAGAATGATATGCCTGAAAAGAGAGCTGTTAGTTTTCCATAAATTGTTCGAATGCGAGGAAAAAGTAGATTGTCATTTGCAGAGAATCTAGTAATGTTAGTATATTTATAATAAATTCGTTAGAGTAGGCCGAGATGGAGGTGCCACAATGCTTAATCTTAAAAATGAACAATGATAGTCTTTGTTTAAATAGTTCTGTTAGTGGCAGAATATTTAACTTTTCGAATAGCAGTTTAGAAGATGTAAAAACAATACGGAAGGTCATTAATGGTACAGCTTGGTTTTTAAGATGTTGAACGGAATGTAGGTGACAGTAGCAAGTGTTAGCCAAGGATGATACGCAGTAAGACAGATGGCTATGAATGTAGGAGTGATGTACCGAACGAATAACGAACAGCTCAAACGTCGCATTAAGCGCCTGCGGAAACGGTGGAATGTACACAACAAGGAAGGGGAACGCCTAATTAACTAGCTCAAATCTGAACTGAAAGGCAAAATGAGTGAAGCTAAACAGTTTTATTTTAATACCACATTAACCCCTTTTATGAAAAACAATCCGCGTCAGTTTTGGAAATCCATCAATCCCACTTCTTCCTGCCCTTCATCTTTTGTAATAAACGAAGTGTCCTGTTCCGATTCCTCGACAATATCGGAAGCTTTCAATGACAATTTCAAATCTGTATTTGGAGATGACAATGGTACATCCCCTGACATTGGCGATAACCTTGAAATGTCTCCGTTTACAGCACTACAAATTAGTTATACCGGCATTTACAACCTTCTGTTGAGCATCGACACTACTTAAAGTGCTGGACCGGATGGTATAACCAATATGTTATTGAAACGTTATGCGGAATGGAACGCTCGTTATTTAGCCATTATTTTTCGTAAATCATTAGACACATGTACAGTGCCGGCAATTTGGAAAATCGCCAATGTGATTCCTGTGTTTAAATCAGGTAATAAGCAACAAATTTCCAATTACAGGCCTATTTCCTTAACGTGTACCTGTTGCAAGCTCCTAGCGCACATAATTCATAAGCATATTCTTCGGTACGTCACTGATAGTGACTTACTATCGCACAATCAGCATGGTTTCCGCCCTGGCTTTTCCACAACTACACAACTTACTGAATTCAGACACGACATTGCTTCGGCCCTGAGTAATCGATGTCAACTTTATGCCATATTCATAGATTATAGAAAAGTATTTGACCTAATCAAAAGAAGATGCGTCCAGGACACGGACACAAGGAGAGCAGTGAACATCACGAACGCCGACTAACAACTGATGCACAGCACTGAACACTGATGAACGCAACTGAACTAGAACCTGAGAATTACGTACACGGAAGTTCAGTTGTTAACAGAGGAAAATCCTGGCGACTGCACAGCGTTTAGCATGGATGTAGAAGATTTGTATTACTCGTTGCCGCATGAAGGTTTATTAAATTGCGTGAAAGAATGTATTCAAGAACAAGGACAAGAGTCCGGTTTCATTGATAGATGCGGAGTTTTCACAGGTACCTTTCTAGAAATTCTTTCCATGTACTTCACGTCAACATTAGTTGGATACAGGGAAGGCGTGTTTGTGCAGAAATCAGGGATTTGTATAGGTTCAAAGGTAGCCCCTATTCTAAGTGATCTATACTTGAGCAAGTTTGACTGCCGTTTAAAAGAGGCCTTAGGGGACCGCATCATTAGGGTATTTCGGTATGCGGATGATTACTTGGTACTTTGTAGTAAGGATGATTTTGAATCCGTCGTCACCTATGTAAGCGATCAATTTAAACTTAATGGAGATGGTCTAAGGTTTACGAAAGAACTACCGGATAGAAACGTAATAGTATTTTTAGATATCTCGTTGTCATTTGAGCAGAATCACGTGTGTTGGCAGTATTCCTCTAGAGCATCTAAGCCGTTGTTAAACTTTGACTCCAAGCATTCGAAAATAGTAAAAAACGGAATAGCCTTGTCCTGTTTAAAGTCAGCCCTATCGAAGGCGTGCGTGCACCGTTTGACCATTAGCTTTAATGCGCAGGTCGTGCGCCTCTTAGATGCAGGTTACCCTAGACTAGCCATAGCCACTGTAGCTGAGCGTCTTAAGAAGTCGATTTCGACCGGAACGGAAGCTGTAGCTGAGAGTAACATTAACAAGAAAAAGGTCGTGAGTATTCCGTATATCCACGCAGTTTCGCACAGGCTTAAGAAAGTGGGAAGTAAATAAGGGGTTAATGTTGCGTTTACGGCTCCCAATAAGTTAGGAAGGGTTTGTGCTGCCGTGCATAGAAGAAATGAGCAGATGGAAGGTAAGAAGCGAACGGATATCTGTCCGGTTAAGCACTTAGCCACGAACTATTTCACCGACTGTCGCATGGGTGTGGTTTATTAGATTCCTTTTAGCTGCGGACGTTTTTATGTAGGGCAAACTGCGCGTTGTATTAATGAAAGATTAATTGAACACAGAAGGTCGCTATCACGTGGGAGGCCGTCCAATCTATCTTTTCACTGCCAGGTCTGTAGCTGCATGCCCGCGTTAGACAAAACCGAGATCCTCTACAGGCATAAGAACGAAGATACGCGTTTATTGGTTGAGGCCTGGCATACCAGTATTAGTGGAAGTGCATGCGTGAGTCAGCCTTCGATTAGCTTAAACAGAGAGGAGATAGAATGCCTTAGGAGTTGTCAATCGCGAAGACCGGCACGTGTAACCGTTTGACAGGTGGCGCTACCATTCCGAGCATGCGCAGATAAGCTGTGTGTCTTCTTTCTTTTTCGCCTCTGTGCTGTGCATCAGTTGTTAGTCGGCGTTCGTGGTGTTCACTGCTCTCCTTGTGTCCGTGTCCTGCACGCCTCTTCTATTGATTATGGACTGTTACCAACTCGCTCAACTTTCTGTCCTTTTGAGCATTTGACATGGTCTGCCACAAGAAACTTTTTTTAGGCTCAGTAAAATTATCAGTGACGAGAAAATGCTTGGCTGGATAGCTGATTGGCTACGTTTAAGGTCACAATATGTCACTTTCAATCACGCACAATCATCGTCGGCCGTGGTTACTTCCGATGTACCGCAGGGCTCGGTCCTTGGGCCCCTGCTATTCATTATTTACATTAATGATGTGACGCAGGTCATTAGGGACACACCGGTGAGACTGCGGTTGTACGCTGACGACTGCGTGCTTTACACCAATGTAACTAACAGACGTGATCAAGAGGGTCTCAACAATGTGTTTTCGTCTTTTTGTGGTTGGAGCACTGTGTGGCAAATGAGTATCAATTATCAAAAGACAGTACGAATGACTTTTACGAAAAAAAAGCAGCCGCTAGTTTTCAGTTACAGTTACAATGGGCACTACCCTAATTCTCTGAATACCTTCGAATATCTTGGACTTGCCTTTACCCAAAATCTAAAGTGGCATCTTCATATTGAAAGCGTTTGTGCTAGGGCACTTGGGAAATTGGGATACCTGAAACGAACTCTCAAGCACTCTACCAGAGACTGCAAGTTAACTGCTTAGAAATCCCTCGTTAGGCCGTTACTGGAGTACGCCTCAGTGGTATGGTCACCAAAACTGCAGTTGACACAAATAAGCTAGAGGCCATACTGAAGAAAGCAATACGGTTCATTTTCCGTCGATATGACCGCGATTTTTCACATTCATCTCACGCATGTGCTTTATCGTTAGAACCCCTGGCTTATGGACGCACGCTTGAAGTATCACATTGCTGCATCAGATTGTACACGGCCACAGTCACATTCAAGCGCCGATTTCTTTGAGTCCTACTACTAGGCGTGACACGCGCCGATCCCACCCCCTTAATATTGTTCTTTTTCAGCCATTTGTGAATTGCTTATTCTTTTTCCCAAGTGTTGTGGACATTTGGAACAGCCTAGATGGTTCCCTGCGGCAAAAGCCAAATGAACAGTTTGTGAAAGAATTGCCGAACTATATCTCGTGATGCTCTTATAAAGCGTTGTGCATTTGCCCTCTTCTTCTTCTTTGTATGATTGCATGATTTTTGTTTGATTTAGAACTGATGTACCCACTCCTTCTATGTCTCGTCTATCGAGACAGCAGTACGTGTAAATAAATGAATAAATTACGTGATTTAAAGATTACATGTATGCCAAAAGAAACTTCATGCATTAGGGAATGGACGTGAACATTATATTTGAGGTGCTAAACTAAAGTCACACCTAGAAACCTGACGCTGTTAGTAGCCGGTATTTCACTGTCCCCTATCATGAGCACCGCGGGTGTCACTTCTAACAGTGAGAATGAAATATCGCAAACGTAGTTTTACTGGGGTTAATGTGCAGGAAGTTACTAGGGCACCAATCACTGACATTTTTTAAGTCAACGGTTAGCCTTTCTAGCAGTACGGGGATGCTTTTATAGGAGGAATATATGGTTGTATCGTCCCCATATAATAAGCAGTCACAATGACGAAGCGTTAGGAGCCAATCATTGATGAATAATAGGAAAAGCAGTGGGCCTCAGGGCTGGGCCTGTAATGCCGTAAGATACGAGTTTATGAAAAATAATGGCGTGATTAATTGTCTCGAAAGCTTTAGTAAGGTCAGGGTTCCATCCAGAATGCACAGGGTTCCATCTGAAATCACACTAAGACGGACAAGACGAATGAACGAGGGTAACGTTGGTTCTAATATCGCAATGCACACAGGTTTCAACGGCTTGTGACGGGTGAAGTAAAACATATTGTGGGTATGACCTCAAAAAGTAGAACTGCGCAACAGACAGGACGATATGAAGGAAGAGTGAACGAACGTTGGAAAAGGTGGTTCAAAGATATATAATGAATGCACAGGGTTCCATCTGAAATCACACTAAGACGGACAAGACGAATGAAAGAGGGTAACGTTGGTTCTAATATCGCAATGCACACAGGTTTCAACGGCTTGTGACGGGTGAAGTAAAACATATTGTGGGTATGACCTCAAAAAGAACTGCGCAACAGACAGGACGATATGAAGGAAGAGTGAACGAACGTTGGAAAAGGTGGTTCAAAGATATATAATGAATGCACAGGGTTCCATCTGAAATCACACTAAGACGGACAAGACGAATGAAAGAGGGTAACGTTGGTTCTAATATCGCAATGCACACAGGTTTCAACGGCTTGTGACGGGTGAAGTAAAACATATTGTGGGTATGACCTCAAAAAGAACTGCGCAACAGACAGGACGATATGAAGGAAGAGTGAACGAACGTTGGAAAAGGTGGTTCAAAGATATATAATGAATGCACAGGGTTCCATCTGAAATCACACTAAGACGGACAAGACGAATGAAAGAGGGTAACGTTGGTTCTAATATCGCAATGCACACAGGTTTCAACGGCTTGTGACGGGTGAAGTAAAACATATTGTGGGTATGACCTCAAAAAGAACTGCGCAACAGACAGGACGATATGAAGGAAGAGTGAACGAACGTTGGAAAAGGTGGTTCAAAGATATATAATGAATGCACAGGGTTCCATCTGAAATCACACTAAGACGGACAAGACGAATGAAAGAGGGTAACGTTGGTTCTAATATCGCAATGCACACAGGTTTCAACGGCTTGTGACGGGTGAAGTAAAACATATTGTGGGTATGACCTCAAAAAGAACTGCGCAACAGACAGGACGATATGAAGGAAGAGTGAACGAACGTTGGAAAAGGTGGTTCAAAGATATATAATGAATGCACAGGGTTCCATCTGAAATCACACTAAGACGGACAAGACGAATGAAAGAGGGTAACGTTGGTTCTAATATCGCAATGCACACAGGTTTCAACGGCTTGTGACGGGTGAAGTAAAACATATTGTGGGTATGACCTCAAAAAGAACTGCGCAACAGACAGGACGATATGAAGGAAGAGTGAACGAACGTTGGAAAAGGTGGTTCAAAGATATATAATGAATGCACAGGGTTCCATCTGAAATCACACTAAGACGGACAAGACGAATGAAAGAGGGTAACGTTGGTTCTAATATCGCAATGCACACAGGTTTCAACGGCTTGTGACGGGTGAAGTAAAACATATTGTGGGTATGACCTCAAAAAGAACTGCGCAACAGACAGGACGATATGAAGGAAGAGTGAACGAACGTTGGAAAAGGTGGTTCAAAGATATATAATGAATGCACAGGGTTCCATCTGAAATCACACTAAGACGGACAAGACGAATGAAAGAGGGTAACGTTGGTTCTAATATCGCAATGCACACAGGTTTCAACGGCTTGTGACGGGTGAAGTAAAACATATTGTGGGTATGACCTCAAAAAGAACTGCGCAACAGACAGGACGATATGAAGGAAGAGTGAACGAACGTTGGAAAAGGTGGTTCAAAGATATATAATGAATGCACAGGGTTCCATCTGAAATCACACTAAGACGGACAAGACGAATGAAAGAGGGTAACGTTGGTTCTAATATCGCAATGCACACAGGTTTCAACGGCTTGTGACGGGTGAAGTAAAACATATTGTGGGTATGACCTCAAAAAGAACTGCGCAACAGACAGGACGATATGAAGGAAGAGTGAACGAACGTTGGAAAAGGTGGTTCAAAGATATATAATGAATGCACAGGGTTCCATCTGAAATCACACTAAGACGGACAAGACGAATGAAAGAGGGTAACGTTGGTTCTAATATCGCAATGCACACAGGTTTCAACGGCTTGTGACGGGTGAAGTAAAACATATTGTGGGTATGACCTCAAAAAGAACTGCGCAACAGACAGGACGATATGAAGGAAGAGTGAACGAACGTTGGAAAAGGTGGTTCAAAGATATATAATGAATGCACAGGGTTCCATCTGAAATCACACTAAGACGGACAAGACGAATGAAAGAGGGTAACGTTGGTTCTAATATCGCAATGCACACAGGTTTCAACGGCTTGTGACGGGTGAAGTAAAACATATTGTGGGTATGACCTCAAAAAGAACTGCGCAACAGACAGGACGATATGAAGGAAGAGTGAACGAACGTTGGAAAAGGTGGTTCAAAGATATATAATGAATGCACAGGGTTCCATCTGAAATCACACTAAGACGGACAAGACGAATGAAAGAGGGTAACGTTGGTTCTAATATCGCAATGCACACAGGTTTCAACGGCTTGTGACGGGTGAAGTAAAACATATTGTGGGTATGACCTCAAAAAGAACTGCGCAACAGACAGGACGATATGAAGGAAGAGTGAACGAACGTTGGAAAAGGTGGTTCAAAGATATATAATGAATGCACAGGGTTCCATCTGAAATCACACTAAGACGGACAAGACGAATGAAAGAGGGTAACGTTGGTTCTAATATCGCAATGCACACAGGTTTCAACGGCTTGTGACGGGTGAAGTAAAACATATTGTGGGTATGACCTCAAAAAGAACTGCGCAACAGACAGGACGATATGAAGGAAGAGTGAACGAACGTTGGAAAAGGTGGTTCAAAGATATATAATGAATGCACAGGGTTCCATCTGAAATCACACTAAGACGGACAAGACGAATGAAAGAGGGTAACGTTGGTTCTAATATCGCAATGCACACAGGTTTCAACGGCTTGTGACGGGTGAAGTAAAACATATTGTGGGTATGACCTCAAAAAGAACTGCGCAACAGACAGGACGATATGAAGGAAGAGTGAACGAACGTTGGAAAAGGTGGTTCAAAGATATATAATGAATGCACAGGGTTCCATCTGAAATCACACTAAGACGGACAAGACGAATGAAAGAGGGTAACGTTGGTTCTAATATCGCAATGCACACAGGTTTCAACGGCTTGTGACGGGTGAAGTAAAACATATTGTGGGTATGACCTCAAAAAGAACTGCGCAACAGACAGGACGATATGAAGGAAGAGTGAACGAACGTTGGAAAAGGTGGTTCAAAGATATATAATGAATGCACAGGGTTCCATCTGAAATCACACTAAGACGGACAAGACGAATGAAAGAGGGTAACGTTGGTTCTAATATCGCAATGCACACAGGTTTCAACGGCTTGTGACGGGTGAAGTAAAACATATTGTGGGTATGACCTCAAAAAGAACTGCGCAACAGACAGGACGATATGAAGGAAGAGTGAACGAACGTTGGAAAAGGTGGTTCAAAGATATATAATGAATGCACAGGGTTCCATCTGAAATCACACTAAGACGGACAAGACGAATGAAAGAGGGTAACGTTGGTTCTAATATCGCAATGCACACAGGTTTCAACGGCTTGTGACGGGTGAAGTAAAACATATTGTGGGTATGACCTCAAAAAGAACTGCGCAACAGACAGGACGATATGAAGGAAGAGTGAACGAACGTTGGAAAAGGTGGTTCAAAGATATATAATGAATGCACAGGGTTCCATCTGAAATCACACTAAGACGGACAAGACGAATGAAAGAGGGTAACGTTGGTTCTAATATCGCAATGCACACAGGTTTCAACGGCTTGTGACGGGTGAAGTAAAACATATTGTGGGTATGACCTCAAAAAGAACTGCGCAACAGACAGGACGATATGAAGGAAGAGTGAACGAACGTTGGAAAAGGTGGTTCAAAGATATATAATGAATGCACAGGGTTCCATCTGAAATCACACTAAGACGGACAAGACGAATGAAAGAGGGTAACGTTGGTTCTAATATCGCAATGCACACAGGTTTCAACGGCTTGTGACGGGTGAAGTAAAACATATTGTGGGTATGACCTCAAAAAGAACTGCGCAACAGACAGGACGATATGAAGGAAGAGTGAACGAACGTTGGAAAAGGTGGTTCAAAGATATATAATGAATGCACAGGGTTCCATCTGAAATCACACTAAGACGGACAAGACGAATGAAAGAGGGTAACGTTGGTTCTAATATCGCAATGCACACAGGTTTCAACGGCTTGTGACGGGTGAAGTAAAACATATTGTGGGTATGACCTCAAAAAGAACTGCGCAACAGACAGGACGATATGAAGGAAGAGTGAACGAACGTTGGAAAAGGTGGTTCAAAGATATATAATGAATGCACAGGGTTCCATCTGAAATCACACTAAGACGGACAAGACGAATGAAAGAGGGTAACGTTGGTTCTAATATCGCAATGCACACAGGTTTCAACGGCTTGTGACGGGTGAAGTAAAACATATTGTGGGTATGACCTCAAAAAGAACTGCGCAACAGACAGGACGATATGAAGGAAGAGTGAACGAACGTTGGAAAAGGTGGTTCAAAGATATATAATGAATGCACAGGGTTCCATCTGAAATCACACTAAGACGGACAAGACGAATGAAAGAGGGTAACGTTGGTTCTAATATCGCAATGCACACAGGTTTCAACGGCTTGTGACGGGTGAAGTAAAACATATTGTGGGTATGACCTCAAAAAGAACTGCGCAACAGACAGGACGATATGAAGGAAGAGTGAACGAACGTTGGAAAAGGTGGTTCAAAGATATATAATGAATGCACAGGGTTCCATCTGAAATCACACTAAGACGGACAAGACGAATGAAAGAGGGTAACGTTGGTTCTAATATCGCAATGCACACAGGTTTCAACGGCTTGTGACGGGTGAAGTAAAACATATTGTGGGTATGACCTCAAAAAGAACTGCGCAACAGACAGGACGATATGAAGGAAGAGTGAACGAACGTTGGAAAAGGTGGTTCAAAGATATATAATGAATGCACAGGGTTCCAGCACGAATCCAGTCCAAAACAAAAGGATTAAGGTTTTAAGCGAGAAAGTTTCCACAGTAGTCGCCGATGTGGCACCTTGTCAAACGCCTTTTCAAAATCTAGAAACAGAGCGTCAACTGGGACGTTTAAATCAAGGTTAGAGCTAATGTCATTAACAACAAAGTTAGTTGTGTGTCACAAGAAAACCTCTGCGAAATCCATGTTGATTAGGAGTGAAAAAGTTGACCGATAGCAAAAACTTAACTGTATGTGAGTATATTATGTGCTCCATTATTTTAGAACAAACACTGGTTAGTGAGATAGGGCGGTAACTGCGGCATGAAGACGGTGGACCTTTTTTCGGGACTGGGACAATCTTGCCCACTTTCCAGTCATCCGGTACCTCACCTAATGATAATGACTGCTGAAAGATGTGGCATAACATTTCGCTGATGGCGTGTTTAGTTCTTTTTAGGATTTTTGAGTTGATGCCATCAACGCCTGCCGAAGACGTAAGCTTTATAGAGTCAATTACATTTGCGATGCCGGCCGCATTGAAGGTGATATCAGCCATAGTGTTATGAGCACAAGGCGGAAAATCGGGTAAGGAACCTATTGATATAGGTTCCTGAGTAAAAGTGGAAGAAAATGTGCGGTTTAGTGCTTCCGCAGTGTCACAATCAGGAATGGGCTGGTTTTGGTCATCGTGCAGGGACAGTGGTTGCGAGTGATTAGGATTCAGAATCTTCCAGAACTGTTTCGGGTTATCGTGAAGCATGTTCGGCAGTGCGGACGAGAAAAAGTCACGTTTGCTTCTGCTAGAGAGCGATTCGAATGCTTTTTCTGCATTGCGATACTTCTGCCATGCGCAGTCTGTATTCGAACGCTTAGCAGCACGGAATAACCTTTTCTTTTTGTTGTTCAAGCGTTTTAGTGTCGAGTTGAACCAAGGTGATGACTTCTTTTCTGTTACTGTTATTGTAGGCACATGTGTATTTATCAAGTCATGCATTTTGTTTCTAAACTGGAGCCAGTTTGCGTTGACAGAGCGTTCTGAAAAGCCAGAAAAAAAACTCGTGGAAAAATTTTCTAGTTCGATGTTCATAGCTGCGTAGTTTCCTTTATCGTAAAGAGTTATAGTTTTTCTTTTTTTCGGGGGTGCCGCAATTTTAAGATTAATTGAAGCATGAAGTACAGAGTGATCACTAAGACCGGACATGTAAGTCACTGATGAAAATTTGTCAGGGTGAGACGTAAGCACGAGGTCAAGTATGTTAGATGAATTTAGGCTTTGACGTGTTGGCCTGTTGACAAGTTGTGTCAGTCCGAACATGAGACAGGTGTTGATGAAGCCACTTTCGACCGCGTTCACTGATATGGGCGCATCGGGGTTAGACCAATCTATGGAGGGAAAATTGAAGTCGCCGAACATAATGATAGGTGACTGGCGATGCCGTGTTATGACAGAATGGAGCGCCTCATGAAAATCAGCCACAAACGTCATGTCAGCATCAGGCGGGCGGTAGCAACCACCAATTATGACTGGCGGGTAGAAGGCATTACTTGCAACAAACACAATTTCTAAAGGTGTGCCTACTTCAACTTGGACACATTGAAGGCATTCATGAGCGCCTATTAGAACCCCACCGCCTTTTCTGTTAGGTCGATCAAGTCGAAAAATGCTAATATTAGGAAATACCGACAAAATCTCAGAGTTGTTAATCGACGGGTTAAGCCATGTTTCAGTTAGAACAATAAGGTTTGAATCTGCAGTGTTGTACGCTGTCGTCCTTTATGAAAGGGAACACGCGATCGCGTGGCCTGCGCTTTGCGGCGGCGCCCACAGCGCCACCAACCGACAGCTAAAGAAAGCACGTTCGCTTTTGGCGTCATCTATCGGCGAACAAAATAAACAGTCCCGGCCGCTGGACAAGCGCTGCTGATTACGCTCCCGCGCTCCGATAGCGCAACCGGCGATGCCTGCAGCGCGTCGTCTGCTGCAAACAAATCGAGCGTGGTGCGCGAGCACAGGCTACACGTATAAGCTCTGTCTCTCGGCTTCACTCAGGTGAAGGTCTGGTTGTGGTTTATCGCTGAATGATACAGAGTGTCATTCAGTGATACTCTGTATCATCCGAGCTCCACGGCTTCGTCTTGGAGCTCGTATATTTCCATAAGCCATCAATGAATACGTTGCCAAGGAAACGATACGCAGCATTATAGTTCTCCAGCGAGCAAAGGTGAGAATGTCAATTTAAGCATCATTTAGCTTCAGCTACGTTATCGTCCCTGCGTCGTGAATAAATATTGAAATGATATTTTCTCGTGAGGAAAAGCCTGAGATCGAGGAAAAGCCTGAGACCGACCTTGCGTGGCACTAATCCCAGAATTCGAGCATGTCTGTCCGTGCAAGGTAAGTGGACATCAAGAAGACGACGGTGGCGATTCCGCTCGGCTAAATTGTCCCTGTGTGCATACGAAAATATCTGCAGCATTCCTTTAAAACCGCTGCACGATTTTCAGGCGAGCGGCAGCGTTATTATCAGTTCAGTCGGTGGACCAAGTTCGAGTCGAGGAACACATAGGAATACCGGGGCAAAGATAGCAGTGGCAATGTGCTAGTTTTCACGAGCAACAGATCGGCTTGAAGATACTGGGAGAGGGAAATTTCGGATGCTGGACGCCTTGCCTGCTGACTGGATAAGGAGGGATATGGGCGTGCTTAGCTCAATTTCTTTTCTGTGGGCCACGAGGCAGAAGGCCATCAAGATGGCACGTGTTCCACTCGAGGAACGCCAAAAAATTATTGAGCTCAGCACTGCTGGCTACAGTCAGAGACATATTGCCTCTGTTATGAAGAGGCCCCTAAAAACAGTAAACAGGATAGTGCAGGCCTTCAAGAAGGAACGCCCTGTGAAGGACGCTCCGCACAGGCGCAGACCACGGGCAACGACTGCAGACGAAGACCGTGCGCTTATAACTGCAGTGGTAGTGAGACAGCAGACAACAGTTCGTGAAGCTCTAAGGGAACTTGGTATTAAGGCGTGCGAGACGACTGCGAAGCGTCGCCTCGCAGAAGCTGCTCTAAGAAAGAGGGTTGCCTGCAGGAAACCACTGATTCGAAAGACCAACCAAACAAAACGGCTGCAGTTTGCGAGGGACCACGAAAATTGGACCACGTCTGACTGGGAAAATGTTGTATTCACGGACGAGAGTTCATTCACGACCCGGTGGGACCAGAGGCAAAGAGTGTGGCGCCCAGAAAACAGTCGGTAGGTGACGTTTATTGCTTAAAGGTAATACCACCAATTCAGAAAATGCTGGAAACCTTAATATATGTGTGTTTTGTCCTATCTCTAACATTATTATCTGCGTCAGTAGCACTTCATATTTAAACTAATTCGGCATATCCTGAAAGTATAGACACGGACGACGTGGCAGTAGGCTGACTGCTGCCACAAACAGAGGCACACCGCCAGCCCAAGTGCTGACTCTAGATGGAAGAATACAAATAACAAAATAAGTTGAATGGAATAAGAACGTGATTAGAAACATAAAACAGTACTAAAGGTAGACATGCATGAATGTTCCTGCTATGTAGAACAGCGGAATACCCCATTATTGGCGTAAATGAAATGTATTCGAGATAAGTAAAGTGACTGTTCATGTTGATTTGCTGTCAACGGGTGATCTAATGATGCTTCTCTACAGTTACAGACCAGAATATCTTCAGCGAGTGGCGGCAAGTGGCCGTTCAGCAGTGTGCGTGTGGGGTCTCGTGACCAAAGAAGGCCTTGGTCCGCTAGTCCGCATAGAGGCCAGATATACGTCTGAAGGCTACTGCGCGATCCTGGACGACGTGATGGTGCCCTACTTGCTGAATGGTCCCTTCCGGGGAGGTGACTACGTCTTACAGCAAGACAACTCGCCTGTTCCTACATCCCAAAGGGTAACAAGGTTTTTCGAGGATCGTGGCATTAACACTCTTAGCTGGCCGCCCCAGTCCCCAGACCTTAATATCATCGAGACGTGTGGGCCTCTTGAAAACCGCTCTAGCGAGACGGTCTCTGCACGGACTCTCGGCAGACGACCTCTGGGGCGCCATAAAGGAGGAGTGGGAGCGGCTCAGAAGCGACAGCTCTCTGACGGCCGCCTTGTACAACTCGCTGCCCTCAAGAATGGCAGCTGTTGTCGCAGCAAATGGGGATGCCACTATGTATTGAGAGGTGGCTCATTACAACACGTTTCAGATTTTTTTTTGTGGGTGGTCGAGACAAAAGAAAGTGTTTCGTATTTTTTATATCAATAAATGTATTGATATGTGTCATTTGATATGTGTCATTGCATTCTGTGATCGCGTGTTTTACCTTACACATGCATTTAGTAAAATTTTTGCAAACATATAAAATTTTTTTGCCTCAAGTTTTTTTTACGTAGCAACATCTCCTTCGTTGTCACGGCAGCCAGGATGCTTTGATTGTGCATGACGTTATAGCACCAAGCGCACATATACTAAACGCCTAAGTACTCTCCCTTTCGGCCGACAGACCAGTGCTTTCCGGGTAAGTGGGGCTCTACCTCGAAGGAAAATTTTTGCGGCGTACAGTGATACACTTTCCAAAATGAAAACCACAACCAGACCTTCACCTGAGTGCATCCCTCTTGCCTATGCATATCTAGTTTCGGCGAAGCGCAACTCGCGTAAGCCGAGAGACAGAGCTTATACGTGCAGACAGTGCTCGCGCACCACGCTCGATTTGTTTGCAGCAGACGACGCGCTGCAGGCATCGCCGGTAGCGCTATCGGAGCGCGGGAGCGTAATCAGCAGCGCTTGTCTAGCGGCCGGGACTGTTTATTTTGTTCGCCGATAGATGACGCCAAAAGCGAACGTGCTTTCTTTAGCTGTCGGTTGGTGGCGCTGTGGGCGCCGCCGCAAAGCGCAGGCCACGCGATCGCGTGTTCCCTTTCATAAAGGACGACAGTGTACAAGTTACCGAGTGCATCAAGTTTCGGTAAGATGCTTCTGATGTTAGTGTAGAGAAACGAAATGTGCCAGTTATGGCTAATACTAGATCGGTCTGTATGCTAGGAGGATGGAGGAGAGACCACAGTTTCCGTGTTTCTGTCAAATGTGTGAAGCCGGTTACCGATGTATAACTTATCGTGCCGAAGTCTGTATGGCTCCTGTTGAGACTTGGCGAATTGAATAAGATGCCTTCTAGCCTTAAGTGTATTATGGGAGTAGTCTTCAGAGATTATGAAATTGGTGTCCTTCAGCATTTTAGCACTCGAAAGGATTCGTTGCCGTACTTTGAAGTGCGCGAACTTCACTATGATGGGTCTGTTCTTTCCAAGTTTAAATCGGCCCAGTCTGTGAGCCCTTTCTACATCCATGGGCTCCATGACAGCGTTAAGTTTTGCGCTGCAATGTTCCATTATTAAGGCTTCGGATTGAGCCCACGTTTCAGTTTCAGCATCTCTAAGGCCAAAAAACACCAAGTTTGATCTTCGTGCCCGGTCTTCCGAATCATCCAGTCTAGATTCAATGGATGCAATGTTGTCTGCAGTTTGTTTGGCAAGTGTGCGAATATCATCGACTTCTTTTTGCACAACAGCAATGAACGAGCAGTCTTTTTCTATTTTGGTCAAGCGCTTCCTCATATCCTCAATAGTTTTGTCGCTCTGTGTTAACTTCTGGCGAATCGACTTCACTTCGCTTAGTAGTGACGCCTGCCCGGAGCGTATTTCGTTGAGTGCCTCCATGATATCGGCGCTTTCGTTTCCGCGAGTGTTTGGACCAGGGTTTTGTTCGACATCTCCTGATAATACCAGCAACTGTGCAATAACGCGCGTACAATCTCTAGCAATCACAATACAACACCGTGGGCTCGGTAGCACTAACAAACCAGCATAACGAGTGCGCCTAGTAAATAATGAATATTGGTAGTTTACCTGCAAAACGAATAGGCATTGAAGGTGAGCATTCATGCTTTTCGCTGCAGTGCCACCGAGCCCATGGGAGGCCGCGCGACATCCGTCCGTGTTTATAAGGCAGTGATGCGGTGAGAGGGTGGTTGATTGCCGATTAGTTAACGCCAGTTTCACGAGGGGCGGCCATAACCATTGCGGTTGCGCAGTTGCAGAGGTAACCATGCATCGATGCCGTTGTGGAATTCCAAGGAAGATGGTCGCGCGATGCCCTCCATCAGGTGACCAGTCATGCTGTGCTTGCGCTGAGGCCAAGCAAACAGGAGTGTCCAGTATGGCGGTAGAACATCGCCGTTGCGGGGTACCGGAAGGGATGCCAGCGCCAAAGAACAGCTGCTTGATACCGTCGGAGCCGAGAGTTGTTTGCTGTGGCTGAGGCGTCGAAAACGAGCTGCAAGTGGTTGGCGAGGCAGGCGGACCGAACGCTCTCCATTCCTTGCCGGTACATCCATCGTCATCTGGCAGTAGGTACGGGAGCAAGAGCACCTGCAAAACGAATAGGCGTTGAAGGTGAGCATTCATGCTTTTCGCTGCAGTGCCACCGAGGTTCAAAGATATATAATGAATGCACAGGATTCCATCTGAAATCACACTAAGACGGACAAGACGAATGAAAGAGGGTAACGTTGGTTCTAATATCGCAATGCACACAGGTTTCAACGGCTTGTGACGGGTGAAGTAAAACATATTGTGGGTATGACCTCAAAAAGAACTGCGCAACAGCCAGGACGATATGAAGGAAGAGTGAACGAAAGTTGGAAAAGGTGGTTCAAAGATATATAATGAATGCACAGGGTTCCATCTGAAATCACACTAAGACGGACAAGACGAATGAAAGAGGGTAACGTTGGTTCTAATATCGCAATGCACACAGGTTTCAACGGCTTGTGACGGGTGAAGTAAAACATATTGTGGGTATGACCTCAAAAAGAACTGCGCAAAAGACAGGACGATATGAAGGAAGAGTGAACGAACGTTGGAAAAGGTGGTTCAAAGATATATAATGAATGCACAGGGTTCCATCTGAAATCACACTAAGACGGGCAAGACGAATGAAAGAGGGTAACGTTGGTTCTAATATCGCAATGCACACAGGTTTCAACGGCTTGTGACGGGTGAAGTAAAACATATTGTGGGTATGACCTCAAAAAGAACTGCGCAATAGACAGGACGATATGAAGGAAGAGTGAACGAACGTTGGAAAAGGTGGTTCAAAGATATATAATGAATGCACAGGGTTCCATCTGAAATCACACTAAGACGGACAAGACGAATGAAAGAGGGTAACGTTGGTTCTAATATCGCAATGCACACAGGTTTCAACGGCTTGTGACGGGTGAAGTAAAACATATTGTGGGTATGACCTCAAGAAGAACTGCGCAACAGACAGGACGATATGAAGGAAGAGTGAACGAACGTGGGAAAAGGTGCTTCAAAGATATATAATGAATGCACAGGGTTCCATCTGAAATCACACTAAGACGGACAAGACGAATGAAAGAGGGTAACGTTGGTTCTAATATCGCAATGCACACAGGTTTCAACGGCTTGTGACGGGTGAAGTAAAACATATTGTTGGTATGACCTCAAAAAGAACTGCGCAACAGACAGGACGATATGAAGGAAGAGTGAACGAACGTTGGAAAAGGTGGTTCAAAGATATATAATGAATGCACAGGGTTTCATCTGAAATCACACTAAGACGGACAAGACGAATGAAAGAGGATAACGTTGGTTCTAATATCGCAATGCACACAGGTTTCAACGGCTTGTGACGGGTGAAGTAAAACATATTGTGGGTATGACCTCAAAAAGTAGAACTGCGCAACAGACAGGACGATATGAAGGAAGAGTGAACGAACGTTGGAAAAGGTGGTTCAAAGATATATAATGAATGCACAGGGTTCCATCTGAAATCACACTAAGACGGCAAGACGAATGAAAGAGGGTAACGTTGGTTCTAATATCGCAATGCACACAGGTTTCAACGGCTTGTGACGGGTGAAGTAAAACATATTGTGGGTATGACCTCAAAAAGAACTGCGCAACAGACAGGACGATATGAAGGAAGAGTGAACGAACGTTGGAAAAGGTGGTTCAAAGATATATAATGAATGCACAGGGTTCCATCTGAAATCACACTAAGACGGACAAGACGAATGAAAGAGGGTAACGTTGGTTCTAATATCGCAATGCACACAGGTTTCAACGGCTTGTGACGGGTGAAGTAAAACATATTGTGGGTATGACCTCAAAAAGAACTGCGCAACAGACAGGACGATATGAAGGAAGAGTGAACGAACGTTGGAAAAGGTGGTTCAAAGATATATAATGAATGCACAGGGTTCCATCTGAAATCACACTAAGACGGACAAGACGAATGAAAGAGGGTAACGTTGGTTCTAATATCGCAATGCACACAGGTTTCAACGGCTTGTGACGGGTGAAGTAAAACATATTGTGGGTATGACCTCAAAAAGAACTGCGCAACAGACAGGACGATATGAAGGAAGAGTGAACGAACGTTGGAAAAGGTGGTTCAAAGATATATAATGAATGCACAGGGTTCCATCTGAAATCACACTAAGACGGACAAGACGAATGAAAGAGGGTAACGTTGGTTCTAATATCGCAATGCACACAGGTTTCAACGGCTTGTGACGGGTGAAGTAAAACATATTGTGGGTATGACCTCAAAAAGAACTGCGCAACAGACAGGACGATATGAAGGAAGAGTGAACGAACGTTGGAAAAGGTGGTTCAAAGATATATAATGAATGCACAGGGTTCCATCTGAAATCACACTAAGACGGACAAGACGAATGAAAGAGGGTAACGTTGGTTCTAATATCGCAATGCACACAGGTTTCAACGGCTTGTGACGGGTGAAGTAAAACATATTGTGGGTATGACCTCAAAAAGAACTGCGCAACAGACAGGACGATATGAAGGAAGAGTGAACGAACGTTGGAAAAGGTGGTTCAAAGATATATAATGA